>OX442350.1:14559366-15769366 GCA_949357725.1 Hyperoplus immaculatus | reverse complement strand
AAGAAGAGTGTGGACCACTGGCTTTGGAAAAAAAACATGGATGCGGTGTCACTGACCATGTAGCCACGGGCCTACCAGTTCCTGTAGGGCAAATCTAAAGCTTCTATAGGCAACAGCTTTACAGACTCATAGCAATCCTGTCTGGTTTAAAAAGACAGAATGAGCTCTGGGTTGGGAGTAGTCAAGCTGGTTCATTCATGGGGACCTTAACGCAAAATGTAATGGCCTTTGAAGCAGTACTTTCCTACATTGGTATGGATGGAGTTGAGTTAGCACAAACAAGAAGCTAATACAACAAAATGTTCCCTCTTACAGTCTGTGACACTGACAATTCATGTGAATGTGATTCATAGTGATTGTCTGGTGGTGGGATAGATAGTCACACACCATTTAAAAATCTTTAAAAAGACTAACATTTTGAACACTTTTTGGTCTTTTTCATTACGTTCGACAACCAAATAGAGTGGCTGTCATGACTCATACCCTGTTTGTAACTGCATGTGTCAATGGATGTTGAAGCACCAGCATAAGCCTTGACGATAAATATCGCCGCATGGTCTTGATAGTAGTACTGACATGATGAACATGTGTTCATGTTTTTTACATTTGCCCAAAAGGTGATTTGTTTTAGTGGGATTACATTTTGACTTTTCCATTATACCATAAAATATATACACCAATAATTTAACATTTAACATAAGCAAATTCCTCCGTTTTTGTGTGCATGCAAGCCAAAATGTCCAGATCATTTAGTCACTGAGGTAAAATGATAAATGATAATGTAGACGTGAAACACCTATGAACAGCTTCAAATTCAATGACATTCAAATGCTGAAATGACCCCAATAATCCATTCTCAATTCTGGTTATAGAGAAATGCCCTTAAATAGTGTACATTTTGCTGTTAAAGCATCATGTGATGCCACTTATAGAGTCAGTGGCACAGAGCTTCTGCGTGGCCTTGTTACTAGGCTGCTGTCTCCAGGGAGACCCACAGGGACTCAGCTGTGAATGTAGGCCAGATTTAACACAGACACACACACTCTCGGGCCAGAACACACACACAGCTATAGCTACACTATTACCCAAATATACAGCGTTTATATTGTAGATATCCTTCTTGATGTGTTGAGCTGTCTCCATCCTAACCCTCCGTCTCTGTACTCACAGGTCCTCCTGTCAGGAGAAGCATCTAACCAATCAGGAGAGGCCAGGGGTGAGGCCGGCCAATGGGAGGGGGAGAGATGTTTGGCCAGGGCGGGCATGCGGCCCTGGCTGTCATCTCATTACTACTGCTATTATGGCACCAAGCCACACCTATCGAAGTCCCTCAAGATCGTAAGTCACTCGGCAAGCATCAGATCCACTTGAACACATTGTGATATAAATGACATTCTGAAACCTAAGACTATTTATTTGATTAAAGGAATGTCCACTGAGAGAGATGACTGTAATTGGGGTTACACAAGGTTGATGAGTGGAGCTAGGTTTACTGCAGCACATTGGACAAACCAGGATGACAGAACTAGCTCAGTTATTACACAAGGAACTACGAAGCTGCTACAGTTGGTTTTGTCAAATTAAAGTAAATGCTTCAAGTATTATTAAATGGCAGTTCATTTTAGACACATGTTTTGCAAGTCCAATTAGGCAAACTTTTTTTTTTTAATTGTGAGCTTAAGACAGAGGTGGATGACATAAAACCATAAAAACAAAGGACCCAAGCTGGACTTGGTGACATGGTGGGGGTGAAGTGTATGTGTGTTGGACTTCTAGAACCAGCAGAATGCCCAGACGCTTCTGATCATTTCTGTAAATGCTTTTGAACAACGGTTAAGAGATGAATGTGTTGTCATTCTGTGGCAGCTTGTCCTGCCAGTGTATAGCTGGAAGACACAAGGAAGAAGTCAAGCCTTTTCTGTCTGCTTTCCTATCACTAAACAGCCACCCCCCTTTTCCACCAGCACTCTGCCTCTCCCTATGGGGCCATATCTCTCTCTCTCTCTCTCTCTCTCTCTCTCTCTCTCTCTCTCTCTCTTTCTTTAGAAGCTTAACCTTTCAACCCTGGACTTATGATGTTCTATTGATTTGATAGACACACACATGCATAATGTCCTGCCTCACACAAAGCATCTGGAGTATAGTCTTATAACAGAGTGACCTGTCTGTCATAAATATACTCACCACACTCTAATGAGCTGACGGGCAAGGACTCCATTTATTGTTCTGGCAAAGAAAGAATCAGTTGGTCAGATTCAACTCCTGGTTGACACACAGAATAGGGTTCACAATTTAAGCACTCTGTATATTTGATCTGTGATAGGTATTACATTCACACATTCGAATAAAACATATGATAAGCCAGCCAAATGGTCTAACATTGTGTGATACAAAACGATGTAAGTGCTTTGTGTCTGTAAAGAACCAGGGTAGAGCGCTATATAAGTGGAGTCCATTTACCATCTGATTTACAATCTAAAGCATTAAGCACCTTTCTCTTTACTGCTCATCTTGGTGGATATTGACAGTTCTCTCTTTCTCTCTCTCTCTCTCTCGCTCTCTCTCTCTCTCATATTTAGGCCTATAACAACTAATAGCAATTCTTTTTTCATCGTTTCAGAGCTTATTAACATAACACAATGAATAAATAAAGGTGTATAACATAGTATTTAATATTATTTAAACATTTCTTTGTTTCTAATATGATTAACATTCACATTACAAACTGTCTTCTCTCACCCTGTCTCTCCGTGGCTTTACATGGGACTAACAGCAAAGATCCTGCGAGAACGTAAGTGTTTCTTTTTAACATGTGTCTGTCCCAACGATGTTGTAGCGTGTAGAATGCAATGCTGCAGTACCACTTTTCATCTGAATAATTGTACTATTTATTGTATTATGTTATCATACAAGTTAATTAATGATCAGCATATTCTTTATGTTGTTTAAAAATAAGAATATTGTGTGTTGAGAGCTGTGATCCAATTACCGTGACAACTTGAAACCATTGTATTTTTGATTCAGGTTATTGCTTTGGTTAACTTCATAGTATAACTATCGGTAGATTTAGGACAAACACACCACACACTTTGGAATCAGTGCATTTATAACATGTGATTGTGTCAGCCATATCAGACAGCATGTGGTATAAGCTGCTATATGCTCTAGAGTCATTTACCATACCAATTATCCCTCATAGCCTGGCTTTGATACCACTACCAAGCATACTATAGAATAGTCTTTTGGTTGCCATAGCAACGCGAGGGAATGAGATAATCCAGTCCCCTTTTTCAAGTAGTGGATGAGATTAGCTGCAATAGGTTGAGTTACATCTCTGTCCTCTCCGTTACACACTGTAGCTTTACTCTTCTGGTCCAGTCACACAGATTTCCCTTCATGACTTCAAACGTCTCCTTTAATCCAGAAGGCTTGTTATCTTGTGATGTGTGTAGGCTACAGTATGCGTGTGTGTGTGTGTGTGTGTGTGTGTGTGTGTGTGTGGGTGCTTTTGTAGGCTACAGTGCTGGGTTTAAACCTTGCAGTGCTCAGTGCGCTATGGAGAGACATGTTGTGTGAGTGTTGTTGTGTCTGTGCTGTTGAGGGGTTTGTCGTCAGCCATTCATTACGTACAGTAGACTGAACACAAGGAGGGGAAAACCCTATCTATTAATTTAATCAGCGAGTCACAGCGTAGCACTGGATGACATACACACAAACTTCAGTAACATTTTGACTCATATGCATCATTTTGGATTCATCTGCCACTGAAAGTAGTCCTCAACTATAATCGCCTCCTGTTTGAGTTATATTTGACACAAACTACAGTATGCAGCTTTTTAAGACTGAATGGATATATCTTTGAGGTGTTTATTCAATGTTAACCAATTAACTTTGCATCTGAGCGACACAGTCAGGGTAAAGAGGTCAAAAGTATTGACAGATACTGCATGTTTAATTTTTTCCTGTTAATACACCTGTAGCTGTCAGCATTTAACAAAGCACTATTCTTGTGTGTGGGGTCTGGGATCTCTGATTGCAGTGTTTTTCTTAATGCTGGCATCATAGAATTGACTATTTATATTATAATGATACAATGTTATCTTGACTAAGTGTAAGACATTGCTTTCCTTTAGCCCATCCTGGGTGTATCTCTCTGAAATTTAGGAACCCAAAATATAATGTGTTATTATTATGATGTTGATGGGCTAAAGTCTGCTGCTTTGTGGATGTCTTGTTTAGTGATTGGCTGCTTTAGGTGCTGCCTCAGTGGGTGATATTTCCTCTAGCGCAGAGAAAGAGAGAGACAGAGGATCACCATTTTCCCCAAACCTAATGATTTATATTGCTACTTTTTTATATATTGTGTATTTTAAACATTCACATAAGATAGGCAATTTATGTTCATTTAAATATTTTTCTTTATTTAGAAAGAGAAAGCAAAAATACTCACCTTTTAGCGCCCTCTATTGGCCAGCCACTGCTGCATCCTTCAACTGTCTTTCAATTGGTTGTTATGACTGTAACACACAAGACAGCAGTATTGATATTCAGGAAAAAACTAGATGTAAATAGGGTACATTGAGTTATTATAAATCTACTGTATGTTGTCTATATGTCGGCATGCAAAGCAGTGCAGTGTGGATAGACAGGTCAATGTGTTGTAAGGGTATTTTGTGTGTGTGTGTGTGTGTGTGTGTGTGTGTGTGTGTGTGTGTGTGTGTGTGTGTGTGACTGTCTGTGAATGTGTTTGTGCACTATCTGTACAGAGAGCCTTAATTCCTGTTTACCTCTTTGTCTGACAGTGAAGCAGCCCCCCACTATTGTCAGACAGTCAGTCAAGGACTACATTGTGGACCCACGAGACAACATCATCATCGAGTGTGAAGCCAAGGGCAACCCAGTGCCGACGTAAGCACAATAAACACACACACACACACACACACACACACACACACACACACACACACACGCACGCTGACCTGTCTATCCTCTGTCTATCCAATTTTTAATTTCTAAAATAATTTCATTTTCAAGCAATGCTGCAAAGTCTGAGCACAAAATCTGACCTTTTGACATATTTAATGTGAGGTTGTTTCTGCCGCTGCCTTTTGTTGCTCTGTCACTCTTTCTCTCTTTCTTTCTCTCTTTCTCCGTCCATCCTGGTGAGACTTATGAAGAGTGACAGTGCCAGTCAGATGTGCTATCCTGCCACTCTGCCCCCCCCACCCCCTTCCCCCTTGTGTGTTGGTCTCTTACGCACAGTAGCACATTTCACCTTATCTAGCCTCCGTTCCCCTTCAATAGAACGTTGTCTCCCCCCAAAGCATCTCTAACAGCCCTATACGATCAGTCTGACACCTGTCTGTCTGCCCTCTACTGCCTGAACATGACAGGAGGTCTGCTGTGCTGTTTGCTGTCCCTCCCCCCCCACATTGTCCTTCATATTACCTCAAACCCAATCAACTCTCCATGTCCGACTATCATCATTTGAACTCTGTTTGAGGTTGTTCCTTCTGGAAAGGCACGTGCCTAGAAAGTCATGTATATCTTGTGTTTTCACAAGATATACAATGTTTTGAATAGCCTTAGCCAAGAAACACATACAGGAGAGAATGTACAACACAAATCATTGTTAAAATCTCCATTTACACCTGGCATTGACATGTGATCTTTGGCAGAATATCCTCTCAGGATTGGACATTTTTTAGAGTTCATAAATGATTTTAATTTCAAATTATGAAACAGTTTTACAGCTGTTCCTTTTCCAACAAATGTGTGTTTGAAAAAAAAGATTTTTGGGCCAGTATGTGAGTCACATGAAGAAGTGGAACGTGCATTTCCCTGTGCTGCCACTACACCAAAAAATCTTCTTCTGACTCTACACACCCACACAATGTATTCACACACATAGGGACACACATACTCATGCTTGATGCTCAGATGCATCAAAATTTTACACAAGCACTCACGCACGCACACATGCACACAGGCACACACAAACACAACCACGCACACGCACACACACGTGCACACACACACACACACACACACACACACACACACACACACACACACACACACACACACACACACATACACACACAGGGTCTCCGGTGGTTACATCACTGGGGGTATGACTAGCTCAGGACAGTGGTACATTGTTTATTTGGAAAAAGACTGGCTTTACGTAACACACACACACACATACACATGCACACTCAGATTCTGGTGTACACATACACACACTCAACCAACACACAACCCCACAATAAAGGCACTCATAGCCACTCTCCCATGCACACATACTGCCTTCCCCGTTCCCAGGACAGGCATTGTGCTCCAATAATGCACTCAGTTGACTATTCATGCTCATGAAACATTCAGCAAAGGGGATCGTTCCCTTATTCACTGGCAATCAGTCTCTCACTAGGCAACGCCCAGTACAAGATACACACACACACACACACACACACACACACACACACACACACACACACATACATACACACACACACACAGCTCTGCTCTCCAGGGTTTCAACAGTGACCAATTGTTCAGGCTCAGTGCCGTGCTGCACTTCAAACAGACAGGCCCAGTTCAACTGTAACTGGCCTAAAAAATGACAAGAAGCATATTTTGTAAATCTGTCACTAAAAATAGAGGTGGGTTATTATGTAAGCATGTTCAGTGTTTGTCACTAATCACGGAGCCCTGCTGGAAACAGCCCATTGAACAGGATTAAGCTATATACAGTGCTATCTCATGCACTAGCAGAGCGGGCGCTGGGGCAGATTATTTTTTGCTGCTGCCATGTGCAAATTGAGTAATGTCAGATGGTACACCACATGATATTAAAGTAAGCTTCACATGTCAGAATTAGGAGTAGCCCAGTTGGCACAGGCTCATGTCAACATGACTTTTGCGATATGCCTCTCTTGCATACATTACCTCAAAACTTAAACCCATTTGTATTTTTGATTAATTCCATCGATAAGTCAAAAGAGTCGTATCATTTCACCACTCTGCTCACTCACTCACTCACTCACTCACTCACTCACTCACTCACTCACTCACTCACTCACTCACTCACTCACTCACTCACTCACTCACTCACTCACTCACTCACTCACTCACTCACTCACCCAACCATCCATCCATCCATCCGTTCATTCACTCATTCATTTTTGAGAGAGAAGAAACAGCCAAGTAGTAATCATGGCATGACTCTGTTGCTGTAACGATATAATCAGTGCTGTGAAAATGTGTTTTGTACTGAATGTATTAAAACAACCTGTCAAATGTAGAGTTTTGAGTTTGCATTACCGCATTAACAGCACATTAAAATGGTTAGCAGTTAACGACTCAAGGGTGACAACTTACATTCAAATGTGCATGCCATAAAGAGGACACGAGCAGTATAGAATGTATTCCACTTTCCATGGATCATAAAATGATGAAATGCTGCTCACTCTTGGCTTCCAGGTTCTTGTGGCGAAGGAACGGGAAGTTTTTCAACATCAACAAAGACCCCAGAGTGACCATGAGGAAGCGCTCTGGCACGCTTGAGATCGGTTTCCGTAGCGGAGGACGGCCGGAGGACTACGAGGGAGAGTACCAGTGTTTCGCCTCCAATGACTTTGGCACGGCTCTGTCCAACAAAATACTGCTGCGCGTCTCCAGTAAGAAACACACGAGAATAACATTCAGATTACAGACACAATATTCACAATATTTGGACATAATACACACCATAAGGTTAAGCATACATGTGAATATAGAGGGATGTATTTTTGTCATAAATTTGCATAGAGATATGACACACTACAAGTTTGTCGATTGTCTTTTTGCCTTTTTTTATTTATTTTTATTTTATTGGGATCTCCATTAGCTGAGGCCATAGCCAAAGCTATTCTTCCTGGAGTCCACACAACACCTGTGCATCTATACACTGCAGTGCATAATTACATTAAATAATGATCACCATGACAAAACAGTGATAACGGAAATGGTAACAAAAGTAATAAGAATAACTCTACAACAGTCAAAATTAAATAAAATAAAAATAATACAAAATTAACAAAACACAGGACCTAAATTATTCACAGAAACATAGAGATAAACTTATATAAACATGACAGGTATAATTGATGGTCAGACCAGACAAAAACATATATAAACAGAAACAATTAATGATGATTATACTGATGGGAGTGGCATCATTGGTTAGATATTAGCCACTGCAGAGAGCTGCTCGACTAGTAGATGTTTTTTAAGTAATAGTTTGAATCGATTTTTGCAATTTTGCAAAATGCCTTTGACTACACCACAGACAAACGCACAACACAGCGGCCTGGGTCTGCTCAGCCCCTGTAGTCTGAGCCTGGCATTACAGTCATTAAAGCTTATCATCTAAACCTTTTCTTGACTGATTGCTGCAGTGGGACTGTGTTTGCTTTCAAATATCTGATGACCATAATCGCAACCAGAAATTCCCTTACATTTTGTCCAATGTTGCTAATATGATCAATGATCTGTAAACGTTTCCAAATGTATTTTGCACTTATTTTGTCTGATGGAATAATCTAAACGGTAAATGAGCTGCATGCAACGCATACAAGTTTAGCATGTTATCCATCAACTCGCCAAACAAACACACACACACACACACACACGCACACACACACACACACACACACACACACACACACACACACACACACACACGCACACACACACACACACACACACACGCATGGTGCCAGCCAAACAGCCACCTCTTCTGATTGAACCCCCCTCCCTCCCCCTCCAGAGGCTCCTCTCTGGCCTAAAGAGGTGCTGGAGCCTAGGGTGGTGACTGAAGGATCCCCGCTGGTCCTAACCTGCAACCCTCCACCAGGCCTGCCTCCACCATTCACTTTCTGGATGAACAGCGGTGAGCAGCAATCACACACACACACACACACACACACACACACACACACACACACACACACACACACACACACACACACACTAACTATGACTAATGTACACTCACAGTCACAGTACATCATATCAGCATGTCATGTAGCCCAGACACTGTAACATGTCAAGGCATGATTATGACTGCTGGCTGGCTGATGAGTCCTGGAGCAGTGATTTGTCCAGCATAAGGTTCAGTTACGGAGTGTGGCTGACAGACTGGCTGGCCTTCTGTGCTGTAGGTTAACATTTGCCTGTAGCAACTGTAGGATGACACATGAAATGGGTTACCAGAGCTAACTGGAGCAGACGTTGAACTGAGTCAAGATGTGAAAACATTTGACACATTCAATCATCTACGAGCTAGTGGTTGGCCTTAAACAGATGCTTGCTTCTGCTTTTCTTAACTTGATAGAAGGTGTGAGAGTTCAATTAGTGTTTATAGCATACGATTTCTGACCAATGCCTGCTTCACTATAAGGGCTACTAAGCAATTTACCATTGTGCTTCCATATTGAAATGGGTTTTAAAATATAGACAGATTAAAAAAAGAATGTCCAAAGTCCAAGTACTAGAAGTCGACATAACCAGACCGTTAGTCCCTAGTATGTAGTATGTATAAGCATAATTCCTATAATCCATTCTTTGGTTAGACTCTGCCTGTGTGGTGAATGTCCACCTCTTTCCAGCTCTATGTGCGGACACAAACAAGTTCCTCAAATAAAAGTTAAATATGAAGTAGTAAAATACAGGAGATAACATGCAAATCAAAATATATACATTTTATCAAACAATGTTGTTTAAATGTGAAGAAGAAAAACTAGACTCAGAAGTACAGAATACACTCACTCAGTTGTGACGTGACTGATATGCTTTGTTTTAGGGGCCCAAGATTTTCCCAACAATGATATCAATGTTAACTTCCTTGTCTTGAGATCTTATCTTATCACTACTCCAAGGTGAAGATTCTTTAAATCAAAGTTTTTGTTTAAGTATGAAGGTGCTACGAGGAACTTTTAAATATTTCTGACACAGTCTCATTTTTCCTCTGATGATCATAAATGACATGTAACAGCAAACGAGAGCATCAGTGCAAAGAATGCTATTTTTACATAGTTTTTCTCAATGTCTTGGTCATGGGTGCGCTCACCCAGGAACAGCCGCCAGAATGAACACAAACTGAAAGTTCCTCTGAACGCTTTAACATTAAAAACCGTCTTTGACTCAGGTCTTCTACAAATATAATATTGTTACGATAACAGGGAACCATTAAGCATTACTACCGTTGAGGTTTTGCTACTGTACATAAACGAAATGTGGCCTCATTACATTTCTCCTGTGTTCTCCAGGTATGTCTCCGATCCCCCAGGATAAGAGAGTGTCCATGGGGCTGAATGGAGACCTGTACTTCTCCAACGTCCTGGCCAAAGACGCGCACACTGACTACAGCTGCAACGCTCGCTTCCTCTTCACACACACCATCCAGCAGAAGAACCCCTTCACACTCAAAGTCCAGAGCAGTGAGTAGACTTATTTGCATACTGATCCTAAACTGGTGTCGAGTTACATGTCCTCAAACTATCTAGTCACTACAGCGATTTAACAGTGAAGGTTCCATGTCTGCTGACTGAGGCATGCTTTGACCGCACATCAGGCTAAATGCAATATGAAATATTATGTCGCGACATTACAGGTATGAATCACAAACCATTTATGACATTTCCCCCTTCAGGTTGAATAGAGAAAGTGTGTGATTTTGAAAATAATGTGACATCTTTTCTCTCAGCTTTTTTCAATGTGTGTGTGTTCAGGGTGTGTGTGTGTGTGTGTGTGTGTGAGTGTGTTTGTTTGTGGACTGATGAGCCACTGTTGTGTGTGTGCCTGTGTTTTCAGAGGAGCCGTTTAATGAAACATGGTACAATGCCACTGACCTGTACGGTGGTGAGTCACTTCTTGTCAGGACAGCGCCACCTCCTGTCCATCTCTTATCACAGTAATAACACGGCTAGCAGCACACTAACCTCCAGTGACACTCCTCAAGTCATCTGCTTACCTCACACTGATCTCTAGACACACATTTAACCTTCCTAATACTCTGTACAGGTGTGTAATTCACTGGGGAAACACTAGCCTGTCAGTGAATAATAAATATTTTTTAAATTGGACACTTTTCTAGACAGCATTGTTCATATCATTATGAGTAGGCTCTACAACAATACGCATTGCAGTTCTGTTATTCACTTTGATAACTTCTGATACCTCTCTTTTTCCATCAATATTGAACATATTAAACCTATTGTCCAACATGACAACTCTTACATTTTTAATATAAATAAACAACAGAAACAATTGAGTGTCAAATATTTCTGCAGAATCATTATTTTTTTCAATTAGTGTAGTGCTAGTCGGCTATTCATTAAAGGTGCTCCGCGGAATTTTCAGGTTGTGTTAATTCTTGCACCCCCTTTGGACAAAAGCGGTAGTGTTTTACTATGCCAGCTGTAGTGAGCTTAACCATGACAAAGGCACTAAGAAAAACTATATAAGAATAGCATTCTTTGCACTGATCGTTTGCTGTTGCACGTCATTTATGATCATCAGAGGAAACATTAGTCTGTTTCAGAAATATTTAAAAGTTCCTCGTAGTTACTTTAAATATAGAATCAAATCATATCACATCTTATCTATGGTTGGAGAGTTGAATGGCTTAACCAGACTTAACTTGACTTAACCAGATGTGAGCAAACAACATCTCTTTGACCCTAATACACACTTACACAGTACAGAGAAGTATTCATCTTCCCCAACATAAAACACATGCCCTTACTTCAAGTGTAGTGCAGATAGAGAATTGAATGTGACTCTCCATTATGATAAACCCGTATTGAATGAGCCCATAGCTGGAGGGAAGAGATCAGACACAGTTGCAGCATATGTTCCATTTGCTATGCTGGGGCGAGGTAGTGAAGGCCCCAAAGGAGCAGCTTGGGCCCACTGGGACTGACATACTGACCAGGCATTAGTCAGTCTCATTCATATTGAGCTCATTAATAGTCATATAAATGATATATGGAAACAAGCTTTGCCACCTCCTGCTCTCTCAAACAGCGTTCTGTGTGATGTTGGGGGAAGATGAGGACTGCTGTAATGGCTGCTGAAAGGCTCAAAGTCCCACTATTGAAACACAAACTCGTGCACATTTGCAAAGATACTGTATCTTCTTATTAATGTATATACAGAAGCAAAAAATGCAACTCTGTCTTTTTTTATTTGGGTGGGAGTGGGCGGGGTCTAGAAGTGCATCCACAGAGCATCATCCGCAGAGTGTTACTGTGTAGATTTGGCACCTAAGCACATTGGCCTTTGCTAGCATAAACACTTAATGCCTACTCCTGCTTTCTGTTTTTTTGACCTCTCTTTTCCTCTCTTCTCCTCCATGTGTCACATAAACAGCTTGTCCTCACCCACTGCTCTGTGTTCAGCCACTGAAGCTAACCGCTAACAGATGCTTTAATCCTATACAGATCTGAATGACAAAGAAGGCTAATGCTGCTGACTATATTGTGTGTGTCCACTGTGTTAACAGCATTTGTGTGCGGGTTTAAGATCAGACTGGGAATGTGTACACTATATTTACTATATTACTGATATTTGATGAGTAAACAATACTTGAACAATACGATATCTGTTTAAAGGTCTTCTTTTATGGGGTTAGGGTTATCAGTACAGATGTAGATAGATGGGTAACATAATATTTGACATTCTCAGTTTTATGAGTATAGTTTAGTTTATGTGAAGGTAAAGAAAAAAACTGTGCAGCTGAGCTGGACTACATATGACCCTTATATTGTACATTTTCAATTATTTCAGTTTACTGCATATTGCACATATTGTAAATAATGTTCCACATATTGCCCATTTAAATGTATTTACTTTTTTTATACCATTTGGTTTTGCCTTTACCTTTTGCACTATTTAGATTCTATTTCTTGTGTATACTACTTATTTCATATTATCTTATTTGATCCTTTTGTACTTATTGCACCGTGGGGTCGGAGAGAAGCGTAATTGTCGATTCCTCTGTACGTCTGGCACATATTGAAGAAATTGACAATACAGTTGACTTGACTTGACTTTGACTTGATTAACATGCCACTTGCATATGTTTGTTTTAGTATATGCAAACAGACAAAACTGGGCAGTTTGCTCACGTACCAGGCTTCTTAACTTAACTGACTGTTTGATTCATTTAAGTTCAAATGTTTTATCTACAATTTGTGTATGAAAGTTTAATCCAACCAACTCAAGCCATATTGATGCTAAACTATCTCTCCATCATTGCATAAAACAAGTAACCAGTACATTTAGGAGCTTCTTTTTAATTTGTTTATCCCTCCTCCCTCCCACAGTCATTGTTCTATGTGTGTGGGCCTTGAAACCCAGCTCCCCAATAGGCTATAGTTTAGTTAAGGCAACCATGTCCCAATGCATCTGTGGCTTACTGTAATGCTCTAGGCAAGATCAACATGAGGTTAATAAGACTAATGCTATCAACATGACCTTCAATATACTTCATTCGAAATGAATCCCATTACAGCAAATACACTTTATCAACCTTTAACCTTTATCAGCCACTTGATTTAGGCTTTAAGTGGCATTTATCATTTCCATCTCTGTTCCCTTGGCAAACATAAAGCAAGATGAGTGGCCATATTGTTGTTTCTGCTTCTCTTTAATGTGTTCCTGTGAGAGAAGCTTTTAAACCTGTCAACCGGCTGCTTTAGCCAAGGCCTGGTACAGAATGGAACACACACACACACACACACACACACACACACACACACACACACACACACACACACACACACACACACACACACACACACACACACACACACACACACACACACAGCCACAAGCAAATAATCAGAATGCTAGTGTTAGATTGATGTGGCAGTGCCTACAAAGAGGGGATTAATCTCCTTGTATGAAGTGAGTCATGGTACAAATATAAACTCTTGTGCTCCTGGACTTGATTCAGAATGTGTGTGTGTGTGTAAACATTGTGTGTCTGCAGGCCGCAGGATCGCAGATACTGTCCCCACCTTCCTCTCACCTTCAGGGGGAGAGAGTTCCAAAATGGTGCTACGAGACGAGGAACTGCTGCTGGAGTGTATCGCTGCTGGAATGTGAGCTCACACACGCACACACACACACACACACACACACACACTCACACTCACACTCACACTCACACCCTCCCACACCCACACATTATCTATCAATGAGATAAGGATATAGTTTTAGTTAAGAGCCTATGGCGGCCAAATTCAATAGAGTCTTTAGATTCCTTATGAGGACAGATTTTGAAGTTAAACAAAATATGAAAGTGAGGATTTACAAGTGGGCGTGGTTTATTGAACATGAAGAATATGGAGGGTCAGAGAGGACACTTCACCTTCGCCCTCCTCCCTTTCCTCTATTCCTAAATAAAGATAAGTACTCAGACCCTGTCTTGAAAACAATTGAACCTCTGTGTAGAGAGCTGAGAATGGCTGTCCATCCAACCCGATAGAGTCACTGCACTACACTGGTCAGAGATACATATGTGCTGTTGTTATGGCCTCCTTCAAATTTAACACACTTAACGACGGATAAATAGTTGGTTGAATGATATCTTTTGTTGTGGCTTAGTCTGCGTGAGGAGAAAAATTAGATCTTAGCACATCTTGATTTGCGCATGGTTGAATTGGGAAGTTGAATGTGCTTTTTACTTATATGATGCAACTAAATGTAAGTACATGACAGTAAAGCCATGAGGCTGTTCAGTCATGTCATGTAAACCCTGGTCTCTCGCTCTCTCTCTCTCTACAGCCCCACGCCCAGCATCAAGTGGTTTAAGAAGGGAGGGGACCTGCCAGGACAGAAGGCCAGGTTTGAGAACTTCAACAAGACCCTGAAGATCATCAATGTGTCGGAGGAGGACGCTGGGGAGTATGTCTGCATGGCCAACAACCAGGGAGGCAGCACACGCCACTCCATCTTTGTTCAGGTCAAAGGTGAGAAGGTTACATGGGCTTCTATTGATACACATACAAACATATGGTGTTGCTGTTGTGTGTGTGTGTGTGTGTGTGTGTGTGTGTGTGTGTGTGTGTGTGTGTGTGTGTGTGTGTGTGTGAGTCCATCATGCCAATGTGAACTTCCTTGTTGCTCCACAGCGGCTCCTTATTGGCTGGACAAACCTACAAACCTAGTGCTGGCCCCTGATGAGAACGGGCGCCTGGTGTGTCGGGCCAACGGCAACCCTAAACCTAACATCCAGTGGCTGATCAACGGAGAGCCCATAAACAGTATGTATGCCTCCTGTGCTGTCTATTAGGAGGCTTTGGTCAATCAGACTTGAAATACAAACAAGACAAAAAATAGGAGAGATTTGAGATAAGCATACAACATGGAGCATGAGGCCCGATGTCCTTCACACAAGCTGTAGGCAACTAAGATAGATAGGTAAAACAGCTTTACTTATCCTGATATCAGGTAATGATGGAGGTACTTTTAATGATGTTTTCTCAAGCTCGCTCAAAACTGGAATGAATGACTGCCTTTTCCTTCAGTGCTCCAAACTCATAGAACGCCCTGCAAAACAATTAAAACAATGACCACTCTTCCTTATCTTGGTATATTAAAACTATGATTTCTGAAAATGTACACATCTCACTGTAACTAGCTGAATTTCTTGTTATTTTAGTATTTTACCCTATTTTATCTTCTTTTTTTAACCCCTTTAATTCTTCTTATCTCTGTGTCATCCTTATTATATGTTATGCTTGTTTATTGCGTTTCGTTTTGCTCGTCGTCACTGTAAATGAGGGCACACCTCAGTGTCTCACGAGTTGAAATAAAGGTCATTGACTTGAATTCAATTGAATTGAATCAACCGGATTAGGATGACTTGACTAAACATCTGACTAAACCCCCTCCTCCCTTTCCAGGCTCCCTGCCTAACCCCAGCAGACAGGTGCTGGGTGACACCATTATCTTCCGCTCGGTGCAGATGGGCAGCAGTGCAGTGTACCAGTGCAACGCGTCTAACCAGCACGGCTATCTGCTGGCCAACGCCTTCGTCAGCGTCCTAGGTGAGTGGACACACAAAGATGACGTTGATAAAGAGTGCAGTAACACACACTGGCTGGCCTCTCTCTCCCTCTCTCTTTGTCTGCAACATATTCAGTTTATCAACCGGCATCAGCTCTGTAACCTCTCAACTTTTAAAAAATGTTCTTAAATTATTGAGAAAAAGGAAATATGATACTATTTTGCTTTGCCTCTCACTTATACCGCAAATATTTTGTACGGTGTAGTTTTGATTGCTCTGGAATGCTTAAGGATTTGTGTTTATCCAGATGCGTGTGATCTGATATTGCCTTCCTAAACCATTCATAGTCATTCAAACAAAACAATTTACTGGATTGAATATTTCATTTCATGTAACAGCAGTTCAACTGACTATCAATGCTGTTCTAGAGCAACGATTGTTGCCCCGGTTGGTTACTTACTATAACCTGAGAAACTGACTGGCAATTGACTCTTTCATGTATACTAGCACGATAAATAAATACAATTTTTCTTTGTTTTTTTTTATGGCTTAACGATGCTAAACTCATCCTAGACCTATCTCTAGACGTCAGCAGGTCAACACATTGATATCAATAATACCACGTCACAATGTCACAGATGGAATACTTTTTATGATACATCTACATTTCTGATGTGAAAACGAACGTTTGGGGTTAAAAGGCTAATGTCTTTATGACACAATACATTTTTCATCTGCTTAACTGTCAACAACTTTAGCTTTCATATCACTTTACAAATGACCAAATAGTCTGTGACATGCAGTTCCAGTCCTTGTTAAGTGATACAAGAGTAACTGTCCCTTTTTTACTTTTGTAGACATGCCTCCCAGGATGCTGGGTCCTAAAAACCAGCTGATTAAAGTCATCGAGAACAACCGCACCTTCCTGGACTGTCCTTTCTTTGGTTCCCCTCTGCCCGATCTACGCTGGTGAGCTGCTCACATTTTTTTCCTTTGCTCTAATCTAAAGAAATCCTCTGAAAATCCTTATAAATCTATCTTTGACCAAGAATTCATAAATACATGTATACATTGTTGAAGGTATTAAGATACTATAGTAATATGTTTGTGTGTTATGTGTGCAGGTTTAAGAACGGGCAGGGCAGTGGGTTGGATGGGGGTCAGTACCGCGTTTACGTCAATGGAACCCTAGAGATCAAACGGGCGCGGGCGGAAGACGAGGGGACCTACACCTGTGTGGCCAACAGCATCCTGGGCAAGGCCGAGAACCAGGTCCGCTTGGAGGTCAAAGGTCAGACATTATTATCACTGCCCGCTGCACTCGCACTCATATGAGCTCTATCCTCTTAACATGGCATATACTGTGTCAGGGTTTTTGGATCCCCATTGCGTGTCAGCATTTTGTGTTTAAAAAAAAGATGAAACGTGTAAAAGATGAAGTTGAATTTTCCCCTTTGTTGTGCCATACAGCCCGGTTCTATTCACATCTTGTGCCTTTAATTCTATTTGCTCCTTCTGGTTACAACTGTCTACAACAGTATGTATTCAAACTGCATACACTGCAAACACATACAGCTTACAACTGAACAGTTGATCTGAAAATGTAAGACTAATTCTGGAGATTATCCTAGAGATCCTCATTTTTTTTTAAATCCTCTTTTCACACTGGTCCCATTCCATTTTCTAAAAAAACAGATCTGCCAATAAGGATGAGTTGTGCATGAATGTTAAAGAGGTTGCAAATGAATTCCTGGTGCATATTTGGGAAAAGAGGGATTTTTAGGAGCTGTGGTGGTAAATGATTTGTGTGGCCTTAAATTCAACTCCATTGTGTCACCCATCAGACATAGGCTCACCTTTCACTGATATTTTCCTGGATCAATGTAAATGTGCCCGTTGCTGTACTGTGTGTGTGTGTGTGTGTGTGTGTGTATGTGTGTGTATGTGTACTTGATCCCTTTCACCCTTCCACCCACTCAGAACCCATCCGTATAGTGCGCGCCCCAGAGCACCAGTCAGCCATCAGGGGCTCCACAGCTCGCTTTGACTGCAAGGTGAAGTCTGACCCCAGCCTGCCCGTCACCGTAGCCTGGATGAAAGACCACAAACCTCTGTACCTGGGATGGAGGTAACAGCACCTTAGTCACATAGGCCAGAGCAGATATCAGTACCTTATTGGTGGGCAAATTCTAGTCGTGATTTTTTAATATCCTACACATCCCTAAAGAAAATGTCTTGGTGTGATAGACCTTTGCTATTGGTAGCTTTTTAGTGGTTATCGTCTCTTAAAGTATAGGCTATAGGCTACTGTAACTTATAGATAGATATCACCATGAAACTTTGCCAGTTGATAACTTACATTATTTTTTTTTTTATATTACAATCTTTTCTGAAATGTTTTAATAAATATGAAATATCACAAATATCACATTTCATTTTTGAATATTTTCTTTTTGTCGTTCTTCATGATGGGCTATACTTTATGGCAGGGTAATAGAGGGTCAGTATTTGGCAGATAAGCAATTCATTTTCGAGACAGTAGTATATTGATAGTAACTGTATGGAAGTTGTGTTATGTTGCAAGAAATGTCTATTGTCTTATGCGGAAGAAGATATACATGTTCACAACACTATACTGTAGTAAAAGTCAGCTTTAAGAGTTATAGCATAATACAGAAGGAACATACTTTGTCTCAGAGAGGAACTAAAGTGTCTATACAATGGGGAAATTGAAACGGAGTGATTGAGTTGTTCCCGATGCCCCCTGTGTATGAACCTGCACAGTTTGAACTATGTATACCGATGCTTTGTCCACTAGGCTGAAGAAAGAGGAGGAGTCTCTGGTCATCCCCAACGTGAATGAGGGTGATGAGGGGACGTACACCTGCACTGTCCAGTCTGAGATAGACCAGGACTCTGCCTCAGCCAGACTCACTGTGTTAGGTACACACTGCTATACCGCCGCAAAGTGCTGGAGCATGAAATCCCTTTGCAATTCAAATATATGTCACACATGACCATGCTAAGTCTCTAAATCATTGATGATGTAGTATGGAGCTCATGTATTTTGCATGTATGACCTTGTCCTGTAACGAAAACCCCACTCACTCACTGCAGCCGTCATAATCTGAAGTATTTCCATCTGAAATAGATTGAAGGAAAAGTATGAAGATCTCACTTCATAATTGCATTTATTTTCCCTCTCTGAAACACACACACACACACACACACACACGCACACGCACACACACACACACACACACACACACACACACACACACACACACACACACACACACACACACACACACACACACACACACACACACATCTTGAAAATGGAAATCATGCATGTTTTATTGTTGATTCAGTTGACTAAAAATACTTCCCTAGCGTAGCAGAAATGTCCTAGTGATTTAACAGTTTGCATGCAGCTCATGAAGATACTGTAGAGAAGCTATACTGTGTAGTCTCAGTTTGAGCATCCTGTGTGTGATCATGGCTTTGACATTTGAGACTTTTTTTTTAAGTTATGACAATGTGAACAACAGGAATACGTCCCTGTCACTAGTTGATGATAAAATACAAAATGGTGTTTTAATAGATCTTAGCATTTTTGAAGACATGTTTTAAAATCCTTAAACAGTCCTTGTGACCTCTAAATAAATATTGTCTCTACTGCACAGTAGAATATGTCAGGAGATAGAGAAAAGACCTTCAGAAATGGCACATATTTCCCACTTTTTTGTAAATTTACCAGGGCGTATTTTTACGTGCGTTTTACTGATTTAGGAACAGGCTTACATCTGTGTCTCCAACATAACCGTCTCAAATGTCGATATGATGATTACATGATTCTCAAACTATAGAGCTTAGTGAAGCGGACTTTTCATTAATACCAAATGCACTAAAAGACGTGTTAACCTCTGTGCTCCGTTTGCTGTTGATTTGCTTGTAGACTAACCTGCTAACTCTAACATTTATACCCACAACCCCTGGTCCCTGAACCCCCCACAGAGGAAGCCTCCCTCAACCCCTCAGTCTCTAGTGCCTTGCCTCCAGGTAATACACCACTCTGATGGAATCTTTTTCTTTTCTTTTCTTTTCTGTCCTCGTTCTGTTTCCAAATTTTCTTTTCATAGTTTGACTTTTCTATTCTCTTTTTTCATCTCAATTGATGCCTTATTTGTTGTTCTAATATTTATGTTACAATACTGTTGGACAGTGGACATTATTTTATCATGTGCCAAAGATGATTCCCCCCCTGTGTTTGTGAGGGAAGGTATTATTTTTTTAAACGGAATGTATTTTTGTATGCATGTTAAATTGTGTCCACATTATTAATCCTAATAATTTCTCCTTTTTATGTTTACAATTTCTTAAAACAAAGGGAAAATGCTAAATCTTTTTGAACTGATTTTTCGAAACATCAGTATTGAAGTTGGGGAGGGGCAGGCAACATGACTATGCTTGTATGTCAAGTCAACTTTATTGTATCGATTTATATTGCCCAGAAAAATCACATTTTGCTTTTAAAGGCCTTAACTATGGATAGATCATTACAACACTCTGTCCCTAGGTCCTCCATATAGATAAGGAAAACTCCCCCAAAAGATCATTTTAACTGGGTCCAAAGGGGGAGAACAAGCTGACAGGACATAGATGTGTACAGGACATGCCAACACAAAATCACAGAATGAAGTGATTGTCATTACAGCAGTATATGCGTGTGTGTGTGTGTGTGTGTGTGTGTGTGTGTGTGTGTGTGTGTGTGTGTGTGTGTGTGTAGAGTAGAGTATGTGTGTTGCCATATAGTGTCTAAGGTGAATATGACTTTGCTGTTTGCAGACCGGCCAGACCCTCCTATGGACCTGGATCTGTCTGACCCAGCAGCGCGCAGTGTTCGCCTCACGTGGATCCCCGGGAACGAGCACAGGAGCCCAGTCACACGTCAGTACACACTCTCTCTACAGTATATTACTGTATATATACACTCTGTATATTACTTTTTGGGATTTTAGTGACAATGCCACAGTTAAAAGCCCTCGGAGAACAATCATAATTGAGATCCGTTGTATTTATAGGAAGCTTTGTAAAATAAATGCATTAGAGTTAAAAAGGAGATTAGGGAATACATGAGGCCACACATGTGCTGCAGGTGGTCCACCACAGGAGCAAGAGCTGACCACTGACACCCTGGTAAAACCTGCACAACACCCTGTTCACTGTAAAGCTGTTAGGGAGGGAGCGTGTCAGACCTATGTTCCCACAATTCTAAGTTATCCAACTATATGACAGGGAAAAGTGTGTGTGTGTGTGTGTGCGCGTGTGTGTGTGCGTGTGTGCGTGTGTGCGTGTGTGTGTGTGTGTGTGTGCGCGTGTGTGTGCGTGTGTGTGTGTGTGTGGGTGTGTGTCACTCCTGTTCTAACCGCTCCCTGTCCCCTTACCCTAGCCACCCCAGCTGTGATGCCTGAACCTAATCGCCAATTTCAGGAACTGTGTGGGACCATTGGGCTGTGGTGGGACCATAGGGGATGACTCCCTGCCTTTAACTCTGTCCCTGTGTGTCTGTGCAGAGTTCCTGGTGCAGTTTGAGGAGGACCACTGGGAGCCGGGCCGCTGGCAGAACCTGTCCTCTTACCCTGGAGACCTGAACTCAGTCATCCTGCAGCTGGCCCCTTTCGTCCACTACCAGTTCAGAGTGATCTCCATCAACACAGTGGGGCAGAGTGAGCCCAGCAAGCCCTCCCCTCGCTACAAGACCAGTGGAGCTGGTGAGGAGGGAACAACACACTCTCACCTTCTCATCACATGTGTCTGTTATAAGATGAACAATCAAGTCAACATGTTTTTCCATATCCATGTAGGGTAACACTGTACAATAACGGTATATTCATTCACTGTTAGTAATGCTTAGTTAGTGCCAAATAAGTATTAACAAAGCTTTAATTAACCGTTAATAACTGCTAAGTTAATGCTTAAATTTAATTAACTAAACAATTAACAGTTAGTTAATGCCTAATAAGCTTTAACTAACTGAAAATGTGTGGGTTTTTAAGACTTGCTCTAAACCTTTAGTCACATTGCTGTACCAGTCCTTTAGAGTGAGCAGCAGAGCACAGATTGCAGAAAGCTTCAGCTCATAAATCTATATGTGCTGCAGACACTTTAGGTTTGTTTGAGTGAATGTGGTTTGACGTACGTGCGTTGTTGTTCTGTTCCAACCAGCCCCAGATGCCATCCCCAGAGGTCTGAGAGGATGGGGCTCCAAGAAGGACAATATGGAGATCTCTTGGGAGGTAAGGCATGAACAAATGCAGTGACTGTAACACATTATACATTGTTGGCAAAACTGTAGTCCTGTATTGTTATTGTTGAAATTTGAAAATCAAATCTTATCTGAAGGTAGTTCAGTAAAATCATTTACTATATACTGTGTGTGTGTATA
Source organism: Hyperoplus immaculatus (assembly GCA_949357725.1). NCBI lineage: Eukaryota > Metazoa > Chordata > Actinopteri > Uranoscopiformes > Ammodytidae > Hyperoplus > Hyperoplus immaculatus. Next base: position 15,746,858 of record OX442350.1, on the reverse strand, counting down.
TATATATAAGATAATTAATTTGGCTCTAATGTGCATATTGTCCTGGTACTCAAAAAGTCACTCTAGAATAGAGCTCAGAGAAAAGGCACAGTAAATAACATTTGGGGAAAAAGGACTGATTTCTAATACATTATCTAAACATGACTCAGAAATATGCCTTACTATGCAACTCTGCCTGCTCACATTTTAATGGGATGTTAATCTCAGAAATTATTTTCCAATAATACCAATAATTGATGAGACTGACTTGACATAACATGTATTGTTGAACTGAAATACATTCCTCCAATACAAATGTGTGTGTGTGTGTGTAACTCCTATGTTATGCCATTACAGGTGTTGATTGTATTGTTTCCCATCAGTGACAGTGATCTTTCTGTTTTTTTTTCAGCCTCTGCTTGATCTGGAGAGAAATGGTCCCAACCTGCAATACAAGGTGTGGTGGAGACAGAAGGATGTGGAGGAGGAGTGGAACAATGTGACCACCATGGAGTCCAAATATGTGGTCCAAAACACACAAACCTTTTTGTCTTATGAGATGAAAATCCAGGCCAAGAATGACTTTGGAACAGGACCTGAGTCCAATGTGGTTGTGGGATACTCTGGAGAGGACAGTAAGTACATGCACACCAGGTATATTTCAGGACTAAGTCAAATAAAAAAGAGTATTTAATAAAAGAACATGTAGAATAGAAAATAAAATAAAGAGTATGCGATTTGGAACGCGGCCTAAGCCCCTGTCATTGAAAGCCAATACAAACATTGATTTTTGGACTAAGATTGATAGATATTGAGGTTTGATTCTATTTATTATTTATTTCGATTCTGGCTGTACAAAGCTACGTTCCTCACAATGTCATCAATGAGTCATTTTACGTTGATGTTGAGCGATCAGTGCAATCAGTGAAGTGTGCAACAAGGACACTTCTGTGAGAATGACCCCCGAAGCCTGTTTGACTATTCACACATACACCGTTGTTCTTCTTCCCCGTGTCCAGAGCCCACCCACGCTCCCACTGACCTGAGAGTAGCAAAGGTGGACAGCACCAAAGCCAACCTCCATTGGAAAGCCGTGGACAGGAGCTCTATCCAGGGAGAGCTCAAGGAGTACAGAGTGAGACCGCTGTCTTTTTATAATGACAACACACTTCAGAGTTGGACGAAAAAAAAACTCCTTAAAGGTGTTCTATGTAGTTTTAGGGGGAGGGGGCTTTGTTAGCATTTTCAGAGCCTGAAGTTAGTTTACAAAACATATTTTCTCTACATGACATTCTCAGTAATGAGTAATTTAATCATCATAATTCAAACAAAGATTAAATTATTTTAAGGCACCTGTAGCCGAACGTTAGAGTAGAATATCTTTGTGAACAACACTGTGGGCCCTGCTGCTGTAAACAACAACAACAACAGTGAAACAGTTACTTTTCAAGACGCTTTCTAACTTCAAACAGTGTTCCAGGGATCCAATTTTCCTATGAGAAAATTTTTGTTTGTTCAGTTATGAGAATATATCTTAGAAAAATGCCACTTCTCGGACACAGCTAAAGTTACATAGTGCACCTTTAAATACCTTCTCAGTTTTTCAATCTTTCTCTTGTTTTAATGTCCTCCTCTTCACTTCCTAACCCATGAAACCCCATTTCTCACCACTAGCTGTACTACTGGCGTGAGTCCAGTCTGGTCCCAGGTCTGCTGGTCAGTAAGGAGAAGAAGACCAAAGGGTTCTACAGCGTGGCGTCCGAGCCCTCTGGCATGCTCAGTGACCTGGTGCCCTACTCTAAATACAACATGTTCATGGTGGTGGCCAACAGCCGCTTCGAGGGCCCACCCAGTAACACAGTGGAGTTCACCACCAAGGAGGGAGGTGAGCATACAAACACATTACATCCAGAACACACTCACACATCTCAATGGATTTATACTAAAGTGTTCTGAGCCAATGGTAGCGGATTCACCAGTGTCATATGGGATTCTGACCCAAACACACTTTTTATTTTATTTTAATTTTTTTAAAGATATTTTTTGGCATTTTTATGCTTTATTGATAGTGTAGAGACAGAGTTGAAATGGGGCAGAGAGGGGAGTGACATGCAGAGAACGATCGCGGGCTGGAATCGAACCCGGGTCCGCTGCTGGCCGAGGCCCATGGGGGGGACGCCCTACCAACTGAGCTAAGGGCGCCCCCACACTTTTTATTTTGAAGAAGAAACACAGTGGTGTCCATGACAGAACACATGCAATTCTAAAATGACGTTTTTGAATCCAGTATGTGTGTACTTTTTGCTGCCGCCTTTGTCATCCTTGATACTGGAGCCAAGAAAAATCCAGATTTAAGGCAAAAGGCTGTAGTGGAAGATTGGGATAGAATAACCAAGTGTTAACGAAGGCACTGTCTTGTAATGGCCCATATTATGACCACGAGGAAAGCAGCTTGAGAAGAATACATCTAATTTGGTCTTCTTTCTTTCTCTGAAATCTCAGATGGCTTTCTTTTTTTATTCACTATACATGTTTTTTTATGTGTGTTTAGTACAATAATGTATATTTTGTGTGATTGTGTTTGTAGTGCCGGATGTTCCAAAGATGTTCAGGATTAACCGTAGAGGTTTTGACGCAATCCACCTGGAATGGGACAAACCCCAGGAGCCCAACGGCATCTTGATTGGATACCAGTTAAAATACTTTACAGGTCAGCTTCTACATGTCGTGTGTGTGTGTGTGTGTGTGTGTGTGTGTGTGTGTGTGTGTGTGTGTTTGTGAATCCTTTTTAGTTCTTCTACTAAGCAGTGATTTGTTAATCAGTATGTCTTAGGATTTCTGTGTTTGCTTTGTTTCATGGTTGTTATCACTTGGAATGCTACTTTGTGCAGGCTTGAACCAAACCACTTTATCGTCATTGTCTTAACCCCTTATTTGGGAGTTACAATGAAGGTACACTCTAAAGCAGCGCTACAAATCGCAATTTTTTTATCGTAACATTGGGCCTTAATCTTGCGTCCTGCTTTTATATCCATCTTATCCCTGGTTGTTTTCTGACAGGGGCGCCGTTGATGTGACGTCACTTCCGGTGCGCACTGGATTGTGGGTCAGAATCAGCCAAATAGCATGCTGATTTCAACAAAAGAAATTTCGGACGGATGTAGTAGTAGACATACGGGTATTTTTAAGCATACTAAATCCAACCACAAGAATTGGGACATCCTAAAACTTTTTCTACCATACTAAATAGCAGAAAGTATGGGGATTGGAATGCATGGCAAATGTCTGTTCTGTAACCAGCCACGTCATTGCAAAAGTTTAGTAGGTCAAAGAAAAAGCAGGATTTAATGGATGTCCTTGAAGGTGAAGGTTTAAGGTAACAACTATTCTGTCTACAGATGATTTGGTAAATGATTGTGATAACAAACCACTCAACCAATCAGTTCATTCTCTCATTCTCCTGTTGACTGTGTGTAGTCAACGACTCCAAATCAGGGCGTGTGCAGCTGGAGACCTTCCGTCCTAATGTGACAGAGTTTAGGCTGCGCCTGCCGGACAGATCCACACACTACAGATTCTTCCTGTCTGCACTCACCCAGATGGGAACAGGGGAGGTTGTTGCTGTGGAGTCCCCACACTTCGCCAATGAAGGTGAATGTTTCAACATTTTACCATTTGCTTTAACTAAAAAATGTTAATGTTATTCATTGCTTCCAGAAATATTCTCGTTGAGGATTTAAAATCTTCTGAAATGCAAACACGTTCATGGGAACAGACGATTACAATGCAACCAGTATACTAAAGTGATTATTTGATTTCAATGGCAAATTAGGTACTCTTAGTATTAGTAATTAGTATTTAATAGCTGTCCACCATTTTTCTTACAGGATGTTTTACCTACTTTTAAGAAATAAGGATAAGGCAACAATATACTGTATATTTTTTTAATGTTAAAAAAATACCTTGAAAAGATACAATTGATTATTACTTCCTGTTTAATGTCGGTCAAAAATACAGTTAAAAAAATGACTGTTCCTTTTGTTTTTAATGAAACAATATCCCCTTTTCCACCGAACAGTCCCAGGGACTTCTAGTTTCAGGAACTCCTCTTCCAGGATCCTGTGGCCCGGTGTTGTCTGTGTTTCCACCGGGGTCTGAAGTCCCGGGAAGGTTATACATATCAGGCCGATGACGTATGGAGAAGCAGTGACAGTATCTTCACTGCATGTCATTTTATGATACATTTAATTAATGTTGAGTTTCTAAGGAATCAGTGTGCCTGATTGCACATAATCAGGGGATCAACAGATCATTTCTTTGGCAATTTTTGCATAGAAAAGCGCACGTCTGATGGAAAAAAAGAAAAAGAGGAGACTGGTGAGCTGATTAGTGTTGCTAAAGATTATTTCTCTGTACAACCACGCAGAGGACCGCAGCTGTCCGGCGAAAAAAAAGAATAAAAAAATACAAGGCTAAACTCCTGAGCTGAAGATTTGCATCGCTGCCGTTTTAAATCAACGCAAATGGATTCAATCCAATGAGACGATGGCAGAAGCGGAGTTTTAAACATGGCGGGTGAAACGATTGCGAGCAGGCAACTTGACCAATCAGAACTCTTCAGCACTGCAGTCCCGCCCCAAAAGATTCCTGAACCATTCTAAAATACCATCCCCGAGCAGGATCTTTTTCAGGGTTAATCAAGGTTCCAGGAAGTATGGTTTAGACCCTGGTTACTGCGGTGGAAACACACAGAGTTCCTGCAAAGGTTCTTAGTTCCTGGAACTAGTTCCTGCGGTGGAAACGCGGCTAATATATATGTGAGTTCTTTTTAAATGTTTGTGTCTTTAGGGTAAGGTAGAGTGACACAGACAGATACGACCATAGGAGAATGCTAGCCTTCCGTTTCTTTCACACACTTCACTACACCAATCAACCTTGAATTGACCTATGGCTTACCTAAAATATATAATCAATTAGCTGTAAGATTCTGGTTTCGTGAATCACTGGAACCTGTGTGTGTGTGTGTGTGTGTGTGTGTGTGTGTGTGTGTGTGTGTGTGAGAGAGAGAGATAGAGGTTGTAGGCCTGTAGCAACACAGGCCTCTTTGTGAGGGAATCAGAGAAACAGCTGCTCTTTATCTGATGAATGACACTATTAGCACACCAACATTGTGACACACACTCCTTCCCGCGCTCCTCTTTTTAAACAAAAGCTTAACCTACAATTAGAAAACCTTAAGGTAAGTGTTGTCTAGCCGTGTTGAACCAACCTTTTAGACACTCCTGTCCGTTTCTTGTTGTCCTTCTCTGTCTTTTTCTCACATGTCCTCCTGTCTTCCCTTCTCTTTTCATTGGCAGAAAACGTCACTGATGCTACAGGTCTAGGTACTGGGGAATGAAGCACAGTGTGTCTGCCTGTGGCCTTCCCTCACCCCCATATCCTCCATATGTATCCCTTTATCTGTTTGTCCTAACACAAAGCAGCAGCGCAGTCCACCTTCATTGTCTTGTCCAGTAAAATGCAGTTCTAGCGCCCCCCCCTGCAGGACACATGGGCAGGATAGGGAGAGGGAGTATCTAAACTACGCAGAACTCCTTTGGGCTTGGATATTACAACCTTGTATGGTGGAGGGAGGGCTTCCAGTGCTCGAATTAAAGAAAATATGGATTTCCTTCATTAAGTTGTAATTTGCATAGTCAGTCAATTATCATTACTTGAACCCTTAACACACATCACATATACAAGACATTTGTGTGGCACATCCATGGCCGGATATTTCACATGATCAAGCAGGTCCGCATAGAGTTGAATCTATGAAAGTGGCTATAAATTTGTTATCGTTGGCAATAAAAGCTTGAGGACAAAGTCTGCACTCCAAATCCTGCTGTCGCCACATAGAGTTTCAATGCTTTTAAAGGTGCTGTAAGCGGAATGGTTCTTTTAGCTAACTTCCTGTCAGTTACTGCAGTTAGCAGTCCCCTCGCTCGTCCCTACGTCACCACATTAATGCACTGCGGTCTTCAAGCAGCGAGTTATCTAGCATCATCTCAGGTCCATACGTTTATTTTTGTATATGATTAATCCATTGCTTGGAATTTAAGATGAGTTTAAACACATCTTAAAATGTCAAAGATGATGATACATGCCTGTTAAAACATATCTAGTGAAGACAGAATGTTTTTCTAGCTCTTTTTTTAGCAACTGTCAAAACCCTTAATGATTAAATTTATAAAGTTATAAAACAGACAAAAAAGTCTCAAGCTGTAGTGCAGTCCTCTGTTTTTGCCTCTGGACTGAACTGCTGTCTTTGCTGTTTATTTCTCTTTCTTTTTTCCTCCACCTGTGTGCCTCTCCTCATCCCTCCATCTCTCCTCTGTGTATCAAGCCGATCCTGTATGGCTGTGTGTGGTCGATGACAGTAGAATCCCAGTCAACACGCTCCTGTCATCATTGGCTTTACAAACCGTTAGTTCCCTTAATGATTCCTACGTTCAGTCGACTGAATACACAGCCAGGTTCATTGAACACTATACACATATCCGAGACTTATTGCACACATGATCAATATTTGGTCTAATACTATTTTACTAGACGCTTCTTGACGATCAGGACCCATTGCTGCTGTAGAACGATAACTCACAGTATCACTGCTGCCTCCTGCTGTCAGTCTTGTGTATTGCTCCAGTCATTGTCACTGGATTCAAAAGTCATGATGATGCTGCTGTTTCTGGAGTGTGTGTGTGTGTGTGTGTGTGTGTGTGTGTGTGTGTGTGTGTGTGTGTGTGTGTGTGTGTGTGTGTGTGTGTGTGTGTGTATGTGTGTGTGTGTGTGTGAGATGGATGGAGCTGCACGGCAACATCACAATGTCAAGAAAGAGGGGAAACATTTTGATGATTGATGCCACTAGATGAGGATGCTGCTGGGGGCTGTACAATGGGGCAGTCAGCTTGCACACTCATATCACTCATATATATGCTAAGCTTTTTCAAAAGTCATGTCACACTCTTGCCACCTGTATCCATTGCTTGTGTTCACTTGGTCAGTACTACAGTGTATACAGTATACTGCGGATTACAGGTAAGGTGACTTGAAAGCGTGGGCCTGAAACTGGGCTGCAATGGACCCCGACCATGCCCCATGTTTCTATCATCACATATTTACATTGTATTTCCTTTGCATGGTAGTTAAGAGGCCATGCTGGGTGGGCATCCTGCCTGATATATAAGCAAAGCATGCTGTCTGACTGGGGTTTGCTGTGTTGGTGGTTTAAAAGGGAAATGTCTGGGGTTTGGGGCATCAGTACTAGGACCCCTCCCTGGCTGGTGATGACCTCAACTTCAAGGTACGATGAGAATGGAATCTTTAGAAAAGGATTTTGCTGCTTTTGTCATGGTGTCACAAAATCAACATTTGTCAATACCTGCTTTTGAGGAATATATCTTTCTCTCTAAAAACCAGTTTGTTTCATAGGAGACGTCAAACTCGTTCAATAAATCATTTTATAATGTTGTATACTAGAAGCCATTCAAGATATAGATACAATTATAGTTACCATCTAACAGAATGATAAGTAAGCAGACTAAAAACCCAGAACAATAATTGATTGCCATCTTTCAGTTCCTGGCAGTTTCCAATACTCTGAATTTACTAACACATAGGTTGGTACTGAAGAGGAATAGGTCTGGTACCAAGCCCCTAGCTCACGACTACTGCAACAACTGCTCTGACATGTCTAGCAAGCCCTTCAAATAACCGAAATCTACATTTCAGAAAAGAATATAACACAGATAATGAGCTTAGCTTGAAATGCTTAATGATTTAAAAAAAAAGGAGTAACAACAGGTAGGCTGCTTATAAAGACTGCCAATGCAATTTCTACCGTAATGACAGACACAAAATGAGATTTAACTCTGTGCTGTATTTTCACCTCAGTGATATATCTGTGAAAGAGATGTGGCGGAGGGCTGTGCATTTATTAAATGTGTAACCTTAGCTCAATACCAGAGAGGAACAATGCTTAAAGTGGCTTTTCAGAAATCACCCTCCATAAAGAAACAGATTGTAAACCTAATTTAAGTCAGTTTGAAGTCTTTTTACGTAATATGCAACTATTTTTAAATGGTTGAGAAATACTCTCCATTATAAGTTAATCGTCGTTTACGTCTAGAACCAGTAGAGAGACCCTTTGAATGCAGCAAAAATACTGTAATAATTATGACATTAAAATCAGGGACCTAATTATATATATTAGTATTTTTCCAAACCTTAGCTCTTAAACTATAGTGCCTACTCATTTGCATCTTCTCCAAATACACACACACACACACACACACACACACACACACACACACACACACACACACACACACACGTTATGTTGTAATATCTGCATTTATCCTCTGGGTGGCAGTGGCATCCAAGTCTCTTCAGAACAACCATGAAGTGTGTGTGTGTGTGTGTGTGTGTGTGGGGGGGGGGATCCCAACAGGGATGAAGTCAGTCTCACTGACAGTGTGCTATGCAGAGTGCTAAGTTGGGACTTCCTTGTGTGTGTGTGTGTGTGTGTGTGTGTGTGTGTGTGTGTGTGTGTGTGTGTGTGTGTGCGTGTGCTAGCGCTTTGCTGTTGTGTTTAACCCTGTGTTCTCTCCCCCCTCCTCCTCTGTAGTTGAGCAAACCGACGGCTCGTTGGGCTCAGCTTTCTCTCCTACTCCTCCGCCTCTTGCTCCTTCTCCTACTACCATCGCTCCTACCACCATTAGTACCTCTACGTCTTCCACTGAGACAACTCCCACTTCTACTACTACTCCTACTCCTACTACTACTGCTTCATCTACTACAACCCAGGCCTCCACCACAGCTCCAGTACTGCGCACCACCAAGCGCACTGAACACAATGTGTTGGGTACATGCTGTGGTCCCATTGGGCTTTTTTTAATACAGTATTTCATAGAGTTGTTGTTGGTGACCATGAATGGCACTTCATGGATATCAAAAGACAGTTGCCTTCTCCCTCCTGACGAAACAGGAAAAGTATATCAGGGGCTGCATTCTGATAGACTGTGCTGTACCTACTGTACAAACAGTGGGGGAATTACTTCAGAGTATTGGGATGTAGCCAGCAACTAAAGTCCTGGTTGGGAAGTGAGAATCCAAACTTTTTTTGGTTAAAATGGATGTTGATACATTTGTTCAAGTTCTCAGATGAGTACTATTGATCTGAGTTATTGTTTTGATTGAACATTGTGAAATTGGCTGAGTACAGGATGTTCCTTGGTTGGAGTCTACTCAAAACCAAAAGTAAGTCATTTCCTTGTGGATGATTGCTGTCCTACGAACACATCGAATTTGCTTCTGGCTTTGGGTGGACCATGATTGGGATCAGAAGGATCATTTTTGTAAGAAGCCTCCTTAAGTGCTAGCACTGTGAATGGGTGTAAGTGGTTGATGTAACTGTGCCCTCTCTGCCCTTGCCCTTGCCCCTGACCTGTGCCCCTTTACCCCTGACCCCCCTGTGTGTAGTGGCCTCTGGGCTGGAGATCTGGAATCTGACGGTGGAGCCTAACAGTAACTACGCTATCGTCAGCTGGCGACACAACTTCTCGGCCGGCAGCAGCGAGTTTGTGCTAGAGTTCACACTGGACAGTAAGAACCCAGACCAAGCCCAGCTTGAGCTAGATCTAAAGCTCAGAGTCAAACAACCAGAGATGTGATATATTCATGGTGATACTAAGTTCAAAGAGTAGCGTCCCATCTCCCTGGCCACACATAGCCAGATATGTGTGTGATTTAAGCCTGTTGTTGACAAACAAAGACTAGATTAGTTTGTCTTTTCAAAGAAACCTTAGCTTATCTAAGGTGTTACATGTTGGGGATTATTATAATAGACGTTTGACATTTTGACAACAGCAGCATTGCACACTTTCTTAAAATGCACTGGTACGAATACTGTTTGGTTTAATCTTCATTTGAAGAAATCCCCATTATGTAGTTGTATGGCTTAACTTTAGTTTCCCTTCTGCCAAATAATGAAATGAACTCCTGTTAGCATTGACATTTTGATTGCGATTACAATACCATTTACTGACATATGTTCTTGTCTTACTGAATCCCAGAAAGAAACTTAATGGAGAACTCAAATGGATAACTATTTGTTGAAAAGACAAGCAAGTAACAAAATAATAATCAGACGTTTGAACAAAGCAAGACTAGAGCATTCAGGTCAACAGTCATGAAGAAGACACGGAACACGAGGACATGGTGTTGTGTTTTTAGAACAGAACAGAACATATGTGCAGAGCAGCAGCAGCTTGTACTTCTATCAGCCTTTCTATTGAAGGTTGTGATATTTGCGCCTAACAGCTGATGTCTCACTTTGAACTTTGTTTAAAAAGCAGAAGGTAAAACATAGCACAGTCTCTGTGTCTGTCTTTCTCTCTGGCACTCTTTCTTCCTCTCCTTTGTCTTGATATGTTCATCATTATCACAAATCACCATGGCTTCTCTCTAACACGCTGCCTGGCTTTGAATGGCTCTCGTTGAACCAGCGTTGTGTTTGGCTTGCTGTTTGAATGTGTCACTGCTTGGGCCACCCATGCTTCCATAATCACTTGCTTTTGCCTTGGATTGGCTGTTATAGGTCAATGTTTAAGCTTGCTTTTATTAACACATCATCCCTCCTGTTTTGAAATCCCAGCGCTGGTTGAGAATGGAAAGTCTTCTAAGCTGTCTGGTAATACAATTCAATAGTCTGGGATTGATGGAGAATGGAAAGAAGGGAGGCTGTAGATGCTTTAATTCTTAATGATGTCCGAAAGAGAGAAGGAATGGGAGGGGGAAGAGCAGAATGATCTAATGTTCTCCACCACTCACACATACTGTAGCCCCTGTCCTCGAGGTCAAGACTAAAGGATCTGACTTTAACAAAGAGTGACAGGCTCCCCCCCAACCCTTTACTTCAAATAAGAGATAATTGTGCTTTATTTGAAATATACTTAATATAACAGAAAGGCCTTTACTTAATTCCCTTTTTATAAATACATATTTTAGTGTGCACACAATTTTATAGTATTACGATTCCCTGTTTATTCACTTGTTCTCTTTGCTGATGATGCAAACGGTTATCTGTGTAATTTCAGGAAAAGTACATTCCCACAAACTTGTCCTTACATATGTCTCCCATTCAACTCCCTCCAAAAGCTCAGAGTTCATAACCCCTCCTCTTTCTGCTGTGCTGTTCATATGAATTAATAATGATATTATTCATGCTTCAAAGAGACACTTAGAGCAGCTGAGAGGAATTGTACATTATGCTGATTCTAGCATGTGACTTTTCGAGTACATGCAATTCTAACCCTTCTCAATGTTTGTATCCCGCCTTCCATTAAGACTTTGTCATTATTTGAATGCTGGCTTTTACTTGAGAATTTACAAAAACAAAATTGTATATACAGTACATTTTGAGAATTCAACTTTTTTCACCAGATAAATGGTGAGTCAATAGATTTCTTGAAACACCAAGTACTGCGGAACATATGGAGGTAGTATATCAAAGTAGACATAATCGAACGTCATAGTAATTGTAATCAGGTTATCTTATTTTTATTTATGGAAACTATATATTAAAGGCATGTCTTCTCTTGTGTTAGATATTTTGTTTGGCTGGTGTAAAGACTGGTATAAATAGCATGGCTTCGGAATGACTTGTGTTGGATGACATCATCCCTGTGAAAAGGTCAATAGCATGTAGCATGTTGTCACTGCAGCCTCAGTGTGGCGCTCATACTGTAGCTCAGCCATGTCCTGACCAACACATCTTTACACTGGAAAGATGAAGCTTGTTGTCATGGTTTCTGTTTTGACTTCATACAGGCCTGTGTGAACAATGCTTTACCACATTAGTCCCTGATGTTATTCAAGAACATAGAAAGTTATGCAATGGTCTCAATGGGTTTAAGTTCTACCTTATGGGGCTAGTTCAATTGTGTGAGACTTGGATATCCATATTGTAGTGGTTTTGCCTGAAGGAAGCCCTTACTCTTTGTGCCTCGTTTCTCATTGACTATATGTAATGATGGGGATGGGCACTGCATTGTTCATAGTGTTAATTCACTGCAGTAACCCTGCTGTCACTCAGAGAAAAGCATTGTGTGCTGTCCTGACCTTTGCTAGTAAGGACAGTCGTTGCAGTGAAATGAAGGTCACACCCCCCGGAGTGTGATTGGCCCCCTTTCTTGTGTCTCCAAGGCAACAAGACGGTGAAAGTTGTAACGCTGAAACAGCAGCCACCAATTACAGTGGCGGATCTGATCGAGGGCGCCAAGTACCACCTGAGGGTTTACTCCCATGAGCTCAACAGCGTCAGCAGCAAATCTGTCACCTTTAAGACCAAAGCAGGTGAGTCCCACCTGGCCAGGGGGGGACCAAGGTTCCAGTCAGGTGGGCTGCTCTGTGTCAGTCAGTAGTATCTACAGCCACTCAGGCTAAAGCTGGGTGAGTTACTATGCTTTGTTCAATTAAAGGAGAAGTAAGTGCATTTTTTTGTTGATATACTGCACGTGTTAAATCTCTCTATATTCATACATTACTTAAACAGCAAGCACAGTTCATAACACAGGTCTCCCAGTCGTTCAGCTTTGCAGTAATTGCTAGTCAAATTTTTTAGTTTCCCGCTCGTTTTTTTTCCAATCAGGAGACAGAGCGCTATAAAGAGGCGGGTCTCTGTGCCTGTTTACGATGACTTTCTGCTCTCCATCGCGGAACTATCCGACAAAGACGGCTGCTCGTTCATGTGGTGTAGATGTAGGGACATGGGAGGGGACTGGTAACTGCAGTCACTGACAGGAAGTTAGCTAAAAGGACCATATTACTTACTTCTCCTTTAATATCATGCATGCAAAGGAAAACTCAAGTCAGTCAAGATAGACAATTCACCCGTCTGTACTTGGAGGATTCAAACTTCAACTTAGTTGTCTCTATGAGCAGTCTCCACTGTATGAGTGGAGGTAAGAAATTAACTTTTTGAGAGATGGAACTTGGGGTACCAATGCACACCAAACCGAAATGTTGCATAGTGTTGCTTTAAAGACTTTGCAGACACTTTAGGTGATTTTTCTGACCCTATCTTAGTTACATGTGTTTTCTTTTTGTTTTTGTTTTAAATCAATCTTAAGGTCAATAGTTTAGGAAATAACGTGTTCATTTTGTTAAAAACAGAACAAGATTTAAGAGCAAGTGACACAATGGGAATTGAATGAGTGTCAAAAATATGATGTGTTGAACCTCTGGAGAATTCTATTGGAGCAAGCAGTAACATAACTGGATTTGATCTGGAACCCTGTAAATGGAAAACGGTGTGAGCTGCATAAACGTATTGGTGTTAGAAATAACTGTGTCAGTGATATTTGTCTAAAACGGCAACATAATGTTTTGTTAGCCAGAATATTCTCCAGGATTTTAAATCGGACACAAATGTTTATTTATGAGATGAATTTTTTGAACACATTTGAGATTTTGTGCACTGAATGTTTAATAGTTTACTCTTAAATACCAAAAGACCGAATAATTGAAATATATCAGTAATTGTGCCATGTAATGTCACTGTGGCTGTGTAATGAAAACATCAGACCCACGCCTGTTGTTCTTGATGGGATCCTTTGTCCAGCATGGTGCTGGGTCTAAGCTTGGGGCGTGTAACAACATTTGGTCGTAAGGTGTTGTATTGTGCTGAAGGCTCATGAGAGCTGGTCGGCTGATCCAAAAAACCCCTCACTGTGTTTTCCCTCTTTTCTTCTCTCCTGTCGTGTGTGTGTGTGTGTGTGTGTGTGTGTGTGTGTGTGTGTGTGTGTGTGTGTGTGTGTGTGTGTGTGTGTGTGTAGCCTACATAGACCAGGTAGACATAGCCACTCAGGGCTGGTTCATTGGTCTGATGTGTGCCATCGCCCTGATCATACTGATCCTCCTCATTGTCTGCTTCATCAAGAGGAGTCGTGGGGGCAAATACCCAGGTAAGGCCTCACTCAAGCTTTATGACCCCTGTTTGGGGACCAATGTAAGCCTCACACAGCCCTCTAGCAAAAAGGCTAAGAGGTATCTGCTTGGATTAGAACAACAACAGTGTGGGAATATTTAGTATTTTAAATAATAATCTACATCTAATGTACACAGAAAAAAAATAGTGTTTAATTGAACAACATGAAAGGGAATTGACTCTGTTTACTGAATGTATAGATAGACCCAGATATTCTCTTGCCATGTTAGTAATGACAGACATAAGGTTAAGTCGTCTGATTGGATGAGTCTTTAAAAAACACAGCAGTAGGTGACTGTGTCAGTCCCTGTCGTCTCTTCTAAACACATTAAGTGGTTTTTGTAATGGTATTACTTTACTTTAGTATGATCTGTTACATTTTATATGATATCTGGGTTTTTGTTATTTATCATTAGGGGTGTAACGGTACACTAAAGTCACGGTTCGGTACGTACCTCGGTTTTGAAGTCACGGTACGGTACAGTACGGTACGGTTCATAGTTAAGGGAGAATGAACAGCTTTAGCTGTCAGTAACTAGCTAACATACAAATAAAATGCATAACAAATCTAAAAAGAATACTGCTGCAATTCTCCAATAAATAAAATACTTAATAAATACTAGTGAAGGTGCAGCATAAACTAAAATTGCAGTGAAAAAAACGCCAGTGTTAATGTTCAGCAGGCTCTGTAAGCTGGTATGTAAAAAAAGGGTATGTCATCTTTAAGGGTCTTTTTGACTTTAAAAAATATATATATTACGGCAGCTCTCTTAAGCTCTGAAGTGCTCTTATAAATATAACAATTATCAAATAAAAGTGCAACTGCAGCATTAATTAAATGACAGCTTATGTATTTTCAGTATAAAAAAGAAAATACTGTCTGGGTTTGCACAGCTCGATTTTCTTCACAGTGACGGTGATAGTAAGACCTGGATGGTGCCTTTTCAAATGCGTATGCATGTTCGACGTGTTGGCTCCCTTTTATATGTCCATGGTTGGCTCCTACATAGGCGATCGCGGTGAAACAATAACCTGTATGCCGACATTGTTCCACACGTTTATCACTGTTTTCATAATTCTACTGGAATCCGAAGGTATCCCTCAAACAGGATTTGAATAACGGGGGCACCTGCAAGCTCCGGTTTCCTGTTGACTGTCGCCATGCAGTTCGCTCTCTGTTCGAAAGCACTGTATAACATTTTTATTTGCACTACTCATAGACTGTAGAAGAAAAGAGGGGTAGCCTACTACAACTGCTAATAGGGAGGCAAACGGAACACTAGAGCGGAGAGGTGTGCATCTCCTGCTCTGACTGCAGCTGGGAGGGGCTGCTGCACAAGGACCTGTCCGCCTGTCAGTGCTCTGTTACGGGGGAGCTTATATGTCCATGCGGGGGAGGTGCCTCGGAGGCAGCCGCTGCCCGTTTAGAAGTAAAGAGCGATACATGCTTTAGCGACAGTCTCCAAAAGTCACCAATAACACCAGAAAAAGTAGCTAGATTTGTCGCTAGTCGCTTTTTTGAAAAAAAAAAAAGCCGCCAAAGGGGTCTCAAAAGTCGCTAAGTTAGCAACACAGCACCCTCATGCTGTGCTCACCATGGAGACAACAGACTCTAAATCGCTGGCTGCTACTGCGCACGTGCGAGCGAGCCGGAGGCTAAATGGTCCGGGGGGGAACTCTGACTACAAGTTTTAAGTTCCACACCGCAAAACAAGCCTGTACATTCGCCATATTAACGCTATGTACGCCACAAACGGACCGCGGTCCACCTCTGTAACACCAAATACGTGCCTGTACCGTCACGGTACGGTACAAATACGTGTATCGTTACACCCCTATTTATCATCAAGATTTGTTTTACACTCACATCCGTTTCAAGAGATTGTAGCCTGTGCTAAATGCTGTTGTACAATTGCAGTTGGTGACTGATAGGAAATGTTGACATTCATAAACTTGAATGTACAAGGTGTATGGGGTAGGACTATTGTAATGATAGTACTTGTTTTTTCTTTTAAAGGTGCTACGGGGAAAAAAAAAAAAAAATCTCAATTGTCTCTTTTATCCTCTGATGATCATAAATGACATGTAACAGCAAACGAGACCATCAGTACAAAGAACGCTATTTTTATATATTTTTTCTTTATGCCTTTGTCATGGTTCCGCTCACCCAGGAACAACAGCCGGCGTAGTAAAAAGACTACTACTTTTGTCCAAAGAGGGTGCAAGAATGAACAACAATGAATGAAACAATTAATACCAGGACAAGGCATTTAAAGAGAATACAACTGTATCTTTCTTGCTCATATAAAAATTTAAAAGTCTTAATTTAACTGTTATGCTGAGCTAGGCCTATATAAATCAATGTATACGAATGGCTGGAACAACAGCAATTAGAATTGTTTTAATGTTTATGCAGTTTCTTTAATGTCCAGGTCGTGGTTGTGTGACTGGTATCACAAAATATCTAGGTGGGTGTCTAACTGTGATGCTTTTTAATTGAAGTACTAACAGCCAGCAATGAACTAAGTTAAATTACGATTATAACATTATAGTGACGTACAGAAAAGACTAATACGAGGAGTTTACACACACACACACACTGACAAGTCTTACAAACCCAACCCCAAGAGTTTACAATTGTTACTAAAACCTAAAAAAGTCTCAAACGTGTGCTGTGTTCAATTGCATACTACATTTAACATTCTTAAATATCATATAACTTAACACAAAGAAGTGAATAATCAGTATGTTTAATTAAGGCTGAAGACAAATATATGCAACTGAATGACCAGATAAGGACTAAAAGAGGTATGTTAACGTCAATGTAACAGCAAGAGCCCCTCAACATAAGTAGGGTTTGATGTTTCAAATCTAACTGTGACATCAGTGGACTTCTTAGCAAAATGGCAAAACATTTACATTTCTTCTTCTCTCCTCAGTCCGTGACAAAAAGGATCTCCCTTTGGACCCAGTAGATCAGAAAGACCAGGATGGATCATTTGATTACCAGTAAGTAGAATCAAGCTGCTAGCGACTTACACCAGTGGCTTCTAGTAAATCCTTTGAAAGGGTAGTGCTGTTTTGTGGTTGAAAAATTGTAGTAATGGATTAGGTTGTCAATTGCCCGAGTCCTATTGCCATGTCCTCTCTTGTGCATTAGGTTCTGTAGCAGGAACTGTAAAATACAGCTGCAATTATGTTGAACTGGATTAAGATGTTGCCAGATTGTGACAAATAAAAAACACAAATGCTTTCCACTCACTTCAAAATATAGTATTGTATGGGGTCTAATGCAAATCATGTGTTATAGGATACGTGGGTGGGCTTACTTTAGCATTCAAGGAAAGATTCTCCATGGGACTGAACATAGAACATTAAAACATTATACACTGAAAACAACTAAATCACAACGACCTGCAACTTGATTTTTTCTTTGAAAAACAAAACCTTGTTTTAAATATTCAAATTGGGATTGTGTCCATATCCATATCCAGCTTCCTGTGTTTTTGTAGTGGTTATGAGATCTACTGAACGGAAGCAAATAGTCTTTGCCAGCGGACGTTATGAAAGCCCTCTATGATTGGTGCAAGCACACCGGAGGGTTTTCATCCTAGACATTAAGATCAGATGAGACAACACTTCTTGATTGATCGGTCCTACAGGTGTGCTCCTACATGTGTGCTTACAGTTGGTAAGTGTAGGTTTAGGTCCAGTTAAAGATAAGAGCAGTCGCAAGCAACTATAGCACAATCCCATCCCGCTATCCATCAAAACTACTCTTTGTCATCCAACTACTCACTTTGTAAATCTGGATACCGCTGACAAAACCTTGTGAAGCAGGCACATACTGCATTGTGCAGTGGACTTTGGCTATATTTGAATCATGTGCAGATGTACTGCATATACTGTAGAATTATTGTGTAGAGTGTCTGTTGGTAAGTGATGTGTCTTTTGCTCCTTCTAGGTCCCACTGATCTCTGTGGCTCCAATCTGACTAAACATTGAATTTAACTTACTTTTCTAAGTGTACATCTTCTAACTAATTCTGTGTGAGAGTGGCACTTACACCTTGTAGACATGCAGGACCTATGATCATATTGATGAAACCACAACAGTATAAATCCTGACTCTGTCTTTTATAGTATTCAGGCTATTTATGTTAGACATATCCAAAGCACTACATGCATACTGTATTTGATTATGTTAGTACAGCGGATAAGCATAACAATTGTGCACTTTTTGAGAAAAGCATGACATTTCTAACATAGTTAGTACATGCCATAAGGTGTATTTAAAGATGTGGATGGAAGTCAGATTTTGCCCGTGGCGGCCGTGAGACGCCAAATCCAAGATGGCCGACATTCCGCTGGGTAGAATGTTCAAACTCTCATAAGTTTGGAACCATGCAATGTAATAAAACATTTAAGATGTAATTTCCAGCTAAAGTGGATATGTCCAATCATTTGGTGACACTTTTTAGATCACCAGTGTTTGAGGAAACATTTAGTAAATGTTTTAGTAAACCAAAACTTAGGGTTATCAAAATCAACGTGGTTTGTCCTGTACCTGTCATGAATGTTCACAGAAAATTCGACATGATTCTCATTCAAACTGTTTGAGTTTCCGAGGTCACAAGGCAAGCCCACGTGGTCGATGATCTGCCTTTCAGTTTGGAACCTTTAATTGAAGTTGCTACACTGGTTCACATTCCTGACAGGTACAGGACCAACCACGTTGATTTTGGTAACCCTAAGAGATTTGCTGTATCGCCACCACCTGGCAACAGTTCGCATTTATGTACAAAACTGGTAAATTTTCACCTTGACCTTGACCTAAATATGTTTCCTCAAACACTGGTGATCTCAAAAATGTCACGAACTGATTGGGCATATCCACTTGGAAATGACATCTTAAATGTTTTATTACATTGCATGGTTCCAAAATGATGAGAGTTTGAACATTTTACCCAGCGTAATGTCGGCCATCTTAAATCTGACTTCCCTCCACATCTTAAAATACACCTTATGGCATGTACTAACTATGCTAGAAATGTCATGCTTTTCTCAAATAGTGCACAGTTGATATTAAAATGTGAGCTTTTCCGCTGTACTATGTACTGCAGCTTGGCATTGGTGTAAAATAAATGTGTCAAATTATAGTCTTTGGTTGACACAGCTGCGCATCTGATGGCATTCTAATTAAACAGATTACTTTATATGAGAGAAAAACGTTTCAATCAGCATGTGTTATTACCTGAGAGGTGCTGTGCATAATACTGTGTGATTAATCCATCTGAAGTGAATGAGAGCTAGTTTTATTTTTTTTAATCAATAACAGCAAGTGTTATTAACATTAATATCCTACTATTACAGTCAGGGTCATGATTCCCCTTTGACTCCAACCCTGGTGCTAACCCCTCAAGTCCACACAGCTCTTTGGATTTGTGTGTTTGTGTGTGTGTGTGTGTGTGTGTGTGTGTGTATCCCTGTGCGTGTGTATCTGTGCTTATGTGTTTGCGTGTTTGTTGTGTGTGTGGGCATGAAAGTGTTTCCCTGCATGCATGTTGTGGAGTGTATTCCTCCTCCTCCTCAATCCCTCCCTCTCTCTCCTGCTGTCTCCCCCGTGTCTTTATGTGTGGTCCCTCTCTCTCCCTCACGCTGAAATGGGTCGTCTGTCCATGACAGGAACGAAAACGAAAACGAAAACGAGAACAGGTACATTGGTTTTGCAGCACGGTAACTCTTTGGCCTGTGCATGTCGGGGCGAGCAGGTATTCCCCCTTTGAGCTGGGGGACAACAAAGGTTGGATAAGGTCTAGCTTGTTTGGGGGGGGGGGGGGGGTCAGGCCTGGTATACATGGTGCTGGCTCTTTGCTGAGTCTGCAGAGAGTACACAGTTATTTATTGATGACGTCAGCGATGTCATCTATCCAACTGGCTTGCATTCATTTTTAAAGCAGCTGAAGGTAGTTTCTCTATGGGTGTCAAACTATCAATCCAATAGTCAGCCACTCTCTATCCACTCCAACCTATTCATCAGACCTGATCCATCTATCTATCTATCTATCTATCTATCTATCTATCTATCTATCTATCTATCTATCTATCTATCTATCTATCTATCTATCTATCTATCTATCTATCTATCTATCTATCTAAAATACAAGTGTTGATGAGTATTGGAGAAGCATGTTGCTATTTTATTTATTTTAGTCAACAGGTAATGATGTGTGCTGTGTTGCTGCTCATAGTGTAAACCAGTTTGAACAGCAGACAGGGTTTGAGGAAATGTTCACTCTCCTGGGACATTTATTTTCTGTTTGAGAGTGAGCAGCTTGTCTTGCACCTTCTTTGTTCCAGCTTACATGCACTAACTCATATTTCTCTGCTGTCTAGAGGTTATTTGCATTGTTTTTCCTCCACCAGCTGACATTTAAGGGCAATGGGGCAGGAGGATATTGGTTTGGCACAATTTGACACCCTTAAGGAACTGATTTAGACAGCAAAAACAAATTGAAGACTTTGAGGAGGAATGACAGAACAAACACTTCAAGGATCCCACAAATAGAAATGAAAATAGACTTGGATCCATCTTGTGTTGCATTCTGTCTTCTTTCACAGGATCTTCAGTAGTTTTACAGTACAGGACAAAAATAAAACATTATAAGCGTTTTGTAATACAAACTGTTTTACTTTATTTTTGTAGTTGGCCAAGAGCAAACAGACAAGAGCATTGTAGCAATGTGTCTGTCTGATTGCTGGCCTTTCTTGCCCTGCCCAACTTCATTATATTGAAGTCCCCGTGTCCTTATATAGCAGTCATCAGTGACTTGAGTCTATTTATTCTTTAACTAATAGAAATGTTAACCAAAACTATGACAAAAAGACCCAAGTCCTAACAAGCTGGCCCGACACATGCTCTGCTTAGACAATGATAAAAAGATCTAGAATATATATTTATTCAAAGATCAAACCTCTATTTGTTTTGTGTCAATAGGATTATGATGATTTAAATGTATTTACCTTCAGTTGTAGGGAAGTTATCTGTGTTTAATTCAGAGTGTGTTTGAGTATGTCTTTTTATCCATCTGTCTCATGCCTGTCTGTCTTTCTGTTCTACCCACCCTACTTTATGTCTGTGTCCTATGTCTCTGTTGGATTTATTTTCCTCATTGGTCCAAAGCCAAGGGTCTCTGGAAAGGTAATGAAGGGAGAGTCTCCTGTAACAGTATGTCCTGATTAATGCTCTATTCGTTATTTGCAGTGCATTTTAAATCGATTGATGTCTGTTTGAGCCTTTTACTCTTTATAAATTGTATCCATCGAATTACAGCATTTGAAAGCTTGGTTTCCTATTTTTGGGATACAACAGTTCTTAATGTGAATCTCTCAAGTTAAGTTGTTGTAGAAAAATACTAAGGGCAGTGTCATCGGTGTCATTTTTACGCGATTTCAGGAACGCTGCACATGGGCATGTTTACGTTTTGTCATGTAAGGAAGGTTATTTGAAACCTCTCCTTTGAAAAAGGCTTAGGTTTATTAAATGAACCGTTAGATATGTAGTTTCAGAATGTTTCTGTGTCACTGGTGGACTCCAAGGACATTGAACCACAGAGACTTTGAAGGGTTTTTAAACAAGTACCCCATCGTCCATATTCATATATAACAAGATAGTAAACTTATCAGCTGGACAGCGTTGTCCGTCAGCATTACAATTAATTTAGAATAATGCAACAAAACCTACTTGATAAATGTTAATGATCATAGTTATGCTGAAAAGACAAGGAAGCTTAAAGAGTTGGTTTATCCAAACTTAACAAAAAGTACCATATGTTTAGAGCTCACCGTCTCTTCTAAGTAAATACAGCTGCTTTTGTCATTTGGGTGAACTGACTCTTTAACATACTGCCAGAGCAGATAAAAAGTTTTAAGGCCAAACAAAGATATTCTAGACTAGCCAAACTGTTGCTGCGTTTCTGCTATAGACCTGAGAGAAAGTGAAACGTTTTGCAAGAGGCTCTGCAGGAGAGAGCTGTATGCTGATGATCATGTGATTTTGCCACGGTTCATGTATGGTTGATTTGTTCTTGAGGAATAACACGTATGGTTTCTGAAAGTGTTTCAGCATGTAGCATGATGATTCTGAGACGCTACAGTGGAGATTATGTCCTCTCCTAGGATATGTGAAAATGTCAAAAATGTTTGATAATGTTGAAATGCGATGCACAGACATGAGCACAGAAGTGGAGGCCCATCGAAAGTATCTCACTTCTGCATCCTTCGAATGCATTTCTTGCTGTTATGCTACTGCCTTGTTCTGAGACAAGAGAGCCAATGCTAATGCTAGTCTGTAGCTCTCTCTCCCTGTGCATGAAGTGTTCTTCCCCCTTAAAAGAAACGTGTGGAGCCATGCAGCCATGCTCCACTTAGGAGGTGCAACAGGGCTTTCACGCTTAAATCTCATGTCAGAATATGGCCACCATTTAGCATGTGTATGCAATATGTCATATTTGAATTTTTGAGGAAGGTATTGCTCTCTTCTGATCAGCCCTGTGTCCTACAAAATAATGTATGTTTATTACCTTTTTGCTTTGCGAGACATGTTTTGGAGGAAATGTAATTGCTGCCTGAAATATTTTCACTGGTAGGAGTTGTAACAAAGCTTAGAGATAAAGTTGTCAGTTGTCTGATAATTCAAGCACAGGGCTTTGAGTTTACGTCCTGCTTCCCGAATATTGTATTATTTGGGGAAGGATTAAAGCTATAGGGAAAACATTTAAACCAATGAAATATGTTGCCAGTGATACATTTGAGGATTAAGTTACATAGAAGTAGATAAAGAACTCCAGGCAGAGTTACATTTCCTATAAAACATATGACTGTTACATACACAGAATTTTCAGGATACAGGGTTGCTTTTTTAACCTTAAGGCAAATAATGTATAGTGTTCTGAAAAATCGACTCTTAACTTCAGATCCGCAAGTTCCTTCTTTAAACCTGCTATTGCAGCTTTGTTGTTAAAGAATAGGTTTGGATTTTTGTCATCTATCTTTACAAAAAGGCCTTCTAAAAGTTAGCTGAGGCAAATGAAGATTTCAGCAGTAACATATCTCATATTGTTTTTCAAAAGGTGTCTGCTTCACCAATGCCAGATTAATCATTTATTCAGATGAAAAGATAGGATGCAAATGCTTTTTAACATCAACATTTCATCACCTGCACACTACTACCAGGAACAGGAAATTCACTCCAATTGGCTAACCCAGATTGCTCAAGCCTCATATTAGCTTTGGTTGAATATAAGAAAGCATTTTCTCTCATAACTAAACTTACCATCAAGTAACCTAAATCTTAAAGTATTGTTCGCAGGAATTAATACAGAGGTCTTTTACTCAGTATATTAATATGGATTTGAAAATATTCAAACCTATCCTTTAAGAACAATAGGTATGGTATGATTTATTAATCATACAAATAAACATTTTAGCCCGACAACAAGGCCAAAGTGAACTGCACATTCAGTCAGTTCAACAAGAGTTGTCAATAGAAAAGCTGAAAAAATATGGAATTAACAATATTTCTTTACCTGCGATCCCCTTAATCTGTCACTTTCCCCCTTCGTAACCTGGGTGGGGAGGGTCCGGCCCCCCATGCGGGACACTGTGTCACATTCTAATTTAGTTTTCCCTCTTGCAGCAGTGACGAGGACAACAAGCCCCTGGCCGGCAGCCAGACGTCTCTGGACGGTGTCGTGAAGGAGAGTGACGACAGCCTGGTGGACTACGGAGAGGGAGGGGACGGACAGTTCAACGAGGACGGCTCCTTCATAGGACAGTACACCGTCAAGAAAGACAAGGATGAGACGGAGGGCAACGAGAGCTCTGAGGCCACGTCGCCTGTCAATGCCATCTACTCACTGGCATAGCAACGTAGCAGCACATGGGGGGGTGGTGGACTCTGATGGAAGGGCGCTACGACACACACACACGCACACACACACACACACACACACATAGATATATTAATATATGGAACACATTCAACACAAACAAGTGCGGAAAGGCCCTCTTTGGAGACTGAATAGGCTTTTCCTTTTGCAGAAAATGTAAGAGGAACACAGGAGTGGAATCAGACCACAAGCCTTTATTTTCTGTTTCCAGCTCTAAGTGAATGGCCCACTCGAGGAGACGCTTGGACAGAGTTGATGGTTTTTCTTCTGCGTTGTGCCTGCCCCTTTACCCACACAGACTTGAAGTGTGCCTGCGGGGCAGCTCTTAGCACTTGGACTTATCAACAAGCGTTCTTTAGAGATTTTTATTTCTATTTCTGCTCCAAACATTTTCAGTGTCCGCGCTCTCTCTCTTCCTTATACGCCCTCATACCTCTGTGTAGCATCCTGGTAAAGTCTGAACAGGAGATCCCTCACACACACACACACACACGCGCAACCACACACTGACACACACACACACACACGCATGCACGCACGCGCAACCACACACTGACACACACGCAACCACAACCACACACACACACACACACAGACACACACCTGTCCTGTAACATATCAGCTTCTAATCATCAAACGCAACAGGTTGTCGGCAGATATGTTTATCATATTGATATTTACAAAATGAAAGATTTTAGTTTTTCCACAGCTGGTAGAAGAGTCATTGAATCTTTCTGAGTGCTGTATACAGTCCTGGGGCACACATTTTGGTGCACTGCAAAACTATGCACTATCACCTCCTCAACACCATTTTGCATTTAATCTGGTTATTAAAAGTACACACATTTTTTTGTTATTATACATTTATTTTTTACCACTTAAAGGCTAAATCACATGCTTTTATTCACTCGCCTTGTATGATGTGGTAAACATGTTTTCTTACTTCTAATCCAATGTTGTAGGGCAGTTGTTCCAAAATGGCCAGCACAGGAAAAAGTTATTTCTGCCACAACCAGCAAGCTCTGCTGCAGTACGTTGTTGATTAATCCCACTGCTATTATCAATGTTATTTTGGAGCATGATAGTAACTTAGTGCAAAAGAAATGGGAAGGCATTGGGGAGGAAAGTTTGTTTTGCTCGAGAAACACCGGTAGATTACAACGCTAGTAGTTACCATGCAGGCATTCATGTCAAATGGACAGTTCAAATCTTGACAGTGGAACTTCTTTGGAGCCGTAAAGCTTTCACGATTCCCTTTTTTCTTAACTTTGGTTTACTGTTTGTTACACACATGAATAAGCGAGCGGTATGTGTTATATACCAAACCAAACATTGCAGAATCAATCTAACATAATGGTAGATAACATAATAAGTTTGAAGGTCCTAGTAAGCTGAGATGTATAATGTTTCCCAAGTTGGAAGTTGGTGTATACATTCCCCTCCTGTGGGACATGAATGCAGCATGCGAGGAGTCGGGATCCTTTAGGTGTGTTTAGACAAAGAAATTGCCTTCTTTTTTCACACAACTTTCACCACTGTTTATTCGCCTTAATCAGCCGATGTGTGCAGACATCAGCTGTAGCTATCTAATAACATTCACACCAACCTCTAGTTATTTGTGTTACCTTCCTCCATGTCATGAATGTTCATGACTAGGAGTAATAAAGCCTCAATGCGTTTTTCTTTGCATTGACTTTATATGCAATCACACCTCTAACATTCTTTCTGTTCTGAACCCACCTTAACAGAGGGGAACTAGACCTCATCCCTGCCCTCTGGATATTATAGAATCAATCATTTTGTTGATGAATACTAAAGAGAAAAAAAGACTGCGTTAAGAATACTTGAATTAAATTATTAAAAGATTTACAGCATGAAACTATATACATTGAATTCACAACCACCTTTGAATTGCAACATGTTGGCAAAGAAAGAAAAAAGAAACCTGTATGAGTAAAATAACTAGTTTTTAGAAGTATGTACTCTCAGTATTTCACTTGTCCTAACAACTATATTTGTCATATATCCATTGTGTTGGCAGACTGGGGGTCTGTCCTTTGCTTGGGGGATTCTTTATTTGACACTAAATGTTCAGTGAGTGCTTTTTCACCACTCGATACTGTAGTGACCTGCCACTCAACGGCACCCATTCAATCCCGAATTAAATAGATTGAAGCGACTGGAGTTCACATTGTATTTCAAATATTTATTTCAAATTTCTATTTATTGCATTATGTGGATAGTAATAATATATTAGTATTTAATTTAATACTTGTTAGAGACACATTTTTGACCGAGTTATTTTTGTTGATTCACACTAGAAGTAGCCCAAAATAAAAAGATAAACAATTCCAGAATGTGTTGTTTATGGTGAGAGGCATTAAAAGTTAAGTTCAACAGTTTACTTTTAAGCAGCTGGCTTTTTCTGCTGAAAACTCAACAACAAAAAATAGCTGTCATTGTTCATGAAAAAAATAAGTTGTTTATCCATTGTGCTGCTCTTCTTGTACTCATGTTGTAATACTGTTACTCTGTGTTGTTATTCAGATTTATGTAACATAACATTTCCAACCACACAGCAAAATCAATATTGTTGCTTATTATTTATTTGACATTTATGTTCTGTACATGTAGGTCCTGGAAAAAATAAATCTCTGTCCTTTGTAAATATTTAAAACTTGAGTTTCCCAGATAAAATGCTTCATCCGAAAAAGAAAAGAAAAAAGTCAAAAATCTGTATCCACCAAGAAAATGCAACGGTTGCATCTGTTGTCTGTCTTGCACCTTTGTAATGTAGCTAACATTGACTAACATTTGCACTCTGAAAAAAAGCAACAAGAAATCTTTCTTCACTATATGTTGCCCTTTGACATTGTGAAATATGGTACCGACTTTGGCAATTATTATCAGTCAATTGTTTGATGATGGTTTGGATTCTATATTGAACATGTCTATGATGTAAATAAGATGTAAGTGCAACATACCGTTTGAAGCATTGTCACACTCGAGCTGCCAGTAGACCTAAACAAACATGCATTTGCTAAGGTATTAGAACAAATTACCCATTTTTAAACTGACTACATTTGTCATCTCTTTGAGACTGCATTTAATCCTTCCAATAATGCCTTTCACCTGACATGGGACAGGTCCTATTTCAGGGGTCACCATAGACAACAGTGAAGGTTTAAGTCTGCTTCTCCTTTCAAGCCTAACACTGAACAAAACTAAAGCTCAAATTAATGTTTCTGTTACTGTCTATCCGTGAGGGCCCACTTGTTAACAACAAAGACATCAGCAGCACATGCAAGTCTGCGTTCAGCCCAAATTTATTCACACCAAGTTTACCAATGGGATTACTTCAATGTCATGTCATTTAAACAGAAGTAGGTGCATGTCTGCTGTCTACTTTGCCCACATCCATATCCATAATACTAAAGCTGCTTTCAGGCCCTCTTCATCAACTTAGAAAGATTCAGAAAGTACCACCAGGAAGTTACTTGTAAATGTAATATTGTAGCTCCTATCACTGAAAGACCTTAAAAATCATCAGCCTGGGCCTTTACCTCGTGAAGCTCTCATACCAGGTATTCTCTGCCTTTTAACGGCAGCGCAAACTGTCATTACATGCTCTTCATTGTGTGAAGTAAGCAGTCGTGGGACAAACAACAGTGTAAGCAATGTTAGAAGTTCTTATAAACTCCTGATTTGTGCCAGTTTGTGGCTTTTCTTTATGGTATGTTAGTGGAAACTGTTTAGAAGTGGTGAGTAGTACAATGATACAACTGAAGATCATCTTAATAGATTGACTGACAAACAGTGTAGCAGGTAAAAAAAGGTAAACATGTTCATCATTCAACTATCATTGTAACTATCTGTAATTCCATGTGATAAACAACATTTTCATTTCTCAAACAAGAACAATTGTCATTATTTACATCACGCTATAGCTTTTCAACAGTCATCTTCACCCAACATAAGAAGTTGACAAGGGTCGCCTGAAATGCAGAATTAAATGTCACACGTGACAATTTGACCAAATTTGGCTAAAGTAAATGGTAGAGGCCCCTTAAATGCAGCAGTGTACATTTATTTGAAACCCCCTTCAAAACACAGAAATTGTTTGTTTGGCCAAACTTTTTTTTTTTGGTTTGCAGAAACTCAAAAGCAATATCCTCTCAATTTTTATCAGCTGGGTGTTTTGTCTAATGCCATTAACAGTATGTTCACTCTAACTTTGCTGTGACCACATGGGACTTGTTAGCTTGAGCACTGAGCATAGACCCTTTAGAAAATAACAGAGGAACTGTGCAGTAATAGAAGTAAACAGGAAGAAAATAATTAACGGATCACTGGACTTCCTTGAAGTGTTTTCCTCAAGACCCGGCCCTGGATCCCTTCTCTTCCCACATGGACTCTCCGTTCTCTCCCTATAGTGGATCGAAGTGTGTAATGTTGTAAACTGGCTTTATAACAAAGAAAAGAAATATGCATATTGGCTGATACACAGTGCCCTATTCTCTTGTCCTTTTGTTTTGTGCATGTTGATTTGCAGTCACTGTCCGCATCGCCTCAGCTCACCTTTCACAATGGAAAAAGAAAAATGTCAATATGCAGTGTTCCAGCTTTTTAGTTTTTTTTTCATTTTCAAAATGCTGCAAAGTCTAGAATTATTAGTGTTGCACAAGATTTGAAACAGGAATTTTTTAAATGATCGATCATTTCGCTGTTTGGCTTTTTCAAAGAATCTTTTACGTTAGCATCTTCGTGTTTTTACCATGTGTATCAGAGCAGCTTGTCAAAGTCTTGCTTTCGACACGCAAAATAACAGCTTTTGTAAGGTACATACTCAACAGAAAAATGGCATAAATATATTCACCATGTATGCGTGTATGATGAGATGTTGCAACTTCTGCTAGCGACGCCTTCTTTATAGTAAAGCTATCTCCTTTTCTCTACCTCTCGACTGGCTTGTCTCTCTGTTCATCTCTGAGCCTTTTTACACACTATTAAAGCATAACGCAACATTTTATCTTGGTTTCAAAAACTGAACAAAAAAAGAAAATAAATGTGTTCTATTTGGTTCTAGCCTTGATTATGATTTTTACAGTTTACATTTTTTCAACTTAATTTATGATGCAAGTGGCTTAGAGCTAATTATTTCAGCATTGTTTCACATTATTCTGCAGGTATTAGCTTTAACTATATCTGCAATCATGACCATCACTGCCGTTTCCAAATGCTAAAGCCAATGCTAATTTGCCATGAAGTACAATCATCCATCCACTATCTGCTGGAGCCCAGTAGTTGGGATACACAGATACATATACAGGGCTGACACAACACCTATGGTAAATAAAGCCCATAGGTCCTGTTTATTTTTTAGGGCCCGAGCACCGACCGGTGCGAAGCCCTATTGAAATGCAAAGGATTCTTATTCCCTATTATTATTTTTAGTGGTTTTTGGCACTTTTCACCCCCTTCCCGTCATGCATAACTGGAAAATGTTTTGCGTACCCATCAGACCTGCAAAAAATGGCAACTTATCGTTGGTTTCCAAAAAAAACGGCGCCCCCTGTGGCCAAAACAGTTTTTCAGGAAATGCATGCTCAAAAATTGGGCTAGAGGCCTGAAATTTAAGGACAACACGCCCAAGGCGCACATAAATGCAATGTTATGTCCAGGGCCAAAATCAACAGGAAGTCGGCCATTTTGGATTTAGTGCCTAAAATCGCCATATTACAAATTTTCACATATCGACGAACTCGTCCTAGAGTTTTTACGCCAGGAACGTTGAACCACCACCAAATACTGAAGACGCTTGCCCGATGTTAAATTGCGAAAAGATTTCAAAATTTCAATAGTACCAGGGAGCTATTGGGGGTCAAAGTTGAACATCATAAATAACGCACCTCATGAAACTTTAATTCATCATAACTCAGGCTGTGTTATACCTAGCTGCACCAAATTTAAACCCCGATTGTATCTTTGCAGGCCCCACAAAAAAGCCTCTTAAAATCAACAGGAAGTCTTTTAATTTGAAATATGTGAATTTCTGACTCTCAAATCATCAAAATGTTCAAAAATTCAAAACTCCGGGGGCGCCTTTAGCTCAGTTGGTAAGGTGTCCCCCTCCCAGGCCGGGCCCAGCAGCAGACCCGGATTCGATTCCCACCCGCGGTCGTTCTCTGCATGTCACTCCCCTCTCTGCCCCATTTCACCTCTGTCTCTCTGCACTATCAATAAAGCATAAAAATGCCCAAAAAATATCTTAAAAAAAAATAAAAAAAATTCAAAACTCCTAGCAGGAACATATTTAGCAAAACGAAAACTCTAGGGACACTGATAAGACATGGAAGATACACCAAAAAAAGTTTTGTTTGATTCCGAATAACTATGACGAAATGCAGGTCAATATTCGCCAAAATTCACTCATATGTCATAACTCCACATTACTCTGCAGGATTGCAGGGTAAAGTGGACTCATAACAACTTTTTGTGCAGAAAACATATGATAGGGTATGTCCTCAGACATGGAAGATGATATACCCGAAAGCTCGTTTTAATTGGAACCACCGTCTTGCAGCACCGGAGCCTCATTCGCCAAAAAACATAAAAAACAAACCTCACAAACCCTTTAATTGATCATAACTCAGGCTGTGTTACACCTAGATGCACAATATTTCATATAGCAATGTACAATCCCAGGACAAACAAAAAAGCCTCTTGAAGCCCCGCCCCAAAATCAACAGGAAGTCTTTTAATTTGAAATATTTGCCAAAAAAAACAGTACCACTATACTCTGTCTCATCTTCTCCAAATTTGTTATGGTTAATGACACCCATGGCCAGAGGAAGCCCAAACACTAATATTCATAGAAAGTGAGAGCGCCACCTGTCAATACGCCTTCGCTTTAGCTTGGCGTCTTCGCCAGTAAACAGGAAGTAGCTGTAACTCCACTATACTCAGTCTGATCTTCTCAACATTTGATATGCTTAATGAGACCCAAGGCCTGAGTAAGGCCACACAATAATATTAAGAAAAAGTGAGAGTGCCAACTACTGGGCCAAGTAAATATCGTTTGCTAGTTATTTACCTTCAAGTCCTACACACTTGATCAAATCAACCTCAAAGCAGCTCAGGGAGGTCTAGAGACAATGATAACACGGGAAGCCGGTTCTATCGGCTCCATGGCCTTCATAGTTTCTCGGCGTCATCGCCACGAAACAGGAAGTCGCTGTAATTTCGCTCTGCACTGTCCCATGTGCTCCAAACTTCACCCGCCTGGTAAGAGCCCAGGCCTGAGAACTTCCTCGCATCCGTATCAAGCGCATCGCGGCAACTTCCACACTTCCGGTGACAGGTATTACTGTGTCGCGTGCTGCGAAGAGGAGGAGACTGCGGCGCGTTCTCTCACGCGGTCGCCCGGAGCGTCGAGGCCGGACAGGACGGCGTCCAGCACGGAGGTGCGAGGGCCCGGTCATCACTGCTCGCAGTTTTAATAATTGTTTTATAACTCCTTGAAGTCAGAAAGAAAAAGTTTGTAATGATGACATTTGGCTACTTAGGTCGTTTGCAGTAACTCCTTTCTCAGAGGAAACCACCTCCACCTCTTCACTGCTCACCTCTCTTCTCAGTCTCACCCATGTTGCATATAGCCTGGTTCTACCAGACCATCGTACTTCATTTCATTTGTACAGAAGGTCTGGAATCGCTCAATTGACAAACGTTAACTCACTTGAAGGCGGGTGTCTGTTGAAGTTTAAAACTATTGGATCTGCCCAGTGCCACTCTGGATCTACCAACCGCAGTGGCGAAGTGGGTAGGGAGTTTGCCTCTGGTGTGCAGGGTCGGAGGTTCGATCCCCCGTCTCCCCGCCACATGTCGAAGTGTCCCTGGGCAAGACACTGAACCCCGAATTGCTCCCGATAGTTAGCTTAGTTAGCTTAGCACCCTAGTGCTAAGCCTACCCTGCGTGGTAGCTGCTGCTATCGGTGTATGAATGTGTGTGTGACTGGGTGAATGTGTACAAAAACAATGTAAAGCGCTTTGGGTCTGTGATAAACGGAGATATAGCGCTATACAAGTCCATTTACCAACCAACCATGTCATGCGCCGGCTTCTGAGCCATTCCTGATTGGACCGGCAGAAATCTGTCCGGAGAAAACCTAAGAATATACCGCACACCCAGACTGACTACTGAAGGGAAATGAAAATTGAGCGGAAGTAGTAGGCGGGCGGTGCCAGGCTATGGTTGCGTTCCGAATCGCATACTTTCTACTATATAGTATGTAGAAAAAAGATTTAGGATGTCCCGATTCTTGTGGCCAGATTTAGGATGGTTAGAAGTACCCGGATGTCCTACTTCATGCGGCCAAGATTGTTAGTGTTGAAAAGTGCATCCTATTTGGGCGATTCTGACCCACAATCCAGTGCGCACGTGAAGTGACGTAACATCAACGAAGCCTCCATATGAAAACAAACGGGGATGCGACGGATATAAAAGCAAGAGGCAAGATCAAGGCGCAATGTTATGATGAAATAAGAGAGAAAAGTATGTCCCAATAGTATGCCTACTGCATCCTAACTAGATTCTTTTTATCGTCGGATGTAGTATGTAGAATAGAAAAAAGAAAGAGTATGCGATTCGGAACGCAACCTATGTTGCATAGTCACCCTTCTCAAAGCTCCAAAGCAGTACCATCACTGTCCACTAGATGCTGGCTTCAGAATATGGTATTGAATTCAATGGGAAACTAACCTTTTTATATTATATTATATTATATTATATTATATTATATTATATTATATTATATTATATTATATTATATTATATTATATTATATTATATTTATGGGCTGTCAAACGATTAAAATTTTTAATCAGATTAATCACAGGATAATTCTGTGGATTAATCACGATTAATTTTACCATTCGAAATATGCCCGAAAAATTCGAATTTTCTCTGTATATTGTTGTACGAACGGAAAGATAAAGGACAGAAGGTGGATGTACATTTAAAATTAGGATTTTTATTAATTGAAAATCCAAATGATGGTTTTAATACTGAAAATAAATTTAAATCAAACTAAAATATATACCTACCACACCATAATTCAATTGGTCTGTCTGTACTATGTCTTTGGGCAAATATAGGCTATATAATGGCATTTATTTGGTGAATCTATAGGTTGTGCATTGTTGAATACAACTTGATTACAGTCCGCGGTGTGTGTGTGTGTGTGTGTGTGTGTGTGTGTGTGTGTGTGTGTGTGTGTGTCCTAGGGGACTGTTCATTTGTGCCAGGAAGCCAACGTTATGTTGATGTCTACTCACACACACCTCTGAAAACTGCAGACGTTTGTGTCCTCGCGGGCTCTGAACAGAGCGGACAATGTTTCTCCTCCTGTTGCTCCCGACATCAACTGTCCCCCGCGGCAGTTGATTTTATATACTATCTATGCCCCCGACACAGACGTGACCGTTAGCAGTTTAAAACACGGCATGGGCTAGCGTGCTGTGATGTTTGGCTGCACGCAGCTACTGATCCTGGGTCAGCCGCAACGTTTGTGTGGCTGTAGTACAGAGCCAGTGGGATGTACGGGGCGGATCATTCTGCACGCGTTAATTGCGATAAAAAAAATGAACGCGTTAATTCCAGAAATTAATCACCTTGCGTTAACGAGATAATTTTGACAGCCCTAATTATATTATATTATATTATATTATATTATATTATATTATATTATATTATATTATATTATATTATATTATATTATATTATATTATATTATATTATATTTACCAGCTCCTATAGTTTCCTGTTTGCATGCCCATGTTGCAAGTCAGCAAGGTTCAAGAGCTCGAAACATCTTTCCAGCAACAAAATGTCCCTGTACTTTCTCAGAACCAACTGCGATTCATCCGACTTTACGAACCTCCCTCTGGCCCCAAACTCAACCCCCTGCCAGAAAGATGATCGAAACATCTCTTCAGAAAGCACATGTATATTATCTGCTGTGTGTCTGTCAACCTGTCTCCTGCTGTCTGGATATACTGTGACACATGGATCTGCCCACATCTTCTCCAGTAGAAATCATAAAGAAATCTCCATGACCTTCTCTAGTCGAAGTCCCTGTACATCACATATGAAAAATGGCGAGCACTTGATTCTGTCTTGTACCAAGTACATTCACAAACACAATCCAATGTAATCTCTAAAAGCCTACATTATACAACTTTGATATCTTGCACAGGTATTCTGCCTGAGAGTTTTTACAACCCCCTGACACGACCACAATGATAATTTTTTTACAGTTATATTTCAGCCTGCAGAGTAACCAGAGCTTTACAGTTTATTGATTAACCCCCTGTACCATGGGACAAAGTGGATTACCCCATTCTCATTAAACCGCCATGAAAGCTGAGCCTGTTTTTCCCACACAATTCCAGCTCAAGGATCAATGAAACACACATTTACATTGACAGTAAATATAGTTGTGGATATGACAGGACAGGATTTAGGAGATTGGGAAAATTGGGGAATTGCTTTTCTACAAAGTCTTTTATCTGGAAAAAAATAAAAAGGAGAGAGTTTGCTGATATTTGGACGAAAGTAGGTGATATTTCGACTTTTCAATGGTGTCCTCCTAAGGACACACTTCATAGGTGTTATTCTACGGAGGGTTTTAAAGGCCAAAACTAAATAAATAAAAGTATAAATAAATACATGACTAAATGTATAACTAAATAAATGATTGTATAATTAAATAATGTTTAAATGTTTGTATATTTATCTATGCTTTTATAAATCTATTTATACTTTTTCATATCCACAGCGTAACTTTCTGCAGAAACCAACTTCAGTCATCAAAAGTCAGGGTGCAGGCTCTGCCCTGTGATTGGTGGTTGAACTTAAATCTAATGCTTTTGTCTATGCCAAGATGGCACCTGCTGCAACAGCCTGAGCAGCAGCAGTTCCTTTTCCAGAAATCTTTTCCAACATTTTCCTTTTTCCTGGCAGCAGGCCAGCCGTGCTCCAGTGCTGCCCGACGGGCAACTCTGCCAGTAGGGTAAATCTCCATCGATGCCTGGCTGAACTTAGCTTAAGCGGTCAGCTTCTTCAGGCTAACAAGCTAAACTAGCGCGGACTCTATCAAGTTTAGCTTTGAGGGATTCAGTAAGGTATCTGTCCTGAAAATCCACTTGTCCCAACACAAGATAGTTTTCTGCCTCATCTCCATCTGCTGGATTGAACCTTCACAGTGCAAACCAACTCACACCTTGATCCCATAGATAGTAAATAATATGGATGTAGCATCCGGGCTGACCTCAGTTATTCACACGGCATCCAATAATCCTGGTTTGTGCACATCGCCATTTTGTGAGGGGGAGGGAGCGAGCTGACGTATACCTCCGAGGTAAAGTGAGGGACAACGGGCGGAGAGCTGTCACTCAAGAGATTGCGCCAATACATTTTAACCTCCAATAAAATAAAAACTAGCGTGGTCCGAAAAAATTCACCCCCCTCAGTGTTGTCATGGAGATATGACCTAAACATACCGACTAAAATGGTTTTGTGGACCAGGCTGTAAATAGGTTTAATAAGACTTTGAAAACGGCCTGTCTAACAAGTGAGTCAAAGAAAAATGGCTCAGTCTTGGTACAACCCCCCTAGTGGCTCTTCCAGTTACTACAGTTGTGGTCACTTCCTTATTGGATGCTGGTAAAAATTGCTGAGGTTGGGGCTTGCTTGATCCAAGAGAACTGAATCGACTGGTTGAGCCTGCTGGGTCTGCAACATGTTCATTCACCAATCAGAAGCTTTGACCCGCCCCCTTAATTTTGACGACTGAGGTAAGAGGACTGCGCGGGCCTGATTTATTCAACCCGCACCCATACGCTCCAGTTACTTGTGTGTCCACAACTGCCCGCTCCCACAAAGGTTCTGACCAAAAACACACTAGCTGATGATGACGCTATACTGCACTGACCCAAATCACACAATTCAGGTCGCGTTGTCGTGAGACACAGCTGAGACGCAAGCCCCGGACAGCTGCAGAGATTCAAATTAAAGCGTTTCTGTGCAAGACGCACAAGTAAAAAGCGAGTCAATGACGATCAGACAAGCAGGCAGTCACACTCACTCACTCACTCACTCACTCACTCACTCACTCACACAGGATACACTTGCCGATCGTCCCTTGAATCGCTGAAATACATTTCTATCGCCAATCTGCACAACCATAATACCCGCAGTTCATTAAAGCTGGGGTGTGGGTGTGATTTCTGATTGGTCAAAGTTAACATGAGCTGTACACTTTGACCAATCAGAGCGAGGCTCCGATTCTCTGTTCTTATTGGCTGTTGGGACTGTCCATTCACTTTGGCACGACTTTGTTGGTGTAGTAGAGCGTGTCAGGGAGGGACCATAGGGGAAGGACCAAAGGGAACAAGTGGAGCGGTTGAGGTATTTGGATTCGAATCTCTATCCCAACGGCCATTTTCTCCCCAAATCCTCCACCCCAGCTTTAACTTGACTGCCCGAACTCGCCCGCAATAATATAAAAATCACCCGTGCCGCAAACTACTGTAAGGGGAGCCGTAGTTTTGGCCCTTAAAACCCTTCATACAGATCAGCACTATCTTTAATAAGTGTGTTTTTTGTTAGAGGGGCTACATACGCCTCCTCCTCCTTAGTGTGCCCTGCTGTCTGTCTGTGATCTCATGTCTTTTTTCAATGTGTGAAATAATTCTATTAATCTCTCAGAGACAGCAGATCATTTATCCGTGTTTCATGTCAATCAGTCAATTATAGAGCTATGCATTTGTTTTAAGCCCACTACGTCTCTGTCCATCCTGGTTCAATAAGCCACTTCATTATGTGTAAGGAAACTTGACCAGCAGGACTGGAGTTGGGTGCTGGCTATGCATCTGGCTGCCTTTTAGCCATCAATCTGGGTTATTTGTCATATGTTGTCCATCAGTCACAGGGAGAATAATAAAACGTCTCACAGACAATCATGTAATGCCACTGATGTCATTTGGGGAAGCTATTTAAATATGGTGCGGTGGCAGCCTTGCCAAGCCTAAAGGAACTAAGCCACCAGGCTAAATTCATCAGGGCTAAATTATTCATGTTGCTTAAGATGTCTGCTCACAGACAAATGAAGAGAGGTGTACTGTTTGTCTGCTGATTACATTTGGAGATTTATGGTTTCTGAGTTCAGGCTTTTAAAGAAATTTGAAATGCTTCAGTATATTTTCATTGGATGGAATGGTTCAGCCATGGCATCACGTGGACACTGACTGACAGTGTGTTTCAATCAGCAGTGCTAGAACAATACAGATATTATATCCTATCTTCAGGTTAAAGTTTTATACAGAAACATTTGTCTTTTGGAAAGGGAGATATCTGACAGAATAAAGTCACTGTGTGTCTGTATCAGCTCCCTGCCACCAACTGTTTTGATGAAACACACTGCCCACAGGGGCGGATCTACGGGTGGGCCTGGTTGGTACAGGCCCACCCAGATTGACAGTGGGTCCACCCAATCAGATTCATAAAAAAATAAATAAAAATAAAAATATCTTTTTAATGTTTAATTGTCTTTTCTCATACAATATATGTTTTGAATACATTTATAATTTAAAATATTTACAGTAGCTACCAAAATATAATAATATTCAGAAACCCCTCTCGTAGCCTACTCATTAGTTCTGTCCAGTGACGTCTTTATGCAAAATCAGGGTCGACGCAGACAACGGATGGCAGTTTCGTGCACTATCAGATAGCAGCCTCAATTAGCAATGGCTAAACTGCTCTCTTTGAGTCACTTTAAAAAAACACAACGTCTACAAAATTATGATGAAATACCGTTGGACCAGGTTGTAGCTTTGAAGACTCCGCAGCATCAGGATTGCTCGGAGAATGCAGAGGAAATGGCCACAACCAGTCCTGCTAATGTTAGAATACAGCCGCAGCCGCTGGCATCCAGAGAGACAATCGTCGGCGGGACTCCATCGGCGGGACTCCATCGGATCTCTCTGCCCTGGAGGAACCCGCCACTCAACCAAAGCTGAAAACATTTCCAGCTACTGTCATAAATCGGAAATCACGCTCATTTAACATCAGGTGGTATGAGCAATTCAAATGGATGGAATACAGCCAAGAGCGGCACGCAGTCTTTTGCAGGGCGTGTAGGCATTTTACGGATATGAACGCAGAGTTTACTTTTATCAGAGATGGTTACAGGAAATCAAGCAAGTCGCATGCTTTTGCACTAACTAAACTAAAAGCATACAGTGACAGCCATACACCGCAAAGCCGCGGGAAAGTTTTGAATCAGCTGCACGACGCCCCGTCATTTGTGGAACGAAACCGGGAGCAAAGTTGTTCTTGATATTGCGTTCTGTGCCAAGCTAGAAATACCACCCTGAAATGCCACATTGATGAGCCACCACATCCAGGATGAGCTGCTTGAGGCTGCAGCATCAATCCTGCTACGCAAGATAAAGACCGAACTGCATGGACAATATTTTGCCATGCTTGCAGATGAGTAGGCTACAAAGACTTAGCTAAACGTGAGCCGGTTGCCATGTGTGTGCGATTCCTTCACGGAGGTGTCATCAAAGAGCGAGCAGTGGGCATTGTTGCGACCGCAGACTTGTCCGCGAAAGGAATATCATATTAACAACTTGACACTTTTGTCTTTTTTTTTTTTTTTTTTTTGGCATTTTCAAGCTTTATTAGATAGTACAGAGTTGAAATGGGGAGACAGAGAGAGAGAGAGGGGGGATGACCTGCAGTAAAGGTCCACGGGTTGGATTTGAACCCGCGACCACTGCAACGAAGGCCGGAGCCAATATGGTACACGCTCTATCCGCTACGCCACCGGAGCGCCCCGACACTTTTGTCTTTTGAAAGAGAACTAATTGACAGTTCGGATTATGATGACATAATCAACTTTTTCAACTCGAAGCCTGGGTGACTCCGCCTTGCCTATAAGGCATATTAAAATACTACAGATTTGCAAGTTCTCTCCACTTCATAATTTTATATAGGTAGTAGGCTATATGACTCCGCCTTGTGTAGAAGCTCCGGTTAGACCGGGTTTTTGTCATATGGTTTTTGTATGCTTGCCCGCCGTGGCATTATTGCTTTTTCTGAATTTTCTTTTCTGAAAATGAATTCATTCGATTCGTTTGATCCATCTTCATGTTCATGTTCGGGTTGTAGTCACTATATAACGTGAGCTATGCAGTGTTGGATTTGTGTTTTTATTATGTGATATTCTGACATGAGTAAAAGGCATATTAACATGTAGGCCTACTACCGATCTGCACGGTCTCTCCACTTCATGATTTTATATTATGTAGGCTATAGGCTACGTGTTTGTTTAATCTTTGAAAAAAAAAACAAGGCCCATCCAGATCATTCCTAGGCCCACCCATAAATTACGTTCTGAATCCGCCACTGACTGCCAGGCAGAGCGGCCCCATGATGAAGTGAATAGTGCTATAGTATGCTGTCCTGTTGCATGGGGTACAGAGTTTTATTATTTTGTTGTGTAGCCTTTTGCCCATTGTATTGGTAAGGTAAACCTTGACCTTGGACCCATTAAATGCTTTTCTACTCTTTACATTTTTTATTTATTATTATTTTATTTTTATTTGTTTTACTTTTCTCAAAACAAAACCTGCTAAATTTAGAACAGAAGAAGGAAAGTCACCACCAAATCAATCTGTTGTCATATGTAGACACTGCTGGGTCTGGCCCTGCTACCACTCCTCTGCTTTTATAAGTCGACTGTTGGGTTTCCATATACAGTGTATAGGCGGCAGAGAGAAAGAGGTTTGAACCGCGCCTGTTGGGACAAGACGCTGTTGCCCCCCATGTTAACAAACACAGATTTTGCATTGCCGCTCAGATTTCCCTGTGTTAAACTGTTGGGTGGAAATGTGAACGACCTCAGAGACCTGTGTGTTGAATCTTGAGTGTTAAGCACTTCATCTCTCTGTCACTATGAGGCTTCCTCTCCAGGCCTCTGGTGAGACGCTATGCATCATGGGACATGTAAACACTTTGTTTAGGAGAGCAGGTTGCAGGTCTCTCTCATTAATCATCTCCAGCTCATCCATCTCTGTATCAGTCTGTCTGTCCATCATGGTGTCCTCACACAGAGAAGATAGATGTGTCTGGATGCTGAGCTCTTCATTCTGTTGTCCCGCACTTGTCCCTCTCTTCCTCCATGTTGGTGTCCCTGTGCTGCCTCTATCTCAACCTGAAATAGTCCTACTGCAGCCAAATCTAAAAGTAAAGCCTGAATGAGGCCCAGAAGAATCCCCCGACATAACAGACCCTGATATACAGTAAACTAAGAAATCCCCAATGTTGCTAGCCACGGTGGGTCCCCTTTGTTTACATAACTTTTGTTTACATACCAGTTTACAGAGCCTAGGCTGCTGTGTATGAACACTGGATTTCTTTTTCAGGGCACACGTAGCAGGCCGTGGTGAGATATTCACTGATTTTGACAAAAAGTTATTTCGACAACAAGCGTTCTCCAGAATCACTGACTCCACCTTTTAAACTAATCAATCTGTCTGATCATATTTGACAAATGAAAAGGTGTCACGCTGTCCTTGTTATGGCAATGCTTGTTGTCATATTAACATTCTGTCAAAATTGGTGAATATCTCTGCAAAATCTTATACCCCATCACCAGTAGCAGATCATGAGGAGATATTCACTGATTTTGAGAAAAAGTGATTTAGTCAACAACGCATTCCCCAGAATTGCTGACTTGTGTGCAGTTGTCTGTCCCTGTTAGTCTCCAGCGATATGAAAATCCACAAGCGACCAGCATCCTTTTCACTGAGGACACAATATAAATAATATACAATATAAATGCAGTGAGAAAAACCCACGAGAGACAATGTCCCATTGTGGAAGGACATGGATCTAATTTGATGCTGCTGTCATCGTAGTGTGACGCCTTGGCCCTACATCATATCCCTCCCCCTCTTCCTCCCCTTCTTCTCTCAGGGGGAACACACTCAGCTAAGTGGAGACACACAGTAGCCAGATGCCAGCAGAGAGCCATTAGCTCATATTGCTCAAAGAGGGACCCCCCCCTCCCTCCCCACCACAAACACACACACACACACACACACACACACACACACACACACACACACACACACACACACACACACACACACACACACACACATAGCCCCCCCTCCCCACACACACACACACTCTCACTTTACCCATCCCTCACCCTCCTTCCCACTGTCTCCTTCAGAATGCAAGACCAATGAATTGGTTTATTGAAATAGTAATGAATAATAATTAGTGGTGGGCCGTTATCGGCGTTAACGTGCTGCGTTAACGCCAGACTCTTATCGGCGATAAAAAAAATATCGCCGTTAATCTCTTATTCCACCTCCTGTTCGGCTCAGGGAGCCAGTCATTTGTACAGTTCAGTTTAGACTCGGCCGTAATGCTGCTGCACACACACACACACACACACACACACACACACACACACGCTGCATGTCAGAGACGAGGGGCGAAGCTTCTCTCACACACCCGCCGCTCTCTCTCTCCATCACTTGCCCAACGACACAATCGGGTATTGGAACGCAGGGTGGGTGTGTGTGGCCACCGGTCGCCACGTGACTATAAGTTTCCAAGTTTTAAACACTTCTATCTCTTCAACGGCAACGTCACCGTACCCGAATCCTAAATATCCCCATAGCAGACGCTATATTTCATCGGGGGGAAAACTTTGTTTTGCGCCACAGTTGAGCTTAGACTCGGCCGTAATGCTGCTGCACACACACACACAGACACAGACAGGCACACACACACGCTGCATGTCAGAGACGAGGGGCGCTATCAAAAAGACGAGAGGAGCGGTTGGAGCAGTTGGAGAGTTTAGACACACATGCGCGCACATTTATTTACATAAAATCGCAATCGCAGTCATTTGTGCAGTTATGTAAAATGTTTCACTAAGGAAAATGACAGAAAAAGTAACGCACAGTGACTTTGATGAGTAACTTTAATCTGATTACTGGTTTGGAGATAGTAACGCGTTAGATTACTCGTTACTGAAAAAAGAGGTCCGATGCCGGTAACTCGTTACTAAGTAACATCTTGTTGAACATTATTTATTTTCATCACCAATTATCATAGTAGAACAGCTTCCTCAAGCAGTTTGTGATGCATGTTGGAAACAGGAGATGAGCCCCTGGTCTGATGCGCCACCTGGCTTGAGAAACACGTTCTCAAAGACTTACTTTGAGTCATTATTTAGGGAGCACACACATATTATGAAAGAATTCAAATGAGCCATTTTAATCTAGATTAATCTAGATTAATTCCAAAATTAATCTAGATTAATCTAGATTAAAAAAATTAATCTATGCCCACCTCTAAGATAAATACATTTCTATAACAGGAATGTCATTTTAGCAAAACTAGAAAGAACTAAAGCTGATGGCAGAAGTGTCTGTTCAGGAGGGAATTTGGGCAATGAAAATAACTGATACAACATAATGTTTTTCAAAGCAGTTTTCCTTATACAATAATGATAATAAAATTCACAGTTCCTTCAAATCAACATAGTATAACAATAAAATGCTAAAATAAACAAAGTAAGGGGGCGTGGCTGCAGTTTAGACTGATCGTTGGGTTGGTGGTTCAACCTCTGACTCCTGTCGACATGCTTTCAGCATATTGCTCTCATTGTGTGGCAAAAACATCCAGAGGTTTTGACGTATTTGCCTTGAAAAAAGGTCTAATTTATAAGATTGAGTTATGCCTTATAAAATGCTGAAATTAGTCCAGCTAAAGAGTTTCTCCTGTTTGAGTAACAATTGATTAAAGAATAGTGTCCAGCTGCATATATTTCTCAGGTGTTTTTAAAAGATCTAAGGGGTTTGGGGCTTAAACCGCAGACAGGGTGTGGAAGACATTTTAAACATGTAAGCTAGCTCTGGCCTATAAAAGTCAAATCACTACTGTCTGTTTCTTAGGGCGGACTCATAATAGGCCCAGTTGCCATGGCTGTGGCCAAGGAAGTGTACTGGTGCTTGAGAACGGAACGAAACACTCATACTGGTCAAACCAACTAGACTTTAGGTGGCACACGTACTTTGGCACAGTACAGATGGCCTAGTGTGAATGTGCCCTTACACCCCCATTCCTCTTTTCCTCACACCCCACTTTCCAATCCCTCTGCTCCCCATTTCCCCCCTCTCCCCCATCCCCCAGTCTGTGCCGCATGGCTAGCCGAGTCTAACAGACAGCAGCCCAAACACACAGTCCCAGCAGGGAATTGTACTGTGGCCTGGCTGTCTAGATGGGACAGCATTAGGGTTGGAGGAGAACAGAGGCAGCAGGGGGTGGGGGTTAAAAGCAGAACATATTTTATTAATTGGGGGAGCCTTAAAGTGATCTGCATTAAACATTCACATGGAATGTTTCATCACAGCCGCTGTCACTTTGGGTTTGGTCTGAATCAAAGGGGAGGGGCAGTGAGCATCAATTAATGTTCATGCCTTGGTCTAAAATTGACTTTCTCTGATTATTGCCACACACAAAAAATACAAGTCTGCTATATTTCTGTGATGAAAATTATTATTTGTACGGTCGGCAGAAATGCAATAACACTTAGTAGCATTCTCTGCATGCCTTGAATCAGGAGAAATACACTGGATGTCGCACCACAAATGATCCTGCATCTGTGTAAACCTGTGGTTACTGCACCTCAAAACATAGCAATCATCCTGTAGGTGAATTTCTGATTTTTTGTGGAGTGATGAAGTATTGTTGAAGTATTTTCATGTTTTCTACATGGTTTTCCAACATTGACTGGAGCTCTTTTAATTGTATAATTTTGCTGTCTTCTTCTAGCCGGGAAATCCAGACCTGCCACTGGCAAATTTAAATTAGCTCAGCCATGACGACAATGCTGTGCATGTGCTGTTGAAGTCAGCGGATACGTTGTTTGAGATGGAAACGGCTTTGGCTTCGACACTTTATGATTTGGAAGAATCAAATCTTTCATTAGCAAGAAGGAAGATTTTTCTGTTTTGCAGACCGACCACGACTAAAGTTTAATTTACCAGTTAGCCCTGCTGGTTCGCTAACCTAACTGGGCTTAATACGTCACCCTGTTCTTTGCTCTGATTGGTCTTATTGGGAAGGTCTATTGCTCGTGGCGAGACCCCACATCGTTGTAGATGTAGGTCTGGATTTCCAGGCTAGACTTCTTCTGCTATATCCGTATACTACTAGTGGATGAAGCTATGCATTAATAGGAATTAAGACCATGTATTCATTTGCAATATATTTCTATATATATATACATTTTTCCAACAATAATTAAAATCTTGCTCCAATGACAAATGGCTCTTAGTGTCCTGTATTTTCCCATGTCTTTTCAATGTCTGCCAATACCTTTCAGCGAAAATAAATATTCTGTGATGTCTCTTTTTATAACATTAATTTGAATACTTTCGTCGCTGTATAGGTTTAAGACAGGCAAATATATTTTGAATTGCACATAATGCGTAAAAAGTTAAAGCACTGCTGTGTCGTTATAGTTCTAGAATTGACCATTTAAAACGCTGCATATTTTTGATGAATTGCTTCTAGGCATTTGGAAAAAAACACTTGTTTAAAGACGGTCTTTCTGCTTCGTATTGTAACAACTGATCATCTCTTTACATGTAATTCGTTATTTTCAAGTCATGTTTATTCAATTTATTTAGGTTTTGATTGCATTGCAATTCATAATCTGTTCAGTCTCCCCCTCCACTGTTTTATAGGCTTTTTTAAAATGTGTTTTGAATTGTTTTGGTTTTTTATATTAATATGCCTGTGAACCAACTTTATAACCATCTTTTTAAACAAAAATGCCATAAAAATATTTTTTTTTACTGTGCCAACT
This sequence comes from Hyperoplus immaculatus, assembly GCA_949357725.1. NCBI lineage: Eukaryota > Metazoa > Chordata > Actinopteri > Uranoscopiformes > Ammodytidae > Hyperoplus > Hyperoplus immaculatus. The sequence goes on along the minus strand of OX442350.1, from coordinate 15,701,941 downwards.
GTCTTTATCCAATCAGAGCTGCCACCATTTTTCCCGTTTGAAAAGAATACATATTTGACATTTGAGTCCCTTTGTGAGGGACTTATGCATCAAAGAACAAAAGTGCACCGTTATAAAGGTTGAATCCCCTTTGTAACCAATGTTTGGCTTCCACAATTTACAGAAAGGCCTGAGCTAAATAAGATTTCTTCCTCCAAAATACAAATAGATGGCTTTTAGTGTAGTATGTATGAGCAAAGAAACTATGAGCTCTATCTTTAGTCAGTTCATTCTGTGTAAGTAAATGAATTTGGTTCGTCCACTTTCCCTGGGGAGGGATTATTAGCGGGAGTCAAGAAGCTAATTGGATTAGCTTTAGTCAGGAGCTGTCATTTTGCCCGAGTGGATGGGTTCAGACGTACCTGACAGTAGACGCTTGATTGATTATAGCACTGTATTGGTTTGCCTCTTCCTAATGAAGATGGCCTGGATTTAATTCCTAAATCTAGAGGGGTTGTCACCATGACTTGGACAATGGAAAAAATGTTCAGGGGCAGCAGTTTTCAATGACTCATTAATTTGTGATATCGGATCAACGAAGCTCAAATAAAATGTAAAACCTGGATGCCTTTTCCCTGCAATTTCTCAAAATCGTTCAATATTCTTCACATAAAATGTCACCAGTCAATTATTTAATGATACACACAGGTGACCCTTGTCAATTCTTAAGTAAGGAGTGTCAGCTTGCCAAGTTGTGTGTTACCATTGTGTGTTAAGCCACTTGTTATTAACTGGTAAAAGGAACACCACCACTGCTACAGTCTGCAGATGTTTCAACAAGTAAAAAAGTATAGGTTAAAAGGAGTTGAAACAAAGATGACTAAGCTACCGTTGAAACGGCTCTGGCTGCGGCGATCGCCGTCCGACATAAGCTATAGCCCCGCCTACAAACCAGTGCTAGGACTGATAGCCTTCTAGGTTGCTAGAGATTTGGCCCTGGGCTACATGAGCTTCTTAGGTTTCTTAGCAGGCTTTTAGCTTTTACTAACATCAGCAGTATTGATCTTGCTGCTCTGAGCAACAGATGGACACAGCCCTAAGGGAAAGCATAGTCTGGTCATTCACCACCTGGGAGTATTGGCACACACTTGTGCTCCTCTGATGGTCCGAGTTTACCAGATCAGAAGTTGTTCTACCGACGGTGTGTTCAAGTCCACTTAAGTCAGCGGTCCGAATGTTGGTTGTAACCATAATAACATCGCTACGAAGAATATGTGTGGACTGTTAATAGCCTAGTCAGAGATATTAAACTCCATGCTTATTGTGTTTTTCCTGTATTTTCATGACAACCAGGAGCAAATAAACTGATAGGTGAGCTGTGAAATAGGCTAAAATTTATTTCAAATATTCACCATGTTAATAATAAAACTGTTAACAAACAGCTATCTTTGCCTGCAATGTTGATGACGCGTATGACGGTAAGTCGGTAAGTCGGGCACCAAAATCTTGCATAGTTTCCCAGTTGTAGTTCCGACTTCAGCCGGCGGGTAACACTTTATAATAACTATCCGTTGTAACTCGTTAATAGATCATTAGTAAACTCTTAATTAATGATTATTAATGATTTGTTAAGTGTTTGTTAGCAGTTTGTTAAGGATTTATAACAATGGTAGATAGTTAATAGCTTAATAATTGAATCAGTTCATCTGGGAGGTAATCCGAGATACCGACGAGGCTGAAATAGGCTATAGACTATACACAGTGCATGGGCAACTGAGGGCAGCCCCATTTTCAAATATTTTTAAATAAACTCATACACACTGTGCATGCCATGGACTTGAACGTGACGTGATCAGTTAATCTCGGATTACCTCCCAGAGGAACTGATTCAATTATTAAGCTATTAACTATCTACCATTGTTATAAATCCTTAACAAACTGCTAACAAACACTTAACAAATCATTAATAATCATTAATTAAGAGTTTACTAATGATCTATTAACGAGTTACAACGGATAGTTATTATAAAGTGTTACCAGCCGGCGTTCACGTGCATTTTCGGGAACTTGTTTTTCCGATGTGTCCGACATCACATGACCGCGCAATATGACTAGATACAGGACAGATGAAAAAACAGAAAAGTGTCATAAAAATACAGAAGTATGTAGCCTAGTAAATGCAAAGAAACAGTGGCTCAAAGAAAACAAAAGACAATATTATTTCAACGTGACAATTGTAATATAATATGTGATTGTTGAATTATTTATTTTGCAGCAAGTTAAATTCGGTAGCCTGCTGGAATATGCAACTGGAGGAAAAATACGCAAGGTGCATTTGACATTTCTGTAAACTGTCACATAAGGAAACAACTCTTCTCTCAAACTTAATTTCATCATGTCCACTGGATACATTACTCACTGTGGTATTTCATTAGGCGACATAATCAATTAATTTGCTTCTGCTGCACATCACTCTTTGAATATACCGATTTGATAAATCTGACACTCCAACACACACACACAAACACGCACACAAACACACACAAACACACACACAAATGTATACACACCACACACAGTCTCACACAAGCTGCCCAAGGGAAAATGACACAAGACAGTTGCTGGATGATTTGTGGACACTGTTGGCAGAGCCGTGTGCATGCACAGCCAAATTAAAATGAGAAGGGCGGCAGAGAGCACAAAGGGTGGAGAGTGAAGTGGTGCTTGGGTGGGTTCTAAAAAAACAAACCTCAATGGGTGGAGCACACTGTATCTAAAAAATGCATCGCTGTCAGGTCACAAAGCAAGGCTTGTAAAGGACTCCTTGGATGAGACTGTGAAGGACATGCATATAAGCTACCAAAGTGGTATAAGGCATATGTAAATATAAAGTATAATATTAAATAAAATTAGACGTTAAAGAAATACAATAGAATACTGCACATGAAATGTGACTTAGTTATAACCATACAAGTACAATTTGTATGGTACAGATTACATCTTAGTTATTACCATACATGTATCTAAATTATACGTTTTTTAAAGGTGCAGTGTTTAGCGTTTCTCAGAACATACTTGGTAGAAATGGAACACAATATTCATAAGTATGTTTTAATTAGTGAATAACCGCTTGGAAATAAAAGTTTTTCCTTTTTATTACCTTAGAATGAGAATGAGCCTTTTTATATCTACATAGGAGTGGGGCGCGCCGCCATGTTTCTACAGTAGCACAGAACGGAGAAATGCCAAGTTCATGTTGTGTCGGACACATCAGAAAAATGAGCTTCCAAGTTGGAAAATGCACACGAACGACTGCTCAAGTCGGAACAACAACTCGGAAACCCGGGAAATATTTTGGTGCCTGACTTGCTGCCTTGACGTCATATGCGTCATCAACATGAAGGTTAAAGCTAGATGTTTCTTTTTCTTTTCATTTTCATGAAAATACATGAAAAAGTTATCAAAGTTGAGTTTAAACCCAAGTGAGCAGATAACAGTCCACACATGTCTTCTTCTTAGCATCCACATTGTTGTTTGTTGTTGTTACAGCATTCTGATTTTCTGACTATTTAATTGCTTTTGCAGAGAAACTGTTTTTACTCACGAGTATATTGTTTATTTTTTATTTTTGCTATAATGTGTACCCACTGGAAGTGATTGGATTTTGTTATTGTGCATTTGTTCTAATTACAACACTTTTTTTTTCATATACACAAAAGAATTATGGAGAACTTTTGTCTGGGGGTGTGAACACTACTGTGTGTGTGTGAACTAATTGTGCCCTCCACTGCTCCTTCATAGAGAATAGATGTGCATATCCTGAAGCCATGGTGTGACCACCTGGTATTCTTCACTGTGTGAGCAACCATTCTACAGCTGTTATACATGCAGGCTCATTATTTAGGAGGAGTATGACAAGATCATCACAACATTATTGTTGATTAATTAAGCACGTCAGTCATTGTTGTTGAGGCCCTATGCCACTGTGCCCTGAATAATTACCAGTGAAGCAGAACCAGCGGGTGTTGCTGCTTCTGCATGCTGTCTGTCTGCTGCTCTGTGTTGTGAGAAGATGAGTCTGTCTGTTTGATAGGGAGGACTTTGTATTTAACCTGTTATGCTCTAATGAACCTGAGGGTGAAATATGAAATATTGTAAATGGGATCAGTCCTCATTTCTCCACCAATAACCCGTCATTTAACAGAGTCCACTGTCACTCTCACATCAACTGTTTGATTGCTTTAGTATCACAGTTGTCTCTGCTTTGAAAGAGCAGGTTCGTAATAATTATGTTACTGTCATCCTTTCAGTGGTTGGAGTGACATGCAGGCTAGGTAGCCACATGGAGATAGGGCTACTGGGAAGCTAGTTGTCATTTTAACTAAAATTAAAGCACATGTATACACAATTTGAATACATGCCAATAGTTTTTTAAGTCCTAAATTAAACAGCCATACAAATGGCTTAACAACTTTAATCCATAGCCTACACTGTCAACTTGAAGACTATCATGTCGTATCAAGATATACATCATTATTGTTACTTTACCATGTCATTAAATATCCTCTATGCAGTTTCAGAGGAGGGGGTTTTGTTTACATTCACATAGACTGCAATAAGCTTACAAAACATATTTCCTTTACATGTTATTCTTAGTATTGAATAATTATATCACAGTTAATCAACATAAAAATATTTTGAAGCACCTGGAACCAAACGTATGACTTGAATATGTTTGAAAACCGAATTGTGGGTCCAGCAGTTATAAACAAAAACAGTGAAACAGAAACAGTGACTTTTCAGGAAGCTGTTAACGTCAAACAGTGTTCCAGGGATCACAGTTTTCTGTGAGGAAGGGTTGTTTTATTCAGTTATAGAATAGGCTATAGAATATACCTTCGAAAATGTTCATTTCTCTGACACACCCAAAGTACATAGTACACCTTTAATAACTCCAAAAGGCCTCACACCAAAAGGCAGAGCCGGCCCGAGGCATATGCGAAATAAGGGCCTTAGGGCCCCCGACTGCCTGGGGGGCCCCCTAAAAAAAAAATAAAAATTTAAGTTTGTGTGTTTGATATTAACATCATACTATGCAAATGTGAGTTATCATACAAAATAAGGAATAAAATGTTTTGGTCTAGATAATTAATAGCCTAGAAATGTAATCAGTTCATCTGGGAGGAAATCCGAAATTATCTGATCATGTCACGTTCACATCCATGCACAGTGTGTATTGAGTTTATTTAAAAACAATTGGAAATGGGGCTAACCTCAGTTGCCCATGCACTGTGTATAGTCTATAGCCTATGTCAGCCTTGTCTGTGGAAAAAAAGATACAGTAGCTGGACAAGAGTTCTTCTGCTTCGTTCCTCACACTGCATTTAAATGCATTCACTATATTACAGAGAAATATGTCCCGTAAAAGAAAAAGAGCTCCAAGCCCAACCCATAATATTTTATTTTATATTAATATTTTTATGGAAAATCCATGTGTCCTTCTTCAATAGCTTCTAATTCATCTGACCCAGTGTCTCCAAAGTATTTGTTCACACAACATTTCTCAGATTTAGCCTCTTAATTTTCCTCTCAAAGTGCACCAGATTCATGCATTTCACTTTAAAAAGGTTAAAAAAATCCCCCGGACCCTCCTAGGCCCCCTAATCATATTTCGATTAGGGCCCCCTGAAGGCTTGGGCCGGCTCTGCCAAAAGGTATTTTAATTTTTTTTTATTTAGACCTATGTTTGGATGCGAATGTTGTCATGTTAGTTTGCCATTTGTGTATTAATACAATATATAAAAACAACCATTAGCCTAAAGGTTCTGGCACAATAAAGGCACCTTAAAGTAGCCTAGCCTATATTAAAACAGCTATGTTGTGATGTCATCCTATTTAATGTCATGCAGTGTTTAATTGGAGTGTGTTTTGTGGTCCCTGGTCCCCTGGGGGCCTTGGTGTGTTGGGAGGCTTTGAGCAGCACCTGCCGCCTCCTCTGTGCTTCAGCTCAGAGCGACCACAACAAAAGGAGATGGAAACTGCCGCTGCTCCAGAGATACTGCGTCAAGCTGACTGCCGCCAGTTTGGAAATTACCGAAAGTTACTCGATTTTACTTCCAAAATAAAAGGGTTTGGTATGACGCTTTAAGTAGCCTACTAGAAGAATCATATTAACTTCTACCTTCTTTTATCTATAGCTCATATAGCAGCATGGGTGATATTTCTCTGTGGCTGTACAATGAACACTGGAAGCCATTTTACTTTATGTAGGCCTAGGCCTACCTAGTCATTAGAGGGCCAAGACCGATCAGTAGCTGGGACTGCATTTTGCAGAGCAACGGTTCCTAAGCCCTGCTGGGCAGGGAACCCTATTGTTTTTGTAAGGATTATTTAATTTAAATTAATGTAAACATATGGAATAATGCAGATAGATAGATAGATGGATATTGATTCTTTATTTACCCAGAAGGCAATCTGAAACCCATTAGCATCGTACATAGCTCACATTTTAATACAACAACAACCCCACCCTCCCACCCCTATTCAATTTAGCAAAGAGACAAATACAAAGTAGGCCTACTACAAACAATGTAATCCAATTAATTGCACTATGATAAGTAAAAACTAAGTATACAAAAATAAATAAAACCCTGCAACAAAAAAACATAAAAACTAAGTGGTAGCCTAATAAAGGCTAGCTGATATCACCCTTTAAAAAACAAACATGTGAAAACTGTATAATAGGCTACATACGATAATAAAGTACGAACACTAGAGGTTTGGCTAGCTGGAACCGTTCAGTAGCCTACAAGACTTGATCAATTGTTAAATATGAGTTTTATTATGAAATATAGATACCGGAAGTAATGCTCGTGTATTTTAGCGGGCTTGACATAGGCGAGAGGAGAGCAGAAGGTGCTGAAAGAAAGCGGGGGAGCGGAGGAGAGGAAGAAACAAGAGATCCAGATAGACTGGGGCAGAGAGAGAGAGAGAGAGAGAGAGAAAGAGAGATAGGCTGACCAGTCCTTGAATGACTCACATGTCCTAGCGTCTAGCATAGAGGTTCTATCATCTGGAACACGGGCTTGGTTTTCAGCAGCATCAGCTCGCCTCCTGCGCATCCTCTGCGGCTCCGCATCCAGCAGGTAAACACACCCACACCGAACTATTCCTCCACCACGCACTCACCACATCCATCTCTCTCTATTCGCTCAATATGCCTGAAAACCTTTTATATGCTGTCTATGCTGGAAAAAATCAGGACAGACGGGTTAAGGATGTCGTTGAAGGCTGGTCTGGTCTGTTTAACAGGTTAGGCTTAGTCACCAGTATGGATGGGTTTATCCTCCTCAGTAGAAGACTGTTTTTTGACGCAATAGCACCAGCGCTTCTCGGTCAAACCCTGAGTAGCCTATGATGCTACAACATGTTTTTTTCGCATCCAAGGAAGGGGGCGACCGTTAGGCTAAACATCACATTAAACCTGACAATGTCTTCTCCCGAACATAGCCTCGCTACACCTCATATCAAGACTTAGGACCTACCATTTGAAATGTTAAAGTCTCTTATTAGTTTATGTGTAATGGAATAAATAAGGGCCGATTTGCTAAACATGTCGAAAACACTTCATTAACTTCTTCAACATAGGCTATGTGGAATAAGTTAATTGTTTAAAATGATTATTATTGATATATTATATTATTATACATATTATAATATTATAATTATTATAATAATGTTAGGCCTAAGTCTACTTCTATGTTCACTGATAGTCAGGGCTTATTCCATATTTGTATTTTATATTTTACAGAAGGGACAGTGTAGGCTTCCTGTATGTAATGTGCATGCACGGATCAGGTCAGGATTGTGTGTTGGTTTCTTGCTTGTACAGTGTCTCAGGTTTATCATTAAGGTTTGTGGCTGCCTTGGGAAACTGAACCAGTGTGTGAGTGTGGAGAGGGGCTGGACAGGAGGGGGACCACAGCAACATTACAAATGATTAATTTCACTATAATTTGAGTCAATATGAGGCTGAATAATTAGCGCAAGAGGGATTATGTGACAAGGTGATAATACAGTATTATCTGTTAGCCCCTATTTAAATTGGATAAGTTGATGCACGTTATACAGCATGAGAAAGTGATTCTCTACTGGGACACTAAACATTGTGTAGGCTACCTCCCACCCATCAGTATTATTGTAAACAGAAGGCACATACTCGCACCATTTGTTTCCACTAGTGCAAACGGATCACAGAACTCACAATTGGGAGCTTGTCATGGTTTTGGACGAGCCTATCAGATCGGATAATTTTTCAGATCAAAAACAACAACTTAAAAAAAGCTAACAAGACAAATATCGCTTTGATTTCAATATTTTGTTATTTTATTTTAAACATGGACAGTAGGCCATACCGACACACCAGAACTGCTCCAGTTTCCATTCCATTTCATACAAAATCTAATCTTATAACAATAACATTTGCCTATGATTGCTCTTTAACATGACACATGACAGGATCCTTCAAATTCACAAATACAGATACATTTATTTATCAAAGAGTTGTGACTAGGGCTGGGCGATTTCACCTCAAATCAATATGACAATTAATTGAACATTTTACCTCGGTTACGATTAATGTACGATTAATTAGTTTAAATGTTGCCATTTGAAAAGTAGAAAATAACTTCAAACCCTTCTAAATATTTGAATATTTGAATGTCATATAAATAAAATTGTCAATAAATCACTACTAATTCAGAGTAAAATCAAAGATCACATCAAAATAATCAACATGTGCAAATTGAAGTTGATATCAGGGTCTGAATGTCAGTTTCGATTCATTTTTGCTGAATGGCCCAGCCCTAGTTGTGACCATGTGCACACACAGACACTCGCACACACTCCATCTATTTTTAATAGTCATCCTTAGAACTGGAATGGAACAGTAAAAAACTTTACTGAAACCTTTGTTACTCCGAATAATGATGTCAGCGTGCTAAGCTTGCTCAATGGCTCTTTGTGCTCTAATAAGGGCCAAGAGCAGAGAGGTCATTCCCAATCAATCTGAGACGGTTCATAGCCCCACCACAGCCTCAGTGGCACCCTGCCATCACTGCTGGACCACTGGGCTTCTCCTGTGTGTCCCATAGATGATGAGATATGGAGCTGACAGGGAGGACCATTCTTTCAATTCTTTTATCATTCCTCAGTCAAATTCCACTGCTGCTTTTTTTCTTCTTTTGCATTTGCATTTGCCATTGATGCTGTATATGGTACACACAAATGGCATTCATGTATTCTTCTGGCTGGGTACTTCAGTGCGCACCATGTTGTTTTGGTGGTGAAAATCCTAGAAGTAAGGAACACACTGCAGGTGATGTAACAGACTGTGCAGATAAACACACCAGCCATATATATATATTTTTTAATATGGCTCCTTTTACTGACCAATCAATGGAGGGAGACATTATACACAGTCTCTTTTAACCCCACCTCCAAAGTCTCAAAAGTCAACTTAAAGCAAACGTAGACTTAGATCAAATGGAGTGTTGAGCAATGAGGATGTTGCGTGTGTGTAGAGAAGGTTGAGCTCCTTACAGCCCTAGGCTTGTGGAGCAGAAATGCTCTGTCTGATGCTTTTTTTTGCTCATGAATACTGTTCTCTGCGCTTGCTTCCCCTGCGTGCGGCTGGTTTTCTTGTGTGCGAGTTTTCAGACTAATTAAACCCCATAAAGCAGGAAGAGATAGTCCAGACATGAGTAGTGTGATAGTAGTAACGAACATGACATGCATGTTCAGCCGTCACGTGTCATTTATGCTATAAGACTTTGGCACTTTCTCTGCTCTCTCCCACCCAGATGTGCTCTCAGGTAACACAATTTGGCCCCAATTGATTCGAAGGGTATCAGTTATTGGTAGTACCTAGGTACGGTAGGTACCCTTAAAAGTACAGAGTCAAGTACCCAACCCTTTTAGTTTCAAGATAAGACAAGAACCTGGAACAAAACCAATGCTATTTTCTGGGTGAGGAATGAACATATCCTTCTATTGTTGTGGAGCAAGAATCTCTATAGTGGATTGTCACAACAATAGAAAGCTGATCATGCAGTATACCATGCAGGTGTGTCGGTCCTGGGGACGGCATCGTGGAGTGGACAGGCCTTCACTGGAAGGAGAAGCAGCTGTGTTTTGTGGAGCCTGAGCTGCATGTGGTGTGCGCACTGACACTGGCCCTATGTTCCAAATCGCACACTCTTTCTTTTTTCTATTCTACCTATTACATGTGACCATGAAAATATTCTAGTAAGCATGCAGTAGGCAAAAAATGTGGACATACTTTTACTTATTTATTTCATCATAATAACATTGCGCCTTGATCTTGCCTCTTGCTTTTATATCTGTCGCATCCCCGGTTGTTTTTATACAGAGGGCGCCGTTTATGTGATGTAACTTCCTGTGCACACTGGATTGTGGGTCAGAATCATCCAAATAGAATAGCTAATAGCTAATTTCAACACCAAGATCTCAGTCGAATGTAGTGGACATATAGGTAGCCTAGTTTTAAGCATACTAAATCTGACAACAAGAATTGGGATATCCTAATCTTTTTTCTACTATACTAAATTGCAGAAAGCATGTGGATTGGAACTCAGCCTACGATTCAGAGCATGGCAGCCTCATGACATAAAGTCCCTCAAATATCACACATGACAAGGCCACGCAGACAGCAGACCAACACTGTCATGTGTGTGTATCCATGTTCTAAGTGTGGAAAGCACCTCAGTAAATGCTTCTCTTTATAACAGGGAAAGACGTAGCAAAAGGGACTGTATGAGCCACCATTGTTCCCTAATGATCAGACACACACACACACAAACAGATCAAAGATGTGTTTCTCTGATGAAGTCAGCCACTGTGTGCATGAAGTCACTGTGCTCTCAGGCGCCACACTCCTCGTGTTAGTCAATGGGTAACTTATAGCTACCTCGATGGCTAACTAATAGCTAGCTCAGGGTAGATTGTTGTCTTCCATCCCTTGTTGTCTGCGTGTGTACTGGCTCAAGCCTCCTTGTTAGCACTGCTGTCTGTGGAGTAAGTGGATAGTTCAGCATGTCTCATTTTAAATAGTATTTTATTTTACCATCTATATGGCAGTAATTGTGTTTTTCCCTGCACGTGGTCAGTCTGTTGATGCCCAACTTGCATAAAGTAGAGGCAGGTACAACATGTATAGTAGAACTCCTGGAGCTCTAATTAAAGGCTGATTTTTGTGGGTTGATTCCCTGTTTTGTTGAGTTGTGTTGTAGTGACCACGGTTAATTAATTACAGCATAGACAATTAAGACAGTTAAGTTAAGTTAAATACAGGAGATCAAAACATGCACAGGTGTTGCTCTTTGTTCTTTGGTTTTGCTCTGAACTTTCATTGTTAGGAAAACTAAACCATGTAAAAGGAGTGTTTGTTGGAAGGTTGTTCAAGGCACATGATCAGGATTTCTGTATTGTGGGAATGTAGCTATAAAGATATCAGTAGGTTTCAATTTAAGTGCATGTTATAACTTTCTGAAACAGGCACAAGCATTCCCACTTCATATAACGTTTGTTTCTCTTATGTCGAAGAAGCCTTTTCTTTTTTTGTTTGCAACATTGTGTCTAGATTAGAAATAATAGAACTGCTCCAACCACTGATCAAAGAAATGTCTAAAAGGTATTTGCTGGGTGATAAAACAGTAAGAACGGTCCAGATGTAGATACAATGGATAACATTGTTAGATAAGACAGCATGGAACAGCTGGCCCTCTGGGTCGATCACCAGAGCAACTAGTGAGCTAAACATTCTTTTGAGATGGCAGTGGACTTCAGGTGACGTCCACTAACATTTCCCTTAAACACCACACACCACGATTTTGCAATTGGGTTTAAGTTGTATACATGTTAATATTACTGTCGTGGGGAAGTGTTATCATGCAGTGTTTGAAAATATATAAATAATATATAATAAGAAGGTATGTGAAAATAGTGAAGCCGTCACAAGATAAGCTGTGTTTTGTCCTATATTTAACGGCCATTTGATCAAAGACTTAAATCGATTAACATTTTAGTGTGTCTTTTGTGTATTACACAATGTATCTTAGAAACAAAGGTGGAAGTAGAATGATTGATGGCAACATTTATCCATCCGCTACAGTCTCATTCATTTTTATTCCTCGATTAAACAAGATAACTTGTTGCTCACTTCCTGTCTCAAAAAAACTCAATCATGTCAAAGCCAATCCATAGCATGATTGCCAGTACTACTTGAATGAATCTTCAAATTGGGATGAAACTGTATAAATGTCAATAGCCAATTCTTCTGTAATATAGAAGACTTGGGGAGTTTCGATTAATCAATGAAAAGTCCCCTTTGATTACATTTCTTTAGACAATCGATGCACATGTTAAATGCGTCTATAGAGCTGTAGAGATTTCATGTTAGTAATCATGTTCTTGTGATTCCTACACAGGCCCAGATCAGACTCTACTGCTTCCGTCTGTTTCTGAACCAGATGATGGAGCTCTCGCTGTGTCTGATGCTCCTCTGTTCAATGGCCCTAAAGGAGGCTGTCTGTAAGTTACACACACACACACACACACACACACACACACACACACACACACACACACACACACACACACACACACACACACACACTCACTCACTCGCTCTCTGGCTCAAGTAAAGGTGACAGAAACCGTAACTGCATTCTTAATTTAGAAATGGGCAAAGGTGGCTCATCCAGGTTAGTAACACTGGTAGTCATGGGGAGCAGGTCAAAAGATAAACTTTACAACATCACTAAATGCTCCTCTGTGCTTGTTAGGACTTGTTTATTCACCACGTTATGATGCTCTCTATATTTTTACAATTAATGTCATTTTAGGATCAAATATATACAGGAAGGAAACCAGATCCTGTTAAACATAGTTACAGGAAAGTGCACTAACCCAGGGAGTACTTTTCAATGAGTTAAAACAACTGATTGAAATACTGTATGTTTGAAACAAAGAAATAACATGATGGGAAATATTGATGCTGATAGTTCAGATGGATACATGAGTAAGTTTTTTGTATACAATAGAATTCTCAAGTACGCAGCACAAAGTCCCCACAGTTCTATGTCCAGTGATGTTTCTGGTAGACGGTTTTGTGTTTGATGATCACTATTGCTTAAATTGTTGTTTCCAGGTGGAGATGTGTGTGTATCGGGCCATGACAGTGGGCCAGTATTTGAAGAACAGCCCAGCTATGTGTTTTACCCAGAGGGTCTGACTGAAGGAAAGGTGACCCTCAGCTGTCAGGCCAGAGCCAGCCCGGCTGCTTCTTACAGGTGGGTCACACACGCTACATGACCATTCAATTCATGAAGACCAAAACTAATGTCACAATAGGTAACTCAGGGAAAATGTCCTGACCTACTGACACACAGTGTGTACGTTGGATCACCAAAACTACGAAATAATGCAAAAATGTTAACTTCACATAAGAGTCCGGTGTTGGACAAATCTTTTCAAAATAGATGAAAAAACAGTGCAGTGCAAATTATGCAGCATAGTTATAAGACTTGGCCGTGCTGTTAGATCACCTTAGAAGCACACAAAGCCTTCATTGCAGCAAAGCAGCTTTTTACGTGGTAAAACCCTGGGTGAAACGCACCTGTGTTGCTCAAAGGAAAGCACAGTTTGCATTTTTCTTTTCAGCAACACAGCTGTCGCAGCTGCAAAAAAGCAAAGTACGTTTTGTTAATTCTAGTTCTATTTATGCCTCTGACACGTTGACGCACAGAATAATGAGTTGTTTACATCCCTAGTGCATATCAGTATTTTTCTGAATTGAGTGTTTATATCAAATAGGACACACTAGTAATAGGAATAAATGAGTCCTTTTATGAAGTCATAGGGGAAGGTGGGGTGATTTGTGCAACTTTTTACTCAAAGTGATTTTAAAGTGAGGCCTTGACAGTTATGTCTCCAACTCAAATATGTACATATATTTCAGGATGTTGTGCATCCCTGGCAATAAAAACTTTGGATCTGGAATAAACTGTTTAAGAAATATAGCTTTCGGAAAAAAAGTTGTCTTGTCGCACAAATCACCCCACGTAGTGGGGTGATTTGTGCGTCATTGTGTCACAATGACAAAGTCACCATCATCATCTTTCTGGCCATCTGAACTCTCATCAGTGGTGTCGTTAAGTGGAATTGAGATGTCACTCTCTCCTGAGCTACTGTAGACTATCACTTTCTTTTGGTGACCAGCGTATACAGCCATGCCACTGGCACAACTCTCAGAAATGTACTTTGCACTAGTTGCTCCGTGCTTGTGGAACCAACTGCCACCTGACAAATGTGATTCCCCCTACATTTCTGCCTTTAAATCAAGGCTCAAAACCCATATGTACACCCTGGTGTTTCCTCCCCATTAACCTCTGCACTACTTACTTACCTCTGCACTACTATCTGTGTTTATGTGGATGTATGGGCTTTACGTCTTTTATTTTGGTTATTGTTATTTTACCTTCATTGTTTACCTACTGAATGCACTATGTACAGCACTTTGGACAGTGCAAACTGTCATAAATGTGCTTTTATAAATACATTTTACTTACTTACTTACTTATAACTCACCCAGGCCCTTGCGCACAAATCACCCCATCCCCAGAATTTTGGATAATAGGCATGATGCAGCAATTTAGGGTTGACATTGTGCTAACTATATAGACTCAAAGTGTAGCATACCAAAGCACTAAAACATGTGTCAAATGTTTTCAAACGTGTCTATAATTGTTCAGACACAATAATCAAAAAACCTTGATCATGGAAATTTTACTTTGAAAGGCAAAACACAGTTTTTTGAGCTTAAATGTGCTTATATCTTATTCCTTGTGTCTCCCTTCTTTACAGGATGAGTCAAATGGATGGCTCTTCTTAAATATGTGGTCACATTTCCAATTTCTTCCACGGTTTTCTAGAAACAAGGGGTTTTGCAACTTCCAAAATGCACAAATCACCCCACCTTCCCCTATATGTGAAAAATATTTTTTGGGTGACTTTCTGGAGTTTAGAGACATAATAAAGGTGCATTTTTGAAGTACCTTTGGTTTTCAGGCTAGTTTAGTGTAGCCTTTGATCTCTCTTTATTTTTGAGTGATGAGAATGCTTTCCAACATTATTTCTTGTTTGACCATCTCCTCTCTGCTTTGTTGTCATAGCTATGCCCTGCTCTTTGTCTTACAGGTGGCTGGTGAACGGCACAGATGTCCCGCTGGGTCTGGACTTGCGCTACACTCTGGTGGCTGGCAATCTGGTGATCAGCAGCCCTGAGCCCACCCGAGACACAGGCTCCTACCAGTGTTTGGCAGTCAACCGCTGTGGCACCATCATCAGCAGAGCAGCTAACCTCAAGTTTGGCTGTGAGTGAGAATAGGCCTCTCTCTCCACCTTTCCCCCGTTTAAGCTGACCTGAGTGGGTCATAGTGGTGGAATATAGAAGACATCATATGACCAAAAATAACCATTCAGATGATTTACCTCAAAAACGAACTTGCCACAATTGTACATTGTTACTATCAGCTATGTATAATTGCTGCTGCTTCTTTATATGACATCAAGCTTTATTCTGCTCCTTTCTCTTTTTCTACTTTCCACCTTCAGACCTCCATGACTTCCCTCCAGACAGCAGGAGTCCTCAGACTGCGTATGAAGGTGTAGGGGCTTTCCTGGCCTGCCAGCCCCCTCCACATTATCCAGGTAATATTCCACACCATCTATTAATAATATTTAACAACTCCTTGAAGGTGAGAGAAACTTGTCGTAACAATGATGTGCTGTCAGATGGAAATTATTTTCAGTTAAGTCTTTCACTTAAAACTAACTGCAGCAGCCTGCAGCCAAGAGGGCGTGATAAGGATAGTAAAGTATGTAACAGCATGGAGTATTTCAAATGAGAGCAAAAATTTATTATAGGAAAAAGTACCTGTCGAAGTATTATGTTAAATTCCCATCTATGTTTTAATGAGTTTTGCGTTTGAGGTCACATAGGCCAAAATGTATTGGTAAAATAGGTGCCTTTTTGAAAAAAAATTCCTTCCACTGTTCTTTCAAAGGTTTTTTTTATTAAATGTCAGTTGAAAAGAAATTGCAGCACAATGGGTTACAACATTTTTTACCCATTTTTTACTCCGAACACAACCCACCCACATCCCACCCACACACCCAACCAATTCCTTCCACTGTTAAAGTAATATTTTTATTTTGTCCATCCCGTACGCCATTGTATTGCTTTGTTATTATTTGTACGTTTGTGCTCCATACCATGGTATTATGGTCACAAGCCGTAAAATAAATGAAATGAATTAAAATAATTATAAACCTGATTTGGAATAAGTGTGACTGCTGACTGCTTTGTTGACATGTGATCACTGTCAGGATTGTATTAAGCACAACCCAGTAGTGTGTTCCGACTATAATACTGATGCTGGTCATTATTGGCACCAATCTTGGCTTCTCTGCAGCTCTCTCCTACCGCTGGCTTATCAACGAGTTTCCCAACTTCATCAAGAAGGACAGCAGCCGCTGGTTTGTGTCCCAGGTCACAGGGAACTTGTACGTGGCCAAAGCCGAGGCCAACGACACGGGGAACTACTTCTGCTTCACCACCATCAACCTGGACATCAGCACCAAGAGCACCTTCAGCAAGGCCAACCAGCTCACTGTCATGCCTGATGGTACGAACACAGGACTCTGATGACTGCTTATCAATTAGGCAATTGTGATTAAGAAATATATATATTTAAAAGTATATATTCTAACTTGACACAATTGAGTCATTTACAAAGACTATTGAGGGTTGATACCCAGAGCACTCTAGAGTAATCTCTTAGTCTTCTAGTTAATTTACATCGGCCAGTTTACACACTTGTAATTTCTTCAACACTATAAAGTGATAATAAACAAACCAGATGATGGACAGAGTTTCCATGCTTTACATTGTGATAGTATTTTTTTTATTTTTACATTTAATTTAATATTTGTACTTATACTTAGCAAGTCAACATTGTGTGAATATGAATACATTGAGTTTTTAGTGTGACTTTTAGTTTTCATAGATATAAAAGCCATTTCGTAAAACAAAATTGTGTATCAGAGGTAGGGCCCATGAAATACTAGTTACATGGCTTCTAGTTATCAATACTTTGTTATCATTACTTAGAATATCTGAATAATAACACTTGTATTTTATTTCAGCCAATCCCAAAAAGTCAGCTCCGAACATCAAAGTGCGCTTCCCAGCAGAGACCTATGCCCTAGCAGGACTCACTGCTCAGCTAGAGTGTTTCGCCTATGGAAAGTAAGTCTCCAACTCTGCAAATTATTTTGGGTTGAGAGTTTGATTTTTATCTTTCTCTCAAATTCTTTTTATTTTATCTCGATTAATTGCAGAATTTCCATAGTTAATTGCGATTAATTTTTTATCCCATGTTTAAAATAAAATTTTGCATTTCACAACAGTTTTGAAGTCCATATTAACAATGTTTAAAGCAATTCTCACCAGCGTATCTTGTTTGGGAATTAAATGAATGCAAAGAAAGTTACTTTTCGATTTATTTCTAATCTAAAGGAGTGCAATGAGCTTGAGCTAAAACAATGTCTAGTTCACAAATATAGCTTGCCTGAAACAGAAAATAAATGCTACAACAACAGTGTGGCCTAGAGGAGAAACTTCAAATGATTATTCTGTGACATGTGTTCTGTCTGTGTGTGTGTGTGTATGTGTGTGTGTGTGTACACTGTGGTCAGTGTGTGTATGTGCACTGTGGTCTGTGTGTGTGTAAAAAATGCTCTGACATGTAAAAAGCACCCACTGTGGACACTGAGCCGTTTGGGAGTTTGTTTTAAAAGTAAAACAAGCTGTTCAGAAGTGTATTGTTGTAATTCGTCTCCATGACAACTGGGGTAGGAAGCAGGAAGCTCCTGTGGTGGATTGATTACAAATTAGGGTGGGTCAAAAGGACAGCACGTGATTTAAAGCTCCAACTCTTTAAGAAATCGCGATCTTTATGCGTTGACCCTGACATATTAATTCTACTGTACTTCCACCTGGTCTATGTGCCTTTTTTTATTTTTTTTAAAACTACCACATCCTCTGACTTCTCTTCTAATCACACCCTCTGACTCTTGTCTCTACTTTGTGTCCATCAGTCCAGTCCCAAAGCTGCGCTGGAGGAAGGTGGACGGGTTGATGCCCTCCAAGGCCGGCTCTAGTGCGGAGGGTCCCACCCTCATCCTGCCTGAACTCTCCTTTGATGACGAGGGCCTGTACGAGTGTGAAGCCTACAACTCAGAGGGAAGTGACACATACCAGGGACGCATCAATGTGCAAGGTAAAGAAAATATATTCTGTAAACATCTCTTTTATATTGCAGCAAAGCACATTGTGTGAAGTTAATCATCAGTACTGTTTTTGTAGCCCCTTTCAGACACATACCCCTTTATGTTATTTAATGGCAATTGAACATGTGTGGGTCTAACATCTGAACAAACATCCTGGTTACTTTACTGTAAAAGTCACCATGGGAATCTATCCAATTATATCACTATCACTTTCAACAAGTCTGAGCCGAATGCCACCAGACTAACACATCGGCTGGACAGGGCAAAGCATGCAGGGTCATGTGGTGTATCTCTCTTTACGATCACTGTGATAACTTTAGTTCAACTTATGAACAAAATCAGTTTAATCTACTTGGTACCTTTATGAAAGAGTCAGTTTCATGTTTTCGAGTAGATCAATCTTTAAAGTATGTTCCCCTTGTGGACTTCACAGTAATATTCTGACCTCTAGTCTCTCCATGTATAATCAACTACCATTCCTGCCAACTGATAACTGAATATCCAGCATAACACTTAAGTTAAGTTAAGAAACTGTATTAGTCAATGGTTACATTGAAATGTGTCTTTCCGCATATCTCCTCTCAAGTTACAACACTTTGGAGGGGGTCAGAGCGCAGTCAGTACAGCGCCCCTGGAGCAGTTTTGGGGATAAGTGTCTTGCTCAAGGACACAATGGTAGAGATGGTGGGCACCGTAGACGTAATACCATGGTGACTGGTCGGCCACTTTTTCTCTAGGCCATCCTACCACTTACAATGCAGCATGTGAGAGAATGGACATGAAAAGAGAGGCAGTGATAATATAATATGAAAAAGGCAGCAGAAATGGCTGTCAAATGGTCTGAATTGATAAAACTGATCTAAAAATGTATCAACTACTTCGCTTTGTGAAGTAGTTGATACATTCGCACTTAGTAGTCCACTACTTAGTAGTAGACTACTTAGTAGTAGTCCACTCACAGTGGTCATTTAGGCCTAAAATGAGTTGTACTATCCTCCACAGAGGCCCTTACTACTTTTTCTCTCTCATTTCCTCTTTATCTAATGCACCAAGGTGTAACCTTGAATGTCATAAAGCCATCACTTTAAACGATAGATTTAGAAAAGAAATGTAACATATTCCATGTCTGAAACGTGTGTTGCTATAAGTGCACCTTTAGTTTGCCATGTTATTCTCCGTTTACCTCATACTCATATCTTTCTTTTTCCAACCGTCAGCTCAGCCAGATTGGCTGCAGGTGATGAGTGACTCTGAGGTGGAGATCAGTTCAGAGCTGCACTGGAGTTGTGTTGCTGCTGGTAAACCCCGACCCTCCATACGCTGGCTACGCAACGGACAGCCACTCAGCACACAGGTAACACGAGAATACTGTCTTTACCTGTTATGCCAGCTGGATGGAGGAGGGTTAAAGGTCTACTGTATGTTAGGTGTTTTGCACCACTCGCAGGAGGACCACAATGGTGGGGTTAAGAGACCAGTTTAGATCATCAAAGATGTGGATGCCAAATAACTTGAAGCTATATACACGTCTCCACTATAGCTGCATTGATGGGTAGATTTGGGTGTCTGCATGGCTCCTAGCCCGTCTGAAGTCCACCATCATCTCCTTGGTCTTCATGGTGTTAAGCCCCGTGTTGTTTTCAGCACACCAAGTGGCCACATATCCGTTTTATGTTCCCTCACCCACTTCCCTTTCTCAACTCTTCCTACATCCGACATGACCTTTCCCAGGACCGGGTGGAGGTGAATGGGGCTCGTCTGAAGATCAGTAACCTGGCCCTGGAAGATTCTGGGATGTACCAGTGTGTGGCTGAGAACAAACATGGCACCATTTACTCCACTGCAGAGCTCAGAGTCCAAGGTAGGAGTCCCAGCCATACAGCCTTTAGTTTCCCTTCTGTCAAAAAACAATCAGCATCCATGACTATGCTGAATGTTTTATCATGATTTTTTTCTCGCAAAATATATAAATTTTTACCGTCCAAAATTTCACTTTACAATGAAAGGATCATATTTGACCTATTATAAACATTTAATATGCAAACATTTATCAGTAAAGAACACAACGTTTGTTCGAATTTGAAGTGGCAGAGGATGTAATACTGTCACACTCTCTTGCCACCATCTTTTACTATTGCTTCATCTCCCACCATCAATCTTTCTCCATTGGTCTCCTGTGTCTTCCTGTTGTACCTTCAGTCCAGGCTCCAGACTTCCGTCTGAACCCTGTGCGGAGGCTGATGCCTGCAGCCAGAGGAGGCCAGGTCATGATGGAGTGTCGCCCTCGAGCTGCTCCAAAGCCCAGCCTGTTCTGGAGCCGTGGGACAGAGCTGCTCAGCAACAGCAGCAGGTAGGCAGCTCCCACTCAGCTTGATTTTCATACGTAATTCTGAGAATGATTCAGGAATCAGTGATAAGCACAGGCAAACAGGAACATCTATCAACGATCATCAATGACAATGAACAATCACAGAGAATGAAACATGAATGAAAGAATAACATGAATCAGGATGGACGAGCCTAATGCCCGAGAGCCATCACAGAGTGTGGCTGACTAAAGAGCTCTCATCTTCTTCTTCTGTGTCCGATATGGTCATGCAGTCCTGACCTCTCGACCTCTTCACCTGTTCTGTTGAGGCCCACAGCCCAACTCGTCTTGCACCTCTGCTCTCCAAAATATCTTTGTCTCCTTCCATGGACAGGGAACAGTAAACGATATTCTTGGAAAACACTAAGCACATCGAAAAACACATCATTACACCGAGGAAACATTCAAACCGGCTTCCTCTACCTCTAGTATTCTTCTTCTTGCAGTCACTTTTTTCTTTGCAGGATGACTTTTTAAAGGAATTGATGTGCACCTTAAAATACATGATCTTGAATCTTGAACCTCTTCAAGAATTCATGATATAAGAGTTCAAACATTTTAGAGATCGTTCATTCCTTTTTCCACCTTACTTTAATGTTGATATCACTGTGAATTCATCCTTCTTTACTCAGCACGGCCTCTACTAAATGTCATTTTTTTGGCGTCTTTTTAAATACGCTCAAAATAGTGTGGATTACATTACTTTATCAACATTCTTTTTAAACCATAAGAGACAATTAATTAGTTAACAATTTAGAATAATTAATCAGTGTTATTGACAACATTTACTAGAATAGTGCCATGCCATTTTCCTTTAGTCCAATCACATCAGAAACCATTGTGACTGTAACCTTGACCATCTGCATTTGGGTCATGTCAGCCATGCCAGATGAGTCTGTATTCACTTAACTAATGTAAGGGCAGTACAACAAAGGAAACTGTATAAGTGACCCTTAAAGCACATTTACAACAACAATGTCTCTCATCCAATCACATTACTTGGTTGGAACACATTTTCTGTATAATTTTCATTTTACTTGATTATATTTGAAGCCATAGTTTATGAATTTGTTTTAGATCGCCTGGGAGTTTGTCCATCATGCACTGTGTTGGTCACAG
This sequence comes from Hyperoplus immaculatus, assembly GCA_949357725.1. Lineage (NCBI taxonomy): Eukaryota > Metazoa > Chordata > Actinopteri > Uranoscopiformes > Ammodytidae > Hyperoplus > Hyperoplus immaculatus. The sequence goes on along the minus strand of OX442350.1, from coordinate 15,680,043 downwards.
TACTTGTAGTCATCAAGCTGATTTCTGTATTATTGTGCTTGGTCAGAGTCACAGTAACTCCAGACGGAATCTTGTGGATCCACAACATCAGCAGGGCAGATGAAGGGAAATACACCTGCTTTGCTGAAAACTACCTGGGCAAAGCAAACAGCACGGGACACCTGTCAGTCAGAGGTACACACACATACACACACATACACACTACAAACACTAAAGCAAATCCATTTACGACAGGAGCCTCTTGATCTAAAAAACTACAACAAAACAACACTAAAGCTTTGAATGTCACAGTCAAAGTTGGATTTTCTGGCTCCAAAATGGAGGCAATTGGAAAACCTAAATCTACTCTTTGAATGTACTTATAGAATTGTAAGAGTTACAACAAAGACACTACATCACATGATTTACTTATTTATTATTTATTTTGCAATTTATGGCTTACACCTCATTCTATATTTGATCCTAGATTTTAAGTCATGATGCTAAAAACACCCTGGTAAAATTAACTAAATAAACTATCGGGCAAAGCGGAGCCACGGTATAAAGGTGCTCCCAGGAACTTTCAGTTTGTATTTTTGCACCCCTTTAGACAAAAGCGGTATTGTTTTTACTATGCCAGCTGTTGACATGACAAAGGCATTAGGAATAACTATATAACAAAAGCATTCTTCGCTCTGATGGTCTCATTTGCTGTTAGATGTAATTTATGATCATCAGAGGAAAAACTTTCAAACCAAAATTATCACACAATTTCTCACAGAGGAAATGTGTTCAGTATAAACTTTGGACACTAATATGTTGTCAAAATGAAATAAAGATTTTAACTCTGGCTCTATCCAACATCTAGATTTTTTGTTTTAAAGAGATTGGTAAAATATTGACAAATTTGTATATTCAAACCGTTCTAAATAAAAGAAACTCAAATAAATACAATTATTGTATTGATTTAAGTAATCTACTTGCTAAGTTTCATGATGATATCTTTAAGATAAACAAATTAAATGTTACCCTCGCCTTAAACTGTGGCTCCGATTTGAAATTTCCGCCCCCTGTAGCTTTCAAGTAGGTAGTTGACCAGGTTGTCCACCCATGTTGTGATCCTTGAAGTTCCCAGATATAATTTCTGGTGAACAACCTTTTACAACATTCCATGTCTGTTTTTTTTTTTTTTTTTTTTAAAGGGGGTTTTCCCCTTGTGTACTGATAACATACACTCAACAAAAATATAAACGCAACACTTTTGTTTTTGCTCCCATTTTTCATGAGATGGACTTAAAGATCTAAAATTCATTCCAGATACACAATTGTACCATTTCTCTCAAACATTGTTCACAAATCTGTCTAAATGTGTGATAGTGAGCACTTCTGCTTTGCTGAGATAATCCATCCCACCTCACAGGTGTGCCACATCAAGATGCTGATCTGACATCATGATTAGTGCACAGGTGTGCCTTAGACTGTTCACAATAATAGGCCACCCTGAAATGTGCAGTTTTGTCTCACAGCAAAATGCCACAGATGCCACAAGCATTGAGGGAGCGTGCAATTGGCATGCTGACAGCAGCAATGTCAACCAGATCTGTTGCTCGTGCATTGAATGTTCATTTCTCCACCATAAGCCGTCTCCAGCAACTTCGCACAGCCATTGAAGAGGAGTGGACCAACATTCCACAGGCCACAATTGACAATCTGATAAACTCTATGCGAAGAAGATGTGTTGCACTGCATGAGGCAAATGGTGGTCACACCAGATACTGACTGGTTCTGAGTCCCCAGACCCCCAATAAAGCAAACAAAATGCACATTTCAGAGTGGCCTTTTATTGTGGACAGTCTAAGGCACACCTGTGCACTAATCATGATGTCAGATCAGCATCTTGATGTGGCACACCTGTGAGGTGGGATGGATTATCTCAGCAAAGCAGAAGTGCTCACTATCACACATTTAGACAGATTTATGAACAATGTTTGAGAGAAATGGTACAATTGTGTATCTGGAATGAATTTTAGATCTTTAAGTCCATCTCATGAAAAATGGGAGCAAAAACAAAAGTGTTGCGTTTATATTTTTGTTGAGTGTATTACAGGTTTAAGGGAAATGAATTTTTTTACCAATAGCCTCTGATCAACAAAGTGTATAACAACAAACATACTTAATATATACATCCACATTTGTAGTCTGAAAACTCTGGGTAAACCCTTGAACCCTCATGCTGTGCAGCTAAAGCACAACTTGAGTTGGTTGCTATCTATCTATGAGAAAACAAAACAAAGGTTCTTCTTCAATGGATATGATTCTGCTGCTCACTGGTATTACTCAAGGAGGCTTCTTTGATTTTTTTACTTATGGTTTACCAAGTGGACTGGAAAAAAACAGCTGTTATGCAGTTGTTGTGCAGCACAAATTACTGACAATTTGTCCGAACTACTTAAAGGTGCAGTGTGTAATATGACATCATCAAGAAAGTTCTAGAGAGCAACGCTCCCTGGGTAACCCACCACTTTTGAATAATAACAGAAGCTACAGTGACCTTCAAGGACAAGAACAATTCTAAATTATAAACAATGCACCTGATGACATTCCAACTATAACGCTTCCAACATGGCGGCACCAAGGCCTTGGTCCAAGGTATAGAGAAATATGGACATAAATGAGACCCTTTCTAAGGGAAAAAATAATTTTCAGCTATTATTCACTAAATTAAACACACTTTTGGATATTATAATTATTTTCTACAAAGTCTGCTAGGAAATAAAACCCAACATTCTACACACTGCAGGTTTAAAGATTTGCTAAAATTGTGGAAATGTGGAAAATAAATCAAATTGGTGCTGAATATATAAAAAACGACATCCATCATTGTTGTAACCAAATAGAAACAAAAGAATAGTCCGCTCACATTTATAGTCAAATCAAATCAGTTTTATTTATATAGTCCAATATCACAAATAGCATTTTGCCTCTACAATTAGTACAGCAAGACGACATCCTCTGTCCTTAGACCCTCGACTCGGCTGAGGAACAACTCCTGAAAAAACCTTTAACAGGGAAAGAATGGAAGAAACCTCAGGGAGAGTGACAGAGGAGGGATCCCTCTCACAGGACGGACAGACCTGCAATAGATGTCAAGTGTACAGAACAGAGCAACAGAAAAACTACAAAGGAACAGATTTCAATGAAATTATTATTCTATGCAGATAACCGTCACAGTCATCTCACCTCTCAGTGCACTTTGGACTAAATACCAAATGTATTGATACTATGTTTATTATTATAATATCTCATTCTTATAATGTTTTTATTAATAATAAGTTTAGATTTTTAGATTTTCATTATATTTTAGATACTGTTATTGGTATTAATATTATAATTATTTTAATATTATTAAAATTATAAAAATTATTATATCAATTATTTTATTTTATTTTTTATTGTATTTTTATTTGTTCTCAATATTGTATTATTTTCTTCTATCTCTTGTTCTTCTATCTTTTTCTCCTTTCATTATTTGTTATTATTGTATTGAATTGGGGGTTTTCCTTTTATTTTGCTCTTTCTTTTGGTGGTCTTGTATTATAATTAGTGCTAGGACCATCTACAAAAGGCAAGAAGACCGTAGTGAAAAATATTCACAAACTTCCCTCCTATATTGTGCAGCATATGCAATACCTTCACCATTAAACAGTGTATTACCACCAAATCCAGTTCAACCACCAGAGGTCCACTGCTGATTGTACTATATCACTTAGTTTGGAAAACTCACTTGCTTGAATAAAATTTTTGGCAATATTTGAAGTTAGTTTTATGGTAAAAATATTCAATGACTTCACCCTTACACTTTGATCTACCACCAGATTCAGTTTAACCACCAGGGATCCACTGCTGGTGGAACTACATTGTGTAAAGGTGAATACTTGAACATTTTTCACATAAAAATAATAAAAACAATCTCCAGATTTATGTCATAGCACATTTTCCTAAACAAAGTGGTGTAGGTAACCTAACAGGAGGGTTAGGGTTAGTGATTTTGTGGAAGCTTCACTGGATAAGAGTGAAGGTATTGAATATTTTTCACTTCAGTGTTGCCCTTTGTAAACCATTCCAGGACTCGTCTCACAGCTGCACATAGAGAGCAATGTTATAGTCGAGCTCAGATGACATCTTGCTTCTGTAAAAATTAGATTGAAGCCCATTGTCTGCCGCACGATAATAGCAAAGATGCATCGTTCGTTATTTGATAAACATTTTGCTCGGAAGTTGTTGAATCCGCAATTTTGAATCTGTCAATATTTTTCCAAGTTTACTGGAGAAAGGATGGGCTCACTCTCTATTGGCCCGATTCATCTGTGCTATGGGTAACCGCGATGTCCCCCCTGCCTGCTTCTCCGTTGACCAGGCACGATCAATTCTTGCCAATACGCGACACATCTTATTACAGGCGGGTTTTGTTTTCGGAGCGTATTTGTATCTGATTGTTTTTGAATATTTTCATCCGGTCAAATTTGCAACAAACGTCAGACCAACGAGAACCCTTCAGCAATTTTTTTTTAAATGTCCGTTGTAAGCATGGACATGGACCTATTGGGTCATGGGTAACAGTCTCATATAAATTGACGTCAGGATCGCCATCTATGCACATGCTAGTGCCGCCTTATTAGCATATGTTCCGTGCCAAAGCACACCTCTTTCAACCATGCCAGGGTCAAATAAGTTCACCGTGCTTGAGCGCTAAAAAAATCTTCTTGCCCTTGGGGGGCTCTGTTAGCCTGGAAATCCAGCCCTGCCGCTGGCAAAAAAATTTGCTCAGGCTGTTGGTCTGGACACTCTCCGTGGAAGCTCATTAATTATGTCGGAAGATTCTGACTTACCAATCGAATCGTTCTATCTGATATGGGGATGGGTGTATAGGGCCCTGGGTCGGATGTAACCGGATGACTACAGTGCTGTGCATGCACCGTTGAAGCCGTGCTAGTATACAAAAAAGATGGATGCGTAGTTTGAGTTTGAAACAGCTTTGGCCTCGACACTTAACGATTTGGTAGACGGCACTCAAATCTTCCTTAAGCAAGAGATAAGAATTTCCTGTTTTGCCGACCGACCACGGCAAAAGTTTAAGTTAACAGTTAGCCCGCTCTTCGCTAAATAAACGTGGCGTAATGCGTCACCTTGTTAATTGCTCTGATTGGTCGTAGTGCTATCCAATTGTGTGCAGTGGTATTTGAAATGCACGTGTAGGTGCCGCCCCTTGAGTTGGGAGGTACATTGATCGTGACCAGACCCTATATCGTTTTAGATATGGGTCTGGATTTCCAGGCTAGGGCTCTGTAGTATTGTATCGTATTGTATTTTCTCTTTTCTTTTTTTTCTTGTATAGTCATTTGTAGTCTTTAAGGTATATAAACATTTTCTTCCTTTCCATTTCTCTGTCTTTTATCTTAGTAATATTTTGGGATTATTCTTCTCTTTTTTTTGTTGTATTACAATTTGCAGTCAGTATTGTATTATACAATATTTGTTTCCTTCTTTTTTTGTATTATTTGTTGTGTGTAGTTTTTTGTATTTGTAGTTTGTAAAACATCTAAGCCTGATTGAAGGCCTAAGCAGTCATTGTTATCCAGAACACGTTTTGTCAAAATCAGCGAATATGTACTCAACATATGCTACCTGTCCGTAGTGTGTGTGCACGCTGAAAAAAAGTCTGGCTATACACAGCCGCGGCTCGTAATGTCTATCCAAACACAGTAGCTCGGAGCCACACAGGCTCACTCCCAGCTTGTCTGGTATCAACCTCGGTCACAGCCCCCTTGTGTCGATTGCCCACGCAGACAGTCTGGAAGCTGAAGCACTACCTCTGAGTGTCAAATATTGCTGCGGTTAGTTTACGTAGAGACAAGTGTTCTCTGGACACTGTATACTCCACCCATTAAGTCCAGCTGAAAAGGATGAGGTTAAACTAAGCCTGAGGCTTAAAATCATGGACATAATTGTCCTCCCGAAAACAGAAGCAGCACAAAAACTTCCTCTTCAAAGTGGAGAAGAATTTTCGGATTCCTTTCTTCTTTTTCTTCGTCCTCTCATCGTCAACTTCCTCTGCAAATTAAAGGTATAGTCAGTGGTGCAATAATCAATTTTGAGGGAATTGGTGTGAATGAAGAGATATGAAATTCAGTTGAGGGGAGTTTGTAATATTTCTTACCTTCTGCGTGCAAGGGGTCCTGAGGGTGCAGTACGATGCCCTTGATGTTACCGACCATACCAGACTCTTCTATGTCGCTATCAGATAGCGGCTCCAATACAGCATCACCACAGCCGTGCCTATCCACATTAGAGAGGAAAAGTGATATTATCTTTTTGGGGGAGGAGGGTTGTGGGTCTGTTGAACATTTCAAACTAAAAGATGGGCTTCCAGGCAATGTAATTTTTAGTAGCCTATGAGTACATTTGGAAAGTCTTGCTTACCTTGTATCAACTCTCTGTTTGGTGACTTCTTCACCACGCATGGTCTTGTCAGCTGATTTAACCATGATGACTCTTGGCCCAGAGTTTACAGCACATCTACTGGACAGTTCACATGCAAGAGGGTTACATATATATTTGCACTAAACTAATTCTGAGTTTGTTGAATATGTTGAACTCATACACATTTAAAGCAAAAATAAATTGGCTTCAAGGCAACGTCATCTTGAGTATGAGAACATTTGGAAAGTCTTTCTTACCTCGTATCACTTCTGTTTTTGGTGACAGCTGACTTAACCATGATGAGTCTTGGTCCAGAGTTTACAGAGCATCTACTGGACAGTTCACATGTAAGAGGGGTTCCACAGGTTAATTTATTTATCAAATGTTTCATACTGGCAACAGTGATATTATCTTTTTGGGGGGAGGAGGGTTGTGGGTCTGTTGAACATTTCAAACTAATAGATGGGCTTCCAGGCAATATACTATAATATATATTTGCACTAAACTAATGGTGGACAAGGGTTGTTGGTCTGTTGAATATGTTGAATTCATACACAAAGAGCAATTATAGATTTATAATTATAGACGGGCAACGTCATCTTGAGTATGAGTACATTTGGAAAGTCTTTCTTACCTCGTATCACTTCTGTTTTTGGTGACAGCTGGCTTAACCTTGATGACTCTTGGCCCAGAGTTCATGGTGCATCTAATGGACGGTTCCCATATAAGAGGGGTTCCACAGGTTAATATATATATGCACTAAAACAAATTGTCAGAAATGTGTTTATTCTAGAGCAAATGTTTCATATTGGCACTAAAACAACCGTGTCCTTTCTAACACGTAATACAACTGAAAACTAAAAGTTATCACCTACCCGTTTTCAGCCTTGGTCTTCACATCGGTTTTAGTGTTGCCGATTTCTTGATCCATGTTTGGTTTAACAGCTGGAGTTTCATTGCTACCAAAGGACACATTTAGACTTTTATGGTCATGTGTAAATACACTACACATTTATACATACTTTTCACAATAGCCGGTAAACTAATATAAAGAATCAAACACTAACACTTACTGAGTGCTGCGGTAGCTCCTTGTAATAAAGGGGTGGGCCAGGATTTGAATGGGAGTAATCCTGTTTGTGGGATCCAGCTGAAGCATTTCCTTCAACAGGTCAACACAGGCACTCCTTTCAGCAGTCTTTTCGCTGTTTTCTTTGTACGAGTTCCTAAACTAAAAAAAATAAAATAAAAAAAACATTAAGTTCAAAGCAGCCACAACACAATAACATTCTGGCTCATGAATACAGCCTGTTTTGGGTGCTCCTCTGCAGGCATCCTCTTCTTGATAACTTACTGTTTTCAGCTCATCCAAAGAAGAAAAAAAATATCTCCTGGTGTCCACTAGCTGTATTTGTGTTTCTGTCTGAAACTCCATTGGCGTCTAGAAGAAGACAAAATCTACTTGAAGTATCTGTTCCATCAGTTATCTTTCTTATACTCTACAAATGATCCTGTTTGGCCAGTGTGGTATATACCTTCAATGTCCACTCCATGTAGAATAAGTACTTGCTCTTTCGATTGTAGAACAGGTAGGTTTTTTTCCCACGTTTAACTTGATTCTTATTTAGTGGTCCAAGGAGGTCAGTTATGAAACGCAGCTGAAGACAAAACACATCATAACATCATTATTAACTTCTTTGTATGATTTGAGCTTTGTTAGCAGCATTGCAATATCGGCCAATTTCTCAAGTCCATACATAACTACTTGATGGATTGCTATAGCCTATGACATTCTGTTTAGACCTCCGGGCATCCCACTTGTTGATCCTGAGTTTAGTGATCCTTTCCTTTAGTGCCACCATGAGGTTGACATGTGTGGCTTTGATTGAAACATCCCACTAGTTAGTTAGTTTACCATATTAATGTTGCTATCAGGAATTTTTGGGAATCTGAATAGTTTTCATCTAGCCACCACCAGGTAAGACTTGAGACTTAAGATTTAGCCATACGTTGGACTAATTGCTATTTAGCATAATGTTAGCATGCTAATATGGTGAAAATGTTAAACATTATGCCTGCTTATCACCAATGTGTTAGCATGGTCATTGCGATCGTGTCGCAGCAGCTCACTGAGCCGCTAGCTGTAGAGTCTGTGTCTGTTAGCACAATGTTTTGTGTGGATACTCTCAGAGTGAGCCGAAGTATTACAAATGCCTTACCTTTCTAAATTAGTACACGTCAAATTAACATTACATACATTAACAACTATGTCGGAGTGAACCAGCAATAGTACTTACCAGATCATATTCACTTTTAGCTGGGAAAAGTGAAAAACCCAGGAGCATCTCAGCCATCACTGATCCAAGAGACCAAATGTCAATGGCCTCAGTAAATGGGACGCCCAGAATGACTTCAGGAGACCTGAGTTTGAAAGAAATTATGAACACTGACTGTCATGATACTTGAGTATTCTGCCCATATTATTAGCTAAAATAATATATTACTTTGCTTTACACTACAATTTAACCACTTTATCATTTTACCAAATAAAGTATGACAATTTTTTAAACTGGCTCCAGCTTTGAGGTTTTAGGGACGTACCCAACAACTTCTATCAAGTATCAAGTTTCCACTTTTTTAAGACCTGGAAGCAAACACATCCCAGCAGAGTAGTCTTTGTTGAACCACTGTCAGGAAACTTCAACTGAAGCATTCCTGATAAAAAGGTTTAAAGGTCTCACCTATACCAAAAGGGCTGAACATTTAGCCCTGGTTTAGCTTCACATCTCTCAAGAGCTAAGCCAAAGTCAATTAGCTTCACCCTGAATGGATGTCTCTTCTGATCCACCAACATGATGTTGTCCAGTTTTAAATCGGTGTGGATCAGTCCAAGTCCCTTCAGGCCATGAAATGCAATAGCCAGCTGCAATTAAAGTCAATCACAGAATATGAAGGATGTGCCAGAGTGAAAAAAAAATATTGCTTCAAATTCTATGCTATATCAGGTGCTGTGTCCTTACATCTTGGATGATGGTCCTGATGCCATTTAAAGGGATCAGGGCACATTTTTTCTGGCAAATATAATCATAAATGCTCATATCCAGAATTTCGAACACCATGAAGGTCCGGTCGAACCTGTTGAAGCATTCGTGGCATCTCACGATGTTGAACATATCAGGGTCCAAACATCTGAGTTTTTCCAGTATGACCACCTGGGGATAAATCACAAATTAGAAGCAGCTATGTCATCAACAGTTTTTGTTATAGAGCATTTTTAGTATGAATCATGCACTGTCCGTAGTAAATATTGATCTTTGAGTTGTAGGTAGCTCACCTCCCTAATCTTGTCATACTTTTCAGTGTTTCGTATGAGAACTTTTACCGCCACAGTCTCTTTAGTGTCCTTTTTTACACACTGGATCACTTGTCCAAAGCATCCTTGTCCCAGAACTCTCAGTGTCCTATAGTTCTCTGAGATGTGGTGTGTTATGGGTAGATTTGCCATTTCTGCAAAGAGAACTGAAAGCAAAGCATGATAATTTTATTTGCTGTAGTCTGCAGACAAACATTACATTTTTTTTAACATCTTAGTGTATGAGGGCCCTAGTGCAATCATCAACTTCAAACAAAGTGGAACCTTAACAGCAACTTTTTGAATACCCTAACACTCACATGAATTGTAATTTACAACTGCTTTTCCTCCAACCATTACGTCTAGCTAATTACATACTTCATCTATTAACGTTCAACTAGACACTGATGTTGTATATTGCAGTCAACTTTCTTCTTGTGGTTATAAGTTACAGTGTAGCTCAACCTCAGAAACTTTGCTATCATTTCAGAACATTGGATTTACCTGTATCAGTTGAAGAATTTCTGAAGTTGTGTAGTAGTTCTCGTATAGATTATATTGATTTGTTGGGTTCAGAGGTTGTGTTAACAGGTTGTTTCTTGTCCAGCGACTTGGAGTAGAATGATACCTCACTGTCTGTGATGTATTACTTACTGTAGAACCTCTTTGATGTCATTAGGATCTGTGGTGGAACATTCTGAATTCCGATCAAGAATCAGTCTCACTCTAAAACAATGGATCATTTTAAAAGATGCAATCAACAAAAATCAGCATACATTTTTTTTAAAATGTTATGTTCAGATTTCAGATGTGCTTCAGAATCTCATTAGAGTGAAGCTAATCCATGATTTACTGTAGGTTCCAATACATTACTTGAGTTTGTAGGTTTTATATTGACACTTTGGTCTTTTTCTCCATTGCATTTCAGAAGGCAATTGTATTTTTTTATGTTACACCATAAACACTTTGTTAATCAGGATTTAACATACAAAATACATAGAAAACATTTAGATCTTTCACATAAATAAATTTTGCCATGCCACAATGTAAAGAAAAAAGTCCTGCATTCATAATCACGTAGCCTACTTACACGTAGTAAAATTATTATCAGGAAAAACGTACTAGATACATTGGAAGAACATATCATAATTCATGAATGTATTAGGATTTTAGCTACTTTTTACTACTTTGTATTGTAAGGTAGTTTAGTCCAGTGATTCCCAACCTGAGGGTCATGGGAAAGCGTAACAAGATAAATCTCAGTGGTTGTGAAATGATTTAAAATAATTCAGTCCTACCCAAATCTTTGTAGAAAGTTTTCTCTAATCTTCACTGTTGGGGAACTATATGAGACATTGTCATTATAAGTTCAGTAATTAAGTATAACCGCTGGAAATAAACCTAAACATTATTGCTAAAATTATCCTTCTTCCCTAATTATTTCCCCTTCTTTATTTTATTCCTTATTTGCATCTTTCTATAATTTATTTCTAATCTTGTCAAATCATGAAAAGCTTAAAAAAAAGGCAACTCCAAGTATGTTTAAACAAGTTTACTCTAAAAGTGACCACGTTCAAATGAAAGACAAATCATTCTGAATAAAAACTGGTTGCAGCAACTTTACACAGATACCCATAATTTATGCTACATGAGGTCAATGCATTAAGGCTGATGTACAACACAGTGATATAATCCGCTGTTCACTCTTATACTGTTTTGTTTTGTTTAGTACCAATGTTTTACGTTAACTCAATGAAATAGAATAGCTGTTGTTATTTATGCCAGTGACTGCACAGTATATTATTGTGCAGCATAAACAACTGACAATTTATCTGAATTACTAAACAAAGATTTGCTAAAATTGTGCAAATGGGTGAATTAAATCATATTGGTTAATATGTATTGAAAGTGCAGAATCACCATGCACATTGGTCCCAATACACAATATACTACTTAAAGGAACTTCAGTTTGTGTTAAGTCTTGCACCCCCGTTGGACAAAAGTAGTGTTTTTACTACGCCAGCTGTTCCTGGGTTAGCATACCCATGACAAAGGCATTATGAAAAACTATAGAAAAATAGCATTCTTTGCAATAATGGTCTCGTTTATACCAAAGTAATTTATGATCATTAGAGGAAAAACTAGACTCTTTCAGAAATATAAAAAAAATTCTCGTATCACTTTTTTTAACTTAGATAGCATAATGAAACTTTTCCAGTTGGTATCCTATATTAAAACAATACTTTTATGTATTGAAGTTTTTCCCAAATGCTTTAATATATATACAAATTTGGCAATATCTGATTAATTATGTGTAGATTTGCATAATTAGACAGATATTTAAAAAACTTAAATCTAGTTGATAAAGCCAGAGTTAAAATCTTTATTTCATTTTGACAAAATATTAGTGTCCAAAGTTTTTACTGAACAGATTTTTCATTTTATAAATAAAAAAAGACTATGTACAGGTCTTAAACATCCATTTTCAGCATTTTTTAATAAGAGAATTTCTCATAAATCGACAATGAACAACATATGAACAAATCCTTCCGTAAAAGCTTCCTTGTTAGGATCAAAATATACAATGAGGGGTATTTAGACCTGTGGGGTGTGGCTGTAAGGATAAATAATAGGATACCAGGGCAGGTGAATGAGCTGTTCTCCTTTCTAGCTGTAAACATCCAATCTTGGGCTGGAATCAGGTGTGTACTTAGAAGAAGATAAAAAAAAAGATAGAAGATACTTTATTTGTCCCCGTGGGGAAATTTGAGTATCAGCTCACACATTCATTTAAAAAAATATATATCCATATATTAAATAAAAAATGCATACACAAGATGCAAATAAAGTTAAAATAGGGATAAAAGCAGCATAACCCAGAATTACAGTTAGCAGTTAGCCTCACTGTTTTACACTCACCTATCAGAACCATCAGCTTTCTCTTTATTTGGGAGGATTTCCCTTTTTCAGTTGTTTCTCCAAGATATGTCACAGCCATGTCACTAGCTATTGTCTGACGTCACTTTCATGTTGTGTCTGAACCGTGCAGATGCCACTAAGGTGACCCTGGCTCCTTCCAATGCCGACGTCAACCAGGGGGAGAATGTGACGCTGCAATGCCATGCCTCCCACGACCCCACCATGGACCTGACCTTCACCTGGGCTCTCAACGGGGTCCTGCTGGCCCTGGATGACTCTGCTGGGCCCTACCAGCGTGTAGAGGGGGTGAGTCACTATACACAACAAATGGACTGTGATGTTGATAAAATTCAACATGTTTGTTCAAATATTGGGTGGGATGATATTCTGTGACACAGTGTAGGTGAAGGAGGGACCCAATTGATTATGGAGGTTTGATGCACTCTTCAATTGCACCCAGGCTTCAAAACATCTACAACAAATAACACCTGCTTGACCATTAGCGGAACCCTTCTCAGCTTTGACATGTTCCCAGTGTCATTCAGAAAGGACTTTATGACATAAAGATGTTGTTACAATGTGGGGTAGTCATGTTAATCAACATAATTACCCAGCCAGCCCTACATTTCATGGTAGCTGAGCACAAGGCCAGGGGGAAAAACATCCAAAATGAGATGAACAATCCATTGTATGTTCCTGCTCCTTTATCCATCAGTGTTTAGTGAATGTTAATGTCATTACATGCTGTTACTATCTAGTTGTGTTGGATCTAAATGACTATAAACTCCTGTAATCTTCACATCAGCTATTAATGCTCAAAACTATAAAGTCCTATGTAACATGCAGCTCTTGTTCTTCTGACTAATGCAGCATTGAAGTGAATTGCTCTATTCTTTCTCTTGCTTTGCAGAAGGAGAACATTGGTGACCTGTTGATATTGAACGCTCAGCTGAGTCAGGCAGGGCTGTACAGCTGCACAGCTCAGACTGTGGTGGACAGCGCCTCAGCTTCAGCTAAACTAGTGGTCCGAGGTAAGAGCCATTCTCATAGAGCTTTCAAAGGGACGCTGAATTCACTTTAAGAGAAACCTGTTAAACAAAGAAATACACATCAAATTTAGACAAGCGATCCCGCAATATACAGGGAGAAATATTAGAATGAATCTGTGTAAATCTTCCGTTCAATCAATATCGGTTTTGAGATCAAAACACGAAAAACGGAAAGTGACCTGTTTTTTTAATAATTGTTTTTTTTAAACAAAATTCATGACCAGGATATCAAGTTTGAGAATAATGGCCTAAATCAGTGGTTCTCAATTATTTTCTGTCATGCCCCCCCTAGGGGACAGAAATTTTTTCGCGCCCCCCCTAAATTGAAATACTATTGAGAAACTGCTAATATTTATTTATTTATCTGTACAAAAACAATGTATGAGTTTATGGCACGAGCATTCTGCATACAATCACCTTATTATCAAATTAGATAACAAACATTAGCTGAGATAACTAGAAGACTACTCAGTCTGTGTGAATCTCAGGACAGAGAAACAAGAGCAAATGATTCACTGAGGTTTGCATTTCATTCAAAACATTTTTAAGCTGTAAACTGGTGTTTTTTTTATTTTTATATATTCTGTGATGCGATAACCGATTCATTAATGTTATTATTAGACTACTTGCTTGATTTATTTTCAAATAGCCTACAGAGACACTTGGAGACATGTGGACATTTATTTACTGCAAATCACGGCCTTTCGCACGGATATGACCATACACAAGCACACATCGCGCTTGCTAGCACTTAAAAAAAAAAAAATTGTATTTTGTTTTTTGTCAGTTGGAAATCAAGGCAGCCCGCGCCCCCCCCCTGACAACTCACGGCGCCCCACCATTTGAGAAGCACTGGCCTAAATGTTGATTTGTTAAATTTTTACACTTTAAAATGTAGTTGTGCATATGAGATTCTGGTGTGGTTCCAAAGTGACTGTATAAAGTAGTGTAGTAACATCCAACTGTTTCTATTGCTGTTTGTATAATGAGCAGCTAGCAGGTAATACAGGTAATACACTAAGATAAGAATGATTGGATTCACTCATTCAAACGGTAACATTTCTGTGTTGTGCCAAGGCCCCCCGGGACCTCCAGGAGGTTTACTGGTGAAGAATGTGACTGAGACATCCATTGAGCTCAGATGGAGTCGCGGCTATGACAACCACAGTCCCATTGGTCGATATGTCATCAAGGGCCGATCAACGCTCTCATCCGATTGGAAGAAGATGAGAACTGGTATTTGTGTGTGTGTGTGTGTGGGGAGGGGGGGGGGGGGGGCGGGGTAGAACTGAAATAGTGATCAATAGAACTTCATTTAATTTTCAATCCTGTACGTCATATTTACAGTATTTAAAAAATTGTTTCATTATTTGGGGATATTTTATGGAGCACTTTGATATTGATAGATCAAGATTGTGAATATGGATGTCTCCTCTTTGTACATTAGACCCTGCTAACATCGAGGGGAATGCAGAGTCAGCTCATGTGATGGGACTCATGCCCTGGATGGATTATGAGTTCCAGGTGATAGCCAGCAACATTTTGGGCAGTGGAGAGCCCAGCATGCCCTCACACACCATCCGCACACAGCAAGCAGGTGGGCAGGCACTCTCTGGATACATCAACACACTGTTTCTAAGTCACCAGAATCAAGTGGAATATGAAACACATAAGTAGATCTATGATGTGGAAGTACATTTCTTCTGGTCCTTGCAATATCACTGTCAGACTCACGAAAAACAGTAAAAAAATAAAAAAAAACTCTCCCCTGATAAACTAATGTTGATTCTGTCCTGTAGATGTAATATGGATCATATCCTGTACGTCATCTCGTGTTTGGCTTTGTGTCCCTCAGCTCCCACAGTGGCTCCCAGTGGACTTGGAGGAGGAGGAGGAGACCGCAACGAACTCATTGTTACCTGGACGGTGAGTGGAGCACTCAATGGGCCACATCCACTAAGAATGGATTACATGCGCTAGTAGCTCCATGATTTGGGGCGACTGTGGCTCAGTTGGCAGAGCGGGTCGGCTGATGATCAAAGGGTTGGAGGTTCGATCCCCGCACTGCCACCTGTGTCACAGTTGTTGTGTCCTTGGGCAAGACACTTCACCCACCTTGCCTCGTGTGAATGTCGATAGTTAGTCTGCTATTGGTGTGTGAATGGTAACGTGGGAATGGGAACAGGTCTCCCTTGCAAAAGAGTCTTCGGTCTCAATGGGATATACCTGTATAAATAAAGGTTAAAAAAATAAATAAAATAAAAAATTTGTGGCAAAACACCAGCCGAAATCTGCCCCCGTTTTAAGTACTGTATCCACTAGCGGTGTACATGTGTAACCGGTTGTGTTGTTTACATTGTGTAAACAATGTGTTCTGTAGATAGACACGCATTAATTCATTTCACATCACAAGTACACAAACTATTTAGAGATGATTAAAGCTAGTCTGCAGTCCGCCTGCCCCGGTCAGTGTGTGTATCAGCCAGCACTGCAGACATGCCACACACACACACACACACACACACACACACGCTCACACAGGGGTGTTGGGCGTGGCTACGACAGCATTTCCAGACGCTGATATAGACTGATATTGTGGATACGTGGAAGCAGAGACGTAATATGCCTCGTATGTCATATTCAATGTAAAAACTGAGGCTTATGCAGCACACAGTTTGCCTCCTGCAGCCTTCTGCCTCCTGCCTGCTCCTCATCCAAACCCCATGGGGCTACTTCCTAACCAACATCCCCACGTTGCACACTGACAATCATCAATTAGATGTAGCATGTTCATGTGTTTATAGCTAGTTTGCATCTTCATTTCTGCTGAACCTTCCAGGCCATGGCCAGAGAGTACCAGAACGGAGATGGCTTTGGATACATCCTTACCTTCAGTAGGAAAGACACTTCATCCTGGACAGTGGTGCGTGTTCCCCATGTGGAGTCAACCCGCTATGTTTACTACAACAGCAGCCTGACGCCGTTCAGCCCCTTTGAGGTGAAGATCAGAGCTTATAACCGCAGAGGAGACGGCCCCTTCAGCCAGATCGCTGTGGTCCACTCTGCAGAGGAAGGTCAGTCACTGGTATGCGGAAATGTATATACATGAATGTAGCTTTCTGGCTGTCAACATGCACCTAATGCTGCATTTCTACCCCAACTTTTGCAACTTTTACACCAACATGCCCACGCTGCATTTCTACACAAACCTTTCTGAAAGAAAATAATCATTACAAAAATAAAAACTCTTTTTGGGTCATTTATTCGGGTGAAGAAACCCATGATTTTTCCATTTTATTTTTATTTTTATACTTTATTTTTCACTGTGTGTTACATCAAGTTGACATACTACATGTCCAAGTTCGAGTGTAATGCAACTAAGAGCAATCTGAGTTCTTCAAGTTCCTCTAAAATTTGTCAATTCCTATACTAATATAAACTTTATTTTCCAGGTGCTCCACCCTCTAGATAACCTCTTGCCCATGACAAGAAAGCCAAGGCAGCATAGTATTTGGTTTTCACATGACCTTCTAGCTCCAGATACAGCTTACTTGTTAGTTTAATTCTGTCAGTGATGTATTGTTATTGCTGTAGTAAAACAGGTGGAAACACTTCAAATATTTATCGTACAAGAGCAAACAGCAACAATAAAAGGTTTTTTAAAAATACATACAGTGTGTCCAATTGCAGTATTTGCACCACTAGAGGGCACCCAGTACCTCAGCTTACGTGTGAATTCACTGGTAGTAACATGAACTTGAGAGTTTAACCCACTGCAACAAAAATGCATTAACAACATTAGATCACAACACAATGTAAATGTTTCCAGAGGACGCTTAAAACTAATGCACACGTCCGGACATGCATATTATTTGTGACTTTCTAAAAGTAATAATAAATAAAATAAAAATAAATAAATTTCTCTTACTGTGTTGTGTGGTAGTCTGTTTGCAGCGCTTTTTTTAAAATTAGCTGCGTGATAGTGTTGTCAAATTGACGAAGATCTTTTCTTGATTTGCTTGTGTTCTCTTAAGTGGTACGTTAAGCTCTCTGGGCCATCGTAGAACATGGTTTTCGGTTTGGTAATATCAGGACACAGCGTACATCATGAAATGTGTTTGCATATTCTGACCTCCTGCCCGCTCTTTGCTCGTTCACAGAGCCAACAGTGGGGCCGTCACACATCAACGCTACAGCACTGACTGCTTTTGACATCCAGGTTTCATGGGAGCCAGTGGAGCAGCTCAGCATCAACGGCATCCTCAGAGGATACGAGGTGAGGGGGCTGCAGAAATACACATCTGTTTGCTTGTCGTGATCAATGTTTTGATTGGTTTATAATTCCACACAGGGAGGCGCTGTTACACTGTTAAGGGAGCATTGTTACAGTCATAAAGGTGACATGAAGCAAAGTGAGAGGTTATCATTTCTTTGGCTCCCTCAGCCCATACTCCTTAGCTCCAACCCACTCCACGCCTACCGTCACACCTTGACAGAGTTTAACAAAGCAGTGCACATTATACAACAAACACAAAGAGAAAAAGATTCCCAATAATGTATACAGCCTAGGTTTATACCAAAAGTGTTCAGACGCAAAGAGTGATTGTGTATTTGACGTGAGATAGGCAAGTTTTTTTATTTTTTTATTTTTTACACAACTTTAGTCAAAGCGGGAGGTGTGCATTGTCTGGGCGGCAGCCTGAACTATACAGCGGAAATTAATCTTCATTCATTATTCATTCATTCCAACTGATGAAGGCTATAGGCCTTATCCCGAATAGAAATGCTGACATCAGACGCACGCCCACCTACAAACCAATCAATGTCCAGTATAGGGAGACACAGCCCACGTAGATGATAAACACAGGACATGGGTATGATATGGAAAGTTCCTCTGTGCGCTGGAAAAACTGCAATGTGAAACAAAACTTAAGCGGATCAAATCCATAAAGTGGATACATTTTTTTTTAAATACTTGGTTTGAACCTTTGTTCAATCTGAAAATCTAAACATTTAATTAACTGACTTTAGTTCCGCAAGCTGGCAAAGTTCAAGCTAACTTTATAAACTTTGTTTATTTGAATCCCTAAGATGTTAACAAATTAAATCAGCTTCTTGGTGCGTTGATGGCCGATATCAGCACGCTCAACACATTGAATGGTTGTTGGTAGAGTTGAGATCTGTTTCATTTCCCCTTTCAATGACTATCATGTATGACTTCATTGACAGCCACTTCACCCATATACAAGCAGAATCCAGACACAGTTTGATCATAAATCGACACAGAATAAACTGGCTCTGCTAATTTTAATTTACAGCTATGGGTTTGTACATTTATTTTGCTATGACGTGTCCTCAGATCCGGTACTGGCGGCAGCATGAGCGTGAAGCGGCCGCAGACAGAGTGAGGACAGCAGGACTGGAGACCACAGCCAGAGTGTCTGGACTGAGACCCAGTACTCGCTACCATGTGGCTGTACTGGCTTACAACAGCGCAGGCACAGGACCTCCCTCGCCCCGCACCACTGTCACCACCAGGAAACCACGTATGGCTGCAGCACTACATGCATTTTTTGGTTTACTTTCAGATGGAAATTAGACTTCAACAACAATGCAGGCATAATTCTGAATGCCGTCATAATCTTAATTGTAAATCGGAAATCCATCAAAATTACAACACAATCACAACCTTCAAAATGTAAGGGCGGAAAGGATGATTCCACTTTTACTTAGGGTCATGTCCGGCAGGTGTGCCAGGAGGGGAACAAATATCCCACGCATGATGTTGTTGCAGCTGTGAGTTGTCTCCAGTTGTCTCCAAATCACCAGTTATGTCAATAGAGCATCCATGGACTCTGACTTGTGGTAAAAGATGGCTGTATTTGGTCCTACTTCTGTCTGTCTTGTCTTTATTTATGATGTATGAGGTCCAGCTGAGTCTCCACTAATATCGGCTTTGCAATGACATTACTGTGTTACACTGTTTTTGCCTAACAGTAATTGTGTCATTATTAAACTTCCATATCCAAACACAAGGTTGCACAAACAACACACCCAGACACACACAGGAGTTACAGTATCTCATCAGCCGTGTCTGGGAAGATATCTTCTGTCTTCAAGATCAGAAATACAGTATAACTTAGGGGGCGCCCTTAGCTCAGTTGGTAGGGCGTCCCCCCCATGGGCCTCGGCCAGCAGCGGACCCGGGTTTGATTCAAGCCCGCGGTCGTTCTCTGCATGTCACTCCCCTCTCTGCCCCATTTCATCTCTGTCTCTACACTATCAATATGTTTAATACATAATCAACTATGTTTTGTGTGTTCTTTTTATCGACCTTGAGTCTGACAATAAAGATGATGATGATGATGATGATGAATAAAGCATAAAAATGCCAAAAAAATATCTTAAAAAAAAAGAAAAAAAGAAATACAGTAACTTAGTAAAATGGCTCTCCCTGTCCCCCCCTCCTCCTGGCAAAAATAGCGTGTCCCTTTCAGCTGCAGCAGCCAGTGCTCAGGAAGAAGGAGAGTGAGTCCTGACCCCTTACCTAGGCCTGGGCTTCCATAATAGGTCCATGGGCCTGGGGCCGGGAACTTACTCCACTGGAGGATTAGACTGTCCTCACTCCTCTGCCTTGAACCACATCAACATGTTCACACAGACCTGTCAAAATATCAACTCATATACACTTCCATCACAATCCCCTAACACAGATGGCTGAAAGGACTACTACTATACATATGTATTTATCATGAAGGGTTTCTAAAAAAACTAATGTTTTGTACATGAGATGAAAATGAGACCCCAGAGCTGGGGTTGGTCTGGTTAAGTTTCCCAAAACCAGCTGAGATAACTTTAATGTGATAACTAATGTGATGTTTACAGTCTGCGTAGTTCCCGTAAAAGATTATTTTTTGTGTTTTAGAAATAGATTATTATTCTTTTTACATATTTGTTTTTGTATTTTTTCTCCCCTTTGTCTTAACATATTTTGCAACATGTTTGTTTTTCCATTCTAGCCCCTAATCGTCGTCCGGGTAACGTATCATGGAAAACCGCTGGCTCATGGGTAACGTTGAGGTGGGACCTAGTGAAGGCTATGCACAATGAGTCAGCTGTGCTGGGCTACAAAGTGAGTGTTGTCTGACTTAAAAGTGCTATAGACAGTATATGTTTGTCTGCATGTGTTGTAATGGACTAAAGACATCATTCTCTCAATGGTGTTGACTTAAGTCGATGACAAAAAGAAGACGTGAGACTTCACTCCTTTGAAACATGACTTGTGGCCTTGAAAATCAGAATAACTACTGTATGTAGCACACATGTAGCTGTCAAGTTCATATCAACAAGCTTAATATGAATTGCCCTCAGATAGTTTGGCAGGAGTTAGCATATGGCTGGCTGATGGTTTGCCTGTGATATGTCAGATCGAGACACTTGTAATCTCCATTGCATATGAGATATGAGAAGCAATATAACAACACAGATCCTGATTAAAAGCTGTGTTTCTGCTTATGCATGATAAAAAAACATTATTGTCAAAAGATAACTATTCTCACAATGGCCCTTTGATTTCAACACAAACAATGACTTTGTAGTATGTAAATCATGAAAAGCCACATTACATTGTGTTAAATGTAAAAAAATTACCTTTATGTTTTTATGTGGAGTTTTGAACTTAAACTTGTACTTGCTTGTGTCAGGTTCTGTACAAACATGAGGGCCAAACAGTATTGAAGGTGCTGGACAAGGCAAAGACATCAGTCAGCCTTCCGCTGCCAGAAGACAATGGTTACGTGGTGTTGGAGATTCGGTCCTGGGGAGAGGGCGGGGACGGGCCAGCACACGAGATCATTGTGTCCCGGGACTCAGGTGAGCAGCGCACACAGACTCACACACTAACCTTTTCTTTCACTGTGGCTCTGTGCTTTGTGCAGAGACATGCACACGTTACCATGTAATAAAAAAAGGCCTAATTAACATTTTAATGGTTGGTGATTTTTCTAAATGTTTAGTGTTTTTTTTGTGTTTAAGTCTGTATAAATGTGAAATGAAAGTGAACAGATAGATGGAATTAGTTATAGTTTTTACTAAACAGCTTACTGCTGTCTTGACCGCACATACTATTTTAGATCATGTCCAATCAGATTTTACTGTTGACTGTTTTTCCTCACATCTCTCAGATAGGAGCTTTTTTACCTGAATGAATTTTTTAATAAGAATTCTTATTATTGTGTCATGCATTAGCATGTCCAGCCCACAAGGGCTCACAAGACACCATTTCAAGACTCACAGACAGATCAACAACCAAAAATAGATGCTGAACAATACGAATTCTAGCGATATAAACCATCCTGATGTTTCATTCAGGCTTTGGTAACAAAAGAAGCTAACTTATAAACATTAAAAGTGAACAAAAATTCCATCCTCCTGATATCATCATTACTCCAAAATATTTCAAGGTTTTGACCAAACATTTAATTTACAAAAGGTACTCTTAGTTTGTCATAGAAAGGAAAGTATAAAATAAAATGAGATTCATTCTCCACTTCTCCTTAATCATATCTTGTATTTTTTAAATCTGCCGACTTCAAGTGCCAGGGGAAGGATTCCTTTTCTTAATTGAGCAATCAAGGATCTCTGATTTCTTGTTAAATTGGTTTTAACATATGAGTCTGTTTCATAATTATGCTTAATTTAGACATATGTCCGTAATTTCAGTTTTAACCATACAGTATATCATTAACCTTAATTTTTCATTGAACCCAACAAGTAACTTTTTTCTAATTTTGTTTACGCTGCATGATAAATTGTTTCTATGGATATGCTGTACATCGGCTTGTTCAAAGACAGCATGGGTTATTTATCAGCCCAAATATTATTTGCTTTAGATACAGTCACCATAGGTATTCGTATGATAACACCTAGAGATATTGTATATGGCCTCACTGTTATGCTGAGTATTAGCTCTTTCTCTCTAACAAGCCTGATAAAACAGGCAAACTGTCTGTTTTATACAGCTGTCTGACCTCCATCAAAGGACTGGATGTCTAAGAACTTTTACTGCTTAATCATATCAAAACAGAGGATCTATTCATTGCTTCAGAAGGTATTGCTCCCTGGGTTGAATACCTATAGTTCATCCAAGGTTGTGTTCATCATCACAGAATGAGGACCAGTAGAATATTGACTATACTGCTAATAATCATATCAGAAGTATCCAACACAAATATTGAAGCGTGAGTGATACATATGGTTTTATATGGTTAGATATTGTCTGTGCTCTGGTTTTACAGGAAAGGTCAAAACATTTCAGCAGAGTTTTGCACAGATTATCTATTATTATTATTTATTAATATTTATAATAATAATATTTATTTATTTATTCATTGTTTTATCAAGAATAAACAAGTAAATCCTCATACACACAGTGCATTGCAGTGGTATAAAGATTAATGAACAACGTAGCAGTACCTACTGAATTGTCAGTATGTGATGCACAAAAACAAATGGAACCTGAATATGTACCGATTTACATTATGAGATGTAAACGTATTGTTTAGCATCTGCACCCCTTATTAAGTTGAGTTGTTCCATACTGTCTCATACTCTCTCTCTCTCTCTCTCTCTCTCTCTCTCTCTCTCTCTCTCTGTGACAGGCACTGGTATGATGGTTCAGAACAAGGCCTCCTCCACACACTCCGGTGACCCTCTCCACTTCCTCATTGCCTTGCTTCTAATCCCTCTTGTGTCAGGCCTGTAACCTCAGGCAGTCAGTGGACTTTTTACTTTAAAAGGCTTCAAACTAAAGCTCTACTGTTTCTCAGCCTTTGTTTAGGGCCGGAAAGGTGTGTGTGTGTGTGTGTGTGTGTGTGTGTGTGTGTGTGTGTGTGTGTGTTGGGGGTGTGGGTGGGGTGAACTGGTGTCATTTAAACCATGCCTTAGGGGACCATCATAGCTGTGTGTGACGTGTCTCATTCCTGCGTCCTTCAAACTGTAGCGGGCGAGACTTCAGGTGTAAATTATTCATAGAATCATTGGAGTGACAAGGTTGTACATACAGTTCAGTCCTATGTGTGATGGTGAGTGTCACCTGTTCAAACTGAGAGCAACTTGACTGATAGGTCTCACTATTTCAATCAGTTGTCGGTGGTGTGAGAGATGTGAAGGTCTTCATCTAACAAGAACAGCTCCGTATGCATTTTTCTCTCTACATAAACCAAATGTCATTTTCAAAGTTGAAAACAGTTCAAACCGTGAAATCTGCTGACAATGTCCATGTCTTTTAAATGTAATATTTGCATGAACCAATACTAAAAACGTACGATTTATATCAAAATTTTTTGATTTTATCGGAACATCAAGACGGGGAAAGAGACTGACTTAAGACAGCTGGGATGACCACCTCACACCAAATAATTGAAACTACGGGGCGCTCGCTTCAACTCGTGCAAGACTCTAGTTCCAACATTGGACATTTGTCCATGACAGTCAAATGCTCTTCAAAGTGGTTTGGTGTGAGGTCGGCATAACTGAACTTGTTTACACCTCCTGGCTTTGTTGCTCTTAGTGTGAATACAGAATCAGTGTTCCTCATTGACGCACTGAAGAACGTTTTACTGTTGATTTTAGCTCCCACTAATGTATGTATGTATGTCTGTTTGTGTTGTTGTGTCAACTGTTATTATCAAAAGCAACATAGATATGTCATTGGTCCACATTAATGTTTACAATTTCTATTTTGAATAGGGGTATTCATTTTGTTGGTTACATTTGTTATGCCTGTATTGTTTGAATACTCCTGACAACAGTGTACAATGCTTCTGTTTAGTGTTTACTGGGTTTATTGCAGCTTATTTTCTGCTGGTTGGTTGATAAGAAATGGCTGGGGCAGCAGGTATGAGCTATCAGAGAATACTTAACAGTTTCAGATATCAGACTGATTGTAAGCATGTCAGCATCTATCAGCTCTTATGTAACGTGTCCCCAATACAGTTTGCAGGCAGGGTGTGACCTCTGGCAGATCAGCTGTCAACACTTTACTATTCAAAAGGTAAAAGTGGTAACGGATGCTTTGGCTTTGGAATGACTTCACGGGGTTGGTTTTTCTCTGCCAACAAAAAAAAACTTGTCTTAATTACTGTATATACGTGCTGTAGTAGTTACGTGCTGTAGTTAAGTTACCATTACCTCCATACAGTATATCCAACATCTAAACAAAGTTCAACATGACGGTTCATACAAAACTACAGTAGTTGAACTGGAGGTCCACATTCTAGTGTTGAGGTATACCTCATATTTTTTTTATCAGCTCATGTAGTTTGATGGGTTGTCTTGGAGGTAGATCAGTTATCATCTGACATGACTGTGAAACATTACAACTGAGCTAACTCTGTCCACTGAGGAAAACCATGACATGTCGTTGAAAGCCTTGCAGAAAGCAAGTAAGTAGACAGAATTATTGCTTTTTTTTGTTGAATGTAAACCAGAGGGCCAATACTCCCATCATATCGTATGATTCTTGATAGAAGCTTTTGGGGCGACTATGGCTCAGGTGGTAGAGCGGGTCGGCCAATGATCAAAGGGTTGGCGGTTCGATCCCCGCCCTGCCACCTGTGTCATGGTTGTTGTGTCTTTGGGCAAGACTATTCACACCTTGCCTCGTGTGAATGTCGATAGTTAGCCTGCTATCGGTGTATGAATGTGTGTGTGAATGGGAACAGGTCTCCCTTCTTTTATTCTTTTATTTGGAAGTTGTCTTGTTTGAGTTCAATTGTATTTAAAAATTTGAGTGGTCTGGACAACCAAACATTTTTTTTTCTTTTCATTTCAGTATTACATTGTATACTTTGCAATTGGTTGAATGATGGGGCATTTGATTGTACATTGATGTGCTTTAATTTATCAGGAAAATGGACCTTTCCTCCCGTACTTCATATTAAATACTAAAATGTAGCTCTTCCTTTAGGATTCAGTTACCATTTATTATTCAGTTATCATTTTCTATGGACACTGTAAAGCAGAATATCCCAAATGTCAGAACATGTACACCCTGAATGTCACTTCTCAGTGAGATCTACCCCATGTGTCCTTAACGGTATGGTTTTAATTACTGATAAAGGCTTTAGTGTGCAGCCTTCAAGGAGTCACAGTCTTTCACTCATACACGTTTAGCATCACACACAGAGTTGGAAATGCTTTTATACCTGTTGAATGATGTCCTGTTTTTGTGCTTTACTCTGTTCTAAGTGTTTTCTTAATGCCTTTAGTATTCATTGAAGAGCCATAGAGTCATTTCACCATGTGGTGTAGCCAGTTACTGGATGTTCTGGCTGCTGGACCAAACTACTGACTGATGTAAGGAGCGAGGCTGTGTTTCATTGGGCTTCACTGGATGCAGTATATTATTAAGTTGCCCTTGGGCCTTTTCAGGTTTGTTATTGAATGAACATTTGATGCAGGTAACACACTTGTAAATGTGATTTCAAATAAACATTTGGGATTGTATTTCATTGACGTGTTTTTTATTGAAATGATGCGATGCCCTGAGCTGATGACGTATAAAGGAAACTCTTCTGCTACATTTCATTTTTATATATTCACAGTTGTTGGTATCATTGAACCCCCCCCCCCCCCCCCCATATCACAGTAGGTGCTGTTGACATTCTGCTGTGAAGGAGCGTGAGTGGAAACGTAATACAATACAGTACTGCTCAAAGCCGGCAGACACACGCCTCCCACTTATTTTGCAATGTTTATGATTTTTATGCCACATTTATTCTCAATTGAGCTGCTTTGTCTTCATGTTGACACAGCCATCTTGTTAGAATAAACTTTTTTCGAGCTTTAACTTGAGGTTCTCTGCGTACATTCAGTGTAACACAACAATTAGACTAACACACTAAAGGCAAGATCTAACTCAGCATTGTTTTTAAATTTAAAACAATTTTTGTGTAGTACTGTATCCAATATAACATAAGCTGTTTGGCTTCACTCAATTTCTATAAAATTACACTTTAAAGGCCTAGGCACTGTTTGATTTAATTCAGGTGAGACTTCATTTTATCATTGTCTCATAAATTAATTAATTACAAAAAATGTGCATGCATATAATTTTCTCTCTTTGGGGTTCAGTGCCAGGTGCTAACAAATGTTTTTACAGGTTTGTGAAAGTAGCTGGTTCTGAGTGCAGAAGGCTCAATAAAGTTGGAGTCAACTATTCTGAAGAACTCTTCAAAATCAGTGAATAGTTCCTCACAATCTGTTCCCTGTCAATACCATGTGCACGCTGAGAAATAGGCTCTGTAAACGGGAAGGTAAACAAAAGGTATGTAATCAAAGGGGCCCACATTAGCTAGAAACACACCCGTTTACAGAGACTAGGCTGTGTATTAACACTATATATTTTTTCAGCGCACAAACAGAACATACTCTTGTAAAGAAAGTCAATATGCATATTTTCTTACAGGCTGCTGTTTCACTTTTGTCTATGAGCCAAATTACAAAAAACAACAACTTTTAAATTGGTCCACAGGGTTTTCTTCTGAAGTGAACATTCCTTAACAGCTTGAGTCAAATTTACCACATGACCTTAATTGACTCGAGTATCTTGTACAGAAATATTCTGTTTTCTTTCATTGAAACTCATGGCCAGTCGTCAGTTCAGGTCTTATCTTATCCCTTTCTGTACCTACAATAAACCAAACGTATAGTTATTGCTCCCCTCCCTTTCATGTGTGAGGGAGGAAGTTCACGGGCTGTATATAAGAAGCTGAAAAAGTAATTGGTTCCTGCTGTGATCCCAAGGTAAGCTTGCACTGGGAAATCAGTAGTGTGTCACTTATTCTTTACCAAGAGCACAGTGTACACACAGTATACAATGTAAACTGTCACTATTTAACTTTGTAATCTATTTTTATTGAAATGAAATTAGACATATGTATAGATTGTGCTTTCTGGAAGTTGGGGATAAAGTGTTGCAGTTGTGTTACGGTTAAAGCACCAACTTAAAAAATGTGTTATAGGTTGTATGCTTTGAATTCATAATAGTTTCAGTCAACTTCTACATTCAAACCATTGTTATTCATGAATATGTAATTATATAAGATTAATTTTGTTTGTTTTCCTTGAAAAATAGGTTTATTCGTTCCAGCTTTGAAATCAAGATGACCAAGCTCACTATTCTCGCAGGTACTACCTCAATAACACAATACATGATGGTCTTGGGTATTCTTGCTGCCGCAATGTTAAGTATTCATACCAAATCTTAACCTCTTTTTAGGTCTGTGCCTGCTGATGTGCCAGCTTGGTAAGTAAAATTGATTAAAAAATTGTCATAAAACCCCACTTTGAACTGACTGAACTTTATTTGTTAATGTTTCTTAAAGTTATGGATATGCAATTGTGACCACATGTTTTCTTTCCCTTCAGCAACTGCCTCCAAGATGGTGTGTTACTTCACCAACTGGTCGCAGTACAGACCAGGGACTGGTAAATACATGCCCCAAAATGTGGATCCCTTCCTGTGCACGCATCTGATTTATGCTTTCTCCATCATCAACAACAGAAATGAGTTGGTTACCTATGAATGGAATGACGAGACCCTGTACAAGACCTTCAATGGCCTGAAGACCAAGTAAGAACTTGTCTTATCAATGTATGAAATGGGTTAGGGTTGTATATAATATTGTCCTCAGCTACTGCAGCATGAGCTTGAATCGGTATGTGTAAGGACAGAAATTTGAATAGATTGTCACTTTACACTGTATGATAAACAAGCATTTATTAACTCAAAGATTCTGCATTGTCCAAATCCTACCTAAACACAATCTATATCTTAAAGGAACACCGGTCTGAAGACCTTGCTGGCTGTTGGTGGATGGAACTTTGGATCCACTCAGTGAGTATTTCATCTTTGTTCATCAAATACTGATAATGAAATGAAAGCTTATTTTATATTTAAAAAAAATTATGATATGGTGTAGTTTCAGACAAAAATAGAAGCATGAGATAGATGAATACATTTCAGGATAATGTTACTGATGTTACAACAGTCCTTTTCAATTATGAACACCTTTCCTGCAGGTTCTCCATCATGGTGTCCACTCCAGCAAACCGTCAGACGTTCATCCAGTCTTCTATTAGATTCCTGAGGACTCATGGGTTTGATGGTCTAGATCTGGACTGGGAGTATCCTGGATCTCGTGGAAGTCCCCCAGTGGACAAACAGAGGTTCAGTCTTCTCTGCAAGGTGGGTCCTGAATTCTTGGGCCACATGTAACTGTTTTAATGTATTGTATATGTAACACCATAATATACCCTATACTGTATATACAATATAGAAAGTCTTGTAATTTTTCTTAATTTGCAGGAACTGGTTGCTGCCTACGCAGCTGAGGCCAAGGCCAATGGCAAGCCTCAGCTCATGCTGACTGCTGCAGTGTCTGCTGGAAAGGGAACCATCGATGCTGGATATGAGATTGCTGAGATTGCCAAGTACAGCAGATTTTTGTGGAAATGCTGATATTTTAGTTACATTTTTGTTTTTGATGATATGTTGGCTTAGGAGCTTTTCTCATGGTATTCTCTATGCATTTAACAGACATCTGGACTTCATCAATGTGATGACCTACGACTTCCACGGAGCTTGGGAGCGATCCACTGGACACAACAGTCCACTGTTCCGTGGCTCACATGACAGTGGTGACCTCATCTACTTCAACACTGTAAGACACGTGCTGGTGCTATGAAGCCTTAAACATTGATGGGTGACATTAATATAGCACAAATGACACAATAATACATCAATCAAATCGATCCAATCTTTACATGTCAGTTTACTAATTAAGGGGCTATAACAGCTATAACCACTCTTCTGCATATATAATTATTTGCTCTTTGAAGAAATTTAAAAGGTCTGAGAAAATAGCTCTAATGTCATAGTAATGTCATCAGAGTAACTTAAAGTGAAGTTCCTGGGGCTGTAGGATCCAGCTTTTTTTGGAGCATTACATAAAAAGAAAACGTAGTTCAGACCTCAGATGCTTAACCTTACTAAGGTCTCCAAAGTTATTTTAGTACAATAACAAATCCCCAGACTACCCATTTGATGCCTGACAAGCACTTTCCTCATCCGTCCATTGCTACCTCAGGACTACGCCATGAAGTACTGGAGAGACAAGGGCACCCCAGTGGGGAAGCTGATGTTGGGCTTTGCTACTTATGGTCGTACCTTCCGTCTGACATCTTCAAACACTGGTGTTGGAGCCCCCGCTAGTGGTGCTGCAGCAGCCGGACCATTCACACGTGAAGCTGGATTCTGGTCCTACTATGAGGTAAAGTCTGAACAAAATGGAATAAAAGTAGAAGGGACATACATGGCCCAAACCATAATGTTTCTTCTAATTTGGTTTTCAGGTCTGCACCTTCCTGAAGGGAACCACCGTTCAGTGGATTGATGACCAAAAAGTTCCGTATGCCACCAAGAACAATGAGTGGGTAGGATTCGACAATAAGGAAAGCTATGAGATCAAGGTATGTGGGACATCAATACACAAAGATTTTCTTTTGAGAGTTGGTCTGCAGAGATAGAATTCATTAATCTTTATTTTGTGGTTTGTAATGTATGGTGGTAATTACGTGTGATAAAACTGTTCCATTCGTACATTTTGGGTCTAAGAAAAAAAAAAAAAAACATTTGTTTTATTGTGTAATCTGTAGTGAGTAAAAGTTGGGTTCCGGTTTTATTGTGACAAACCAACGGAAATGTTGTTGTTTTTTTTACTTACGAGAGTGACCGGGGGCCTATCCGAAAACTCTTTTTTGCATAGGAAATTTCCTTTCCTATCGAGATGACCCGGAAGTGCTCGGCAGATAGGTGAATCCGAATAACCAAAATGCATAGGAAAGGAGCCTCGATTCATCCTTTAACCCTCCTTTAGCATAGGTTACTCCTGACCAACCTTTGCTAAAGGAACGTAGATAGTGGTATCCCATAATCCTTTACGGCGGCAATATTTAAAGCAACAAGCCACCGCCGGAGTTTACCGACTCTACACGAATACGAACGAGAGGCAAAACAGAAGAGAGGAGAGGAGAAGTGAGGAAGATTTAACTCGGCTAAAACAAAATACTCCCCCCCCCCCCCACACACACACAGGCTAAAGATAATAAAGAACTCATAAAAGACCAACATCATAATAGTTATTTTCGTAGCACATAATTTACACCATAAGAAAATAAAATACCAACTTCACATTTAATGAAGTTACTGGGGGCAGTTCATTTCAACATCAACACAAGTGTAGCCTCTTTTTATTCCACATGTGAATTGGGATATATGGGAGTGATTCTCACTCTGTTGGCGACAACCTGATTAAAATCAATATGAAAAGAACGCATGGATCAAACGAGCGCTTGTTGTAGTCCATTTTCGGAGAATAGTGAAGTTTCACGCTAGTGACTCACGTCAGCAATACTCGCCGTCGCGCAATGACGTCGGTTAGGAAAAGTGGAGTCGAATTCATTTGAAACAGCACTGTCCTTTCCTATGTTCGATAGGAAGCACCTTTCATCTCTCCTTAACCCCGATGACGTTTAGGGGTAAAGGTATAGGAAAGGAGGCTTATAGGTTAGGAGATTGGACTTTTCGGATAGGCCCCGGGTGTTTTTACTAGAATTACTAGAATGAGTATTTTTGTATACGCCTACCATGACGAGGTAGGCTCCTCCTAGGAGGTTTCTCAGGAAAGGGACGCCTCTTGTCTTAAAAAGGGTGAGCAGAGAGGAAGTCGGTGTGTGTGTGTTTTTCACAACACCGTGATAGACGGACGGATATGCAACAAGCACAAGCTTTAATCCTCTCTCTCCTTCTATCCACACGTAAAATGACTTGATCAAGAATTTTTATAAATAGGAAAACGGAATGAGTTGCAGGAAAATAGACAGATACTTATGTGGAACCTTTATCCAACGGGAAAAGCCTTTCTTTAATAGGCGCGACAAAGGTATCTGTCTAACCTCTTGCACGACACGAAGTTTTCGTAGCGCTTAAGATAATACTTACCGGCACTCATGCAAGTGTTGGGGTATTGTTTCACGAGCTACAACAAATTTAGAACGGGATCAAGTAATCAAATACAATGAGAAATAGTACAAGAATATTTAAATAATATGTAAACATATACTTTCTTTTGTCTTTTCTGTCTCTCTGTTATATGATTTTGTGATAATCATGTAATTTTGAATAAAAACCAGTAAAACGTTCCGCGAGTCTCTGTCACAGTAGATTAAGTTGTGAAATTCCGGACCTAAGTAGGGTTGTTTTTTATACATCACGAGAGTCGCCCCGAGGAGGACACAAAGTAAGTAAAGACATCTTAGCATCGCTCACACGCTGACAACACAACAAGTACATAATCTCATACACCTAATCTTTAAAAATAAAAGAATAGGATAGAAGTCCTTCTTAGGTTTGAATGAAGATGTTTAAAGTCGGAAAATATTATACATGTTATATTTTAAACAGAAGGGTGGGTTACATACTAAGTTACGTAGCCTATAACTTACAAACAATAACTTGCGAATTGAAATCTTTATTTTAAAACATAGAGAAGCATTTTGAGAAGCAATATTTAAAAGAGTGAATAGTTTAGCGGAGGTCGACCTTATTCTAAGAAGAGGTGGCTCTGATAAAATAGACACTTTACACACGGTGGTATATATTGAATATTGTACTTTATCTAGAAGTGAAACTCAGGTTGGTCCAGAGGGTAAATCCAGCGCTATTAAACAAGACTGCCGGGGTTCGCGTCTCTGGTAGGAACAGTGGTGAGCGGAGAGTTTTCTATATGAAGGAATAATAAACAATTAATGCATTGTACTACAAGTTGGTTAATATGGGTTTGATAGGACATAACTAATAAACCTTTTGATACTAGCTTTTCATTTAGATTAGACCTTTTCAAGTCGAAATCGTAATAGTTGATTGGCTTTCTCTTTAAAAATCCACAGGTCCAGTACATGAGGGACATGAAGTATGGTGGTGCCTTTGTGTGGGCCTTGGATCTGGATGACTTTAAAGGAGAGTTCTGTGGAGAGGGAAACCATCCTCTGCTGGCACATCTGCGCAAACTCATCAACGCCGGTATGTTTTTTTTCTCATCTTTTTCATGATCCATTATATTCTCAGCTTGTTAAATTAAGACAAGAATTATGAGGTTATCATGAGCAAAATCTAGTTCTTGGCTGTTTTTTATCAGAGTGGAACCCTTAGTAATAGCCACATCTCTCCAAAGCTGATCTTACTTTTTGGGATTTCTGTTTCTTCCCCCTCTCACAGAGACGCCTCCACTTCCAGCGACCACAACCAAGAAGCCTGCTGTTACTACTACGGCTGCACCAGCCACTACCAGCAGACCTGCTGTTACCACTGCTGCCCCAGCCTCCACAACAACCCCTAAACCCAACTACACCACCAAACCCCAGTCCACCAAGACCACCATCCCTATTCCAGGACGCGGCTTCTGCAAAGGCAAGCCCGATGGCACCTACGCCCACCCCGATGACAATCGCAGCTTCTACGTGTGTTCAGGCGGCCGAACCTATCTCAGGACATGTGGAGTCGGTACTATCTTCCAAGACAGCTGCAAATGCTGTGTGTGGCCCTAAGTGTAAACTAATGAAGAATGTCACTCATCAATCCAACAGGCTGAATGCCTTTGGATTTCAAAATATCTGTTTGGGTCTTTGACTTTTTGACATGTTGACGTTTAGGAAACAGATGTAAATTAGACATGAAAGTAAAATTTGGATGTCTTGTGAGAATAAAAGTATTATGACAAATCGAAAATGTGTTTGACAATACAAACAGTGGTATAATTGTTGCTAGCAATGCTGATAGAATTTTAAGTTCCATCACCCTCTCCTTTTCTCTTACTTGAATGAGCAAAGTGGACTCCGTCATGTCCTTTTCAAAATGCTGAGGTCACATAATTAGGCAAATAATTTTAGTGGCAAGAAAACTAATGATGAGACTGGCCTACCACACTTGTAATTGTGAATAACCCTCACATTGTGTATATGTGCAGGATCATGTGTAGTAGTTGTGTACTCTCTTGGATTGCGTGATGAATGGGGAACAAACTGACACATGTTTTTCTCCAATCAGCTGTCTATTCTAGTAACAACAGACTAGCAAGCTAACAAACTCCAGAAAACACTAAATTAAGTAAGCAAATTATAAGGCAGTGGTTAGCAAAAAAACATCCAAGTTTTGAGTAACAGCGTAAACAAGTTATCAGCATCAAAACCCAACTTTATATTTTATCAACCATTACCATGAGGAGATTGAGTAGATAAGATCCAAGGCTGGAATCATTCACCATGAAAAAGTTGGTGTAGAATTGAATAGTGCCATTACGCTTCAGCTAAAATTATTTGCTGTTAGATATTATATTGTTCATGGATATTGTGCCGGAAGCTAGAGCTGAAATGTCTTTTGTGTTGGTGTCATACTGTATAATTCCGTATGGGACGGGCCACTTTGTGACATGAATGTAAATCATATCAATCATCAGCCAGATCAGTCATATGGCAATGTTTTGTGCCTGCAAAGAAGATCTTTGATGTATCAGACTAATGATAGCGGTGTGAACCATGGATGAACTCTATCATGTTTTTGCCAAAATACTATAGATGAAGTCTATATATCTCTGTTGTATATCTGATGATCAACCTGCCAGAATGTGTTACCTAATATTATACTTCCCCCGTCACCACTTGCCCTTCGGCACTTAATAAAAACACAGTTAGATCGTTGTTGTTTTGGCATGCAGATGTCAATGCATCAAAGGAGCCCTTTATCACTTCACTTATCGATTACAATCCATTATTAAGTTAACCCTCTGAACCCGGAGCCCGCAGTACTGCGTTCTATCGGTGATTTCGTTATGTTTTAATACATTATTTAACATTATTAAATCGCAGCAATGTGGTTTAAATATCTCCGGAAAGCTGGGATTCTGCCCTTTCAGGGACATATTCTCACGATAGTATACGTGACTCACAGCCAGAGATATGTTGCTGAGAGGCGCGAAAATGTATCAATCCTTTCCGTTGCGCTACTGGCTGAGCCGCTTGTCAATCAACATTTTGCGAAAACGTCATCGGCCCTTTCCCTTGCGTGATTGGTAGAGCTCTAGAGCTGCTTGCTGTCATATTTTGTGAAAAACCATCCAATCAACTTGGTGTAA
Source organism: Hyperoplus immaculatus (assembly GCA_949357725.1). NCBI lineage: Eukaryota > Metazoa > Chordata > Actinopteri > Uranoscopiformes > Ammodytidae > Hyperoplus > Hyperoplus immaculatus. The sequence continues at coordinate 15,645,013 of OX442350.1, read as the reverse complement.
TCACTAAGGACCTCCCCATTACTTGTCAAACATGTTTACAATCACTGAACAAAGGACTCCTATTCATGCTCCTATTTCGACTGCACCATGGCGCGGATGTTCGACAGCTGAGGCCCGCGACGAGATTCAGAGGAGCAGTGATGAGGAAGACGCCAATTCCGACATTGAGGGCTTTGACGAAGAGGAATATGAAGATGACATGGATCCATTTGAAGACGGGTAAGAGCATTTATTTGACAAAACGTCTGTTTTTGTAATGGAAGCTAAGTGTGAACATGTAAACTAGCTTGAATGTTGCGTCCGTGACATGACCGATTTTTTTTTTGGAACTGACGTGACAGAGCTGTATACTCTTGTCGCCAGCCTTCTGTTGTTTGAAAACAAGTAATAGTTTTCAAAAGGTAGAGAATAGAAATATATTTCAATAGTCTTACTTTATTCTCCGCAGTGTCTGTGCATTATTGATTTAGTGGGTGCAACAATGTAGGCTAGGTTCAAAACAGTACAATCTTCCCCGTGTGTCTCAATTTTGTTTGCTAGCTGTCTCGCATAAATGGACACCCGTGTGTGTGTGTGTGTGTGTGTGTGTGTGTGTGTGTGTGTGTGTGTGTGTGTGTGTGTGTGTGTGTGTGTGTGTGTGTGTGTGTCAATATTTTTGCGTATGAGTACGAAAATGGTGAATGAACCAGCATAGGCATTAATCGGTGGCAGTGCAGCGCTGTCTGTTGTGGGAGATGGAAAGTCGTCATTTAGTCTGGCTGAGGGGAGGAGACAGAAGTTACGAGAGAGAGAGAGAGAAACAAACATATTGTAGTAGGCTATACAGCTGTTTATAAACGGGTATAATAATTTATTTTAGAAATTGCAAATGAAGCTCTGTGTGTAAATGTAAGATAGCTTGAATTTTGCATCCTTGACATTACAGGGACTGATTTCTCTATTGATAGCACTACTTTTGTTTGAAAATAATAGTAATAGGTGTGTATTCTGTGTAAAAGTATTTCCCTTTACAATTTACAAATAGTAGAGAATGGAAATGTTTTTGCATCGACTTTTATTACACTGTTGTTTGCAAATACAAGTTGTGAAGTTTGAATATTTTTGTTATGAGATAATTGGACTGATTTCTGTGAATCTGTGGCAGCACCAGGTCCAGGAGAAGAGGAGAACCACCCGCAAGAGGTCCCGTGTCCCAACTCCACCAGCACCCCCTACGCAGCAGCGGGCTTTGAAGACTGAGGAAGACCAGGACACCGCTCCTCCTGTCTCCAGGTTTCAACCTGCACACACCCCTGGCCCACAGCTAGGCACACACTTCTACACACCAATTAAGCTCTTCAAATTGTGTTTCACTGCACACACTGTACACACACTCTGTAGCAACAGTTGAGGAGTTTTACAAGTACATTGGACTCCTCTTTTACATGGCCCTGGTTAGACTACACCACATTGCTGATTACTGGAGGCAGAACCACAGTTTAACCTGTCCATTTGCGGCAACAGTCATGAGTAGGGACAGATTTGGTGTCATCTCCTGGAACTTACACATAAGTGATCCAGATAAAGATGTAAACAATGATAGGAAGAAGGGAACGCCACAATTCGACAAACTCTTCAGGGTCAAACCTCTCCTCAATTCGATCAAAACCGCAGCAAAGACCTATTTTCATCCACACTAAAACCTGGCTGTGGATGAAAGGATGGTTGCCTCAAAGGTTAAAACCGGAATGACTCAATACATGAAGGCCAAACCTACTTAGTGGGGTTTCAAATTGTTCGTTTTGGTGGACTCAAGCAATGGCTACACCATAGATTTTAACATTTACACAGGGAAAAGTGACATCCTCTCCGGACATGTAGGGCCCTATGAAATCCGTTTTATTTTTTTCCAAATTCCGTTTTATTTTTTCACAAATTCCGTTTTTTCCGTTTTAATCTCATGATTTCCGTTTTTTTACAATTAACACTCATTTCGTCATCAGAACGAGTGTCTAATTATTGCGAACAAATAATATTCTAACAATTTAATCAGATATAAGGCTAAATTTAAAATACATCACAACATTGCACTGTTTTTAGTGCTTAAAAAAACTAAAAAACAGATTTGTTGGGTAGCTAGGCTATATAAGAAAATAAAGTCATTAATTGTGTGCTTCAAGTGAAGCATTAAATATTTATTTTTACATAAATAATAAAGTCCTTATAAACTTTTCAAGAAGCTGGACTAGAGTGAATATTGGACAGGCTTTATAAGTCCATGGCTTTTACCTGTGGGACAGCCCTTCACCCAACAGCGGGCTGCAACACCAACCTACAGTCTATTGTGCGACAGAGAGCTAGTTATCATTAGCATCAGCGTTAGCCGACATCACGGCACCAGCGGAATAATCTAACACTACAGGTAGGTTACACTACATGAAAACAACGGGCTGTAGACGCTAGTTATAATTGCGTGTAGGAAACATTGTTGAGACTGGAATTTCGTACCGAAGCGGCCGTTCCATAATACAACACTCCCTTTAGCAATGGCTGAATATAAGACCTCCCTGTGCTGTATATCTGCGCGAGCGAGTGGCATTAATAACTTATAACAGTAAACGTTTAACATGATTACGTGCCTTTTAGATGCTTTAATCATATGCCGAATTTATAAACAGACCATATTATTAACAATAAATTAAGTTATGTACATGCCAGAGTTACGTATATGGATAAATTAATAAGTAAACATTGAATAGACAGATTTGTGAAAGGGGTTTGGCGCCGTGTGTTACATTACCGTTACTGCAGCCAGGCTCTACTTTTCACGGCAGTAGTTTGGTCTTTAGATGTCGCCAAACCAGAATTCCTCCCTAGTTCTGCTTTAATTTTAACCGTGTTGTTTCCCTTTGCCTTGGAAATTGAATTTCACCAAAATAATGGCGAATTCCCTTGACATTCCGTGTTAACAAGCAGATTCCGTTTTTATTGCCCGATTCCGTGATTCCGTCCGCGTTTTCGTTATCGCGGAAATCATAGGGCCCTAGACATGGCCTCTCTTACGATGCTGTAATGTCACTTGTGCAGCCATACCTAGGGACAGGGTATCACATTTACACGGATTGTGATGCGTCCCTTTCATTACACATCCCATGGACCTTTTTATATGTGGTATCAAGTCATTATTCAGTCTTATTTTGCTTAATTCCTCATATGTGGTCAAAGTAGAGTAAGAGACTATTTGTATTTTGGCAAATTTGATTTAAGTCATGTTTTTTTGCACTTCCCAACTTTTTTTGGGAAAATGACAGTGCCTTATAGAAGCTAATGCTTTGTAAATGGGGATAATGCTTTCGCTCAGCAGGATAGTACTCTTTTTGTTTTCATGCCTGTTCACTTTTCTTGGCTCATTTGTTGTCTGTCTGTTCTCTTCCAGTTTTCCCTGGTGGAGACAAGACGGTGTGGATCAGGTCCTTCCTCTGGCAGCATCTGAAGTCCTCCTGCATCCACACTATTCATATTTTATTTTAGTATTAGCATGTTAAAGCTGCAGTTGATAATTTCAGCCGTTGGAATCCCAACGGCTGTTTTCCCAACGCTCTACCTGCTGTAGCTCCTCCCTCTGAAGGACAGCTACGCGCGTTCATGTGAATTCAGTTACATTGACAGGAGACAAACACCATGTCCGATTCCGAGGTGATTAAACATTAGTAATGATAACTACATACGTACATATTGAACATACATTTTAATCACAGACATACCATGTATGTTAGCTTAAAATCATTGTAAGTGTGCTGGTAGGCCTAACAAAAGTAGCTGTAACAGCCAGGCAAGATAGCAAACTAATTGTAACAGAGCGAGAGGTGTGTGTTTATCTCCTACTATCTATGCTCCTGCTCTGACCGCAGCTGGGAGGGGCTGCTCGGGCAGTGTTGCCAATTTAGCGATTTTGTCGCTATATTTAGCTACTTTTCAGCCCCCTTGGCGACTTTTTTTTCAAAACAGCGACAAGCGACAAATCTAGCTTTTTTTCTGGTGTAATTGGTGACTTTTTCGCCGAAGCAAATATCACTTTTAACGCTTCTCAACGAGCAGCGGGAGCCTCCTGGCCCGTCCCCCGTCACAGAGCACTGACAGACGGCCCGGTCCTCGCGCAGCAGCCCCTCCCAGCTGCGGTCAGAGCAGGAGATACACCTCTCAGCTCGGGGCTGCTGCGCGAGGAGCGGGCTGCGTGTCAGTGCTCCCGCTGCTCGTTGAGAAGAGATGATACTTGCTTTGGCGAAAAAAGTCACCAATAACACCAGAAAAAAAAGCTAGATTTGTCGCTTGTCGCTGTTTTGAAAACAAAAGTCGCGAGGTCGCGGTCGGAGAGGTCTTGATGTGATAGGGCAAGAAGACATGGCCGGTGTACTTTTTTTCAAGCTCTCTCCGTCTCCCTTTCAGCAGTTAACTTTTCAATATTCGTCTTTCCTCGTTTTTTTGCTGTCTTAGCGGTGTTAGTTGTTAGTATCCTGGGAATGGTAAATTGAGGGTTCGTTTGTGAAGACATTGCCACTCGCTGTCCGCCGTAGTAGCCTTGTACCAAACAGTTGGCTAGTGTCAGACTGCTAGGCTCGTGAACGCTCACGCAACTGACGCATCAACGTCGTTGCCAAGGTCCCACAGCCAATAAGAACGGAGAATCTGACCTCGCTCTGATTGGTCAAAATTAACATGAGCGGTGGCAATTTTGGGGGGCAGCACACAGAGGCAGGGGGGAGCAAAGTGATAAAAAAATATTTTCAGACCACTTCACCTACATATAGCTGAATGGCTATTATGACAGTTTTGCCAAATATTACAGTAAAAAAACTCTCAACTGCAGCTTTAACATTAGTCAATTATTGTATTTCTTCATGATTTTTTTGTAAGTGACATCTATTATAAAAATCTAAGGGCAATATTGAACCTTCCTTACTGAGAGCTGAGAGTGTTCTTAACATTTTGATATGAATCACCTGGGTATTATGTTATCTACTTGCCCTCTAAAATGGTAATTTATAAAAGCATGTAAATCGAGAAAATGCCCTTAAACATAACCCCATAAAACGTTGAGACAAAAAATCATTTTTGTCATGTTTTTTGTACTTCTCAACCTTTTTTTGGAAAAATTCCAGTGTATTTTAGAAGCTAATGTTTTGGAGAGGCAATTTCAAGAGCCAAAACAATTTGTCCTGGGGAATAAAGGTATTATTACACATAAGTTTCCAAATTTTTCAAAAATCTTACTTCAAATTGCAGCATTTGTGTCAAAATATTTTTTTTCACATTGGTCTAGGACAAAATTGAAACTCCCTAATATAGAGCTAGCAGTGTTCTGAACATTTTGATATGAATCACCTGGGTATTATGTTATCTACTTGCCCTCTAAAATGGTAATTTATAAAAGCATGTAAAATCGAGAAAATGCCCTTAGATCTCAACCCAAAAAACGTTTGGACAAAAAGATCATTTTAGTCATGTTTTTTGCTCTTCCCAAGCTTTTTATGGAAAAATTCCAGTACATTTTAGAAGCTAATGTTTTGGAGAAGCAATTTCAAGAGCCAAAATAACTCAATCAGATGAATAAAGGTATTATTTCACACAAATTTAGAAATTTTTCAAAAATCGGACTTCAAATTTCAACATTTATGTCAGAATATTTTTTTTTACATTGGACTAGGGCAACATTGAACCTTCCACACTGAGAGCTGAGAGTGTTCTGAACATTTTGATATGAATCACCTGGGTTTTATGTTATATACTTGCCCTCTAAAATGGTAATTTATAAAAGCATGTAAAATCGAGAAAATGCCCTCAGGGCTCCGAAGGTCATTCTCTGAAGGTGATGTGAAGGCACTTTTGGGATCACAGGAAGACAGTAGGAGAGTATTAATCCCAACATGAAGAATGCCAAGATCATGAACACAGAACCAAACACAAAGCACTTTTGTCAGAAGTGTTAGGGTAAGGTTGCAAATGAATGGACGGATAGAAATTGCACACAATAATCCCTTTCTACAACTCAGTCAGTCAGAGGACAGAAGAGGCCTTCCCTTAAAATGAGCATGCAGTTTCATGCAGCTGGGATATGGGGCCATGTTCCAATGTATTCCTTGTATAGTTAGTTGCTGCATCATAATAACAAGAATGAGCCATTTTTATTTTGACGGGGATATTTATCTGGTTCAGCAGACCATTTTTATTCAGTGCCTAAATAACTTATAGTGACACTTTTAATGTACAATATATCTAAAACTACAAGAATAAAGATTTTAGCCTTCAGGCTCAAGTGATCACTTTTTACCTTTGAGTCCTCTCTTGGCCTTTACTGAAGTACTCCTTTGATGCAAATTAATACATGACCTTTACATAACATCCGATGTGCACTGCATCTCAAAGGGAGCATTCGCTGGTATTACGTTTTTCAACATTTTCTGTTCGAAGCCATCTCTCTTGTTCGCATGTGCAGGTTTATCCCAACTGAACTCAAAGGTATACTCTACATGAATCTTTAATATCATGGACTTTGAGTTTTGGGTTTGTTTGGTGGTAAAATAAAGAGGGGCTAGTGGCAGCTATCACTAATGGATCTGTTAACTTTGTCAGAACCTTTATATTGACCATACATTGGTGAAAACAGAATATATATAAACATTTTGGTAAATATTGTCTTAGTTAACAATCATTTGAAATATCTCTGCTTCCTCACTAGCTGCTGCCTCGTCCCATGGTTTACTGCAGTAGACTTAATATATTTGGGGTTTGCAGATTGTTCAAGTGTTCACATTGTTGTGCCCACCTCCTGTATGTTTGCATTTGATTGTTTCTCACCAACCTTTGTGTAGCAGAATGCCCCAGCTAGCTACACACTTCGTCAATGTTCATGGCCACTGTTCAACAAAGGAAAGAGATAAAGTAATCAAAGCTGACAGTGAATCTTCTGACCTAAATAATATCCGGTTCATGTGTTGTGTGAATACTGTAAACGGAGTTCTGCAGACCTGCACTGAGTCAATTATTGACTGCTTGTTGTCGAGACTTTGCAAGTTCTTATCTATAGTAATCATGGTCTAATAATCATTCCATTTACTGCCTCAATTTATCTTACGCTGTCACACCTCCTCCTTTTTCTGTGCAAATTAATCTGTATAAAAGACCAAAATGGGCTGCTGTTGTTTGTCATTCATCCATTCCCCTGACAAAAACAATGACTCTAAGGAAAAGTTTGTGATTGTGATTATCTTGATGATTGCATTTTTGTTGATTAAATCATACACCCCTTTTGTCTCATAGTAATCTGGTGACGTGAGTGAATTCAAAATGACTAGACTCACACTTCTAGCATGTACTTATCTTCATTTTGTGCTGTATTTATACATCACTCTTCACTAACAGATTAATATATTGGTTTTATAGTGCAATGTGTGTTTTGATTTGTATTACCCTTTCTGTATTCCTTAGGCTTATGTCTGGTGATATGTCAGCTGGGTAAGCCTTAATGCTTTTTAATCAACTAGCATCTTTTGATTTGGATTTTCACTTCCAAAATAATTGCTGTTTTATGTATTATTGATGTTCCTTTACTCCTACACAGGCTCTGCCACCCAGATGGTGTGTTACTTCACCAACTGGTCCCAGTACAGACCAGGTATGGGGAAGTACATGCCACAAGATGTGGATCCCTTCCTGTGCACCACTCTGATCTACGCCTTCTCCATCATCAACTCTACCTACGAGTGGAATGATGAAGTTCTCTACAAGTCTTTTAATATCCTGAAGACCAAGTAAGTCGAGTGAATTAGCCAATGGAAAGTGCATACAATTATTGTACAAGAAGCCTTTGACTTCTGAAATAGTACTATGTTGAACTAGTGTAGTGGAACTGCACTTCTTGAGCATAACATTAACATTGTTCTAGTAACTTACTGGAATCAATTACAAACTTGAAAAAAGTGTGGTGGAAATGTTATGTAGTCTCAATCATGTTTGCTATTTCCAGGAATCCTCATCTGAAGACTCTACTGGCTGTTGGTGGTTGGCTCAGGACAGTGAGTATCATTTTAAATCATAAACACAATGTTTTGCATGTTTATACACACATCATTAAAAAGAATGATCCAAAAATCTATCATGCATGCCATTAAAGCTGAAGTCGGTAAAAAGCTATGGGCTGCTAATGGCCAATGAATGTAAGTGTACTTTCCCTTGAAGGTTTTTGGATCATATTGTGACAGAGCTAAATCATCCCCACAGGTTCTCCATCATGGTGTCCAGTCCAGCAAACAGTATTCACGTAGAAAAGTTTTTCTACACAGTTTTTTTACACAGGAATCTGATATTGGCCACATTAAAAAATATATATTAACAGCTAACAAGCCACAGCTATGTAAATATGTTTTGTAAACCAACTGCAGGCTCTGAAAATGTAAACGTGTGTGTGTGTGTATGGTCATTTTTCAGGTATACCTTCTTGGCCATGCATTAAATCATGCTTAAAGCAGCTCCGAGTAACATTTAAATATCTTTTAAACAGCCTCATGTTTCCTCTCATAATCATAAATTACCTTAACCAAATGAGACCATCAGTGCAAAGAAAGACGTTTTTATATAGTTTTTATTACTGCTTTTGGTCTGGTCGCACACCCAGTCCGATTTTCGGTTCACGCGTGCAAGCTCTATGGTCACATATCCGTATTGGTCGAAGATTTCAGTGTGGTGCAGCAACGCGATTTGAGAAGCCTATCCCTCCAGGTGAGGGAAGGGGAGCGGGAGCTTTGTTTGAGACAATTGTTTGTCGTCATAATGACTGATAACGGGGCTGAACCATCAAAGAAAAAAAAGAGAATGCAATGAAGAAAAGCTAAAAGGGAGAGTGATATAGGCTACAGGTGGGATGAGGGCGTTGCCAAGCAACGTGTATACAATTTCACGAGAGCGAACCAGACTGCAGTGTTTACTCCTAAATGAATGAGCGGTTGGTACTAACACAAAGTTTGCTTTGCTTCACCATCATCAGATAACCATTATCTGAAATAGTCATTATTTACATCAACAACACAAACATATTACCTCATCGTGATCCATACTAACTGCCGTCTCTCGTTCATTCGCTTTCTGTGAGGACACGTGAACTTTCAGCTCCGTGAGAGAGCGTAGTTAGGTGACACTGCTGCATCAACTCATTGCAATCAGGTGTGTGTAGCACTGACTGGCATTAGTTGATGCAGTGTCAAAACCACTCTCACGGAGCCGAAAAGAGTCCTCACACTTTCAACACACGGACATGCACTATATTGCACCCTTCTCAGTTCACACTCGCACGCCTCGCACGAGCTAGAAATCAGCTTTGCGACAGCGGGCGTCGTAAAAATACTACCGTTTTTGTCCAAAGGGGCCACCAACGTGCAATGTTACTCGTAGTGGCTTTAACACATGTCTAAAACCATTCTGCTTAATTTTCATACATTTTCACCTTCTACAAAAACCATAGGCCTGTGCAGTGGTAGTGGATCCCTTGTAGCTCCTAACTGCATTGCTCTTATCACATTCTCGTTCAGCTTCTTTGGGACCTCATTTACTAAAGCCAAACAGGTTCAAAATAACCCATGATTAATACTGTGAAACAGTGGCGTGCACGGAAGGAACAGAAGGGCAACTGCCCTTGCCCTTTTTGTTCAGACTGAAGGGCCCTTTTGAAATCTTTATTCCAACCAGTGTATTTAACCAGCTAATGGGACTTCAATACTTGCCCTGAGGTCATGCCAGGGGCATTTGAGCAGCTTAGTTGCCCCTCTGGTGTGACTTAAGGACAAAAATGAAGCTTATTTCTATACCATGGAGGCCCTCTGTCAGCACATCTGAAGGGGGGCCATGATGGGACATGCTCTGTTACAGTAATGCACTGAGGTGACATCACATCCACTTCCATTAAATAAGGAGATTGAAATTCTGATGGTACAGGTGTCCCAACTGTAGAACTGATTTGCTTTTCCACAGACTTAGTTAAGAGCTACAGTAAAGCAGTTCTTGGTTCTAGACCAGCAAAGAGTTGGTGCTGATCTGGAACCAGTTTTCCTGCAGAGAGATAGTTATTCTGCTGTGCAAACAAAAATATCTGGTTTGCAATTGGGCACCGGCTCCAAAATGGGCCTCAAACTGCCTGTGTGGAAAAGATGTAATGGAGGAGGTTTTGTTTTTTTTAATTTTGGCCCCTCCTCCTTCGAGAGTCTGTGCAAGTCACTGCTTTGAAAACAAGTAACCATCAAAACCCAATTTTATATTTTATTAACCATTACCCTGAGTGGATTGAGTCATGGATGAATTGTCTTTTGTGTTGGGTTCATATAATTTCTTATGGGATGGGCAACTTAGTGACATGACATGTAAATCAAATCAATCATCAGCACAATCAGTCACAGGGCAATGTTTTGTGAATTCTTTCGGCATTTTACTTCTGCCTTTGATGTCATATTATATAAGAGCATTTATATTCAGACTAATGATAGCGGTTTGAATGTACCAAAATACAATAGATAAAGTTTATACATCGGTAGTTATCTGATGATTGACCTGCCAGAATGTGTTACCTAATATTCAACCTGACTCGTCACCATATCATACATGCCCTTCGGCACTTAATAAAATGCTTGGGACTAGGATTAGTAGCAATAAAATTTTTTTTTAGATCGTTGCTGTTTTTCGCTTGCAGATATTAATGCGTCACAGGAGCCCTTTATCACTTCACTAATCGATTACAATCCATTATAAAGTTAAAGGTCATTCTTTGAAGGTGATGTTAAGGCACTTTTTGGGGTCACGAGAAAACAGTTGGAGAGAATTAATCCAAACTAAGCACAACAATGAATTATTATCATGCCTTTCTTTGTTGTATTTGACTGCTAATATTCTAGGGTGTTTTCAGTATGTATTTTACTTCTTAATTGTCCCTGTAACTGCTACGCACTGCATCTCAAAGGGAGCATTCGCTGCAATTACGTTTTTAAAATGTTCTGTTTTAAGTCATTTCTCTTGTTCACATTTTTCACATGCAGGTTTATTCTAAATTGTACTTAACTTTGTGAACTCAAAGGTATACTCCACATGGATCTTTAATATCATGAACTTTGAGCTTTTGGTTTGTTTGGTGGTAAAATAAAGCAGCTCTTAGTGGTAGCTCATCACTATGGGATCTGTCAACTTTGTCAGAACCTTATAATGACAATACATTGGTCAAAACGTAATTCATATCAATATTGGGGTGAATATTTTCTTAGTTAACAATGATTTGAAATATCACTGCTTCCTCACTAGCTGCTGCCTCTACCCATGGCTTACTGCAGTAGACTTACCCTGCGTTCCAAATCACATACTCTTTCTTTTTACTACTCTACATACTAAAGTACAGAAGAGTTTAAGGGCCGCAGGAGAGAAAAAAAATCAGACAAGGAATACTCCAAAATGCTATTGGAGTTAGTGGAGCATTTATGTATTTTCAGCATATTACAATTGACGTGCATGTATTGGGACATCCTAAATCTTTTTTTGGCATACTAAATAGTAGGGAAGTATGGGAATTGGAACGCAGGGTGAATATCTTTGGGGTTACAGATTGTGCAGGTGTTCACATTGTTGTGCCCGCCCACCTCCTGTATGTTTGCTTTTGACTGTTTCACACCGACCTAGTAACAGAATGTCCCAGCTAGCTACACACTTATTGCAGAGTCAAAATCATTTTGGAACATCTTGATGGTCAATGGTCATGGCTGCTGTTCAACAGAGGGGGCACGATATACCAAGTTATTTCGTAATGCATCTAATTTTGCTGATAAATCTTCTGACCTAAATAATATCCGGTTCATGTGTTGTGTGCATGCTGTAAACAGAGTCATGCACTCAGTAAATTATTGTTTACTTGTCCAGACTTTGCAAGTTCTTATCTAATCATGGTCTAATAGTCTTTCCTTTTATTGCCTCAATTTATGAAAGGCGGTCACACCTCCTCCTTTCTCTGTGCACAATGATCTGTATAAAAGACCAACATTTGCTGCTGTTGTTTGGGTCATTCGTTCATTCCCCTGGTGAGTGTACATGACAAAAACAATGACTCTAAGGAAAAGTTTTTAATTGTGATTATCTTGAGGATTGCATTCCTCTTGTTGATTAAATCATACACCCCTTTTGTCTCATAGTAATCTGGTGACGTGAGTGAATTCAAGATGACTAGACTCACACTTCTAGCAGGTACTTATCTTTATTTTGTGCTGTACGTATATATCATTCTTCAGTAACATATTAATATATTGGTTATATATAACAATGTGTGTTTTGATTTTTACAACCCTTTCTGTATTCCTTAGGCTTATGTCTGGTGATATGTCAGCTGGGTAAGCCTTAATGCTTTAAAAACAACTAACATCCTTCGATTTGGATGTTCACTTTCAAAGGAAATTGCTGGAGTCAATGTGTTATTGATGTTTCTTTACTCCTACACAGGCTCTGCCACCCAGATGGTGTGTTACTTCACCAACTGGTCCCAGTACAGACCAGGTATGGGGAAGTACATGCCACAAGATGTGGATCCCTTCCTGTGCACCACCCTGATCTATGCCTTCTCCATCATCAACTCTAACAACCAGCTTGTTACCTACGAGTGGAATGATGAAGTTCTCTACAAGTCTTTTAATGGCCTGAAGACCAAGTAAGTCGAGTGAATTGGCCAATGGAAAGTGCATACAATTATTGCACAAAATCCTTTGGTACTATGATGAAATAAAGTAGTGTAAATGCACTTCTTGAGCATAAATAGTCACTTGCTAGAAAGCAATTACAAACCTTTGATATAGTCTCAATCATGTTTGCTATTTCCAGGAATCCTCATCTGAAGACTCTACTGGCTGTTGGTGGTTGGAACTTTGGCTCAGGACAGTGAGTATCATTTTAAATCACAGACACAATGTTTCGCATGTTTATACACCCAAAATATTTAAAAAATAATGATCCCGAAATCTATCATGCATGCCATTAAAGCTGAAGTCGGTAAAAAGCTAAGGGCTGCTATTGGCCAATGAATGCAAGTGTACTTTCCCTTGAAGGTTTTTGGATCATATTGTGACAGAGCTAAATCTTCCCCACAGGTTCTCCATCATGGTGTCCAGTCCAGCAAACCGTCAGACGTTCATCCAGTCTTCTATTAGATTCCTGAGGACTCATGGATTTGATGGTCTGGATCTGGACTGGGAGTATCCTGGTGCTCGTGGAAGTCCCCCATCGGACAAACAGAGGTTCACTCTGCTCTGCAGGGTGTGTACAGATTTGTCTTGCTTGAGTTCCAAACTACAGTTACTAGCTACTATTCTACAATTTTTTTCATTATTGTTGACTTTCTCCCTACGTGCTGTGTGTATTTGCAGGAACTGGTTGCTGCCTACGCTGCTGAAGCCAAGGCCACTGGCAATCCTCAGCTTATGCTGACTGCTGCAGTGTCTGCTGGAAAGGGAACCATCGATGGAGGATATGAAATTGCTGAGATTGCCAAGTGAGTACACTGCCTTGCATAGCGCTGAGAAAACTGGGGGTTCCTAGGTTTTTGAAATGACAGTTTCTGTTTTTCCCATCCCCAGGGAACTGAACTTCATCAATGTGATGACCTACGACTTCCATGGGACTTGGGAGCAGTTCACTGGGCACAACAGCCCACTGTTCCGTGGGTCCGAGGACAATGGTGACCTCATATACTTTAACACTGTAAGTATACATTGGAATCTCAAGTAACTGTAACTTGATGAATACCTTTAAAAATAGTTATTTACTTCCACCTCTTCAATTAACATTTGGACTATACTGTAGGACTACGCCATGAAGTACTGGAGAGACAAGGGCACACCAGTGGAGAAGCTGATGATGGGTTTTGCTGCTTATGGTCGTACCTTCCGTCTGACATCTTCAAACACTGGTGTTGGAGCCCCCGCTAGTGGTGCTGCAGCAGCCGGACCATTCACACGTGAAGCTGGATTCTGGTCCTACTATGAGGTACTAAGGCTGGAGTAAACCCATTACTATAATTTTAAACATGTACAGTGAATATCAATTGCATTAGCATTGAATGGCCTGTGTGAAAAGACAAAGCACAATTTAATTGTTAGGCTACACAAACCTTATGATATTGTCTATTTTTAAGATCTGCAGCTTCATGAAGGGAACCACCCTTCAGTGGATTGAGGACCAGAAAGTTCCTTATGCCGCAAAGAACAATGAGTGGGTGGGATTCGACACTAGGGAGAGTTATGACATCAAGGTAGGTGGCAAATTAACTATTATATTTTAAGGAATTCACAGCATATCCACAGTAATAACCTACATTTATATTGATGCTCCCAATAGGTACGCTATCTACAGGAGCAGAAGTTTGGTGGTGCCTTTGTGTGGGCCCTTGATTTGGATGACTTTAATGGACAATTCTGCGGAGAGGGCAAACACCCTCTGTTGTCCCATCTTCGCAAAATTCTCAGTATTGGTAAGTTTGAGTTTTTTTTATAAAGTTGTTTATCTTTTTTTAAATCTTGTATTTTCTTTTTCTTTTCTTTTTAAAATAATCATCAGGTATTTTTGTAACACCAGCAATCGCTGGTGAGTAAAGGACATTTATTCTTCTGTTTCAAACCACTTTTCTGCTTCCACTATTCAGAGTTGCCCCCACTTCCCCCTACCACCACCCCCAAACCTGGTGCTACCACCACAGCCCCCACCACCACAACTACCACCCATGTCCCAGGATCTGGCTTCTGCAACGGCAAACCTGATGGCCTGTACGCCAACCCAGATGACAGGAGCACTTTCTACCAGTGTGCTGGTGGCATCACCTACCTAAAGAAATGTGGAAATGGATCTGTCTACGATGATAGCTGCATGTGCTGTACCTGGCCCTTCTAGTGGAGACATTGTTTATTACAACTAATGCAAATATCATGTTGGTTATTAAACATTGTATTAAAAGTTCTCAATGTGTATACAATCATTCAAGAATGATTCCATCATTGGTGTTGTTTAGAGACAGTGGATTTTATTTTGTTAAATACAGTAGGTACCATAAATTGTAGATTATGTATGCAGTATCTTTATAAACCAAGAATATGTAGTACAAGTAGTGTGATATCATAAAACAATCTGTAAGTACCCACAAAATACAGGGGTTCAATGCTTAAAAACAATGAATGAACTACAGTGTGCTTATCATGATGAGTTTTGAGATGGGGTTTACTTAAAATGCTAATTAGTTAACTATTGAGTACTACATTATTTTTCAATCATTACATAGTAAGTTTGTCAGGTCAGTGGTGAGAAATCACAGCGCAATTTAACTATATTAAAATACTAGTGTACTATTTTGGTACATGGTAATACTAAATAAATACAGACAAATATGCTTTTAATGTATTCTAGCATACATAAGTGCAAATTTCAGTATATTAAGTACAACTTAAATGCGTTCGATTCAACACAACTTCTAGTATATTGCATTAAAGTACGTAAGAGTAAACTAAACATATTTTAAGCAATATTTTAAGTTAATTTAATTTAAGTGCAACGTTTAATATTAAGTACAACTTGAGTGGTTTCAATTGAACACATCTTAAATATACTGCCTTTAAATTCATAAAAAGTATACTAAATATTGTTAGAAAAAGTATATTTTATCTTCACATGGGCAGTTAAGAATCCAAATAGCATTTGTCTTTTACATTTAAGAAAAACTTACATGGACTCTCAAAACCTGAATTTCTGCTTCCCCCTGTAAATCTACCCCTTCAAAGATATACAGTGATACAAGTTGCCCAACGGAAGCAAACTGCGGGGCAGAGAATACATCAAACAAAGAGCACATAACCTAATATATAAAAGAATATCATAGAACAGAACCTAACATTGGCATCAGAAAATTGTTGGTGAGAAAGTCAATGCAGAAAAAAGGGTCATTTTGTACAGAGAGCAGTGCAAGGAGGGAAAATTGCACACTACATTATGTAATTGTTATTGCTTAGTTGCAATTTTGTTATTAAAATGAATTATCGTTAAATCAGGGTTCACTGCATCACTGATGCTAACATGCTTGTTTTCCTTGATTTATGTCGATTCAAGCTTGAAAAAATACAAATAATTTTCTTCAACAAATAATGGTTCTTTATAACACTTTTACCTGCAATATATATAGGCTATATATATATATATATATATATATATATATATATATATATATATATATATATATATATATATATATAGGGGAGAACAGGGGAATCTGAGGCATCGGGTAATGTGAGCCACCCCCTGTATCTAGGCAACGGAAAACATTTGTGGTCATGTGAGATATATGTTTTTAAGCCCCTCTCATTTCCCCTTGGCCCTGAAAGAGAGGACCTCATGGTGCTGTGGTAATCATGTTTTTTTCACCAAAATAGGTATTTTGCATGTAAAAGTAAATTGTCTTGCTGTCTACTTAATCAGTCTACTTTCCCTGTAACCTTCAGGGCTGTAATGTAGAGTAGGCCTAGTTGTAGAGTATGACAGGCTGATGTTATAATCCAGTTGGGTCTTCTCATGTGTTCTGAGTCCCAGGCTGTTCTTGCTGGTTCTAATTTTCCTATGCTTTGACCCCCAGACACTAGCTGGCTCTAAGGGTCCTGTGTTCTGACCCCCAGACTGTGTTCTAATCTAACTGGTTCTATCTTTCATTTGAATCTTTTTAAAACCTTTTGAATTATAATGTGTTGTATTTGATTTTGTATTTTGTTCAGAGTTACTTTCAAGTGTTTAGAAAATTTGCTTTGCTTAATTGACCAAACCCCATCATTCTTTTACTAGTCCGACATTAGTTCTGGAATGTGTGGCTAGCTTTCAGGATTCTTACTGTTACAATATGTGTTGTTATGGTAGTTTCAGAGTGGAAAAAGTAAGTGGATCAGTTTACCCCACAGCTGGGGTAAAGTGAGCCACATGACAACTTTTTTTTAAACAATCATATTTTCCCTGCCCTTTGTCTTGAAAAAAATATGCTAATGCCCATTTCTAGGAAACATCCTGAATTAATGGGAAATGTGTAAATTTGAGTGATAAATCATTTTAGCTCGCTTAAAGGGGAGCAAATGTAAAAAGTGGCTCAGATTACCCCGTTCTCCCCTATATTTTTTTTTTGGTTTTATTTTATTTTTTAGCAGGGACAATGCACAGCTCATTAGCAGTACCAGAGTTAGCTATAAGCTAATTTTCATCTGTACGGTAGTCCCTGGGCAGGAAACAGAGGATAACATCTCTGTCAAAAGGGAAACCTAACACTGAAGTATAAAAACAATAACACACAATTCTACAACAGTAAAACACAACAACACAATATGAACAATAAAATCACAACATTAGGACACCACCACAACAACAACAACAACATCAACAGCACAAGAAAACAGGACATCACAACATTAAGACAACATGAAATGTCTCTATCTGCTAACAGAAAGAGGGAATGGCAGCAGATTGTATTGAAGCTCCATGTTTGGCTATAGAGAGTTGGCAAGTGCAGTATAGACTATTGCCTTCTGTACCATATACATTCTGAAATTTAAATTGAATCGAGTCATTTACTATTCATCAAGTAAACTCTACTTTCATTAATTTTATTTTTTAGGAGCAGAATAACTGGAGCAATAGAATACTTGTAGAAATAGTAGTTCCTCTAGTAAAATGATGTGACTCAGGTCTGTCAGTCATATTTGACTTCATCTGACTTTACGTCACTCTAGATACACATTCATCACAATTCAAGGTCAGTGTGTGTAGTAGTCACTCCTGGCTTCCTCTCTGCATCCACACACACCTCAACAGAAGTAGCAGAAATTGCTACTCAAAAAGCCATAAGATGTGTCTCTCTTCCCATTTGTGTCCTAGTTATCCTCTGCTCAGTATGGCTTCCACTAAACAATGACTTATAAATGAAACCCTAAATACTTTTTACCTGCTCAGTTCAGCAACATGAACAGATTATATAGGAATCTGATATTGGCGAGATCCAAAAAAAAATATATAATAACAGCAAACTAGAAGCCCTAACGTAGCCTTTGACACTAGCAGGTGAACATTATGCAGCATTTAGCCATTAAACAGCCATACATGTATTACTGTACCAAGACTGTTTAGACTGTACTTTACATTATTGTAAGTTTCAGTTCTACAATGTCTGTTTTTTTTAATTCAAAATATATCATCAAATAGCAGTTGTTTTCGGTCACTGCTGGCGAGAGCAGGGACACAAACACAAACGGTCAGTTCAGTGATCAATTGAAGACAATAGTGTATAGTGGTAGACAGACTTACACACTGGTGACATGCAGGCCAGGTAAACATACAGTTAGGTCCAGGTAAACATACAGAGCAGAGTTTTTCCAGAAACACAAACGCTCAAGGCAAGAAGTCACACAGTAACCGGATAACCACAATAAGAGGGATCTGACAGGGGAACGATGAGGGGATGAGATGCAGGTGTGGAGGTGGTGGGAATGACCAAGGGGCTCTACTGAAAGGATGGAATTATGCAATGCAGACAGACAGAGAGACACTGAGATGTAGTCACATTCCATCCAAATGTTTCAGTTCACAAAACACTTCCGGCCATTGGGTATCAATCTGCCATTTGAGAGAAGAAAATCTCATTATATACTGTATCTCATCTATTCATCTCATTGTTTGCTAGTTTTTCTGTGTTGTGTATGTTAATCATTTGGAGCACATATCTAAATATTTGTTTTTGAATTTATAGCTGATACATTTGTAAATGATACTTAGAAGCAGTTGAATAAGGGGTGGGAATAAATACGTTTTGGCTTCCTCCTGCTCCTTTTCGGACACTGACAATTAATTTATGATACTTTATAATTATTTTTGTTTAGTGTTTTTGTATGCCGTGTCATATTAACTTTTTATTTTATTTTTTATATTAGTTCAAAATAAAGAAGAAATTAATTAATGAATTCATTACAGTTTTTTTCGATTGCTAAACCACAGTGGGCACAACTGGAACGACAAGTGCACAACTCTAACAACAGTATGCAGAGCAGCGGTTCATTCGGACCAAACTGTAGCTCGTTTTTCATTGATTAAACACAATTTTCTCTACACACCTATCTCATGGCTTAACCACAGCCTGCACAACACTGTGGATTTCCAGCCCTTTTTTCAAACACTTACACTCTACTGCCACAACTGTAAACCACACATTCAAAACAGAATGAATGCCTAGTGCATTTCAAACACTGCAGATTGCAATTTCAACTGAAACACTAAGATGTCTTGTTTTAGACTTGTTAGTGAACATATATACAGTGTAAAAATATATTTTTTTTGGAAATGGACCAATGAAGACAGGTTGTTGGAGGTAGAAGAGTGGCAGTGAGAGTGTGGATGTGTGGAGGAAGACCTAGAAGACTGTAATGCTGTAATGTCTGATGAAATACAGTAAGGGAAACACTGATAGACCCTGTTGTGAATCATGGTCTCTCATTGAGAGAGGCAGGATTGAGAGTGCAACCCAATCTGCAAAAATCTAAAGTTGCATCTGTAATACGAATTTTTCAGCAAACAAACAGCTTAGAGTTGCATCCTTACAGTAAATGACACTATTACAGGAATTGATTTATAGAATATTTACACAGATAAATACTACATTTGGAAATGTTTTCAATAAAATATACAAAATGTGTATCTATTGAAGCAAACTTCTGATTTTAATTTCTTTTTGTTTTCCTAAAAAAACACCATCTCAAACACCATCTCCCTTACTAAGGCCTTTGGCTTCAGTTGACTTTGTCCCCTTCCATTTAGCGACCAGTTTTTTTTAATATATTTGTTAATTCATTCTTTTTTTCAGTCCTTTCTTGTGTTATTACCTTCTTTTCATCCCCCTGTACTTTTGTAAAGCATCCTTGGGTTTTTTGAAAGGCGCTAAATTAAACCAAGACATTATTATTTATTATCATAGGTAGCTGCCTCGTCTTTTGGATGGGTATTTTTAAAGAGGACCTATGATGCTTTTTCAACTTGTATGACCTATAAACGTTGTTATAATGATTTATAGTCATGTTTAACCATACTAAAGTGTCAAGTAAAAATCTGTCTGCGGGTAGCTGAAAGTGTTCCAGAAGGAAGGTAACCAATCACAACGGAGTGGGGTTAGCAGGAGGGGGGCGAGGAGATGGAGAAAGACGAAGCCTATAGTGTTGACAGGGAATGCTGAATGCACCCAGATGAGAAGAGCTTCCCGAAAGTCTACATGTTTTTTTGTGCTGTGATTCATGTCAGGTTGCTCTATAGGAGTCATTAATGAGAAATTAAGACCAGAAAAGTAGTATAACAGGAGATCTATAAACAGAAGCGTATTTGTCTTAATGTCACTGATTGCAGAGCAGAAACTTTGTGCCGGTGAAGTTCTCTCTCTCTCCAGGGCCAGATGTTGGGGATTCTAGATCAAGGTCAAGCAACCATGATAGCACAACTACAACCAAGAGGCAGCCTGATGATACATGTTTGACTTCATTAACTATCCTTCCCCTTCTCTCCTGTTAGGATTATGTTATGCAGCTCTTGTTGGAGCGAGGAGCCCCAGCAGGGAAGTTGTTGCTTGGTTTTCCCATTCATGCTCATTCCTTTACACTATCCAGCACAGCAACAGGCCTGGGGGCCGCAATCAGTGGCCCTGCCGGTCCCGGGCCCTACACACAGCACATCGGTGTCTGGTCTTACTATGAGGTAACACAAGTCCATTTAAATAACTCCATTTACATATTCACCTAAGTAAAAATTTCAACTTTAACCACTGAAACATTGATAAGATGGCACTATTGCTACTTGTACATCTCCAACTATAAATTATATTACAGCCACTATACTGAACAGTTTGATCACAGTATGCCTGATTGCAGTATCTGGTTAGTGGCATATCCAGTACAGGGGTTTGCAATAGTTTTGAATGTTCTCAGCACTTTACTACTGCAGACCTGTCTGAGACATACAAACTAACACAGGCACATAAAGAGTTGGTCTATTACCTAGTGGGCGCTTGTAGCAATGACCCAAGATGACCTTGAAAGTGGGCTACATGGTAGCGGCATTGACACTCTGACACTGCACCGACCAGATAGTCGTCCAGACAATTTTGTGTCTGGAGCCCCTGCTGCCTCCTGTGTGTAAGGATCCTCCGGACCCGTTGGTGGCCTGCCAGATGGGCAACTGGCCTAGCGCCACGGACCGCAACAAACCTTCTACTTACTATTGCGTCATTGCGATCCACGGCGGCAAACCAGTCCTTATTTAACAAGGAATATATTCCCACTGAGATTTAAAAATCTTTTTGAGGAAGTCCTTGCCAAGAAGGCAGCATTAAAACATTAATGAGTAGATTTAGTCTTTCTATTGTTTGGAACCACTTTCTTAGACTGCTCAGTGGATATATACCGGTTTGTGCCAGTACTACTTGTGTGTCTTAAATAATAATTCACTTCCTGTCAGGTGGGGAGATTCCCCATAAATATGGAATATGTAGCTGGGTGGAGGGATAGTCTCGATACTATAGAGAACTACAGCTGTACATAAGTGATATTACTCCAACCATGGGTTTCCACATTTACTCTACTACTACTGAATTTGCTGCTCCTTAATATTGCTCTGGCTTCATCAGCATAAACATAAACATAACACATTTCTCATAGCTGTGACAAACATAAATATACTGACAGATACTCAATTCTTTCTTTACCAGACCTGCTCCTTCTTGAAAGGCTCCTCAGTTCATTGGATTGATGCTCAGAAGGTTCCTTACGCTGTCAAAGGCAATCAGTGGGTAGGCTTTGATAACCAGAGGAGCTTTGATGCCAAGGAAGGATGCCCGTATACGACTCTATTGTGGCATAGAGCAGAGGTAACTGTACATGTGAGTTTGAATGTGAACAATCTGTCTTACAGGTGGACTATCTTAAGAGCAGGCAGCTAGGAGGAGCTTCTGTGTGGACATTGGATATGGATGACTTCTCTGGACAGTTCTGTGAACAGGGCAAATATCCACTACTATCACATCTTAACCGTAAACTCAGTGAAGGTAAGACTACACTACCATATGCATTTTTACTCTCGGGACATTATAGGTGGCACACTGAAATTTTATATACAGTGTGTCACCTTTGTTACAGTACACAGAATATGGTTATTTCTAATCAAGACTGTTGCCTTTAAAAACAATATATGAGGACATTCATAGTATTTACTATTTAAACCTGTCGGTCCTTTTAGAATGTGGTAGCCGAATCCCCCGTTGCGACCAAGACAAAGGGTGAGGCCAGGACAATCATCATTGTGGTTCAAAGAGGTTTATTTCAGGAGATTTCCATCAGACATCAGACATAGGATTTCATGGTAGCAGTAGCAGCAGGCTGAGGCCGCAATGGCACTGAAGTTGCTAGTTACAGGACCCGTTTATATCTGTGTGTGTGTGGGGTATCATGTGTCTTAATATCTGCAAATAGACATATCGTTTCATTGCTTGTGCAGCACAAAGTCAGACACACGTCCATCTAGGGATCTGACGTTAACCTTTAGAGTCTATCTGCTCAGCACTCTTGATGAATACCATTCAAATCTACCACATTCCTCCATTTAGAATTAAATAATTCTACCAAAACAAGATGTAACCAAACATATTTGAATGGCCTAACAGAAACCTCCAAGAAAACACAAACCCACTCTTTATGAGTCATGTAGAATACAATGCATAGGTGTAACACATTACTGCAGCAAACTACATATGAATGGGACCAACAATGCAACTGCTTAAACACTGAACGAAGATAAAATGAGAATAGGGTGCGAGAGCCCTCTGCAGCCGAATCTCAAGAGTCTCAAGTTCAGATATTTTTAGCCATGGTCAGCTTGCATGGGAAATGTAGTCCATCCAACTTTGGCACAGAGGATGGCTCCTCCATTTCAAAATTGGCAGACTCCGCCAGACGTGTAATTTTGCTGGCCAGCGGCCCAGGAAAGTCCAAGCTGGTATGCGGCTGGAATGCACACAGCCTTGTGTCTTGTGACTGCGCGGGGAGCAGTATCCCCAGCAGTCTGAGTTCTTGATGACAGACGTTGGTCGCTAATCTTTGCCCTTTTTCTACAAGTCTTTTTCACTTTTTCTTAGCGTACATAAAGCACAGAGCGACGTAACAAGCTCGAATCCAGTCCCGCCTTTTTCCCAAAGTCTTAGTCAATAAAACTTGCACACGGTTTTTTCATATAACAGTGGAACTACTGGATACCTGGCCATAACGGAGCCTCTGTGTTTAGTCCCCCAGACCGGACGCTCACGCCGTGACCTTGAACTTGGCACAGAGCACTATCAGCCGTTTACACATCATCTCCCGTAGCAGTTCTCAGTTATTTTTAGATACTGGAACAGACATGAACCTTTCAACTTGGCGTTCATCCGGGATTCCCACTTTGTTCTGCATTTCTCATTTCATCAGATGATTTCCGTCCAAGTACAGGTAGATTCATCGTGTTCCTGTTATATCCTGTTCGTGACGCCAAATGTGGTAGCCGAATCCCCCGTTGCGACCAAGACAAAGGGTGAGGCCAGGACAATCATCATTGTGGTTCAAAGAGGTTTATTTCAGGAGATTTCCATCAGACATCAGACATAGGATTTCATGGTAGCAGTAGCAGCAGGCTGAGGCCGCAATGGCACTGAAGTTGCTAGTTACAGGACCCGTTTATATCTGTGTGTGTGTGGGGTATCATGTGTCTTAATATCTGCAAATAGACATATCGTTTCATTGCTTGTGCAGCACAAAGTCAGACACACGTCCATCTAGGGATCTGACGTTAACCTTTAGAGTCTATCTGCTCAGCACTCTTGATGAATACCATTCAAATCTACCACAAGAACAAAGCAAAATAAAATGACAAACCAACATAAAGTGTCTTAGTAAGGTGTGAGGCCATCACGTGTCTCCAGATGAGCTTAAATGTTTAATACTTTAATCCTTGATATTGATTATCTAAGTCTCTGGAACCCAACTTGAGGGATACGTTCTTCCTAAAACATTTGGCTTTTTGATGTTGGAGGTGAAGGACGCTGTCCAACACATTGGTCCAAAATTTCCCATAGGTGTTCAGTTGCGTAGAGATCGGCTGACTGCAAGAGATCGGTGTTGACAAGATTTCATTGAATAAACATGATGAAGGCATCAAAACAGGGAAAAGTTGACACTGGGGTTGTCACAGCTTTGGCTCTTTATCTTATTCTTATTTAAGTCTTAATCTAAGTCTTATTTTCTGAGAAAGCTCCTTCAGAGTTGAAGACAACATTGCATGACAGTTTTCACTACAGCTCATGATGTGTTAAATGATGTCATGTGTAAAATCTTTTTATGTCAACAATTGTAATTGTAGATTTATTTAAACTTTTTTTATTTCTTTTTGTTCTTCAAGAATGGACAACAAGGGAAACGTCACCTACTGTACCTCTTACCTACTGCAACCTCTTCCACTGAAAGCATTCAACACACACAGGATAAAATTAACACAGCAAAGCCACACATCAACTGCCTCCACAATGTCACCGTGGTGTATCCTGTCAGCAGCTTCTGCACACACAGGGCTGATGGACTGTATGCACAATCAGACAATCCAAAGACATTCTACAGACGTGTGCAGAGGAATACTTGTGTCACAAAGTGCCACACCCTTGGGTCAGAACACAACAGCGAAGGGACAATTTTGCCATCAAAGAATTTACTTGTAGTTATCTGTGTCATAGCCACTACAGTCCATTTGTTAAGTGTGTGGAGCAACAGGTGATTTTTAGGTTTACATCAAGTAAAGCTATTAGTTCTCTACGAAATAATGTTTTAAACTGCCAATTAATTGATGTACATTTAGGTATTGCAAGTCAATAGTATTTCATATAGCAGCTATCATGCAGTGTTGTCAGAATGTGTATCAAACTTGGTCAGAGTTGATCACCTGCAAACACGTGTACCACACAGTAAAGCCTACACATTTATAAGCAATGAAGTGGACCATTGTTGATATTACTCTGCTGCTCTTCTAGTGCGTTGCCTGTGATATTTACACTGTAGGGTTCTTTAGCCTCAAATGACTGACAGACAAAGTTAAGGCTAGTAAACACAAACATTTAACAGGCTAAATAACCAGGTTTGTCTCTCAGAAGTTAGTGGGGGCCCAACGAGAGCTGAAAGGAAAGTGAAAACTGGGCTTACATTCATTAGGGTGATAAATAAAACACAACTCCAAATAAATTAAAATGTCGCTCCATGTCTGAGGATTTTAGCTGGTACAGGTGACCAGTTGGCTGACCTATTAAGCCTGTGCTTCTTCCCAACCACTGTGGAGCACTTGTATGATATTTATAATGACAATGATGAAGATGATTATGATTATAATTGTTGTTAAAGGATAGTTCAGTATTTTTGAAGTGGTTGTATGAAGTACTTACTTATGTTTTATTACATTTTGGGTCGTTGTTACAGTTCAGGCTCTTACAAGCAAAAACACACCAGGACCTACAGTAGGAAAAACTATCAATGATCTCAAGATTAGCCAACTAGGGGAACAAGATGGCATTTATGGGTGCCTGCTCATCGACGTGTCCCAGGAAATGAAAGGGTTGATAGGGAGGCAGTGGAAGCAGTTAAGGGGCCAAATGTGGATATGCAGGCCGGAGTGTAAAAGTAGGAAGGGAAAAATATAATATGGAGGGAAACAGGGAACAAATGAGCAGCAGTGTTGGGGTGAAGAGACCAAGGGAAAACATTTCCATAAAGTGAAGAACAAATAAGGAAGAGAGAAGCAGTGATAGAGTGCAAGTGATCAGAAGTAGGATGAAAATTGGACATAGCAATCTGAATAATACAATGGTTTTGATGGGAAAACTGGTAATGTGTTGAATGTGGGGAGAGGGAGACAGTGGAGTATGTACTAAGTAGTGGTATGCAGGAGATATGAGGCAGAGAGAAGACGGATGAGAAATGGACTTCAGAGAGCCAGACAAACAGAGATAAAGGACAATGTTTTATCTAATACGCTACGGTCTATTGGATAAAACATTGGATGGACGATGATTATCAGATCTCTGACAGAATCAGGAGTTATTAAAAGACTGTGATTTAAAAATAAGTTTAGAAGATGAACACGCATTGTCAGTAGCCTATAAATGCTGAAGGAGGCAGTAGTGCAACACAAAGGATGCCAAATGCCGTTAAAAGTCAAAGAAGAAGAAAAGAGCATGTACTACATTTCCCAGAATTCCACCAGTTTAACTTCCTGGTTAGATTACACGTAGCGTCAGTGCTGTTTTGCTGCGCTAGAGCTTTAGAGTAGATATATATCTACAAACGACGACTTGTACACACTTATTGTTCCGGTTATTATAACGTTAATTAGATAACAATGAAGTCACAGTGAGGTATGCCGCTGCGTTGGCCTCATATGTATGCCAAAGCTATGTTATCAAGCTTCTATTGCTAAGACTAGTTAGCAAGCAACGCTACTTGTGTTGTTTACATTTCCCCCCCAAGATGTATACTTTATTATCTGGATTATATAAGTACATGTTCCAAAAGGACGAATACTGCGTTTTGATCCTGGGACTCGACAACGCTGGGAAGACGGTAAGGCTAACTGAATTAATATTTAGGATTTAGTTCCATCGTCCACATCGACAGTAATTGTCCACTTGTGTCGTGTGCATGGGCTTGTCTTCTGCCCCACTGCTTTTATGTGAGTTTTATAATAAAAAAATAACACAATGAACTGCAATACATATCCCACACCTATTGACATGATATCATGCTGCATACATCCTATATTGTCTCACCCGGAACGTCCCTATTATATGTGTAAAACTGTGCCTCCTAAAAGTTCTACAGCAACACATTCGACTACTCTTATCATGTTTTTGAAGCAACTGCAATGCATCTTATTTTGTTAACCTTATCTTATTATTCGAATATATCTTTATCTGCAGAGGAACTACTCGATGTGATTGACTGATTTAATAAAACAATGAGTTGTCTATCCCTGTCATGTGAATTATTGAATATGCCTATACATGTGTCTTGTTTGATGTGTCTGTTAATCTCTCTTTGTAGACCTTTCTGGAACAGACAAAAACAAAGTTCAGCAAGAACTATAAGGGAATGAATCTATCAAAGATCACAACCACTGTCGGCCTGAACAGTA
Source organism: Hyperoplus immaculatus (assembly GCA_949357725.1). Lineage (NCBI taxonomy): Eukaryota > Metazoa > Chordata > Actinopteri > Uranoscopiformes > Ammodytidae > Hyperoplus > Hyperoplus immaculatus. Next base: position 15,617,728 of record OX442350.1, on the reverse strand, counting down.
AGTAGCCTAGATGTTTTCATGTATGCTTCTCATAAAAGGTGATGGGTGCTTATTTCTGTGAATGGTCTAGTCACTGCCCTTACAGCAGTTACAGTACATTGAGCATTTGTTCCTCTGTGCGATTAAGTACTAGAGTAGGAGAGTTCCAGGGCAGGTGATTGGCCAGGGATCACCTGTTGTGGCTAAAGTCAACGTATTTTCCAAGGCAAACTGCAATGATAAATTGTTAATCATGTTTGTGTGTAGCTGCTACCTGAAAACAGACAGAGTCAAGGCTACACTTGAGATCATATGATGCTGCCTGTCTTATCATTTGCAGTATGTGATGGTTCTATAATGTTTCTGTCTATCCTCCTCACAGTCGGGACCATTGACGTGGGAAAGGCCCGGCTCATGTTCTGGGATCTGGGAGGTCAAGACGAGCTTCAGTCTCTGTGGGACAAAGTCAGTCACCAACCCAAATCCATCAGGCTCTTTGTTATCGGCACTGTGGACACACATTTATTTCACAGTATAACTTAACATTTGTAAATCCCTGATGAGTTGTAGGTTTTCAAGCTGATGCTATTGGAAGGTCTGTGCAGTGAGGAGAGAGAAAGAGACAGACAGACAGACAGACAGACTGGCTGAGAGCTTTTAAAATATTTATAGTTTAGCTTTTTAACTTGTAGTGATCATCAGTGACTTTATTAGGCTTACTTAATATATAATGATTCCATTAGTTTATAACATGAAGACATGTAAAACATCATTTCCATGAGGCTGTTCAGTCAGAAGGTGAAGGGTTATATGTAATGCATAAGTCAACTTTGAAAAGAGCTGTTGCTTGAATATGGGAGACCATAGTTTTCACAGTGCCCTGCATCGGCGATAGGATAAGCAGTGACTATAAACTAACGTGTCTTGTATTGTCATAATGATAGGTCTTTATTGTTAGAATATTAATGAATTCTCTCATGATAATGAATGAGATCTTGGTTACCATTCTTAAAAAGCTTGGAGGTAATGCTGTGGTTATTTGAGTGTGTGTGAGCTGCTCTGATTGCGTTTTACATTTTTGTGTTCAGTACTATGCTGAGTCCCATGGAGTCATCTATGTGATAGATTCAACTGATGAAGAGCGCCTGTCAGAATCCAAGGAGGCCTTCGGTGAGTAACACTGTGGCACTTTGTGCTCTGTAGTGTGTGTGTATATGTGTTACTATAAGAGGACAGCTTGCACCATTTTAAAGTGTGTGATTTGACATGCCACATTGACTGTAAGCTCAAAATTATAGGGGGTGGGGGTCCCATGAGCTGTCAGTGCCCAGTGACCATTGGAGGTAATAATCTGGCCCTGCATTTAAGCTTGTGTTTATGGCGCGCGCCATAGCTTCTATGTAGATAGCAGGAGACTCAGACTTAAACAATGTCCACTCCTTTCTTCAGTTTGCAATGCTTCATTTATTTACACTGTACACTATTCATGTATTCAGATTATACAATTTAGGGGCACTTTACATGGTGAAAACGTGACAGTTTTCCCGTTTTTTTCCCTTTCGCGCTGAACTATGGATAGTGTTTTTTTTAATGTAGAGAGAGCCGCGTCCCAGGCATATAGAAGCTACACACGTTTATTTTGCTAGAAAAGCCGGCAGAGCACAAATCTTTCCCCAGAAAAAGTGTTAGGTGGTCTCAATAATTTACTAATCGCTTAGACTAAATTGGCGAGTGTTATATTTGAGCCCTGCACGACACTCTCCGCTGATCACAGTGATAGTGCCGCGGAGAAACCTTTCATGTTATGTTGTCTTCTAACTTTATAACTCGCATGTGGGTATTTTGACAGCAAATGTTATAGACTACGCATACGTGAAGTGGAGCCGTGACGTCAGCGTTACCAGGGAAAATGGTTTCGGTGTTTACAAGAAACCAAAACCGTTGTGTTTTCCAAAAAATCCTCCCTGGGAGTAGATCTCAAAAACTTGCGGTTTCATGCTTGCGTTTGCTGTTTTCATGTAAATGATATAGTGCAACCGCGGGAATATTTACGCGTTTGCACCGTTTCGTGTTGTCGTGTAAAGTGCCCCTTAGACATCCCAAATATACTGTATTTGGATCCTGCTACGATGTGAGCTCCCCGGTCAAATAACTGTTGGCCTGCCCAACAGGCAAACACACCTGGTGTCCCTGCTACACTTGATTAAAACACTTAATCATTACTGCCACCATGTGGTCAAAGTATGCATAACAAATGAATAAAGAAAACAGACAAAGAGAAGAATGAATGGCTTTGAACACATTTTGGTAGAAAGCAAGGACTGTGGTGGTAAACATCATTGAACCCATTAGGAAAGGATCGTTTAATAATCATTGTATGTGTGTAATAATTCCTCTACTATGAACAGGAAGAATTATAACGACAAGCAAAACCTGTTTCAGTGTTAGTAGTGTACACCTATGTTTTAAATGTAGCCTAACTGCAGTTCTTTAGTGAGAATAATGACATGGCAGCACCTGAGTGGTCAACACTCAACCTCATAACATTAAACGGTGTCTTATGTATTAGTAACATGGAAGAAAACGGTCTTGAAGGTATTTGTTACAATATTCAGTCATGATGGGAACACTCGTTTGCTTGTTGTTGAATCACTGATTTTAACTGTGGTCTCCTGCAGAGAAAATGATCACCAGTGAGGTGTTAGAAGGGGTCCCTCTCCTTGTGCTGGCCAACAAACAGGACGTACCGGTACTGTACCAACTTTATTACCTTTACTAAGACCATGTTCAATACATGTGCATTATCAGTTGTTCAATGTTCACCATGTGTCATTTTTTCCCCACTTTTTATGCACATTTTAAAATCTAAATGTTTTGTACGGTTGGACTGTGTTGGCAGTTAAAAGAGCTAACTAAATGAAACTAACTACACTGTATTAGTGAACTTGATTGTTGTGGTGTGGTTTTGACCTGCTGCTGCAGCCTTCAGTCATGTCTTGTGTCTGCTCTCTTCTCAGAACTGTTTGTCAGTGCCAGACATTAAAACAGCCTTCAGTGACTCCGCCCCCAAGATTGGCAAGAGAGACTGTTTAGTCCAGCCTTGTACTGCGCTCACAGGGTAAGACGGCTACTGTGTTCAACTCTACACTGTGTATACAACAAAAACAACCCATCAGATATGATCCATTACAAAGGCCCATTTAATCAATACCTCAAATCAAGGACAATATGAGTTGCTTGTAGATTGGATTCCGGTATATTTCAAATGTGATCATGTTGTTGTTTGACTATAGTCAATTCTGTTTACAGACTGACTTTGAGAATGATGACTTTATGATTCACCTTTAAAAAGCTATAATAATACTGTATCATTTAAGGTTATGCTAAAGTAATGATAACTGCTGCTGTGGGCTGGATGTGTTATCAATAATATCTCACCAATTAGACCTTCTAAGAGGAACTTTAAAACGTTAGTCAAAGAGTCTCATTTTTCCTCACTTGTCACAGCAAACGAGACCATCAGTTATAAGAGGACCTGACGTCCTAAATTTTCAGCATTTGTTAACGCCAGGACACACCAGCCCGATAATCGCCGTCGTCAAAAAAAAAGACAAATCTGTTTGGTGTGTGCCGTGACGTCGGCCGACGTAGAGGTCGTCGGGCTTGTTTTGAGCCTGTCGGCCGCCAATTGAACATGTTCAATCGGCGGCCGACCGTCTTTCATTTGGAGCAATTTGATTGGTGGAGGGCTAGCGAATCAGTGAAGCCCGGAAGTGAGGCGGGTAGCACAAACAGCTAACAACAGCTAGCCATCGTTTTAATGTGTTTGTTCGTTTCGTTTTGAGAGTACTCACATGCATCAACCCTTGTTGACTGCTCGACACCATGCTCGACACTCTCTGCTAAAAATTGTGCTCTTATGGTCCATAACTATAAATACGTATTTCTATCTATGTTTATGCTCTAGAGAGCTGTCCCATCATTTCCGGCTTTCGTATTTTTTCGGGCCACAATACAGATTAGCGCCGCCTGCTGTTGTGGAGACATTACGCAGAGCGTACGGAAAATAAGCAGTCGACTCGGTGTGTTCTTTGGCCGCGACGGGAAGACTGGAGCTTCCTGAAACGGCCGACTCCATTTTTTGCATAGTCGGAACAAGTCGGACTGGTGTGTCCTGGCCTTTATTTGACACGCAATCCTCAGTGAGCAAACGTTAGTAGATCAGCTTGCACATTTTTATTTATTTATTTTGCGGGTGAAGTTTGCGAACTTTTTTGCACACGCAAACGTTTAATACATCAAACCCACACACACAGTGCCTTTTACTCTTAAGCAGCTGCACCATCCACCTCTGAACGTAACACTGTCCCACACCAAGGTAAAACCACACACCTTACTGGTAGAAATGCTCTGCCGGGGCGCTCCGGTGGCGTAGTGGATAGAGCGCATACCATATCGGCTCCGGCCTTCGTTGCAGTGGTCACGGGTTCAAATCTGACCCGTGGACCTTTACTGCATGTCATCCCCCCTCTCTCTCTGTCTCCCCATTTCAACTCTGTACTATCCAATAAAGCTTGAAAAATGCCAAAAAATGATCTTTAAAAAAAGAGATGCTCTGCCGTCTTGGATCTTTTCATGTGCTTGGTCAGAAGAAATGTAAAAAAAAATCTATTGTATGACTCCTTTTTTTATTTATTTTATTAATACAGAGATGGCGTGAACGAAGGCATTGAGTGGATGGTGAAGTGTGTTGTGAGAAACATTCACAGGCCACCCAGACAGAAGGACATCACGTAAGAGGTCTGCAGCTCCTCTCTCTCTCTCTCTGGGACAGTCCACCCGGACCCCGGAGCCCAGGACTCCCCTCTCTCCTGGTGTCGCTGTGACTTTAAACACTTTGACTTTCTGCTTGAAGGAGTTCACTACGGACAGTGTGAACATTTTTGATCACCAAGCGGATGTGTTTTGTATGGACCTCCTATCTGTTCCACCTCTGTGAAAGCGTGTTGTGGTTGGCTGTGTGTGTGAGTAGCAGCTTCTGAGCTTCTCTCATTGACCAGAACACACACACACTCACCTTGAGCCGTCAGGTCTCACATATGGTCAACTGTAATACACTGCTCCTGTTTGTTCACTCTAACTCATGCTCACCACCTGTCTAAACTTGTTGATTCAAAGGGAAGGGAAAGCTGAGTTTTCCTCACTTTGATTATTGAATACTTGTAGTAAGCGTGTAAGGCCCCCGGTTGGCTGTGCAACAACTTCCTGTCAAATATAATCTAGTACAAAGAAAGGGTATCTGATAATTAGTTACTGGAGTGGAAGCTAATCAGCGATAGCATGTGTTTGCCTCTGCATGGACTGAGTGTCTTTGACCGTGAATCGAGGACAATAGAGAAGTCGTGCTGTGAACTTCACTGGTGCCGTACACGGGATTTGATAACTAACAACTTTTTATGATTAATTAGTAATTAGCACCATTCCCACAGTAGCTCAATTCAGTTTGTTATTTCGCCATCTCCTTATATCATAATATTAATAATAACTTGTCAAACTCCTGCACAATCATGGCTGTGTTCATTCCACATCACATAAAAGAATAGGGCCTAGCTAATGGCAGACGACCAGACCGTCCAAATGTATAGCAACAAGGATTTCTCCTGTACATGACATGTGATTGACATCACAACACATGGTAATGTAGGCAGTGCTGAAATCATAGACAGCACTAAGCAAATGCCTGTATGTCTGGTGTGGCAGTGCTACCACAAACTATTGCACCGATTGAATTACAGTTGAGTCATTGCCAGTCAAACACCAAAGATCCTTGCCCCCCGGACCATGCCAATGTAGGGGCACTGTGTAATTGCAGAAAGATAAATTAAACCGATTTAAGTGTGTGTGACTGAGCTCATATAACTGATAAAGCTATATATAAATATAAAATAAAAACTTCTTACAGACATGAATTTGAATTTTTATCTTCACACTACAATCATAAGATTAAATAATTCTCAACGGATAACTAATTATGCTGAGTCAGGGACATTTTTCCACTACATTTATACAGCTGTGTAGTGTGGAGAGTTTAAATCCTGACCTGAGCTAATGCTGTGACAGGAGAATGACTATCAACAGTTCAGTAAACCTGAAAACCTTGTTTGAATTGTTTTTCATGTGAATGGGGCTTTATGCAACAGAGTACCATTCATCTCTGTGTTATACCTGTATGTCTTCTGTAAAATCCCAACTAAAACTCTTCATGTTTTGACTGACTTTGGAAATGTTAATCTTCAGAATCGGCACAGACACTACTAGTGGTTGGGAAACTGGACATAATATCTGGACTAACTACATTTGCTGAGCACACTGAGAATTCTTGAAGACCTCTGCTAAATAGTTGTATACCTTCAATCCCATTTACCGGTACCTGGAATTGTTTCAACAAAAATAGTCAATTTCAAGAATAGAGGACAAACAAAACTTATCTCCATGATATCTTGATGAATAAGTCACAAGTAAAACTTTTGGACGAAGAAGAAAGAACAAGAGTAAAAAAATGACCTTACGTTTTATGAAAGGTGAAACAACAAGGATGTAAAATGTTAGTGTGTTACTGTGGTATTGAGGCCCTTTCACTTTTATTACTATACCAATAAACAATAGAATACCATATGCAAATAGTATTCAACTGAATTCCTCTGAATATGTCAGCCTTTAATCACAGAGTGCTCTTGCCTTGGGTTTGTAAGTGTTTTAAGAATGTAGACTTCAGTGCATTTCTGTAGCATTCTGTACTCATTCACACAGCAATGGCAGCGAGCTACAGTGGCCTGACCATTCGGGAGCAATGGGACTTTGTGTCTTTCACTGAAACCCCTGAGGGCTGGGGCAGCCATGGGTTGGCCTGAAACCTATGATATGATTTCAGAAAAAAGTTTCTGATTAGTTTGCTCCAATGGAAAGGCAGTAATAAAAGCTGGCAGTGTGGGAGTGCATAGGGGAACTTCAGAAATCGGAAGAAGTATGAAAGAAAAACCATGAAAGATCCCCATAGAAATGCAGGAGAAGCAGTGGATCTGTGTTTAAACATTATGGCTAGTGACTAGTGGCTCCATGGAATTTCATAATATTGTACTGCTTTGTCTTTAAATCAATCCATGGGGAAATTGTCTGTTTTCGGATTGAGAGAATTTGGAAATGAAAGACTTCTATGAATTCTGTGAAAATAAGCAGGATGACACAACCTTTCATATTATTGAGTTGTATTAAACATAACATTGTTTTACCCATTTTCACACTTCTGTACTTTTTCTGAATGTATTCATAATATGTTACGATAAAAGCTTCTTACTGAAAGATACGTAACAATGTGTTTTTTACTTTGAAACACAATTTTAGGCTATACAATTGAACTGTTATTTTCTTCCTGACTTGCTTTAAAAGCCACCCTATATTATTCATACCAGCAGGAAACAATGGGCCATTTCGAATGCTAATGCTACTTGTCCCTCAAAGTCATTAAATCAATGTGGTGTCTGTTACTGTAATACATAATACATCAGCACTAATGTAACTTATCAAACATAAGCAACTGCAGGTGTTGCCCCCTTGACTTAGTGGTAGCCAGGATGGTGTTTTGCCATGAATGGTGTTGTTCAAGAGACACAAGGCAAAACTTTCATTAATCCGGATCGCAGGATTTATTCTGCACCAGGACATTTATTCATTTAACTACCTACAATTTTGTGTACCTTATTGTAAAGTGTTACCCCTAACTTAAATACTGATGAACCTTGAGTTCTTTGAATGTAAGGCGACCTTGAGAGCTTTTGAAAGGCGCCTCGAAATAAAATTTATTATTATTATTATTATTATTATTATTATTATTATTATTATTATTATTATTATTATTGTTATTAACCAAATCTACATTCTGAAAGAAAGCAGTTGAGTGACACATACTGTATAAAGCAGGTGTACACCAATGTAGGTTTTGTGGGGCCAATGGTCAATTTAATACAGTGATTTGTACAGTAGTGTTATAACATTTAGTTTAGTTTAGAGATATGCATTAGCCCACTATCTTTGAAACCTTCTGATAGAACCTGAAGGCAACTCAGACCGATATTACCTGCTGTCATTCCGTAACCATGGAAGATAAACTGTAACCATGCAGATCAACTATTTAATTCTAAATAGGAGTTGCAACTGCAAGCAAGCTACACAAGAGCAGGAAGATACGTAAAACAAAGGAAAATAGGTAGGCTCAATCATTGGTGGATGAAATAAATGCTACACATACAGCTAAGGATAGTTTGGTAATAATTGGGTTGTATTTAGCATTTGCTTATGGGTAACACTGAATTGTTTACTTTATGGATTCATGCAACTATAGTAGAGCTTTGATGTTGGACTAATAACATAGCTGGGGATGTACATTAGGTCAATTGAGTGAGTTAACGTGTACGTTTCTGAGTTTGGTTGACTGGCTTTTTCTTGCACAAAAGCAAGAACAACAACTTACACATTTGGAAATGTATTCATATTCAACATGGCCTTGCCACTGTCAGTGACTTTATAACTTCATAGGATATATTGTTTATAAGGTAGTTACATACTACTGGTGAGGAGCCAGAAGAATACTGGAGATTGAATAAAAAGCCAAAAATAAACAAAAGTTTTGCCATTGTACATGCTCATGCACTAACTTCCCTTACATCTGTGGATGTATGTTCTAGTTACCATGGATGAGATCAAGCTGGCCTTTAAAAGCTCAGATGAGCATGGAGCCCAGGAGACCATGCCTCAGATGTACAACGTCCCAGAGCTCTACAACCAAATCCTACAACTGCTCAATGCAAAATTTAGTGACCACTCCCTCATGGTTAGTATAGCATTATTTAGAGCTGGGTATGAGCTATTTGTTTCTGTAATGGCGGTCATTGATAGCATAGGTTTGCTTAACATATTGTAAATAGCATCTTGGCATACGGACATGGACTGCCCATGGAAGCTGCTGTTTTTAATAAGAAGCAGTCTGTGATAGTTGCACAGTGCAATTGTCACAGTCCACATAGTATAGAATACAGCGTGTGTAAATTCAGCTGCACTGTAAACCTACTGGGACATATGACCAAAACTGTCACTTTGGTCAAAGCAGTACGGCAGTAAAGCCAGATTCAGCTCTTTTATGGTCCCCTCTGTGTCATGTCTGATAAGCCACAGCTACTTGTGTTTTCCAGGGGCTTTAAACTTTAAAAAAAGAGAAACATGTCTGTTGGGGTTGTTGGAGGATGGCAGTAGATTGATGCATGGATGTGGTTGTAGGTGTTGCAGGAGGAGCTGCGTCTCATGCAGAGGAGCTCCTATTTCCTGGAGATCCAGAGGGATGACCTGCTCCCATCAGAGCAGCTGCAGCAGCACACCCTGCACCTGTCTGACAGCACAGTGTGGTCTCTGATTGACCAGCGCAGGCTGCAGAGGGCCATGGCTCTAGCACACGGCCAGGTCAAGCTGCTCCTCTCTCTGCTGGCCATGCTCTGCCAGGAGATCATAGGGGGCTGCAGGCAGCTGGAGGCCTTCATCCTACAGTGTGACCAGGGCTCGGTGGACAGTGACATGGCAGCTTCTACGCAGCAGACGCTCCAGCAGACCCTCCAGTACAGGAAGGACTTTGAGGACAGAATGACTCGGAACCTTGGTCCTCTGGACCTGGACAACCAGCTCATCCCCAACACAGGCAACTTCCCCATCCCACAGCTGAGTGCCTCCCTGGCCATCAAGATGCCCGTGGTGTTTGAACGCAATGCATCCCGCACCACATCCGACACTGTGCATCTGTCTTGGCAAGTGGCAGGCTCGCATTCTAAGGAGCCCAACCAACAGTTTGAGATCCATGTGAAGAGCCTTCACCCAACCAGTTTAGAACACGGCCATTTTACTAAGTCTACCTGCCAGTCGTACAATATACTGGTCAACAGCCTCCTTCCAGACAGGTTCTACCAGTTCTCTGTCAAGAGAGTCGATTCAGTCAACTTGGTCTATGGACTGTGGGTTGACACCATCGTCCTGAAGACCTTGGATAAGTAAGGGCAAAATTGCCTTTTTAGAATAGAAAGAAATAAGGAGAATCCACAGCCTGTTTACACTTACAAAGAGAAATATTTTTGACCAGCTCAATTACAAATAAAATAACTATGACTTTTTTAAATGAAAACTGTGTTGAGTGCATTGTTTAATATATTTTCTAAGTTGTACATTATGTCAGGCGTAAATTGTTTATCTTCCAGAAAAAAATAGCAGAGAATACTTGCAGCAGCAGCAGGGTGAGATCCCTTTCGCCAGACAGACTGCTACTCCTGCAGGATCTGTGGCTCCAAGTGCTGTTTTACATATATCAAGCTGCTTTGTGTTTCAGCAGATTGTGTTTAAACATTCGGAGTGTTTGTGTACAAGAGGAACGTTTGAGAAATATATATTTATGAGACAGGCAACATTTGTTTGTAAGACACATGGTGGAGTGAGCTCTCTTCTGCCTCTTACTTGGCTTTGACAGTGTAAAACAAGGAATAGATCAGGTCTCATCTCACCACAAACTAACTAAAAAGCTTGCAGCGTTTACAGCTTCAGCTCAGATAAAAAAAAACATTGACCATGTATACATGAACAGCACACTCTGATTAATGTCCTCCATACTCTTGTTAAGACAATATTCCAAATAAGGTGTTTCCGTTGCTGCAGCTACGGGAATATCCCCTTTTACACGTCAATCAGCATTTTCTTAATAACTTTATTAAAAAATATCATCGCAAAACATCAAAACAGATACAGTGCATATAAATGACAGTGCAAAGTTACAAGCCAACAAGTAAAATAGAAAAAAATATTTATAGAATAAAAATATTTATAATGATTTATAGAAAAAAGAAACAAGCCTACACCAGAATTAACAAAATGACAATAAATGATAAAGACAGCCTCTAGGTTGGAGCAGAGAGAGAGAAAAAAGATGAGTTGACAAAATAAGAAAAAAATAAAATGACATCCTATTCAGGGATAGTTGGAAAAGTTTTTTTCTTTGCATAAGCCAAGAAGGGTCCTCACATCTTTACAATCATTATTTGGAAGAGCCTTTGAGAGTACACCGGAGTTTCTCAAGTTGCAAATGATGTATAATGTCTTTTATCCACAAAGTATGAGATGGTGGTCTTGATGATTTCCATCTCAGAAACAGGTGGAAGTCTACGGTTTACACATGCTATAGTTTAACAGCAGTAAACCAGGACATGCATCGCAAAATGCGGAAAAATGCAGCGAAAACTTTGGAATATTTAGAGCGATTAGGGTGTAAACGTACAGTACATGCATGTCTCAATAATGCAACTAAGAATTGGATTTTATTTCTGACAAGCATAAAGCGGCTGGAGTGTTTGTGTTCACTTCAAAGTGCCAGGGGAATGTTGGACGCGGTTAGAATATCCTTTTATAGCAGTAGTGTCCTGTCCCCTACACAATCTTGTTTTTCCTCTGCCTCACTGTTTTGTCATGTACCGCACCACTAAGAAGAAAAAAAAGAAGAAGTATGCAACAATTGAAAGCATTTTGAGCAGCACGGATTACTCGGGGGCAAACTGGGTCTCCTTCTAAGGCAGCAAAATCCACCCAGGCCTTGCTCTCTCCATCCTATTCCTACCTTCCTTCCTCTTCCTCCACAATTCCTAAAGCGCTTCTCCTTATTGCAATAATATTGCATTAAAGAGTACATCTAGAATCTAAAGGAAACCAACACAGCTGCTCAGGAAGATCAGCGGATAGAAATGGACGACAATGCAAGTTAAATACACTTGCGATGAGATATTTAAAAAAAGCGCTCCATGCTCATCTACTGAGCAATATTCCTTTGAAAGACAAATATGTGTTCCTTGTTATGTCTTTTTTGTTGTTGCATGAAAGTACTGTAACAGAGTGGTTGAAAACGCCACTAGATGGCTAAACTGTAATTAAATCATTTCTGGGAAGAGGAAAACAAAGAATTTCCTTTTATGTTCCTGTTAAAATCCCCGTCCGCTTTGCCAGCCAGACCCAATAATTATTCCTACCAAGGCCTGAAACACAATATAAGCTGATGTGTGACTTATTTCCTTACTCCCTTCATTAAAATGTATGCCTCAGTTCCAAAGAATCGTTCACGGTGAACCACACCCAATCTTTTCTAGTAATGATGCAATGGGTCTAGTGAGCACAGGTCTTGATCTGAACTTCAATTTACATTTGGTCATTTGGTGTTTGTTTCAATGATTGTGGTAATTCTCTAGCTTGGTCCTACCAGACCATCGTACTTCATTTCATTTGTACAGAAGGCAAACACAATTGACAAACGTTAACTCACTTGAAGGCGGGTGTCTGTTGAAGTTTATAACTATTGCATCTGCCCAGTGCCACTCTGGATCTGCCAACCAATTGCATAACGTTTTTTTTTTTTTTTTTTTTTCAGACATCAAAAACAATACAAAACAAAATGAAAAGCATAAAAATACAATAAATAAAATGTATTATGTATTGTAATGTTTAAATGACTTCATAAAAAGAAAAAAAAAGAAAACAAATTATCTGTATTGATGTGATATGCCTGAAAAGGAGCAGGAAGAAGTATACACTTATTTAATCCTACCCCTTTTCCATAGTAATTTTTTTTTTAAATATTTATTATATTCGCTTCTTGTATTCCATATAATCTCTATACAATCTATCTATACAATTGGCGATACTATATTTGACATTTACGATCTATACATACATACAACTTAATACACTATGATTTTTTATATTTTATATATTTATACAATGCATATACAGGGCTGTACGCTTATTTTTTAAAGTGGTAGCACTGGTGCTAGCAAGCAAAAAAATTCAGTAGCACAAAAATAAATTTGGTAGCACACAAAGTATGATCGAAAACTTGCATGACCCTAACCCTTGCATTTAGCTCTAATTACCTTTGAGCGTGTCATCTTGGTTTTATTTGAGATTCTCAATGAATATGATATCCTAGTGTGCAGTAATAATTGTAGAAAAATTAATAGGGGTGCACTGATTGCAATTTAGACAAAAGAGTCTAACCTGCCAATGGCAATTTTTTTGCTGATTCAGAATTATTTCCCCCCCATAGAACTGTAAAAATAATGTCTATACATATATATTTTTTATAAACATATCATTATTATATTAGGCTAATAATAACAAACATTTTTAGAACATGTCATTCTTTTAATGAAAACCATACTTTAAAACATTGAACATATAGCCTATTAAATAAATTAGTAAACATAGTTATACAATTTAGGCCAAGTTAAATAGGTTGTGTCAATCTTTGTTTAAATCATAGATAGTTATTGCTCTTGACTGCTTTCTTTATAGGTCCATGGTTGACTGCAGGGCTGTGAAGCGCTAACTTCCTGTTCTTACCTGCTTCAAAATAAGAGTCAACTCGCATTTGGCTAGTAACCGACTTTTATTGTGAAAGCGCACAGGAAATGTTCTGTTTGCACACGCACTAACTTGACTGCGTTAATGTAAAGAGAGCCGTCTCCTTCCTGTTTTAACCGTTGGTGAAGTTAGACGCCATAATCGCCGCACAAGCACAGATCCCGAGCACACATCTTTCACCAGCCAAAGTGGAGGGTAGACTTAATAACTTACTCGTCTAAGACTACATTCACCCGCATTTGGACAGTGTTAATGTAGAGCCCTCTAAGCAGTATTTTTGCATAGCTCCTCTGTGTCTCAAACAGACAGCATCTGCTCATTAGCACTGGTGCGACTGGACTTGTATTCATCATCGCACGTGATCAATTTCAGTAGCAAATGCGATCAAAACTGTCGCACTGTACAGCCCTGAATATATCTATATTTATATACAATCAATATATCCATATCTACATACATATCTATACAATCAGTATATATATCTATATATATATCAATACAACCCATATATATATATAATTTATTTATTTATTTATTTATTTATAATTTCCTTCTTACTTCTCTACCTCATCCCTGTACCTTTTGAAAATCATTGCTTTGAACCTTTTTTTAAACTGGATCAAGTTTGGACATTGCTTTAGCTCCATGCTCATCCCATTCCACAGTTTCACACCCCCAATTAAGATGCAATGACATTTTAAAGTCATGCGTACAGCCAGTGTCTTAAAGTTTAACTGTTCCCTCAAATTGTAACCCCCCTCTCGGTCAAAAAAAAGATTTTGAATGTTACCTGGTAGCAGTTTATTTCTAGCTTTGAACATGATTTGTGCAACTTGATATTCAACCAGGTCCTTGAACTTTATGATCCGGGAATGTAAAAACAGGAGGTTGGTGTGATCATAATATCCAGCTTTATTGATTATTCTTATGGCTCGTTTTTGTATTGTGACTAATGGTAGCAGTGAGCTTTTGTAAGTGGTCCCCCAGACCTCCACACAGTAATTTAAATAAGGTAAGATCATTGAGCAGTAAAGAATATGCAATGATTTTTGATCCAATATATGCTTTGCTTTAGACAGGACTAAGATGCTTCATGACAGTTTAGATTTAACATGTTTTATGTAAGGTTTCCAGCTGAGCTTATGACCTATTGTCACACCAAGGAATTTATTTACATACACTCTTTCAATATTAACACCGTCAATCATAACATTTACGTCATTATTTAAATTACAATTTCCAAACAACATGATTTTTGTTTTACTTAGATTCAATGACAATTTATTATTGTCAAACCACTTTTTGCTCATTTCAGTTGTAATTAACTCCAGAAGCTGCTGCAAGTCAATGAAACAGGCCTGTAGTTTGTGAAGTGGTGTTTGTCTCCAGTTTTGTACAGCGGTAAGACTTTTGCAATTTGGTTGGTTGTGACGTATGACATGCGCCGGCTTCTGACTACAACTGAAATTGGCGCACAACCTCAACGTCATTGTTCTCAGCCACTCCCTCTGTTCGCTGATTGGACAGCCAAAAATCTGGCTGAGAAAACCCGTGAATATACCACGGACCTAGACTGACTACTGAAAGGAAATGAAAATTGAGTGCAAGTACGTAGGCGTGCGGTGCCAGGCTAGCAATTCTCCAGGCGCTGGCCAAATACAGTTAACGAAAAAGTAAAGGGTTGACCTTCCGATCTTTTACCCCAGTTGGCCAACACATGTCTCCAAATCCTGATTAACAGTGTCATTTGAAGGAATCACTTCCATGCAGGAGGTAGGCCTACATTGGAAGAAAACAAGACTGTGGGAACTAGGGAATGACAACTTGAGATTATAGCGGAAAGGAGAGAGAGAATCATTTATTTAATTTCATCTGAATTATCTTCTTGCCCATCTTTTCTTCCCCAGTCATAGTCTTCCTCCACTGGATTTACTGTAAGAACTGCTACATGTTATTTATCAGTACCTGTATACTAGCATAGTGGATTCAAATAATGGTAGTCTAGAGCACTGCAACTATTGAGTTTTGGAGCATGGACTCAATTTCATATTTAACTGGCAAACTGTAAACACAACACCACAGAGATACTCCTGGAATCCTCCATTGTCAGCTAAATTAGCACCTTTAGCTGAAATCTCCACAGAATGAAAGATTTCCCTGTATCTGATTATAGCAAACACGCAAAACAATCATATCTGCCGCTGCATATTACACTCATGAGTTTATGTATTCACAAGAACATGCCTCAGTTGTAAATAATAAGTCATCACATATTATCTACTTTCTAAATCATTATTATAAGCTTTTAAAAAAAGGCAGGGGCCTCTTAAGGCAAGGCAAGGCAAGTTTATTTATAAAGCACAATTCAGACACAAGGCAATTCAAAGTGCTTTACAGGGTTATAGAACACATCAATATTAGACATTATAAATTGCATTTAAGAGATAATAAAAGCAAAGAACAAATACAGACAGACACATTGCTCAAAACCTTGTATGTTTCGTGCACTGATGGCGGTTTAAAGACGGGGTTTCTTCAATCTCGCATCACTAGAAATATGGTATTCAAATTGTTTACAATCTAAACCATTTGAATTGAGTGTAAGTTGACATAAACCAATGAAAACAAAACAATTGCCAACAGCATAAAATGCTTCACCTGTAACAGTGCAAAGTTAGTGCAACGCAGCATAAATTAAAAACAAGTCCCTGGCAGTGCTTAAAGAGGACCTATTATGCTACTTTTCTGGTCTTAATTTCTTGTTTTACACTGCTATAGAGCAACCTGACACGAATCACATCACAAAAAACTATGTAGATTTTCGGGAAGCTCTTTCTTTTATTTTGGCGATCCAGCACATCCTGTCAACACTTGAGTGTGTGTGCTTCGGCTCCCTCCGCCTGTGCTTCGGCCATCTCCGCTCCCCTCCCCCCCTCCTGCAAACCCCACTCCGTTGTGATTGGTTACCTTCCTTCCGGAACACTTTCAGTGGCGGGAAGCGCGAGCATGGACCTATAAGGGCGCGAGGCAGACGCGAGGCAGACGCGAACAGGGAAGTGACAGCATTACCATACATGGAAACATCCGCGTGGAGACATCACAAAGTTTTATGCGACGGCACAAATTATGAAAGGGTAGACCGCTTTGAACACGTGACTTCTCGACTGGCTAGAATAGTGTTTAGTGCTCTGCACAGATACCCCAGACGGTCAGCAGGGAATATGTCGAAATGCATGTAAGTCATTATTTGATAATTTAGTATGGTTAAGCATGACTATGAATCATCATAACAACGTTTATAGGTCATAAAAGTCAAAAAGCATCATAGGTCCTCTTTAAGCAAAATACTGTAGAGTAGGAAGCCAAGCACAGGCTTAAGAAGATACAATACTTAATTGACAGCACATACTGAATAATGGATCCAGTAAATAAGATGATAACATGAGCTTCAGCTGCAAAGTCTGTCCATATGTCCTGTGGGGACCTGATGCCTTCTGGAAGCTAGATAACATGTTTAATATCGCCCAGCTCGCTCGTTTCTGTAGTCCCCGGTGTCCGGACATGTGGATGAGTGGGAGCCAGGCCTGAGCGACAGCATCTGTCAGGTCTGACACAAAGCCTGGCTTTCGTAGTCAAGTGCCGAACCTTCGTGAGGAAATCATCATCCCCCACTATATATATGAGTGGGTTTAATGCGCTGTTTAAGCAAGCCAGGGCTCTACCCACCTGATGCGCTATGTAGATGTTGAGGAAATTGGTGCGGCATTCCCCATTTAGTTTCGAAATCCTGGTTTGAATATTAAGGTTTCTAAATACATGGTAGGGGATGAAGCAGATAGAGAACAGTATCACCAGAACCAAGACCAGTTTCAAACACCGCTGCTTAAGCAGAGAGTTGGAGCTTTTTGCAAGAACCACAACAATATGTCCGTAACAGATCACAATGATAAGCAATGGAATGGCAAAACCTGTGATGGACCAGCCGATGCTGTAAGGCTGGTAGGCTCTGATCAGCGTGTTGGACGTGGTGTCAAAACACGAATTTGTGGAATTTTCATCATTCTTGTCAAAGAACATATCAGGGAGGATCTGAATAATAACCAAAAGCCAAACCAGGGCGGTTATGGCGAGGGAGTGGCGGCTGCGGATCCTTCCCATCACTTTCATTGGGTGAACGATGCCCAGGTATCTATAGACGCTGATGCAGGTGAGGAAGCCGATGCTGCCGTACAGGTTGAGGTTGAAGCAGAAGCGGGTCAGCTTACAGACAGGTTGGCCGAAGCGCCAGAGGCTTTGGTTCGCGTAATAGTCCACGAGGAAGGGCAGAGTGAAGAGGTAGAGCAGGTCGGCCAGCCCCAGGTTCAGCATGAAGATATTAATGCTGCTGATGTTGTTCCAGCTTCTGCACACGCTCCTCAGGCCCAGGATGTTGGACACGGTCCCGACAACAAACACAGTGATGAACACATGTGGAAGAAAGCGGTGCGTAAAGTTCAGGTCCCTGCTCTCGCAGGCTCCGTGCGTGGTATTTCCATCCATCTCTTGGGTTCCCGCTGATTTAAAAACTCCTTTTCATTCAATTTAAATGTTTTCATAAAACGAAACCGAGTCAGCCAGTGGTCGGCTCGCTCAGGTCAAATATCTCTGTGAATGTGCACTGTGCAAAACATAACCTTATAGTTGATAAGGAAAATGCCCGCCCATTTCCTGGTTTAGTATGCATGCAGAGGCATGTGGGCACACAGACACTTCCAAAAACCAGGGATATTTTCCTTTGGAATTTGTTTACAATATAGGATGGAAGAACAGGTTGCTGGCGCAAAATAAATTGAATAGGAAAACGAGCTATTCAAATGTCCCAAATTGCCATAAACATATATATATAAAAAATGGCAGTTCAAATCTGAGGTTGCCAAGAAGTGGACAGGATGTGAATGAGGATACACGTTGCATGTGTTTACATCTGGATAGGCTACTGATTACTGTACACTGTGAGAAAGCAACATCTCCTCTTCATGTTTGAAAGTGTGCATTCTAGAATATGTGTCATTTCAGATGTTCTACTGCTCATTATATTATAAATATTTCTTATCTTTGATTTGAAAGTGATATTTCCACAGATTTGTCCTTTGCTTTATTTTCACACACACATACGTACACACACACACACACACACACACACACACACACACACACACACACACACACACACACACACACACACACACACACACACACACACACAACTATAACACGAAGCTGAAGGCTAACTAATTTTTCATTTACAAATGTTGATTAAATCTATTCAGCTACTGCCAGATGTCATGTTTGCATCCTGATTGTAATATTTCATTTTGAATGACCGAACCCTGGAATACAAATGAAAAGGAATAACTGCAGAATTTATACAGGGCTTTTATTCACCCATTCAAACTCACACATTGATTCCTCTCTGTCGCTTTCACAATGATTGAATAATGCTCTGTTTCCTACACACAGGAGCATGGCATGTATGTCACACCAACACACTGTGATCAAGGTCATTTGGCTGCTTCTTGTTACCTGACAAACAGCATATGTCAACGCTACTTTAAGTCCTAATAGGAAACATTGTGTATACACTATGAAGCGTATCAATGGCCAGATCCACTAAAGGATTGCGCTGCTTTTGCGGCCACTGAACCGGTGCAAATGACAGAATAAAATAGCGTCCAATCCACAGAGCACATGCAAAGGGGGAAATGCATTAAAACGGCCCTGCTGTAATTTGCATGTGTAAAGAAGGGAATATGCTTTAGACTTTAGACTTTATTGTCCCCAAAGGGAAATTCTTCTTCACGTCACAGGTACATTTATGGGCCGCACGGCGACAGACAATAGACAGAAACAAATAACACGCATACAGAATATATAAACAGAGTGGGACTGGGGTGTTTTATCTTGGCCTTTTGTTGAGAATATGCTCTGCTGGAAAGAAACTCGTCAGAGGAACAGACATGCTGTGAGCATTGAACAGTGTTTGAAGTGGACAGCTATGATAACTGTCAGAAACTTCAGCACATTTACCGTCTGAACTTTCGGGTGAGATCAGTTTTCTATTGGATCTTCCTCACACCTAAAGTGACCTGCAGCATTCTGGTGCTTGACTGTTGATCCGTGTGTCCAAACGCCTGCTAACCTGAATTTAACAGCAACTGTTAATGCCTCACAGGAAATAACTGAAAATCCTTCAAACGCTTCAGTGTGTTTGCTAAAATCTTGGTGGAGAGCAGATGAAAATGCCTTGATGAAGAAGTTGTATATGCTTTTTTTATATTAGTATATAGTAGATACTCAATAAATTTATAGTAGTTAGTGATTCATTTTGCATTTGTTACTGTTGTAGTTTTTATTCTGATATGTCGTTCCAGCCATTTAGACTTTCAGATCATCAGCCCCATTGCCCGCTGCTGGATGAGTGGAATATTGTTGGCATCTGAGCAGTGTAGGGCTGGCAGCGGGCCTGTGCAGGTAGGCCCTCCCCTAGGATGTGGACCTCCTCCCATGTGTTGGGAGAGCTGTCCCTCTTCACAGCCCAGCTCATCCTGACCTGACCACAGCACACACATACACACACACACACACCCGCACACGCACGCACACACACACACACACACACACACACACACACACACACACACACACACACACACACACACACACACACACACACACACACACACACACACACACACACACACAGGAGGAGGAATGTTTTGAGTGAATCACTTTATCATTATCAAATAAGTGCAACTATGTTTTGCAAGAGTTATGGTTAACATGTGCAGACAAGTAACCTGCATCTATCTGTTCATATCCTGTCTTAACAAAGTGTTTATTAACCCTGTGGCCGTCACATAAAGCAGCACCTATTTCCAGTAAAAAGACTGTCAAACTGTGCACCGGTAAAAGCCAGCCTTCCTTGCTGCTTCTCCAAATATTGCGATTCCTGGGTCCGGTTGTATCTAATTTCCACAAATGTTAGAGAATATGTCTTCATAAAATTGCATAAATTCACTATTAATGGCCGATTGATCTGTGGTTTCAACATGACTTGTTTGTATTTCTGATATACAAGTGGTTTCAACAGATTGTTTTAACTGATTGCAAAGTCATTTACCAACTTACTCTCCATATTCATATTCCCTTTGCCTTGATTTCAAAAACCGCTCCTCCTCTAACTGTAGTCAGAATGTCCAACTCTGTTTGCAGAGCTACGCGATTCATGTGGAGGTCAGTCGAAAGTTAAGTTAATGTTCCGGATCTATAGTATTTATTCCAAATTGACCTTTTCTGCTCTTACTTTATTCATATTTGCATTATAGGATATTATCTGACCCTGTAGGAAGGCCTACATCACCTCCTGTACGTTCGCTTGGAGTCTGGTTTGTCTGTAGATAGAAGTCTATTAGAGAAGAGACAAAGCCACAAAATCCTTGTGCGCTAGCTGCATTAGATTGAGTCTTCACGTGCATTTAGTGTATTTGTTATTTGGAAGGCGACGCTTCGACCAGATGGGACTATTGTCTGAAATTATTATGGCCGTATATTCAGAAGACATGCTTAACATTCTTTTATCCATAAATATATCCTCATATAATGCTGACTTTGAGGATCTGAAAATTTAGCAAAAAGTTACACACATTATCCCAATTAGGAGCATACAGGTTTACTACTGAAACACCACCTAATTTCCCTTGGACCATAACAAACCGACCATCATTGTTTGCTGTTACTTAGACAACCTCAACACATCCCTGTGTATAAGAATGGCTGTACCCAGGGCTGTACGCTTATTTTTTAAAGTGGTAGCACTGGTGCTAGCAAGCAAAAAAATTCAGTAGCACAAAAATAAATTTGGTAGCACACAAAGTATGATCGAAAACTTGCATGACCCTAACCCTTGCATTTAGCTCTAATTACCTTTGAACATGTCATCTTGGTTTTATTTGAGATTCTCAATGAATATGATATCCTAGTGTGCAGTAATAATTGTAGAAAAATTAATTTGCTGATTCAGAATTGTTTCCCCCCCATAGAACTATAAAAATAATGTCTATACCTATATATTTTTATAAACATATCATTATTACATTAGGCTAATAATAACAAACATTTTTAGAACATTTTATTCTTTTAATGAAAACCATACTTTAAAACATTGAACATATAGCCTATTAAATAAATTAGTAAACATAGTTATACAATTTAGGCCAAGTTAAATAGGTTGTGTCAATCTTTGTTTAAATCATAGATACACTCAACAAAAATATAAACGCAACACTTTTGTTTTTGCTCCCATTTTTCATGAGATGGACTTAAAGATCTAAAATTCATTCCAGATACACAATTGTACCATTTCTCTCAAACATTGTTCACAAATCTGTCTAAATGTGTGATAGTGAGCACTTCTGCTTTGCTGAGATAATCCATCCCACCTCACAGGTGTGCCACATCAAGATGCTGATCTGACATCATGATTAGTGCACAGGTGTGCCTTAGACTGTCCACAATAAAAGGCCACTCTGAAATGTTAATTTTTTTGCTTTATTGGAGGTCTGGGGACTCAGAACCAGTCAGTATCTGGTGTGACCACCATTTCTCCATGCAGTGCAAACCATCTTCTTCGCATAGAGTTTATCAGATTGTCAATTGTGGCCTGTGGAATGTTGGTCCACTCCTCTTCAATGGCTATGCGAAGTTGCTGGAGACGGCTTATGGTGGAGAAATTAACATTCAGATCTGGTTGACATTCCTGCTGTCAGCATGCCAATTGCACGCTCCCTCAATGCTTGTGGCATCTGTGGCATTTTGCTGTGAGACAAAACTGCACATTTCAGGGTGGCCTTTTATTGTGGACAGTCTAAGGCACACCTGTGCACTAATCATGATGTCAGATCAGCATCTTGATGTGGCACACCTGTGAGGTGGGATGGATTATCTCAGCAAAGCAGAAGTGCTCACTATCACACATTTAGACAGATTTGTGAACAATGTTTGAGAGAAATGGTACAATTGTGTATCTGGAATGAATTTTAGATCTTTAAGTCCATCTCATGAAAAATGGGAGCAAAAACAAAAGTGTTGCGTTTATATTTTTGTTGAGTATAGTTACTGCTGTTGACTGCTTTTTTATAGGTCCATGGTTGACTGCAGGGCTGTGAAGCGCTAACTTCCTGTTCTTACCTGCTTCAAAATAAGAGTCAACTCGCATTTGGCTAGTAACCGACTTTTATTGTGAAGGCGCACAGGAAATGTTCTGTTTGCACACGCACTAACTTGACTGCGTTAATATAAAGAGAGACGTCTCCTTCCCGTTTTAACTGTTGGTGAAGTTAGACGCCATAATCGCCGCACAAGCACAGATCCCGAGCACACATCTTTCACCAGCCAAAGTGGAGGGTAGACTTAATAACTCACTCGCCTAAGACTACATTCACCCGCATTTGGAGAGTGTTAATGTAGAGCCCTCTAAGCAGTATTTTTGCATAGCTCCTCTGTGTCTCAAACAGACAGCATCTGCTCATTAGCACTGGTGCGACTGGACTTGTATTCATCATCGCACGTGATCAATTTCAGTAGCAAATGCGATCAAAACTGTCGCACTGTACAGCCCTGGCTGTACCCCTGCTCTTAGCAGAACATTTTGGTACAACCACTTCTGTTAAGTCTGTTATGATCTTTAGGGAGCAAATGAGTGTCCTGTAAAACGATTATGTCTGCTTTCAGTTTAGTTATGCTTCAGACCTTAACAATTCCAGCTTATTATCACAGTGTCGCTGCTACCTGTCATTTACTCCCTGTGGTTTTGATGATTGTCTGAATTGGAAGGATTCCCAGAATTTGATCTAATGCTTTTAGTAATAGGTTGCACAATGGGTTTTGTGGTTTGATATATTCACTATACATTTTCATTTTTCATTTAACTTTTATTTATCCTCGAGAGACCAATTGAGGGGTGACCCTCATTTACAATGACGTCGAGTTCAAAACAAATTCAAAGGAAAAACAACAATACATAAACAATATTCAATGCAAAAACATCAAATACACAACAACAGGTGAAGAGAAAAAAAAACAATTGAAACATTTAGATAGTGGTGAAGAGTGGCAGCAATTAAAATTAAATGGGTGAAAGTACAATATAGCCTAATTAAAACAGTTACAGGTAGAGTTTGGCAGATTTAAGATAGTTTGTTTAAATTGGTTAAAGGATATGAAGGTATTTAGTTTATCTGTTGCTGTAAGTTGTTCCAGGAGTCGGGGGCACTGAAGCTAAAAGCTGTCTTTCCCAGCTCAGACCGGGCTTGTGGGACATAAAGCATAAGCATGTCAGTGGAGCGGGTCTGATAAAGCCCATCTGAAATTTGCAGCATTTCTGTTAAATAACGAGGAAGCTTCCCGGTCAAGGCTTTGTAAATAAAAATGTGCCAATGTGACATGTTGATGTCAAGTGCATATTAGTCATAAAACCAGTTGTTTGAGTGAAATCTCCTGCAACACACTGACATCAATGTAATCCCATGAACCATGCATTTGAAAACTTACATAACACTGTGGGAACCACTCTTAATTTTTTCCTACTCTATATCCAGCTGTAAATTGGAGGCGGGACCCAATAAGTATAGCTTTTGCCCTATCAAAACCGATCAAGATGGCCAACATGTTCTCTGCTCAGAGGGCCTTGCAATTGATTTTGGAAGAGAGTGAAGCTTTTGAGGATGATGTAGATGAAAAGGTTTCAGAATGTATAGATCACTCACTCACTCTCTCATCATCATCACACGTCTAGTGCATTTTAAAGTGTGTGAACTGAACTTTGAACTAGTTCACGTAGAAAGTGATTCCATCCGCTTCACACTTGGCTGCGAAACCAGTGAGAGCTGAAGGTCACAGACTGATGATGTCATCAGGACCATATCATCCGCAAACAGCAGAGATGTGATCTCAGTGAGGATCACAGTTCTGACAGTGACTTTGAAGAAGAGGATGAGATTGACTAGCATCAGCTAGTTCCAAAATGACAACGAGCCACAGGACCAGCCCATCAGCGTTTGTTGTGTAAAATGACCTCAAAGGGTGACATTCCTAATGAAGTTCAAATAAATAAAAATCAATAGTTATGAAAAACCTTGCTTTATTTGTAAATGTGTTTAATTTATTCCAGTAATTGGGATGAAGTATACATCTGTTGAGTATTTGTTTGATTTTGTTGAATTAAAAACCCAAACATGCAGCGGGTCCACCAGACCCATGAACACTGGCTCAGTAACAACAATATGAACACCACACAAGGGTTAAGTTTATTTTCTTACAATCATCTTCAACACTATCTATTTAGGGGCACTGATCCTGGCTTGTTACAGCAAGTTGATCAGTGTAATATTGAGAAACCATTGACGGGAATGTGTATTATATCACCCACATCACATGCATGTAATCAAAAGGGGGAGTGACACATAGAGAAAGGCTCTGTAGCACCACTAGGTCTTAGACTCCACAGGGGACCATTACAGTCCTTTATCATATATATTCATATGTAAGAAATGTTCATCATTTTGCATCAACCAAGAATGTGTCACCTTTCAAATGAAAAATATATTTTTGTTATAAAATCTGTTCAGCTGGAATATACCTTTTATAACCAGATTAGCAGATGTTTGTCATTTTAAAACGTGGCGGTGTATTGTACATATCCATACCAAATGGGTTTGTAGATGGAGAGGTACCTTGGTGAAGTGTTTTATTATTAGTGTTAGTATTATTATGCAACACATTAAATATATTTGGATAATTTGAAAATGTGATGATGTCATAATACTGGATACTATAGTGTTGCTAAATGGCCAGGGATTTACGTTTGAGAAAAAATGTATCCTTGGCTCTGTGTTTTAAATGTTATGATAATACGTGATAGGTAGAAACAACAGTAGTATATAGCATGGTCGTGGTTTAACAGTTGCATTGTGAGTTAGCCTACAAATGGTATTTTCATCTCCAATCCAAACAAAGGTGTTAGCTTGGGTGTTGTGTTGTGTGCAGGAGAGCTGGTGGTGTGTGTTCACACTGTGCCAAAGGGCAGCACTGACACAGCTGCCTCCACACATACAGAGTAACACAATATCAGCTGCTATTTAAAGTGTCACTGCTTATGTGGCTTCTCTGCCATTATAATAAGCTTCATTGCTGGAGCAAACCGGGCGTGCACTAAGAAATGTTATGGACACGTCAATGGAAATTAATGTCATGAGTGTCATGAATCCGACAGGTATTGTGTGTGTGTGCACTTATTTTGTGCACACAGTCAGAACATTTCTAGCACATATTAAAGTCCATCCAGTGTCATTTGTTAGTAACTTTGTAATACAAACTCTCCCTCTGGTAATAAGTGAGTTTTTGCTTTAATGTTGTATAGTAGAGAGACTAGACAATAGAAAAAGTATTGTATTGTAATACATATATCCCACCACTTGGTGGCACTCTTGAATATGTTCTGGTATGGTATGAGATGACAGTATTCTAAACTCAGTGGTAAGCATTAACAGCAGGCTGTCATCTGCTTTGAAACATTCCACAAGTCAAATAAATTGAAGGTTTATTTTTCCCTGAAGATGCATTTAATTTACTGTTGACAGTAATGGAAGCTTCATCCCTTTACATCCACATCTGACCTTTACCTACAATCACTCCATCGGCCAAGTGTGTGTGTGTGTGTGTGTGTGTGTGTGTGTGTGTGTGAAAAGTACAAATCACTCAGGGTGTATTCACACTTGGAAAGTCCGCTAGTTCACTTGCTTTGGTCCAGACCAAATAGAGGTTTGATTTTTTTTGCTTGGTGTGGTCCACTTTCATATTGCCCCTTTTGCAAGTGAACCAGCATTACGAAGCAAAACCACACGTGATCTGAGGTCATTCATTCATTGGACAGACATTCTGGGGTGGAGAGAAACAGGAAGCACGAAGTTAAAACTGCGAAATATGTATCATTGATATAATATGGGGTTAAAAATAATAAAAGGGCCTACATCTAACCTATAAATAAAGAAGAAAAACATCAAATTATTGTTGTTTCATATGGTGGTAATGTGTAGCCCTATGTCAATGCCACATTAAGTGGCTTGTAGCCTACGATATGAAACATAATTTTTACTGTATTTTTGGTGCTGGACGCGCGTCACGAGAGAAGAATAGGCTCAAGCTGACACTCAGCTGATTAAGCTGTGTATCAGCTGGGTCGGCGCAGTTCAGCTCCAAACTGACACGGGGATAGTAGCCTATTGACGGTCCCGTAGGCCTACATGGGAAGCAAAATAAAAACACACACTTCATGCGCAGTGTGAACCTGTTGGCACTGTGCGGGAGACGCTCCCCTCTCCTTCATCTGATCGCTGAACACATTCAGCATTTTTACGCGTCCTCTCGATCAAATGTACTATATTGTTCTGGGCTCCCGGTCAAACCACAACTTATCGTCCTAACAATGGCGACAACAGCACTTTCCCATAATGTGAAGCTGACGGCTATTTAATAAAAAAGAAAAGAAAGAAAAGGCACAGTGCCTCCTGCATTTGGGTCGGATCGAGTCCGGACAAATTCACACCACAAAGGAACTGCAGCAGAGTGCGTTTGGAAACGCACCGAGACTACCTCTTCAGCTGGGTCTCGGAGCGTTTGTTTGGTCCGCCCCCGAGTGCGATTGCTGTATTCACACCTGCCTGAAAGATACGCACCGAAGGCAGAAGTGCATCTGAGTTCGTTTCAACCGAACTAAACACGGCATGTGTGAATACACCCTTAATGTATACACTGGATTAGACCTGTTCTCTCCAGTAACAGGGTGTATTTCAGAACAGATGTATTGATCTATGATGAATGAATTAAGCTCAAACGTAGAAGGACATTGAAATGAGCTGACGTCTCAGTTCCATTCACACAGAGACAATGACACAGCTTCTCTCATCAGTGCTGTTGACTGATTGGCTGATTGATCACTGATGATAATGTTCAGTGTGACCATGATCCACTCCAAACCTGACTATTACACTATGGAAAGGATGCTGGGTTGTCGAGTGGAAGGTAAAGTATAGGATGAATAGCACTTGTTGTGGTTTTGTTGTATCGTGTGTACAGTATCTCTGTGAATTTACAGCACTTTGGTAAGATCCTCTTCACAGCAACACACACACTCATCCTGTTTAGTAGTCAAACGGGTCACTTCCACTTGGGCCATGGTGAACTGTTAGAGCCCCAAGGGATATACGCAATGCTAAACATCAGTAACACCACATCTATGCACCCACTGAAGGATCCTGCTTTAACATGCAAGAAAATGTTGGACACTCCGAGTTTGCATGCTTTCAGTACAGGGGCCAGGCAGAGGTCCAGCTCAAGCTGCACAAAACATGTTGCTTGAATAACTGCGGAAGAAAAGCCCTTTACTCTGTTACTTTGTTTGGCCAAATGTGTCCACTAAAAGTGAAGTCAGCGATTCTGGACGTTTGTTGTCAAAATCAGTGAATATGTCCTCCGCAACCTGTCGGTAATGTGTGTGTGCTGGAAAAAAAACAGGTGTTAATACACAGCCTAGGCTCTGTAAACTGGTATATAAACAAATAAGGCCACTGTAGCTATATCAACATAGTTGTATTATTACTTGTGAACATTCACATCATCAAGATGGCTGTATGAAGACTGTTTGTTGAGGATTGTGCATTGACTATATGACATCATATCCATTAAGTAACGTAGAGTCTGGCACGATTTTGAGAAGTTGTAACCTTGCAATGACTCCCATTCTGTTATGACAGGTATGCAGCATGAGCCATAACAAACAGGAACTTACAGTATATAGTATTGAAGGGTGGACTGACACTCGACTGGTTTTGGTCTTTCCATGGATTATTTAACAATGAGAAATTATACAATCACAGCCTTACCTCTATTTCATTGTTTTGTATGTTATATGCAAGCACCTATGGACACCTTGATTTGACATAATAATAATAATAATAATAATAATAATGGATTGGATTTATATAGCGCTATATTTCTATGTGACTCAAAGCGCTTACAGGGTTCCGGGTTCCAGGTTCCATTCATTCACACACAGTCATACCGGTGGCGGTAAACTACCATAGTAGCCACAGCTGCCCTGGGGCAGACTGACAGAAGCGAGGCTGCCATTCAGCGCCATCGGCCCCTCCGACCACCACCTCAAACATACAGCAGTCATACACATTCACACGAGGCAAGGTGGGTGAAGTGTCTTGCCCAAGGACACAACGACCATGACACAAGTGGCCGGGCTGGGATCGAACCGCCAACCCTAGGATCATTGGCCAACCAGCTTAACCACCTGAGCCACAGTCGCCCCCTGTCAGTTATACCTGCCTCTTTCGGCAGTTATTCCAGTTGTAATGGAACAATCAGTAAACCAGAGTCCAGAATCAGCGTTATTCCCATTTGTCTGGATCAGGACAATCTTTAATCATATTAAATTCCTCCTATACACTTCACTCATCATTCAGTCATACACATTTTCAGCATGAGCACAAATCAGAGGTATTTTTGGCCTTTATTGAAACAGAGCCCCTACATGTACAAAGTCAGGAATAAAAACATGTTGAAATAAAGGGTCAAGTCACTGTCCAGTTGTGGAGTATACAGTTGAGCAACTGAGCATCACAAGCAAAGGACAGACATATAATGTTCCACAGTATGGCATTGCATAGAAGAGTGTTGCATGTACAACCTAGAAGTCCAACAGCTCCATGGACATGGTGGGAATATTTCATTACTCTATTCCTCTAAATTGAAGTGAAATAAAAAAACAATTGAGAAATCTCAAGAAGAAATGCTCTGTGTGAGCTGATCATCTGAAGCTTGGCTCTACCATTAGCTTATATCCAGCTCAACATTACAATGGAACCCTCACACATTGAAATAGTAATACATTAGTGAAAGAAGGGTGAGGAACTGAGGTACGTTTTTCAGATAAATTCAAGGAATTAACTAAAGTACATTGTGTTAAGCTTAAAAGGTGGGTAAACATCAATCAATAGCAGCTAATTTTCCACACAATGCACCAGCACAAACAGAGATATTCATTTACAATCCCAACAAACACTTGCGTACATGCAATACAAAGCCCTTTCTTTGAAATCAGGTGGTCTAACTGAGGAATGTGTTGTTTCTCAATGGCTCGGTAAAGAAATAAGGTGAAACTGTGCACACACATGAGGTAGTACAATCACAGAGAAAGCAGCTTCTTTAAAGCCATTCAGGGAGCCCAGTTTAGTTGAACATAGCAAGAGACTCCAGGAACATCTATCATCAAGCCTCTGCATTCTTCTCACCTTTGGTTTCAAACTAATGTCAGGCACAATATTCAGCTGGGTTTCACAGTTCAAATGTCCCCCACTTAATTTTCACAATCCACTTTTTAATGACAGGCACAATTTCAAACTCAAAAGGCCTGTGAGGGATTTTGAGCAACACTTCCATTAAAATGGGATTATTTTTCAACTAGAACCACATCCTGTTCATCCCACTTATAAACACACCTTAACCTCATCAATGCCATGGACCCTGAATAATGTATTTGAAACATCAAATCAAAAAGGAAAATATAGCAGCTAATCTTACGCCAAATTTGATGAGCAGTTTAAAAGGCACCATAGGTATAACGTTTCGATTCAAATTTCTAAATCATAACTATTCAAATGTTTAAACAGACTGCTCTCTGCAATTGGTTTCTAGTCAAAAGATGGTTGTATTGGTAAAGGCTGAGGAAATTAAGGGGATGCAAGTCCCTCTGTACTGGAGAGCAGGGAATCAAAATCCAGGCTGAAAGGATCTAGTTATCCATCCAGCAACAGCATGGGGCAATATGAAAAAAAAAATTCTGTAAGACTATAGAAATGTGTCAACCATTTAAAATGCTGCCCCATGCTTTAAAATAACATTACTGTGCCTTTACATCTTTGGGCCTATCTGGACATTATGGCCAATGCTGTGAATGAGTTAGCGGGATCACCTCGTCAGCAAACAAGAGTTTGGCAATTTTGTATTTAATTTGACGGATAAGCCAAAATTAACTGTATTGAAATTGCAATATAAAGTGACATAGGTTGATTAAATTGATTGATAAAGCCATCAAATCTCACTGCGTTTCCTTTAAACATCATTCAAGTCGGAAACACATGGCCATGATGACTAGCTTCCATTAGCGCTAGCGGTTGCTACGCCAAGATCTCTTGTATCCTGCTGCTTAGATTAGAACATTCAGGACCGGACAA
The DNA here is from genome assembly GCA_949357725.1 of Hyperoplus immaculatus. Lineage (NCBI taxonomy): Eukaryota > Metazoa > Chordata > Actinopteri > Uranoscopiformes > Ammodytidae > Hyperoplus > Hyperoplus immaculatus. The sequence continues at coordinate 15,586,925 of OX442350.1, read as the reverse complement.
ACATTCACATCCCAATTAGCTGATTCATTCACTGTAAACAAGTTCAAAAAGAAAACAGAAATCCCTTTAACAGCTTCCAGCCTGCAGGAGGAGGCGCTCACAGTTCAGTCCTGGGATTTGAGCCAGGAGCCGGTGAGTGATGAGTCAGCTCCAGTCTGTGGACAAACACAGGAGGAGACATTCATTCAACTAGATGGACGGCACTTGAACACTGCAGAAAGCATAACTTGATTTGGAGTTGTTCAGTATGCAAACATTTTATCTGACAGAATATTGAACTGAGCTCAGTGTTGCTGTGCTGTTTGGACAACATGAGCAACTGCATAAGATCCCATTTGGCAATAGGGACATTTTGATGTGCATTAGGGTTGCAAAGGGGTGGAAAGTTTCCGGTAAATTTCAAGAAACTTTCCATGGGAACTTTCGTTCGGGAATTTTGGGAATATTAAAAATTAGGAATTATAGGAATTAACTAAATGGCGGTCATTTAAATTATTTTTGTCATATCCAAACATAAATCTAAACATATAAACATTATGTTTGGTCATAGGCAGACATCTATGCAAACTAATTCAATAAAAAAACATTACATTTTAACAGATTTATTTGTAAGTAGAACTTTATCAAGTTTTGATTATTTTATGAACAATTAATAATTTCACTGAACAACAAAAAGATGAATGTTGAGTAAAATATAATTCATCTGTTTGACCCAACTCATTCAATAAATTAAGTAAATTGCCCCCCATGTGATGGAGGAATGCACAGTGCATGTAGGGGGCGTGGCCTCAGTACCCCTGCAGTAGGGGTGCTATGTGCAACTTGCCAAGTCTACTTGCATGAAATCTGGTTGTTTTAGTCAAGATTATGCTAAAAGGGGGCGCCCTTAGCTCAGTTGGTAGGGCGTCCCCCCCATGGGCCTCGGCCAGCAGCAGACCCAGGTTCGATTCCAGCCCGCGGTCGTTCTCTGCATGTCACTCTCCTCTCTGCCCCATTTCAACTCTGTCTCTACACTATCAATAAAGCATAAAAATCCCCCAAAAAATACCTTAAAAAAATAAAAAATAAATAAAAAATTATGCTAAAATAAATTTTCCCCACCTATATTTAAAATCACTGTTTAAGCCTCTGTAAACCTGGTCTAGGTAAAGGTCAATATAAAGGTCTGGTAAAGGTCAATATATGATATCAAGTTGGGTGTCTCAATAAGCTTTAAAAAAAAAAAATCAGATTTGAAGTTAAATGTTCATTAATATTATAAAACTTAGTTGAAATAAACTGCTTTTTACTGTAGAACGTTTGCCAGGACTGAAATAACATAGAAGGATTTAGTGCATTTGGCTTGCTTTAAATTAAGTAAATTCCCGTTTATTCCTGTTAATTCCCCAAATTCCCATAAATCAGCTATCAGCTATCTAATTATTGGTGATCACATCAGTAACTTTAGCGTGACCTTGATAAGATGCTTTCTCAATATGTAGCTGATTTCACAAAGAGAATCAGACATGTATATGCTTAGCCACTTAGCCTTTGTATGCATGATTGTTAGTTACAGTTCATCAATACTACACAATCACAGGTCGTCAAACATTTCTATTTTGAACATAGGAGTGTATATAATCAAATCAAACAAACTGATTATTTTGAAGCAGACAGGAACAGGGACGTAGCATAGCACCAGTCACTAGCAGCATGTCTTCCGTGTGGGAGTTCTACTCTTTTTGTCCTCTTCTCACTGCATTGTCCCAGCTCATACCTGGTTCACGCTAACATTAGCTAGCATCATTAGCCTCCCTACTACTGTATGTAAAGATGTTACCGGCCAATGGAGGCCTGTGTTGCTGGACCAGCCAAACGGCTCTGCAGTGAGCAGCTTCTCCCCTGAGAGCCCACAGCAAATAGAAGTTGTACACATACTTACTTAGGCTACACTAAATAGGCAGTGATTTGTTTTATAGGCTATGTTCTATAGTTCCGTTTTCAATAAAATAAAGAAAAGTTTGTAGTTTGTATTATAGTTTCGGGGACGTCAGGTTAGACTCTTTTACAATATTGGAATCGGGATTGTCCTAGAAAATTGCAATTGGTGCACCCAAAATGGACACTGAGGAAAGCTGGTGCTTTACTCAATTACATGATATCTTAAGCTCAAACACTATAGTACTGCTCCACTAGTAGTTCTGTCTTGCTTCCAAAACATCTATGAGCATCATAAACAAAGTGTTTCCCAATCCCTGCTAACAGCCACACTCTGAAAAAGACTGTGCTGAGTCAGTGCAGATTGGACAACACTCCTTAACATGAGACTGCAGCGGTGGTGGAGGGACTGAAGAGCTCTCTGGCTTCTCACTCACTTTGTGTCCAAGTATTCTGTTATGCCTCGCTGCCTCGTTTCCACCGAGTAGAGTGGGTCGAAGCGGCTCAGAGCGGGACAGCTCGCTTTTAAGAATCTCGATGGTGTTTCCACCGCCGACCCGACCCTTACTGGTAGGGCGGGGTTTAGGCTGGACTGTGATAGCCGCCGCAAGAATATGGGTCAAACTATCGGGCTGTGGAACAACTCGTCAAGCCAGCGGTCTCTCGTTTTTGCTTGGTCAAACCAGGCGCTTCTTCATTTATTCCCCCGTGCTGTGAGCGTATTACTTCGGTAAATGCACATGAGACAGCTCGGTGCAAGCCGACAGAGACAGTGAGCGAATAGCGCTGGCTGCGGCAGCTACGCGACATCGTAGAAGTGGGACACAGTGTAGCCCACTGATTAATGTAATGACAAGGAAAACACCACACAATAAACAGTGCTGCGCTCACATTTTCTGCCAAAACACAAGACTATAAAAGCCTACTACGTACCTGTAAGCCAATCACGCAGCACACGTAACCTGGTCCATCCTGGCCCTCAGCTGGGCAGCGTCGGGCCGGTCCTGAGGGTTGACGGCCAACATCTCCTGCAGCAGCCTCCTCACTCCGTCTGACATGCAGGAGCGTTGCTTCTGTGGGATGTTCAGCACCATCTTAGGGTTCCCCAGCAGCGCCTCCCCCACCGGCACTATGTCTGCCCCGTGCCTCACGTAGGTGCCCAGCAGCTCCCTCTGAGAGGCCGCGTCGATGAAGGTGATCCTCTCCACCATGGCCCAGATGATGATGCCCAGGGCAAAGATGTCCGCCTTGGCCGTGTAGTGGCCCTCCCACACCTCGGGAGCCATGAAGAAGTCCGAGCCGCACGCTGACGACAGCCACAGCTTGTTGACGTTGACCTGTTTGCTCTTGTTGTCTTGGCCCGCCTTGCCCTCGGAGGCGTTCCCTAAACCGGCGCACACTTTGCTCAGGCCGAAGTCCGCCACCTTCACGACCGGAGTGCCCGACTTCTGCGAAATGAGGATGTTATCTGGTTTGAGGTCTCTGTGTACGATGTGGTTGTGATGCAGGAAGGCCACGGCGCTGCTCAGCTGCAGCATGAAGCTGTGGTTGGTTGGAGGGTCGGGCCGGCGTGACAGGATGAACTGGTTGAGGTCTCCGCCTTCACAGAACTCCATGACGAACCACAGATAACAGGGCTCCTCCGGGGGGCCCAGCACCCTCTCACCTGCAGCCAACAACACTTATTTAAGACACTGCTCTAATGATACATACTGCCACAATCATTTTGTGCTAAAATCAAAACATATCATCATCATCAATGATTCATAATTTGTCACTGGGAAAATACACCAGGCCCCTAGTAGGTCTTTCACACCGCCGCAAAATCGGTGCTAGTTCTGGGCTAGTTCGGAGTTAGAGCCAGTGTTTTGGTTTCACACCGCCAGAAAGCCTGCTCCTGGCCGTAAAAACCGGTTCAACTCATACCCCAGGATTGAGCAGGGTTTGAAGTGAACCGCTTGCGCCAGCGGCCGGGGGAGGGATTATCTTGACCAACCAGACCAACTAAAACCTCATGCCCGCCATGTTTAAAAACACCGCTACTACGAGACGTAAACATAACATAATTACCAAACGTAGCGATCAAATTGACCGGCGAGAATACGCTGTATGGGTCCTGTTTGGTTAAGAAAGCAAAGCAAGAGCTAACAAGTGTAAAAATAAGACGTATTCGCCGCTGTTGTCGTGCTTAAACCTAGCGGTAGCTTTAGCGTTAGCCACAAGAGCAGCGGCGTCGGGCGACGTACACACACGTTTACAGTGACGTCATGACGTTGCTCTCTTGCCGGCTCCATGGCTGTCTCCGGTCGATGTGAAACCAACCGGTTCATAACTGGGATAAGGCTGTAACCAGTTTTGAACTGACCCCAACACCAGCCTGGAACTGACTCTTGGTTCATTTTGGTGTGAAAGGCCTATAAGTGAGGAGAAGGCTTAACAAGCTTAATTTGCAATTCTATTTGAATAAGTGTTACCATTCACCAGGCGTTTTCCAAACAACCCAAAGACAACAACAACAACTACACGCTAACTGTGGAAACACTAGCTCTAACATGGAGTTCAGCTGTTAAAGCCACTACGAGTAACATGGCACGTTGGCGTCCCCTTTGGACAAAAGCGGTAGTATTTTTACGACGCCCGCTGTCGCAAAGCTGTTTTCTAGCTCGTGCCAGGCGTGCGAGTGTGAACTGAGAAGGGCGCAATATAGTGCATGTCCGTGTGTTGAAAGTGTGAGGACTCTTTTCGGCTCCGTGAGAGTGGTTTTGACACTGCATCAACTAATGCCAGTCAGTGCTACACACACCTGATTGCAATGACTTGATGCAGCAGCGTCACCTAACTACTCTCTCTCACGGAGCTGAAAGATTACGTGTCCTCACAGAAAGCGAATGAACGAGAGACGGCAGTTAGTATGGATCATGATGAGGTAATTAGGGCTGCAACTAACGATTATTTTGATAATCGATTAATCTGTCGATTATTTTCTCGATTAATCGATTATTAATCGATTAGTGTTTTGGTCCATAAAATGTCAGAAAATGGTGAAAAATGTTGATCAATTTTCCAAAGCCCATGTTGACGTCCTCAAATGTATTGTTATGTCCAAAACACACAGACATTTCAGTTTACTGTCATAATAGGATTAAAGAAACCAGAAAATATTCACATTTGAGAAGCTGAAATCAGAGAATTTGCAAAAAAAAATCACTTAAAGCGATTAATCGATTATCAAAATAGTTGGCGATTATTTTAATAATCGATTAATAATCGATTGATCGATTAATCTTTGCAGCTCTAGAGGTAATGTGTTTGTGTTGTTGATGTAAATAATGACCATTTCAGATAATGGTTATCTGATGATGGTGAAGCAAAGCAAACTTTGTGTTAGTACCAACCGCTCATTCATTTAGGAGTAAACACTGCAGTCTAGTTTTGCTCTCGTGAAATTGTATACACGTTGCTTGGCAACGCCATCGTCCCGCCCGTGGCCTATATCACTCTCCCTTTTAGCTTTTCTTCATTGCATTCTCTTTTTTTTCTTTGATGGTTCAGCCCCGTTATCAGTCATTATGACGACAAATAACTGTCTCAAACAAGGCTCCCGCTCCCCTTCCCTCACCTGGAGGGATAGGCTTCTCAAATCGCCTTGCTGCTCCACACTGAAATCTGCGACCAATAACGGATATGTGACCATAGAGCTTGCACGAGCGAACCGAACATCGGACTGGGTGTGCGACCAGACCAAAAGCAGTAATAAAAACTATATAAAAACGTCTTTCTTTGCACTGATGGTCTTGTTTGCTGTTAAAGGTAATTTATGATTATCAGAGGAAACATGAGGCTGTTTAAAATATATTTAAATGTTACTCGTAGCCGCCGCTTTAAGCCAAAATAATGAGTCAGACTGACACAAACTAGTGTTAAAAAGGAGTGTGTATTTCCTTTCCTTGTAGGCCAATTACATGTTGGTATACTATCAGAATGTGTACATGTGCTGCTAGAAGCTGTATAGACTACAGGCTTGGATCTAGCCAGGTGTAGGCCTTACTTCAAAAAGCTTTGAACACACAGAGTTCACCTCTGTTAAGGAGGTATAACTGCACACAGCTGGACACTCAGCTGTGATTTGGAGTGATAGCTGAGGTTAATAATTATGTATATTAATATAACCATAATATGATTTAGTAAAATACAGAACCTGCCCTAGACAAGCACAAGGGAAGCAGCACAGCAATTTAAGGAGGGATTCACAAAAGGCTAGGTGTTGTTAAATGTGGTGGAGAAGTGCAATGATTGTCAAAGCAATGTAAAACTAACAAATAGGCCAACAAAGCAGACTCCATTTTAGTGAGAGTTGGTCTCACGACCTCCCTTACTAAATGTAGCCTACCCTTCCCCCAGCGAGGCTGTGTCATGGCGACTGCAGCACTCTGCTTGGAAGGACAAACCAAACCTGACGAGCAGCCATTTGTGTTGTTGTGCCGCTGGAACCTCAACACTGTGTCAACACACAACTAATGACACTAAAGCCCCAACATTAAACATGCTTAATCACATGGATGTTACTGTTCACACCCTGTTTGCTAATGGCCAGTTGTTTTAGAGCAAGGCATAGGCCTTCATGACCGGAACTTGCTTCTGCAATAAGTTAACACCTTGCAGTGGAATATTCTTATATGTCCATGGTAATATTAGGTTGATGTGTCGGGTGACCACTAAGGACTCCTTGCTACAACATTACAGTTGTATGGCTGTTTTTCCCCCCACTGCAGCATAGATCCTATCAAAGACGTCAAAAACAGCTGATGGGATTGACCGTCGCCTCACCTTTGAGTGACGTCTCCACCAGACGCAGGTACTGTTTGGAGCGCTTGTTCCCGTGACTCATCCTCTGGGCCATGCCGTTCCTCTGCAGCACACACTCTTCCAGCTGCACCACGTTCTCGTGGCGTTTCTCCAGACTAGCCAGCGCCCAGAACTCCTGCAGGGCGAGCTCAACGTTCTCCGGCGCGTCGCATCGGAGTTTCTTCACGGCGACTTTGGCCCCGGATCTGCGGGCCACGGCCTCGTACACCACACCGTACGTCCCCCTGCCCACCTCCCGCAGCAGGCTGTAGCGGGGCGCCGTGAGCCCCCTCCAATCCAGAGCGTGCGGTTCGCCTGCCTCCATGGCATGCTCTGCGGTGTTTCCCACGCTCAGACACCGCAGTACATTGGCGTCGTCACCAGCTCGTGATCCACCGGTCTGTTGTCTGCTGCTGGCTCGCTCGCTCCTCGTGCGTCTCCGCCGGTTGTCCCCACCGGCTGTATCCATACTATAGCTAGAAATATGTCCACATGTTGCGTGACGTCCCTTCTTTCCCTACTCTCCCTTTTAGCGAGGAGAGAATCTGGACTCAACATGTTCAGTTAAACCGGAAACACATCATGACCCAATCCGGTCAAATCCTTCAAAATAAAACATGTTGGGTGTGTCAAAATTTAATTCAATTCAGATTAAACCATAGTGTAATGGTGTTCTAATCCCACTGAATTTCTTAACTGTCATTTGTTTATGTTTTTTGTTTTCTCAACACCAAATAGTGTTTCTTTATCCATAATATTTAAATATAGTAGTAGGCAACTTTTATATTCTAAATCATGATCAGAAAATACTCACCATCCGCCCAAAAGTAGGACGATGTGATGGATGCGCTGGCAGGATCATTATTTTCATATTTTATAATCATATTCATCCTGTAATAACAATATTTCTAACATGAGGGACTGCAGACAAAACTAGAAGCCCAAAGCAAAGAGTCACTGATGATACAACCGTTTACTCGAGATTAATTGGATTAAGTCTGCTCTGTTGCCTTTTAGGACCTTAGAAACATGTGGGACAGTTGACTATCAGCATGCATTTACAAAATGAATGGAATTAGACTAATGAAAATGGCCCTCAATTTGACAAACAAAATGATTGGACTAATAATTTCTCAGTGTCTTCCTCCTGTCAGTCTTTGAGCAGGTGTATTGTCATTGAGGAGTGTGGCCTGGTGGGTCATGTGATGCCTGTGTAATCTGGCACACATTAACTGGCCTAGTCTGTGCTTGCACTAAATCGACCTTGTATGGCTGGTGGGGGTATTATCTTGTTGACAATCTTGCCGGTCTCTATATCTCTTCACTCAGCTGTCAGTGTATGGAGAGGGCACGGCAATAGATAGTGCCAATTGTAAAAGCTATAGGAACGGTGCTTTGTTTTTGTTGTGATAAACTTAAAGGTCCAATATACAGAATTTCAGAAATTCCTTCTCAATGACGGCCTCTGTGGTGGAAAAGTGAGCTGCAGTGCCCATGAGCAGCTATGGCAGCAGCAAGCTGAGAGCACCGGCCAAACAGCAAGACCGCACCGGACCAACTCACACCCAGGAAGCAATTGCCCCGCCGGCGGACAATACAGCCCACAAGAACGCCAAGAAGCACCGGACAAAAACTGTGAAAGGAGACGGTGCGATTGAGCTGTTTTAATGATGGATGAGGTAGGTTTTTCTTCCACTTTTTTAGATGTGTGGTTTAGTTTGACAAACGTTATGATTCTGATACAACTACTACGGCTGTTGTGGCCAGTTGAGCTTCTTCTTCTCCTGTGTATGTGCTCCGGAAGTCGCAGAAACTCAGCACATCCTTTGGATTTCCAAGGAAAATCCAACCCGGTTGCTTCTCATACATTTACTAGATGTTATATGAAAGGGAGAAAGTCTGGGAAAATAATTTTTTTTTCAAGTTACATTGCTACCCATTCACCCATATGCAATACATTATGTAACTTGTTTACTTAGAATGTTTGCTGCAGATTTGGCTGGATGAGAAAAAAATTAAAAACAAACGATACAACTATATACTTTGGTGTCTTTAGTGAGGCAGTGCGTTATGGCTTGTCTATTCACACAGTTAGGTAAGGTAACCAACGCCATAAAGCATTACCTCACTAAATGCATGGAGTGTTATCAGCCTTTAATTCTGTATCCATGGGTCCTACAGTTAACAGACAAGGCAGTCTTCACAGTCCTTTTTCCACAACGGGAATTTGTTCAATGCATCCTATGAGAATCTCCCTATCAGTCTATTTATATATATGTTTTCCATGGTAGATGTCTACAAAATAACCATGTAATGCTTGTAGATTTGTTCTAGAGTTGAATAGGATAAATGCTTAATATTAGATTCATTCAAGCCCTTAGTTCAGACAAAGGTTGGTGTTCCTCAGATGCCTTGGCAGATGACGTTCGGGTGAGGAATAACAATCTGATTTACCATTATGACCACAACTTGGGATTCTTTTTATGATATGATATCACTCCTCATATTCATTGTAAAAGAATGCAAGAAAATTATGCATACATTTTTGGGCGTTTTTTTGTTTTGTTTATTTATTGTTTAATTTGTAGTTTTCTTTATTTTTCTTGTGCCACTTTTGCAATCCAAACATTTGAAATAGTTAAATACTGAAACATGTGAAGTTGTAGTTGAAGTGGCAGTTGAAATGCAGTTTTGTAAAGAAATGAAAATGGACAAGCTATAGAGTAGACAGTTCGGATGAAGTTCAAGCCCTGAAGAGGTTGAAATGTCAACAGCAGTGCAGGAGCTCAATGCGCTGGAAGTTCCCCCGGAAAGTAATTAGAACCAGGACAATCAGATAGAGTGTGAGAAGATGTCACCTGAAGTGTTGGAGTGGTAGTGCTTTACTTCTAGCACCAATTCGAAGTTAATTGGGTTGTTTTGTTCCCGATACCTGAAAGTGTAAAGTGTTTGCTGATGTTTAGGTGCTGGAAGCAGAATTGACAGTGTCAGCAAAAGCTTTAAGCAGTTGAAGCTGAAGAATAGCTCCATTGTAGCATCTTTATGGAAGCATCTACATAATTTTAAGGTCCTCCCTTAACCCTCCCTACCTGAGTGGGTACCAGAGGTAAACATCTTGTCATATCTCACTGGTATTTTATTCTATCATTCCAATTTTTCACGAGTTTGTCAATAAATGTGTTCCACATAACCCAATATTATTGTTTTATGATTCTCTTCTCATTTCTGCTTTAAAAAAAATGTATGGGGTAATTTTGACCCCAGCCTATTCTGCCTATGTATTTTTAATTAAAAAAAAAAAGTATTTATTGTATTTATCTTTGCCATAGTTTCTAATTTAATTTAAAGAAGAGATCACTGATTTTTAGATTTTTTTCTTTTAAATTATTATTATTTATTTTTTTCATTTGTCATGCTTTATTGGATAGTTTGGAGAGGCAGAGGTGAAATGGGGCAGAGAGAGGGAATGACATACAGAGAATGACCACAGGCCGGATTCTAACCCGTAGAAACTACTTTTCCAGGTAGATGGTGAAATGTGAGTTGTGTTTGTCCACAGGCTCTGTGCCTCTGCGGCAGTGGAAGTTGTCTGCTATGTGGCCTGTGTGTGAGCAGCAAGCCATCCACTCTGACCAGGGTCATCTACGCCTCCACCCTGCTGCTGGGGACCGGCCTGGCCTGCCTCATGCTCTCGCCGGGGGCTCATCAGCAGCTCAGAAGGGTAGAGATGCTGTTTATACAGTACATTTCTATATACATTTCTACAGAGACTGGTGATAGATCAAAGGCACAGCCCAACATAAAGTGGTGGGTAAGGTATTGGGCCATCATCCAGTAAGAGAGCACTCCCATCAGGATAGAGACAGTGTTGTAAAGAGTATAGCTGAAAACCACAATTGAGTAAGAGTAGACATACCTTACTAGAAAATTGACACATGTCACCTATTACAATAACACTTGAGTAAAAGCACAAAAGTATCTGATTTTATAGTATTTTAGTATTGAGTATATAAGTATCAAGAGTATTTGTGTAAATATAATCAAAATCAAATATTTTTCGATTCATAGATTGATTGTTTCAAAAATGACTTAAAATAGTCACAAGAAAGTGTATTTTGACAGACAAGTCATCAATTGATCGAGTAGTGTTTGTAGGCCTGCATACTGTTGGGTAGTAGCCTAAACAATATTTTATAAACTCTTATATGTTTCGTGAACAAAAATTGTAATTAGAAAGTAACTAGTAACCTAAGTTATCAGATAAATGTAGTGGAGTAAAAAGTAGAATATTATCTACTGCATTGTAGTGGAGTAGAAGTATAAAGTAGCATGAAAAGAAAATACTCAAGTAAAGTACAAGTGCCTCAAGCTTGTACAGTTTTTGAGTAAATGTAGTTAGTTACATTAGATGTGGCCAAGCATCCATACCTTACCATTGTCTTGGTCCACACATGCACTCAGCCACTTGTGGAGAATAAGGTGGAGGATGACTGTTCTACCGTATTACATATAGATTTTTAGTGATATACTGTATTAAAGGTGCTACGAGGAACTTTTAGATATTTCTGAAACAGTCTAATTTTTCCTCTTATGATCATAAATGACATGTAACAGCAAACCACACCCTCAGTGCAAAGAATGCTATTTTTACATAGTTTTTCTTAATGCCTTTGTCGTGGGTACGCTCACCCAGGAACTACAGGTGTTGCTTTTGTCCAAAGGGGGTACAAGAATTACCCCAAACTGAAAGCTCCTCGGAGCACCCTTTAAAATATGATTTTTTTCTATAGATTCCAGGCTTCTGTGAAGATGGTGCAGGCTCTTCAATTCCCGGCTACCAGGCTGATTTCAACTGTGAAATGTTTGTAGGCTACAAGGGAGTGTACCGTTTCTGCTTTGGAATGAGTATTTGGTTCCTGGGCTTTTCCATTCTTCTGATTAACATGAAGAACAGCAGAGACCCCCGTGCTGCGATCCACAATGGGTAAGCACCGCAGTAACCACAGCCATGCATACACACACTAATGTGTCTTTCTACTAAACCTTAGGCTAAATGAAAAAAAGAAGCCTGGCTTCCTCTCTCTTTCTTCTCTAACACTAGCTCAGAGTTGTTCAGCATTTTGAAAGATGGCCTTTATCTCACACTCATTTTGTAACCTTGGGATTCTCTACTACTGCTGCATCATTATGTTCCTTACGGATCTACAGCACATTACTGTTTGCACTTCGTCCTCCTTAGGCAATCAAAGAAGGATTATTCTTAAAAAGAAATCTGTCGGCTGTGGGAGGCAGCATGTACTGTATTTAACTAGTCAGTTTGAAGTATTTGAATTTCAATGCTGTCAAACTAATATTTTTAACCCATGTTTGAACAGCTGCTGCTCTGGAAGTGCTCATTAACGTCATGTTATCAAATTGTATTTTCTTATCATGGTTCTTCTATAGGAGATAATTGGTAACTGTTTAAGTTTTGGCTTATTTATAGATATTGTAATTATATATGTTAGTCATTTATTTTATCATTTGATGACACTATTTTTCACTTAGGTCTTGCTGTTTGCCTGCTGACTAAACCTATATTGAATTCTGAAGATCAAAAGATGCTCATCCTGGGCAGAAAGCTGTCTCAGGACTCTTCAGCTGCTCTTAAAGCTGGGGTGGAGGATTTGGGGAGAAAATGGCATTTGGGATAGAGATTCAAATCCAAATACCTCAACCGCTCCACTTGTTCTCTTTGGTCCCTCCCCTATGGTCCCTCCCTGACATGCTCTAAACCAACAAAGTCATGCCAAAGTGAATGGACAGTCCCAACAGCCAATAAGAACAGAGAATCGGAGCCTCGCTGTGATTGGTCAAAGTTTTCAGCTCATGTTAACTTTGACCAATCAGAAATCACATACCCGAGCTTTAATAAAGTTTGTGTTTATCTTAGCAACATAACATTAGCTAGCCACAGCGGCAAACAATTAAAAGATGTGCATGGCCAAGGCCAGTTTGTAGATGAATTAATGTTCTAAGAGACCTGAGTGTTACGCTTCTTAAGGCAGTATAGCCAAAATCATATGCGTCAGATGATCACCCACACAGTGTTTCTGTGTAAAGTCCTACTGTCCTACACATGTTGAAGGACGAACATTTCAGCTGTATATAAGCTCCAGCATATAGGGTTTAATATGGCATTGGTCCACCCTTTGCAGCTATAACAGCTTCAACTCTTCTGGGAAGGATTTTCACTCCTAAAAGGAGTATCCTAAAGTCAGGACTGTGCAGGCGTGGGTTTGGCCTCTGCCAGGAGAACGGTACTTCTCTGACTGCATTGTGCCAAGTGTAAAGTTTCGTGGAGGGGAAACGCTTCAGGATACCAAGAGATGTTGGACAATTCCATGCTCCGAAACTTGTGGGAACAGTTTGGGGATGGCCCCTTCCTGTTCCAACGTGACAATGCACCAGTGCACAAAGCAAGGTCCGTAAAGACATAGATGAGAGAGTTTGGTGTGGAGGAACTTGACTGGCCTGCACAGTCCTGACCTCAACCCAATAGAACGCCTTTTAGATGAATTAGAGCAAAGACTGAGAGCCACGCCTTCTTGTCCAACAACAGTGTGTGTGACCTCACAAATGCGCTTTTTGAAGAATGGTCAAACATTCCCATAAACACACTCCTAAACACTGTGGGAAGCCTTCCCAGAAGATTTGAAGCTGTTATAGCTGCAAAGGGTGGACCGACGTCATATTCAACCCTATGGATTAAAATGGGATGCCACTTAAGTTCATATGCGAGTCAAGGCAGGTGAGCCAATACTTTTGGCAATATTGCGTATGTGCATGTTCTTTCTACTGTGAACTCTGTCATTAAGATTTTTTTTCTTCAGATTTTGGTTCTTTAAGTTTGCCGCCTTGGTGGCAGTTACAGTGGCTGCCTTTTCCATTCCAGATGGAGCTTTTACCTACAGTAAGAGCTTCCTATCATGACTTCCAGCATACAGTTGTAACAGTATCTGATGGCCTGAGTAAAGCAATGCCCTGTGCCTCTGTCCTCACAGTGTGCTTTGTGCTGGGCTCGGCTGGAGCTTTCTTCTTTATTCTGATCCAGCTGGTGCTGCTGGTGGACATGGCTCACTCCTGGAATGAGTCCTGGGTGGACAACATGGAGACAGGCCAATCCAGTGGCTGGTATGCAGGTCAGTCAATATTACATGCTGCACACATCTTTAAGAGTCTTCTTAGAATGTACTGTTTACACTCTTTACAATCCCACACAGAGACATAGACTACACTTCCTGAATGTGATGTTGTTGGAGACTTATATCAACCAAATGGAAGAAGAGAAGTTGCCTACCTGAAAATACATTGAAAATGAACAACACATGAAAAAGTGATTTATTTTATGAATGTTTATGTTTTTGGTAACACTTTATAATAACTATCCGTTGTAACTCGTTAATAGATCATTAGTAAACTCTTAATTAATGATTATTAATGATTTGTTAAGTGTTTGTTAGCAGTTTGTTAAGGATTTATAACAATAGTAGATAGTTAATAGCTTAATAATTGAATCAGTTCATCTGGGAGGTAATCCGAGATTAACTGATCACGTCACGTTCAAGTCCATGGCATGCACAGTGTGTATTGAGTTTATTTAAAAATATTTGAAAATGGGGCTGCTCTCAGTTGCCCATGCACTGTGTATAGTCTATAGCCTATTTCAGCCTCGTCGGTATCTCGGATTACCTCCCAGATGAACTGATTCAATTATTAAACTATTAACTATCTACCATTGTTATAAATCCTTAACAAACTGCTAACAAACACTTAACAAATCATTAATAATCATTAATTAAGAGTTTACTAATGATCTATTAACAAGTTACAACGGATAGTTATTATAAAGTGTTACCATGTTTTTTTCTCTTTTTAAAATCAGACATACCTTTTCTTTTCTTCCTTGTGTTTTTAGCTTTGCTAGCGGTGACAATCCTCAACTACAGCCTGTCGTTCACTGCTGTGGTGCTCTTCTTCCTCTTCTACACCAAGCCTGATGGATGCCAAGTCAACAAGTTCTTCATCAGCTTCAACATGCTGTTCTGCATCCTGGCTTCTGTTGTCTCTGTGTTGGACAAAGTACAGGTACAGGACAGAAAGTTATATATAACATGTTGTTTTCATTATATGACAGAAGTCCACTGTCTTTTTCATAATTTCAGCCACATCTTACTACAGTAGATGGAGTTTATTACTGTTAAGATTGTTTCTGCTTGAGTGTCCAGGAGTCCCAACCCCGGTCAGGTCTTCTCCCGTCCTCCATCATCACCCTGTACACCATGTATCTCACCTGGTCTGCCATGACCAATGAGCCTGGTGAGAAGGTTTGCTTGAATATTGCTGTTATCACAATAATGCATTCATGATTTGAGGAAATAACAGCAATTCATTATCCCATAACAAGCAACAGGAACATATTTTGGTCCTGGGCATTATTTTTTGCGTTGTAGCCTCCTTTTTTATGTCATATGACTATGAGTTATTGATTTAATGCTTTGTTCGAAATGCATGTGGGATGTTGTGGGAATGCAGGGATGAACTATTAGTCTTCAAATCATTGTGGCATCCCTTGAGTGTTGCTCTTTGGGTAGTGCAACATGTTGTATTAAATTCATTCCTGCGTAGTATGTCCAAACTATCCAAACACAAATGGTTTAAGAGACCATTTCAAGGTATGGATTTCATTGATATCATGTTCTTAAAGGCACACTATGCAACATTTTTATGAAAATACAAAGTATTTCCTGCTCAAAAATTATCCCACTAAATGATCACTTCTGCCCCACTAGAATATGAGGTGGTGTCTTTATTTGCACAGTCCCCTCCCCTTTGGCTGTATTTTACATAATAACATTTGTTAGTTTTGTTTTTGTAAACAGAAGATTCAGACATAGCTCCACCGATAGCTATACCCCACTGTACAGATAAACCAATCATCACAACTCATTCTAGTAAGGCAAAAGTGATAATTGAGTCGGATTATTTTTGTGTGACTCAAGACTTTGTTTTTTAATGAAAATGTTGCATAGTCAACCTTTAACTTGCAAACTGCCTTTTCCAAGAACATGTATTAAACAGATGTAAAGGGATATGAGTTCTCATCTTTTCTATCAGAATAAATCCATGTCACAATTTCTCTTTACACACTGGGATGTAGATTCAAAAGTTGTGCCTGTTGTTTGTCCTGTCCTCAGACCGATCGTGTAACCCCAACCTGCTGAGTCTCCTCCAGCAGATGGCAGCCCCCACACTGGCCCCTCTGGAGGTGGAGAACCAGACAGCTGTGGTGATCATTGGCACAGAGGAACCTAACCTGACCGCCCCGTACATACAGTGGTGGGATGCCCAGAACATAGTGGGGCTGGCTATATTTGTCCTGTGCATCCTTTCCTCAAGGTAGGCCTATACTGCCGTGTTGACTCCCATATAAAACACTATGACCAAACCAGCCTGTGCTCTCTTCTCTTTCCTGTCAAGTACTATGCAATCTTCACATGAAATAATGTCAGTAGCGGGATTTCTGGTTAAGTTGTTGCTGTGCAATGGGCCTACATTGAGAAGTGGAACCTGATATATTGGAACTGATTCTTGTTTGGCCCTGATCCCCTAAGCTTGCAGTCAGCTCAAACAAACAGCAAATAAAGCAGTGTTTGATGAACCCCATGGTTTCAACTCAGATCATGTCAATAATATGGGCTGTCTTTAGGAAAAAAAAAATTGTCCCAGGACCGGGGCTCAGTACTTTGTTTACATTCCACATGAGTACTTTTCACTATGACATAATAATATAACAAATGCATAATTTATTCAAATGGACAAATTGGAGCAGTTCTGCATCTTCTCTAATTCAAAACTAAAGATGTAAAGAGAGTTTCAAAGTTTGGTCTGATCCTCACATTACTGCTCTGGACCTCTCCATCATCACGTGATCTTCATCTTCCAGCTGCTGGTTTCAAGGTCAACGGTGAACTTTGATACTCAATGTTTAAGCCCCGCGTCCACTCTCTCCTGCTGGGCCCTGCAGCGTAGACACCGAGATTCCACTCTCTGGCTCCGAGATTCCACTCTCTGGCTCCGAGATTCCACGGCTGTCAGCCCCTCGGCCCCTTTTCCTTCCGACCACATTAATAGTTGGCGACTCCATTATAAGGAACACACACTTTTTTAATGCTGCCACCCACTGTTTCCCCGGAGCCACGGTCCCCGTCATCACCAGCAAACTTCCGGGGCTACTGCGCTCCCTCCCGTCCTCAGTTAGACGTGTGATTGTCCATGTCGGAACATGCGACACCACTCGTCAGCAGTCTGAGCTCATCAAAAAAGATTTTAACAATCTCTTTCATTTGTTAAGTTCCTGTGACAAGAGTGTCTACACTTCCGGTCCCATCCCCTCTCTAGGTCGTGGAGTGGGGCGTTTTAGCAAACTTCTCAGCCTCCACACCTGGCTTCAGTCCACCTGCACAGCTCTTAAATTTGGTTTCATCAATAATTTCGATCTGTTTTGGGACCGTTCTGATTAATTCAGGCCAGACGGTATTCACCCAAACTGGCGAGGTAACCAAATTCTAACGGCTAACCTACTGTTCAATCAACCACACATGCATGACTATTTACCCCCTTCTCCCCGAAACATCCATCTTCACATCTGCCCACTCAGATCACTGTTTCCCCCGTCAGTTCCCCCTGCCGGCCACATCTCTCACTGACACTCACACCTGAAAGTCTCCCTATACAAACCATCATCAGCCACAGAGACTTCCATCATCACAATAACCGACACATGCGATCTGCCCATCTCCGCCCCCTAGCCAAAGCACCCCAGCCTGTCCAAATGCAACCAAATCTCAAATTTGCTCTGTTCAACACCCGATCCCTAAACAGCAAGGGCCTCATACTCAATGAATTCATAACTGACAATAATCTGGACTATCTCTGCATAACTGAAACATGGCAAAAACCACAGGAATATTTTTCACTAAATCAGACCACACCCGCTGGATATGCATATATCAATAAGCCAAGCCTCCACGGTCGTGGTGGTGGAATAGCCACATTTTTCAGACAAAGCATCACTACAAGCACAATCACCATCCCGGCCCCCCTCTCATTTGAACGCATTGTTTTTAAACTGTCTGGACCCAAACCCCTGGTTACTGCAGTCATTTATCGCCCCCCCCCCAAACCCAACTCAGCCTTCCTATCTGACCTGTCTGACTTCCTGACTCAACTGTGTGCCATCACTCCATCCATTCTGCTACTTGGTGACGTCAACATACATGTCAACTCATCCGACTCCAAAACCTCTACAGAACTCCTGGACATCCTAAACATCTTCAACTTCACCCAACATGTAGATTTTCCAACCCATAAAAAAGGACACACACTGGACCTTGTCTGCACCACTGGCATCACCATCAGCAATCTGTCCAGCTCCGACCTCACCATCTCCGACCATCTGGCTATCACCATGGACATTCTCATCCCCACACCAGAAGTCAAGCAAAAACGCTCTATAACTTTCCGGAATCTCAAATCAATCCAACCCACATCTCCGTCCTCCCTTTTGGCCAATACCATCCCTGACTCCGCCTTCATCCAGAACGCCTCCCCTACTGACCTTGTCACAGTCTATAATGACACCCTCTCCTCCTGCCTCAATCAACTCGCTCCAATAAAAACAAAGACTGTCTCTTTCACTCACTCCACCCCCTCGTACACTGATCATCTCCATCACCTCAAATCCAAGGGCCGCCAACTTGAACGTCTAACCAATAAAACCGGTCTCACTATCAGTGATGCCGGTAACGCATTACTTAGTAACGTCTCCATTTTCCCCCTTTTCGGGGGATGTTCCTCGTTTTGATCTTGGACGTCTGGTTACTTATCATATCAGAATCTTCTATGACTGTTAAGCCCACTATGAATATTACAACACGTCGAAACTTGTGCCCTGTATCTTAGCTACATGTATGATCTTTGCAACAAAGAATACCGCTTGAAAATCAGTTTGGTATTTAATGAGATATGATTAATTACATGCGCTGACAGTTCATTGCACCTGCCAAACAGACTACACTCGGGCTGTGTCTTGATTCAGGGGTTGCAGCCTACGTAGGCTGCATTTGAAGACCGATTGCGTCATAGCGGCGCGCAAAGGCTTCAGAGTGGCCTTTTATTGTGGACAGTCTAAGGCACACCTGTGCACTAATCATGATGTCAGATCAGCATCTTGATGTGGCACACCTGTGAGGTGGGATGGATTATCTCAGCAAAGCAGAAGTGCTCACTATCACACATTTACACAGATTTGTGAACAATGTTTGAGAGAAATGGTACAATTGTGTATCTGGAATGAATTTTAGATCTTTAAGTCCATCTCATGAAAAATGGGAGCAAAAACAAAAGTGTTGCGTTTATATTTTTGTTGAGTGTATGTGCATGTTTTAAATTGAGATAGGCCTATATGGGTTTCAAAACCTGTAAAGTAACGTTTAAAGTAACTTGTAATCTAACTTAGTTACTTTTAACATCAAGTAATCAGTAAAGTAACTAAGTTACTATTTTTGGAGTAACTAGTAATCAGTAATCGGATTACTTTTTCAAAGTAACTGTGGCAACACTGCTCACTATCCACAAAGATGCCTACAAACAACACCAACAGCTCTACAAAGACACCCTCAACAGTGCATGCTCCACCTACTACTCCTCCATCATACAATCAGGCAGCAACAATCCCAAGACTCTGTTTTCCACCATAAACAAACTTCTCAAACCTCTGGACCCCATCTCCTCCCAACTCCTTCACGGTCACTAAATGCATCTCATTTCTCTCACACATCCAAAGAACAATAGACAATATACACAGCCAACTGATCAACGCTTCCACCTCCACTGTCTCTTCTTCGGAACCTCCACTACCCTCTGCAGCCATTCACCCACTCTCCTCATTCACTGAAATCACCCCAGCAGACCTATCTGCCATTCTCACTGGCATGAAAACCTCTACCTGCATCCTGGACCCCATCCCCTCCACCCGAGCCATGGCCTGTCTCCCTCACTCTTGCCCCTGATCACCTCAATTATAAACTCTTCTCTGTCCACTGGCCTAGTCCCGCCCTCAAACTTGCTGCTGTCACCGCCCTACTTAAAAAACCTGGATTTGACCCTGAAACACTCAGAAATTTCCGACCCATCTCCAACCTCCCCTTCCTATCAACATTTTTAGAAAGAACCATTGCCTCGCAGTTAAAATCACACCTCGACTACAATAACCCCTACGAACCTTTCCAATCCGGCTTCCGCTCCAGACACAGCACCGAAACAGCTCTTTTAAAAGGTCACAAATGACATTCTCCTCTCTGCTGACTCTGGTTCCCTCACCATCCTTATCCTCCTTGACCTCAGCACCGCCTTTGATACAATCAACCACTCCTCATCTCCCGCCTCCAGTCCTCACTTGGCATCACTGGCACCGCTCTCACCTGGTTCATTTCCTATCTCTCTGACAGACGCCAATTAATTTCAGTCAACAACTGCAAATCCCCACCTCCCCAGTCACTCATGGTGTCCCCCAGGGCTCTGTACTTGGTCGCCTACTTTTCATCATCTACATCCTCCCACTTGGTCAAATCCTCCGCCAACATGGCCTCCATTTTCATTGTTACGCTGATGACACTCAGATCTACCTCTCAACCAACACCATCTCTGCAGCCACCCATTGCACCCTCACCACCTGCCTCACTGATGTCAAAACTTGGATGCAACACAACTTCCTTAAACTAAATTGCAATAAATCAGAAATCCTCATCATTGGCCCAAACTCCCTCACCCGCTCCACCCAGGACTTCTCACTTAATATTGATGGTTCCATTGTCACCCCCTCCACTCACATCCGCAACTTAGGTATCATCCTTGACCCCACCCTCTCATTCCTCCCCCATGTAAACCACATTACAAAAACAGCCTTCTTCCACCTCAGGAACATCACTCGTCTCCATCCCTCCCTATCACTCTCAGCCGCTGAAACTCTGGTCCACGCATTAATTTCATCCCGCCTTGATTACTGTAACTCCATCCTCTACGGCTCATCAAAACACTTGCTTAATAAACTGCAATATGTTCAAAACTCTGCAGCCCGTATGCTCACATCCACCCGCCGCTCAGACCACATCACCCCTGTCCTCCAAGACCTTCACTGGCTTCCCATCAAATACCGGATTGATTTCCAAATATTACTCATCACCTTCAAAGCCCTCAACAACCTGGCCCCCCTACCTCTCGGACCTTCTCCACCACCATACCCCTACCCGCTGTCTCAGGTCCGCCCATGCCAACCTCCTCCACCCTATTAGGACCAACCACCGGTCCTGGGGAGACAGAGCCTTTGCTGCAGCCGCCCCCGCCCTCTGGAATGCCCTCCGCAACGACATCCGCAATACCAACACTCTTTCATCCTTCAAAACAGCCCTAAAAACACACCTTTTCACCCTTGCTTTTAACCTTTAAACGTTACATTTTGTTTGTTTGTTTTGTTTAGCTTTTGTGAAGCGTCTTTGAGCACTGGGAAAAGCGCTATAAAAAATTTGATGTATTATTATTATTATTATTATTATTATTATTATTATTATTATTATTATTATTATTATTATTATTATTATTATTATTATTATTAAGCCAACAGTGTGGACGAAAGGTCCCTCAAGTGCTCTGACCATCTGCTCAGGAAGACCATGTTATATGAAGAAAAGCTGTATAGACACATTTGCAGTTTATTAAAAGCTGTATGGCATACATATATACATGTTTTCTCATGTACTGTGGTTCTCACTTTTAAAAACATGTGTGTTTTGTCCCTAGCATTAGTTCGTCCAGCACCAGCCAGGTGAACAAGTTGACCATGGCCTCCAAAGACTCCTCCATCCTGGCAGAGGAAGGCTGCAGCTCTGACCTGGAGCTTCAGTACAGCTACTCTTTCTTCCACTTCATGCTCTTCCTGGCTTCACTCTATATTATGATGACCCTCACCAACTGGTACAGGTCAGTCCCTGCACACTGGATCTTACTGAACCACAACTAGGCTCTTGTTTGGTGGAGATCACAGCCCTGCTGATTAGGCTTACTTTGTTCTACATGCTTCTCACAGTAAACATTCCCATAAATAGACCAACACCATCAATGTATAATGTCAGAGTCTCCAATTATCAGAATCTGCTTTATTAGCCTGGTATGTGTAAACAAAGAAATAATTGTACAAACAACATGTACTGTGCCCTTGGAGATGGAAGCCTCCTCTGCTGTTATGGGACAGGCCAACTTACAGTCCCCAGAGAGGTAGGACTAAACCAGGAGAAGCAGCTTTTAGTTTTTATGCACCGCATATCTGGAACAAACTCCCAGAAAATGTGAGGTCTGCTGCAACTCTAAGTTCTTTTAAATCAAATCTCTTTTCTGTTTCCCTTGTAATTTTTTTTTATATAAATTTGGATTTGCTTGTTTTGTTTTGTATTTGTTCTTTGTTATTATTATCTCTTAAATGCAATTTCTAATGTATAATATTGAGTTTTTGTATGCCCTTGTGAATCACTTTGAATTGCCTTCTATCTGAATTGTTCTTTATACGTAAATAAACTTGCCTTGCTTTGCCTTATGATTAAATGAGTAGATAAGCTTTGGTTGTGTTTGTCTTCTGACAGCCCTGATGCAGCCTACAGCATCAGCAGCAAGTGGCCAGCTGTGTGGGTGAAGATCAGCTCCAGCTGGGTGTGTTTGGCCCTGTACGTCTGGACCCTGGTGGCCCCCACCATCCTCCCCAACAGAGACTTCAGCTGATCAGCAGCTCCACTCTACTTTCCCTTCCACCAGGCTCGTGTTTCTGACACACATACACCCTGCCACCATATTGCCTACACCTTACTTTCACAACGGACTGGTTTTATAATCTCAACTGGACTTAAGTTTGAGTATTTCTGCTTTTTATTAAGTCAGAAAGTGGGTCTGGTTCAGAGGGGCCAAAACACCTGCTTCAGGTACAGGTATTGACTGTAGTGATGTTATAGCAGTCACTAGGAGCTGCCAGACATCCAAGGACACTCACATAAAACACAGCATGAAGAAAAACATTCCATTATGTTTGTGTAAACGTATGTGAATTTGAATCAAACAACATCTTTACATTATGTGCTCTTATTAACCAGCTAAATTCATTTTTGCTATAACAGATTTTTTTTTTTACATTGCTAAAAAGTATGAATGTTCTAGAAATGTCAGTATTACAGAATTACTAACAATTATTTTTATGAGAACTGCACACAATTGTGAGCTCATTTAGTTTGCTGCTATGCCTTCCAATGCCTTATAAGTAGTGACAGAACTGCACAGAACACGCAAATATACAAACAGTGTTTTAAAGCTGAAAGTTGACGATTGTATCATTTTCTGGGCGTCATCATTATTTATTATTTTACTTGTAAAGAATGTCACCTTTTTAAAATCCAAAATTGTGTTTTGTAAGAAATACCAGTTTTAGAGGTATTAAATGTGCAATACAATGAATCTATGAACTATGAATGAACCAGATTAAGATGACAAAATGTACAACAAAATCTACATGTTCTTTTGTTTGTTTATTGTTGTGTTTTGTAAAGCGCTCTGAGTGAGAGAAAAGCGCATATAGATAAAATGTATTATTATTATTATTATTATTAAAATCACAGACCAAAAGCCTGTCAGCCAAAGTCATTTTCTGCGGTAATTGTGTTCAGACGGATTTATGGACATTTGTCCTCGTTTGACATTCAGTACAAAAGTCTTAACACAAATGGGTAATCCTTTCAAACAATACCTTATTCTTATACACACAGAGCTCTTTCCCCTAATTCTAATAACTACACAAAACAGCCACAGATATCAATCATTATAAATGAAACCTCAATTTACAAAACAAACTTAAAACAGAAAAAGAGATGTCTGGTTCAGAAATACGCTTTTGAGCACTGCTAATATGATAAGTCTGTATTGTGATCATTATCCAATGATTGTTGGTTTAATACTTTGAGTGGATTGCCTCTACATGTTGAAGTTAAGAACGGCAATTAAGCTTTTGTTTAAGACTGTTCAGTGTTCACTCTGTTGTGACAACACTGTCAAAGATTCATATCATATTCACTCTTCAAAGAGACAGTAGGGAAGTGGAAGTTTGAGACATCAGCCCACTCCGGTCCCTCAGGGCTTAACACTTCCTCTAGTTCTTCTGTTATGCATGGATCTCGGTCCAGACTGGAGACCGGTCCAGACATGGACCGGGCTTGTATGCATGGAGCCGGAATTGTATGCAGAGATCTGTTATTTAAAGGTCGACACACATATACAAGAGTGGGTGACCTTTCCAGACTACAGATGGAAATCCTTTGAAAAGCTACAAAATATGATGAATTTATAGCCTAGAATCTCAACATGGAATACGTGCTCTGAATATAAGTAAAGAGTAGACAATTATAAATGAATATATATGCTGGTAAAGCTTTATAAGATGTTCCTCCTTTTTTTGTCTTTTCCACTATTATTTTCTGAATGTTATTGGAAATCAAAACAGGTTAGATATGGATTATTTCCTTTTTTCTTCCTATCTGAAGGTGGGATATCTTTCTTCTCTCTCTGGGCTTTTCTTTGTCCTGTCTTTGTGATCAGGGAGGGGTTCAACCAGCAGACAGTCCTCCAGCCTCATTGGCTGTGTGTCGGCTGTGTGTCTGTGTGAGCAGCTGTGTGACGTCATCCCCCCCCCCTCCCCCCCCTGCCTCCTTCTCTCTCCCCCCCTGCTCCTCGGTGACTGATGGTGGCTGGCTGGTCACGTGACCGTATAATACCCAGGGATTTTCTGCCAGGCGTGCCCTATAGGCTCCCTCCATCCATTTCTATCTGAGGAGAGGATTCCTGTTATTGTCCTGCATGCAGCCGCTCACTGACACCTTCCTGGAAGATCTATGGTCAGGGGAGAGTGACATTTAGCATTGGAAAGACTAGAGGGCTGGATTCTTTGTTAGAACACTGTCCTGTCACTCACTTGTCAATATTCACGTTGGAATACATGTGCAGTGGGAAGAGACGGCATTGGCACGTTTGGCTGGTAAGTGACATGCTGGCTGAGTGTGTGTATGTGACCAAAGAATACCTTCATCCATTCACTGCTTCATCCTCAGCTGTATGATTGAACAGCCTCCCTCTCATTCCTCGTTGACATTGATTTTGCCTATACTTGATCACTTATTTGTTAAATATTGAAAGCCTTATTTTCTTTAGTAATTGGTATTTTATGCATTTCTGATTCATTAGGCAACATTTTGTGAAAAACAGGAAACAGAATCAGACTCATTAGCACAACAACAGCAGTGATGACATCATGTATGGTGTGTACAGCAGCAACATGGACCATCAGCTGCTGTCACAAGCAGCTCTTTGCTCACTGTCACCATGACAACCACATGTCTGGACTAGAATTATGGACTGACTGACCAATATTTCTATCCATACAGACACGTCCGGAGTTTGGCTTATATGTAGATATGGACAGCATAAACTTTATAATTAGACTTTACAATATGGGCCAATGAAAAGTGTTTATTGAAGGGTTGCAGTGGCGGCAGGTTAAGGTGGTTAGTCCAGACGTCCCTATACCACACAACGTTTGCAAGCTCCTCATGGGGGATCCAGAGGCTCTTTCAAGACAGATTAGATCTTCAATCTCCCAAACATGTTCTGGCTCCACTAAGAGGTTTCTCACTAGTTGGATTTGCCCAGTAGAATCTCCAAAGGAAAGCCCCCTGAGACATGCTGATCTGAAGCACAACTCCAGATTGGTTCTACTACAAATGTCTCTATGGATGTGTTAGCCCCCTAACATATCTGAGCCCAGACACCCATCAGAGGACACTCATTTCAGGCGCTTCTGTCTCAATCTTTCAGTCATAACCATAGCTGAGGGTTTGGAATATAGATCAACTGGTAAATTTAAAATGTTGCCTACCCACGCACGTCAGCCAACAGAACCCATCAGTTGTAAAAAAAAAAAAAAAAACAGAATAAGTTTTGGAATTGACAAACCGGATAATCCGTAGGTCCACAAATCAAATGTTGGATGAACAGACTGATCATCCCCTCAACAACCCTGCATGGATAAAGAGCAGGTCAACTGTTGCATCAGGAGGGAAATATCCATTGCTCTTCATGTATCTGACATCCACACCGGTGTGAGCCTCTTCTCCAGTAACATGGCATAAGCACTTAACAGGCGACAACATATACTGAAAGCCATCAACAAGCAAGGGTGATGGGCGTACCTGAACCCCAGTGAGCTCTAATAGCCTTCCACAGTCACTTTGTTGTGTCTACCTCCCAGTGTATGGCGTATGAGCATGTAAGCTCGAGTTCCTTCTTGGCTTCACTTCAAATGGGCTAACAAATGATGCAGATAGATCAAATAAAGGGATATGGCATATCATTCACCATCCATCACAGTCTCATCAACATAGCATGCCAGATCCTATCTTCTTCCTCTGTCTTTCAAGTCTCAGCATTTGGCCTAATTGCTGGAAATGGTGTGCAAAAGCTTCCCAACAAATATGAGCAACCATGTCAAAAAATATATGTTAATAACTCAATAACTATTGGTGCAATCATTATGAAACTAGTTAAATATATCAAGGTCTTGTTTAGGAATAGGACTACCAAAGCATATTGAGCAAAACCTGTAGGGGACGCTACCAATGCAAGAAGTTTATATCTCATAATCTGCTCCATTGATTTACACGCAATAATAATAATATAATAAATGTATATATCTCCCCAGGTTTATATTTTATTTTAATTAATCTATGTTCACTAAATTTGTGTCAAATTTCACCCGCTTTGTCTGATTCACTTGACAGTTATCTCACCAGGTGAAGGTGCTCTACAAAAAAGCCTCTTGAACCAAAAATTAGATGATACACATGTCATATGAAAAAGATGGCCGCCAACTTGCTACTTGTCTTCAGAAGCATTTTGAACCAGGTCAGAGGTCAGCATCTGAACCTTTAAAATGTTCACTTGTCCATCTGAGTCAATCATCGGAAAGAGGAATTTACCCTTGTACATTATACATTTTTGTAACAATGCAAGGATTTATGTATAGATGGATAAGCCTAAACCAAATAAAAAATTCTGATTCATAATAAAGACATTTGTCATGATCCAATTATAATACAATATAGTTTATCTGAGTTGGACAAGGAAACAGCCTTGATCAAACAAACAGGATCAGACAGGCAAAGGCGGCTTAGGTTACACACTGCTGTTTTAACAAACCCTTTGTGGACCATCTGCAGAACTCAGTTTGCATGCATATGACTGCTTCTTTCTTGATAAGATGATTCTGAATTGTGATGAAAAATATCCTTACAATTTATGTTCCAGCAAAAGAAGAATTACAAGCAGGAGTGAATGAAGAAACAGTTGAAAAAAATAGTGTTTCCTGGTGAATCTGCCTGCATGCCATTTGGGTGCTGTGCTACACACCACATTGCAGTGTTAGGTTAATCCCAGCCAATTCCTATCCAATCCTCAGAGCGGAGTTGATCGGGATGAGAAGGCTTTGATTTAAGCCTTCACACAAACACACACACACACCCACCCACCCACCCACACACACACCCACCCACACACACACACACACACACACGTTCATAAGAGAATCGGGGGAAGCTTATAACTAATTAATACACTGTTGGGCTCATAATTGGCTAATAGTCAAACCATAGGTCCCAGCTCATCTACTGCCGGCTTGCCCTCCACACATCATTAGGCTGAAAACGTCTTTATTGGCATGAAAGTGTCAAGAATTATGTTGCCGAAGCATCAAAATGTAATTTCTCCAATCAGCAATGTGTGTGTGTGTGTGTGTGTGTGTGTGTGTGTGTGTGTGTGTGAGAATGAGGCACTGAATACAGTATATGAACCAATGAGGTTGTTGGGGTTGATAATGGGTGTACAGGATTCTGAGACCAGAAACCAGAGTCAGTATAGTCTGTCATTGGCAGCCGCTACACATCTTTTCACCATAATATTTCCTTAAAGGTGCTCCGAGGAACTTTCAGTTTTTGTTAATTCTTGCGCCCCCTTTGGACAAAAGTGGTAGTGTTATTACTACCCCAGCTATTCTTCCTGGGTTAGCGTACCCATGACAAAGGCATTAAGACATTTTCACCAACCTTATCTCCTTCCATACAACAGTAGCCTAATATCAACATTCATTTACACTATGCGGTCCAGCCATATACTAGGTATTCACCTACTCTTGTTTCTTTTTATGCTTGAACTGTGAAAAGTCATGTCTATTTAAATATTTAGGGATTCTCCTCCTGTTTAGCATGAATACATTTTCCATGTCTCCCAAACAGAACTGGAGCAGAATTATGATGCTGACTAATCATACTGCAGTTCTGAGAATGTTTAAAATGTAGCCCAAACAAACCAAAAGAGATGCTGCAACTAGGACACACAAGGGGTTTAAGCAAGGCTATCCTGTTTGTGTTCGTTTGTGTGTGTGTGTGTGTGTGTGTGTGTGTTGCATGTGTTTCTGTGCACAAGGGCAGGGAATTATGGAGGACTGTATCCACCATAGACCCCGCCTACCTAAAGGGTAGTGTCGCCAGTGGAGAGGCAAGCAGGATCTAGTGTAACCGAGCTGACCCGATCTGAGCCACGCTGACCCAAGCCGTGTCACTCATTCGAAATGAGACAATAGTGAAGACAGAATTCTGATTTTACATCCCCTTTAAGTCCTGTAGAATATTTGACAATGATGTAAAACATGATTCATATTTGATAAGAATCCAACATGGTCTTCACTTCAACAAGAAGAGCAAACGGAGAAGTTCTGCTCAATATTTACCTTGCCTTTGTTTATGGAAGTTTTTTGCTTTAATATTTAATATTCTTTTGAATATTTATTGGTTCCAGCCAAGTTTTTGCATGGTAAACCCAGTTTTCATTTTTAGGAGATTCTTATGTTATTATGCACCAGTTACTTAAGGATGGGGGGAAGAAGTGATTTAGCCTGCATGCTAAATGAATGAGTAGGAGATGAAGCAGAGGAAAGCAGAGGGAGATGGAGGTATAGAGCAGTGAGAGGTGGAAGAAGGGAGGGGTTGATTGTTACTGGAGCTTTGGAGGTTTCAAATTTCTCTTTTCTTCCAAATCTCTGCTCACATGCAGATTGAATTTGTTTTTCTTCTCTCTCCTATTTTTTCCAGAGCAGTTCAGCCCGTTCCAGAGCCGGCATGCTGTAAGAGACCGCTACCGAGGGGAAGACTGCAGTGGAGAAAGAAAGAAACAAAACAACAGATAAGAAGAAAGCCAATGAAAAGATGGTAAAAGAAGGTAAGCATGGCTGCACATGCTCTCTTTGTGAAGGATAGAAAGGAGGGGCAGAACATATAGAGGGATCTCCAGTTTCTGCTCTCTTTGTGCTTAGTCTCGAGACGAGAGAACAGTCGCATGTGTGTACGCTGATGTATTTAAGGGGTGTGTGTGTGTGCTTGTATATATATGTGTGTGTGTGTGTGTGTGTGTGTGTGTGTGTGTGTGTGTGTGTGTGTGTGTGTGTGTGTGTGTGTGTGTGTGTGTGTGCGTGCACACGCTTGTGTATATGTGAAACCTGCTGCTGAAGACAGACTTGCTGCTGATGTGGTGGGACTAAATAAAGCCATGTCTGTGGGAAAGAGAACTATGAGTGTGTTTCCCTCTGAGAAAGCTCTCAACATGTTTTTTATATTTGTTTAAAACTCTTTAAGTTATGCGCTAGTGGCAACATGTACAATCTCAGTCAGTAAGAGCTGCTACACACAGTAAAATACCACGACTCCAGCATGTTTCAAGTGCTCTCATTCTGGCCTCACTCTACCTGGACACTAGTGGTCTGTATGACTGACTGTGGAAGGGAGGGACTTGTGTGTAGCAGGAGGAAGTGAGAGTGAGATCTGAACTTGAAGTTGGCCAGGAAGTCAGCGTAGACCCTGCAGGCACAGAAGAACTGTGGTCAACAGAACTATTTCTGCATGTATTGATCTGTATTTCTATAGATTTGCTTGGGAGAGTTACTCACACTCATTTTACAGTTTTTTACGATTACTAAATCACAGTGGGCACAACTGGAGCGACGTGTGCAAAACTCTAACCACAGTATGCAGAGCAGCGGTTCATTAGGTCCAAACTCTAGCTCGTTTTTCATTGCTTAAACACAATTTTCAAAACTCTACACACCTATCTTATGGCTTAACCACAGCCTGCACAACACTGTGGATTTCCACACACTGCTGCCACAACTGTAAACCACACATTCAAAACAGAATGAATGCCTAGTGCATTTCAAACACTGCGGATTGCAATTTCAATTGAAACACTAAGATGTCTTGTTTTAGACTTGTTAGTGAACATATATACAGTATAAAGGGAAAGCTCAAAATGTATATATTTTTTGGGAAATTGACCAAGGAAGACAGGTTGTTGGAGGGAGAAGAGTGACAGTGAGATTGTGGATGCTTGGAGGAAGACCTAGAAGACATAGAGCTGTAATGTCTGTTGAAATACAGTAAGGGCTACACTGATAGACCCTGTTGTGAATCATTCTCTCTCATTGAGAGAGGCAGGGTTGAGAGTGCAACCCAATCTGCAAAAATCTAAAGTTGCATCTATAATACGAATTTTGCAACAAATAAACAGCTTGGAGTTGCATCCTTACAGTAAATGACAACATTACAGGAATTGATTTCTGTATTACAATTGTAGAATATTTACACAGATAAATATTACATTTGGAAATGTTTTCAATAAAATATACAAAATGTGTATCTATTGAAGCAAACTTCTGATTTTCATTTCTTTTTGTTTTCCTAAAAAAACTGGTATGTTATAAAATAAACAATTTCATCAAAGAAAATATTACGTAATTTGTGTGAAATAACTCAAATTATTCAAACTGTAAAGATTAAAAGTTTGTAATTTGTGTATTGGGGTTTGATGCTAGTGTTTGTACCCTGAGCAAGTTCTGAGTGACAGTGTGTGTTATCTCAATGAGGCTGGTTCATAGTGTTTGCTGCACTGAACCTATTTTGCAGGTGAAGTGAACTGTTCAGCTCCAATGACTGTTGGTAGTGCAGACTGTAATTAGAGTTTTGCACATTGAGCTACAGTTGTGCCCACTGTGGTTTAGCGATTGAAAAAAACTGTAATACAACACATTCCTACTGTGCAGGCATGCAGGGACACAAGTCCAGGCAGACCTGTGTTTCGGTCTGAGAGAAGAGAGAGAGAGCGAGAGAGAGAGAGAGAGAGAGAGAGAGAGAGAGAGAGAATGTGTGTGTGTGTGTGTGTGTGTGTGTGTGTGTGTGTGTGTGTGTGTGTGTGTGTGTGTGTTGGTACAGTATGATAGTTATTCATCCACTGTTCATTGCTCTTATAAACTATTTCTAAAATCTTGTAAGAACTTTGTGATACTATATAACAAGCAAGTGTATCTCCGACATTTTATAGATGTGATTCAAAATGACTGAAACAAAAAGATGAGTGAAGATTCCTCAAGCGCACAGCGAATACATATTTCCGCTGTCATCAAAACTAGTTAAGTTTCAGGAGAGTCAAAGGACTAAGTTAGGTCAGGGTCATAATGATAATGGTCATGGTTAAAAAAGAACTCCCTCTTTGTTGGCCCATCCATCCATCTTGACCTCCTCCTTATATGGAACTATCATTACACTATATTGGGCTTGGTCCTGGCAGACAACAGTAGTCATTCAAACAACCACAAGAAGTCATGGCAACATAAACAAAATGTGTTTAAACAAACAGCCAATGCGATCAGTGTAATCTTTTACGTTTTGATGTTAAAATGTAATTAAGGTTCAAGCTTACTTAATGATTGACAAAACTATGACTTTGACCTATGAAATTATTGCTATATTAAACCACTTCAGCAGCATACGCCCTAAATCTGTATTTTCAGTATGTCCTACATACTTGTGTTTCCACAACAAAGCTAAAACTAATATACTTCTTTTGTGACTTCAAAACTCCACCAACACTCGGAAGTCATCTATTTGCAGACCAATAAATATAGAGACAAAGAGTACAAAGAGGTAGATTACCCTCTTTGTACTCTCTTCTCTGTGGACTAAGGAGTAGTGTTGTCAGAGCAAACTAAGCATCAACAGAGGCAAAGAGGATGCACTGCAGGAGTGACATCATAGCTGTCTTTAGCTGCCATCATCCACACAAAACACACATTTTAGGGATGTAACCATGCGTCGTCAGTCACTTTAAAATCCATTCGTAGGTGGGATGATTCAAATTGTTAAAATGAGAAATTATTTGCAATACTCTTCCTAAACAGCAGAAGGCGTAATATTATTATTTCTCTGCTTGTTTGAAATGCACGTCCTACATCACCTGTACAGAGACAGCTTGAATTCAAGCCAAGTTAGTGTTGAAACAGATCAGAAGGTCCATACTGATCTCCCCCATGCTAAAGCACGCATGTGAAGTGCAGACAGTACAAACAGTGTTTGGGTCACAGACTTATTTATACCAAACAATTCATGTTTTAACTTTTTTAATTAAAAAAAAATTAAAACATGAAAGCAAACTTATTTTTAATTTTTTTTTTTTCTTCAAAACATTTATACAACATTACTGAGTTACTATCTGCACCCTCAGCTTATTACATGCATAGGGGAGAGTGGCCTAAGTTGTGCCACTTTTTACTCAAAGTGATTTTAAAGTGAGGCCTTGACAGTTATGTCTCCAACTCAAATATGTACATATATTTCAGGATGTTGTGCATCCCTGGCAATAAAAACTTTGAATCTGGAATAAACTGTTTAAGAAATAGGGGAGAACGGGGTAAGTAGGCACACTTTTTACTCTAGTGAGAATTGCTCATCACCAAAACATCTGTCAATAGCCATTCCTACATTAAATTGAAGCTTAAGGTGTTGGCTTGAAATGTGTGTCTCTCTTTTTTTCCAACTTATTGTAATGAAGAAGTAATTTACCATCAAAGACACTCTGACACATTGTGACAACCAACCCCATCAAGGGGTCGGTTGTCACACACTATGGGGTTGTTTGTCACAATGTTATCTTAATGGGAAAAATCTTAAAAAGAAGGCAATGAGGCAGAACCAAATTTGAAAGTTTAATTGCATTGTCAAGTTGACAAATAGGCCTACATAACTTACTGTAGCCTTGGCAGCTGGTCTAGTTTGGGATGCACTGGGTTGTTTTGATTTTGTTGCCCTTTTTTCTTTTGCTTGCTAGCTGCCTTTTCCTGCTCTATTCTTTCCTTCTCTGGGGTGTCAGTGAGGATACAGCTTGACAATTTCTTTCGTTATTGGGTTCCTTTTCTGGCTGCAGCCTTGAGATAACATGTGACAACCAACCCCCCAAAAAATTTGACGACCAACCCCAACCTGAATTTCTTGCTAGCATCAAGGCCAACAACCATCTGACAACTAATTAGCTTGCTAACAACAATCTAAACTATAGCTTACCCTTCACACTTTCTGAGGGTAACAAGTGTTTTGTTATAAACCCATTGTGTAAAAGCCTAGAAGAAAAATACTGAGAAGCAAAATATTTTGAATTTGACATGAAAAACACAAAACATCCTCTCACCTGAAATGCAGCTGTCTTCCTCCAAGGAAGTCTATGTATGTGACCTCTGATCCCAATTCTGGACCTTTTTTATATCAACATTTCAGAGCTAGCGCGCTCTGGTGGCGAGATATAACGAATGTGACATCCAACCCATGTGACAAATTACCCCGTTCTCCCCTATAGCTTTCGGAAAAAAAGTTGTCTTGTGGCACAACTTGCCCTCGGTGTGGTGCAAGTTGTGCCACAAGAGAGAATACCATGGGGTAAATTGCGCCATTGATATATAACTGTAATGCAAAACAAATCCATATGACAATTACTTATTTAAGGTTTATTTAAAGTAAATAAAGTAAATATTTTACAAAGATTGAAGGTCAATTTTCTTAAACAAGGCCTAGCAGATCTAATGGTTTTACCTGCAAAGTTCACAATGACAAAGTCACCATCATCATCTTATGGCCATCTGCACTCTTGTCAGTGGTGTCGTTAAGTGGAATGGAGATGTCAGTCTCTTCTGAGCTACTGTAGACGATCACTTTCTTTTTGGTGACCAGCGTATACAGCCATGCCACTGGCACAACTCTCAGAAATGTACTTTGCACTAGTTGCTCTGTGCTTGTGGAACCAACTGCCACCTTACAAATGTGATTCCCCCTCCATTTCTGCATTTAAATCAGGGCTCAAAACCCATATGTACATCCTGGCTTTTCCTCCCCATTAACTATCTTACCTCTGCATTACTATCTTTGTTTATATGTGGATGTATGGGCTTTATGTCTTTTATTTTTGTTATTGTTATTTTACCTACTGAATGCACTATGTACAGCACTTTATACAGTGCAAACTGTCATAAATGTGCTTTTATAAATACATTTTACTTACTTACTTATAACTCACCTAGGCCCTTTGGCACAAATCACCCCAACCCCAGAATTTTGGATAATAAGCATGATGCAGCAGT
This sequence comes from Hyperoplus immaculatus, assembly GCA_949357725.1. NCBI lineage: Eukaryota > Metazoa > Chordata > Actinopteri > Uranoscopiformes > Ammodytidae > Hyperoplus > Hyperoplus immaculatus. The sequence continues at coordinate 15,552,478 of OX442350.1, read as the reverse complement.
TTAGGGCTGACATCGTGCTAACTATATAGACTCAAAGTGTAGCATACTAAAGCACTAAACATGTGTCAAATGTTTTCAAACTTGTCTATAATTGTTCAGACACAATAATCAAAAAACCTTGATCATGGAAATTTTACTTTGAGAGGCAAAAAAAATAGTTTTGAGCTTAAATGTGCTTATATCTTATTCCTTGTGTCTCCCTTCTTTACAGGATGAGTCAAATAGATGTCTCTTCTTAAATATGTGGTCATATTTCCAATTTCTTCCACGGTTTTCTAGAAACAAGGGGTGGCACAACTTCCCCACTGGCACAACTTAGGCCACTCTCCCCTATATTATTAGTGAATGGAATATCATTTTTTTCAAACAATCAGTCTAAAAAGGTATTTATTTGTGTAAAAGTGCTAAATGCATGTAGTAATGTCATGTATTAAGCAATACAATTCAGTGTTTCAAATAATTCCACTCAACCACTACCACTTGCTGGAGTGGGTCTGGCTATGTTTGTCACTAAGTCAGGTAACAATACACTGTTTACAGGTTGAATTTGCATGACAACATGAAATTGAGGGATAATAGACAGGTCCTTTGTAGATGATAACTGTGTGTGTGTGTGTGTGTGTGTGTGTGTGTGTGTGTGTGTGTGTGTGTGTGTGTGTGTGTGTGTGTGTTTGTGAATGAATGTGTTCTGTACAATGTGTTCTGACAATATGGCCCAGGAAGCCATATATATACAGTGTCGTGCGAAAGTTTGTGAACCCCTTGAGCCTTTTGGAATTTTATTTATTTTAACCATTATTAATTCATTTTTTTCAATACCAGTATTTTTTATATGAAATAATAGATGTTTGTTTATCAATTCAACATTTTTCTTTTCCGGAAATCAATTGTTAAAACAGTTAAAACAAATTATTTGACAAATGTTGTATGTGCAAAAGTTTGTGAACCCTAAACTGCATTGCTTAAATCGAGCAAGGTAAACACAATCAGGTGGGCCAAATTGATTGATGAAATAGACCAATGTAATGAGAGATCTTTAGGGAAGAAATTGGGCGCCACTAGCTAAAACAAAGATAAAACCAGACCAGTTTAGGCCCACCAAACTGAACCCATACAGGTCAGACATGCTAAAAGGGAAAGAAATCTCAGAAGATCTCAGGAATAGAGTTGTGTTGCTGCACATTTGTCTGGGGACAGCTATAAATTAATTCAAAAAAAGTTTGAGCTCCATCGGTCCACCGTGAGGCAAATCATCTACAAATGGAGAGCTTTACGAGTGACAAAACATCTGCCTAGAAGTGGACTTCCTTCAAAAATATCTTCAAGCGCCACAAGAAAAGTATTTTTTTAGTTAAAAGCCAACCCACACATTACATCTAGTGATTTGCAGACCTCTCTTGCAACATCTGGGACAGATGTGCATGGTTCCACAATAAGAAGAAAACTCAGTCAACATGGCTTTCAAGGGAGGGTTGCTGAAGAAGCCTCTGCTCTCAAAAAAGAACAAAACTGCTTGTCACAACTTTACCAGAGAGCACCTGGAGATACCTGAAGTCTTATTCTGTGGACAGATTACTCCAAAATTGATCTGTTTGGTCATAACCAAAACCGCCATGTTTGGGCAAAAACGCAACTCTGCCTACCACCAAGAGAACCTTCTCCCAAGTGAAGAATGGTGGTGGCAAATGGTCTGCAAATCTCCAGATGTAATGTGTGGGTTGGCTTTTACCTGAAAAATCCCCTTTCTTGTGGCGCTTGAAGATATTTTTGAAGGAAGTCCACTTCTAGGCAGATGTTAAGTCACTCTTAAAGCTCTCCATTTGTAGATGATTTGCCTCACGGTGGGCCGATGGAGCTCAAACTTTTTTATACGAATGTATAGCTGTCCCCAGACAAATGTGCAACATCAAAACTCTATTCCTGAGATCCTCTGAGATTTTTTCCCCTTTGAGCATGTCTGACCTGTATGGGTTCAGTTTGGTGGGCCTAAACTGACCTGGTTTTATCTTTGTTTTATCAAGTGGCGCCCAATTTCTTCCCTCAAGATCTCTCATTACATTGGTCTATTTCATCAATCAGTTTGGCCCACTTGATTGTGTTACCTTGCTCGATTTAAGCAATGCAGCTTAGGGTTCACAAACTTTTGCACATACAACATTTGTCAAATCATTTGTTTTATCCATTTTAACAATTGATTTCTGGAAAAGAAAAATGTTGAATTGATAAACAAACATCTGTTATTTCATATAAAAAATACTGGTATTGAAAAAAATTAATTAATAATGGTTAAAATAAATAAAATTCCAAAAGGCTCAAGGGGTTCACAAACTTTCGCACGATATATATATATATATATATATGTATTATATTATATAATATAAACTATTATATAATACATATAATAAGTAGTAGTCGTAGTAGTAATTGTGATTCATTTTGTTGTTGTACTTTGGCAAGATATGTCTATTGTCCTGCCAATAAAGCTAATTGAATTGAGAGAGAAAGAGCGATGGGGAGTGACGGGCCATGATATAGACAGTGTATGTCTACCAGACTGAATAAGCTGAGTAATGCAATTCTCAGCCAGAAGGCAGTGTGTGTGTGTGTGTGTGTGTGTGTGTGTGTGTGTGTGTGTGTGTGTGTGTGTGTGTGTGTGTGTGTGTGTGTGTGTGTGTGTGTGTGTGTGTGTGTGTGTGTGTGAGAGAGAGAGAGAGGGAGAGAAAGTAAAGGGAGTATGAGACAGGTGGGGAAGCCAGCAGAGAGAGGGAGAGGCATGCAGTGTGAAGGAGAGAGGAGAGGACAGCGATGTATATCTGTCCAGCTGCTCTCCACCTCTCCCTCATCCCTCTGCTCTGTGTGTGTCTGCTGCTTGTACATGACTGATTCAGGGCAGGATGCTGAAGTTCCGTGTAGACAGGAGAGTCAGGTAGGTGGAGGAGGGGTTCAGGGGGGGCTGGAGATAGGACTAGCCCAGGGAGGAGAGGGGGAGTGGGGGAAGGGAGGAAGAGTGGACCACATGCAGCGTGGAGGTCAGAGATGACTGCAATGCAGTGCGGCAGCAAACAGGAAAACATGAGCAGGCATGACTGTGTATGCATGGTTGAAGTGTTTTCTTTCTTTACAGTGATGTATAGAATACTGTGTGTGTGTGTGTGTGTGTGTGTGTGTGTGTGTGTGTGTGTGTGTGTGTGTGTGTGTGTGTGTGTGTGTGTGTGTGTGTGTGTGTGTGTGTGTCTTTAAGGGGTGGAATGGATGGGGAAAACTTGCGACCGCAACCCAGTCTCACAGTAAAATGTGTAATACGTAGCTTTGTTGGTGCACAGCGCAGAGTGTAGTAGTTTCCCGAAAAGGCCTCGCAATTGTGAGTTAATTACGTTTTTTCCCCCAATTAAGTTCTAATGGACAGCGTACGTACATGTCACATGAATTTAAAGTTTATCTGATGAAATAACAGTGGCAGTCATCTGTTGGATGAGACGTTCATTATATTGATTTTAAAAAATAAAAATAAGGAGGGCATTATGTCTGCTACAACATATATGTAAATGCAAATTAGTTGTGCATCAAAATAATGTTAGGCATTGGATTTACCACACACAGACTGTTTATGCTTTGTGATTATGTTTTGGTGTTTCAGTGATGAATTACTTCAAATCAGTGACTTTTCTGTCAGGAATGGTTATGAGAAATGATATTTCCCCCAGCAGGAAACAAAAGGCCTGTTGTCAAAAACCAAAAGGGACTCCATGCATTCAAAACAAACCCAATACAGCACTGGTTTTGTTGAATAAAGTCTGAGTCATTCGGTTTTCTCCTTCACACACACAATCCTACTGTTAGGCATGTGTGTTTGTGTGAGAGAAAAACGGAGATTGAGACTGTACAGTACACAGATATCTTGTGCAGAAACTGGGCCAGATGTCTGATAAAAGACACCCGGCCGTTCGCACACAAATATGCTCACACACAAACACATGCACATTCCAATACCCCCATGATCCAGAGCAACAGCATGTGAATTTGAAACCGAAAGGAAATGAGGATTCTGAACACTGATATGAAGCAAGGACTGTAAGCTACTGCAGACATCAGCAGTGCTGCTGTGTTCAGATCAGCTGATGCATCAGCTGAAATTGTGATGTCATTAGTGGGTGGTGAATATGGTCAACTGTCAAACTTAGTTTGCTTGTCTCAATCACGTCAACAATTAGAGGAAAAAGCAAGAGAACTCTGGATTCTGATGATAATTTGAGTTCTGTAGTGGATGAAATGTGTAGGGAAGATCTTGGAGTGTTATTGCTATAACTAAATGCCCCTCTGGTCTCTGCTATCCTTTCCATTAGTAAATAATGTGACCCTGTGCTGTACCCCAACAGACACCCACACACATACACAGTTAACCAAACAGCCGTATCCTAAAGGAGCCACAGTCAGATGAGTCATTGAAATAGTTTGAAATGCACTTTTTGTTGTATGATGATATTAATATCTTAAATTTATCTAGGGCCTTTTAAGGGACCACATGCCGATTCACAAAGTAGGACAACACACAGACAATGGCATAAAATAACCAAACAAGGCAAAAACAGTATGTAGAAATAAATAAAAGTAATAGTGAAAGCAGACAAAGTCGATGAGAGATATAGTCCAAAGGACATACAGATGGGTTTTCAGGGTTGTCTTGAAAATGTTCAGAGAGGTGGCATTGTGGATCTTGGCGAGAAGGCAGTTTCAGAGGGTGGGGGTAGAAACACTAAGTGCTCTGTCCCCATCAGTTCGGAGGCGAGAGTGGGAGATGAAGAGCAGGCTCGTTTTCCGAGGATCGCATACTCAAGTTAGCCTGGTCCTACCAGACCATTATACTTCATTTCACTTGTACAGAAGGCCTGGAATCGCTCAATTGACAAACGTTTACTCACTTGAAGGCGGGTTTCTGTTGAAGTTTAAAACTATTGCATCTGCCCAGTGCCACTCTGGATCTGCCAACCAATTGCATAATGTTTGGTCCTGATGTATGTATGTCATGCGCCAACTTCTGAGCCACCCCCTCTGTTCGTTGATTGGACCGATAAAAATCTGCCGGAGAAAACCCGCGAATATACGTCATCGGTCATCGTTCAGTGACCCCTGACCCTCTAGCAACATGTGAAGCTGCTCAGTCAGATGAGCAAGACTTATCAAATAAATACAAGCAACCTTCAAATTATAAAGAATATATCACCTACAAGAAGCTTGTCATAAAGACCCAAATAACTACCTGCATATCTAGCATAACTGCTAGCTCAAGAAAAGAATAAAAAAAACTATATTAGCTCAATGCTAATTTATGAATTGAAACTAGCATTTCGCTCGCGGTGTTAAACAATACTTTGACAATAAACCATGGACGTATTATGGTAAACAAGGTCAATGCTTTTATGCTTCATTATCTCAGGGCAAGGCGTAATTTAAAATGTTTATTTTTTAGGCCAACAGTTGAGCAACGGTAGGCCACACTTGGCAGTCAATTACATTCATTCACATAAGCCTCAGCGGACAGAGCATCATCAGTTTAATGCACACCAACAGACCCCTGCTGTAATGGAAAAGCAAACCCCTTCCTTTCTGGGCTGACGGGCTGAGCCTAACCTTGCAGAGCCAGTACATGTACAGTATATGGAAAAACGCCACTGATGGGATATAGGGATGGAGGAAGAATTCTATGAGTTGAGTGTCAACAGCATATGAATAATAATTGTTTAGTATGCCATTGCATTTGTAGTCTTTTCTATCATTCCTCTAAGTAATAGGACAATTGTTTTCACCAAGTTAATTTCTAATACCTTGATTTTTTCAGTGATGGCTGGTGACATATTTAAAAAAAGTCTGACAGAGCAGGACACATTACTTTCTAAAATGAAGGACAAAACTATAAGTTGTAGTTATTGTTGTAACTGTAATTATCATCGTCGTTGTTGATTAACCCAATTTAAAACTGAAGAGAGCTGATTGACATCCTATTTCATCTTCACCATTCATATCCTCTTTGTTGTTCATTTTTCTCTTTCCAGTCATCATGACCCCAGTGAATCAGCTGGACTTGCAGTGAGCCCGATCCAGCTGGAAGAGCTTACACCAATACATTCCTATCTACAGTAAGTAACCCGTACTGAGAACTGAACAGCAGCTACTGTATAGACTATTGTTTATCTCTAGCCACATGTATTCACACCTATCTGCAAAAAAGAAAGGAAAAATGCAAATCCTATACTTATTCCAATAAACAGGCAAGAAGTTTAATAATCACAAGTGGAAACTACAATTGCCAGCTGTTATGAACAGGGTCCAAGCGCCCCTCGCAATCAATACCTGTGGCTCGTCGATTGTAGCGCCAACTACTGGTGGGCATGTTTCTTTTGTGACATGTGGGTATGCATTTGTATCAGCCATGCATGGTTGATTGCCGAAAGCTTTGACTGTACTGCAGGTAGGCAGTTCAGAGAGAAATGTAAATATCAATAGGCCCAGCACACTTGCACCTATCGTGACAGATGTGTAGCTGTAGACTCAGGTATGGCCCAGCTTGGTGTGCTTTGAGTTTCTTGCAAATTCTCACAACAGATTTGGAGATATTAATATAGTATTAAGAAACCCCGCCACCTTTCACTCATCTTTACCAATGTGTAGCTGGAGACTCAGGTATGGTCCCCGAAGGTTTGTAGCATCTCTAGATGTTATGTGTAAGGTTTGGGGTCAATCCTGCAAAAACTGTTAAAGGAGTTGGAAAAAGTCAGTTCTGAAGTTTTTGTGGATTCTATATAATATAATATAGGCACAAAAGGGGCGTGGCCTATGTCATAGAATACATGGATGTAACGTTTTTGAATTTGGGATGTTCAGTTTGGGAGTTATAGGCAAAACACGTATTTACGTCAAGTAGCCTTACAGTTTAGGTTGCCAAACCAGTTTAAGGCTCAACAAGTAATACAGAATAATAATTAAAAACTGTAAGTAAGTTAGTAAGTAAGTCAATTAACTCAATTGTACACAAAGGAAATTGAAATTTGTCTTTAGTTTTCACATATCCCCTCTCAATTCCTCTTCATAGAGGATTAACTTCAGAAGGGGTCAGAGCGCAGAGTCAGCCATAGTACAGCGCCCCTGGAGCAGTTTAGGGTTAAGTAGCTTGGTCAAGTACTCAATGGTAGAGATGGTGGGAACCACGTTGCTCTGCATACACAGTCTCCAGCACTTCCGGGCTATGACCCCTAACACGTCATTGACTCCGCTGGTAATAAGTGTACAGAAGCTACTGAACAGGCCTGTTGGTTGGTAAGCGTATATTCATATAGGGCTCATTGTATCGGTTCTAAGCTTTGTCTTGTACAGGAGGATTGTGCAATGATTCTCATAAAGTGCCCAAGAACCAATCAATATGCAAAATAAAGTAGTATTAAAGACACCTCTGGTTTCAATGGGAATCCGGGAATCAGCAACCCTAATTGAGAGTACCCTGGCTGACTGCAACACCTGGTTATGGAAGTGTCACTGCCCTAAACCTTAAGACTTTAGAGAGGGTGGTGAAAGCTGCTCAGAACCAGGAGGAAGATTGTATTCATACAGGACCTCTACACCCTTCAGTGTGGCAGAAAGCTTCATCATCAAAGATGCAAATCACCACCAACAGACATCTGTTGGTTAGTTATATATGTTTGTATTTAAATCTGTTAATACAGATTCCATTTTCCACTTGCATCTTCTTTTTCCATTTTTATGTTGCATTGTTGGAGGGAGCCTGAGATTCAAGAACGCCATCGCCAACTACTGCTCTTGTTATGCATATCATGACAAAAAAAATAACTTGAACTTGATATTCTAGCAGCCACATACTCCTCTTGGCAGGCTATAAGACAATAAGGGGTAAGAAATGGACTGATGCACTGATAGGAGCTCACACATTTGCACCTCTATGCAGGCACTGTGATATGGATATGAACGGGAAGGTGAAGGTGAATACTGCTGCAGAGAAGATCATTCACTCCAAAGGTGCCAACATGGTGTCAGACCTGTCTACAGAAGCCCAGCCTTACACGCGGGTGAGAAAACACAAGCACACACACACACACACAAATGAACCAATCCCTGGCTGGGTTTAAGGATATCCCACACTGTAGGATTATTTTAATTTACAAGATTTCTATCTCAATTTTAGGGGATTTTTTTTTATATAGGGGAGAACGGGGTAATCTGAGCCACTTTTTACATTTGCTCCCCTCTAAGCAAGCTAAAATGATTCATCACTCAAATTTACACATTTCCCATTAATTCAGGATGTTTCCTAGAAATGGGCATTAGCAGAATTTTTTCAAGACAAAGGGCAGTGAAAATATGGTTGTTTTAAAAAAGTTGTCATGTGGCTCACTTTACCCCAGCTGTGGGGTAAACTGATCCACTTACTTTTTCCACTCTGAAACTACCATAACAACACATATTGTAACAGTAAGAATCCTGAAAGCTAGCCACACATTCCAGAACTAATGTCGGACTAGTAAAATAATTATGGGGTTTGGTCAATTAAGCAAAGCAAATTTTCTAAACACTTGAAAGTAACTCTGAACAAAATCAAATACAATATATTATCATTCAAAAGGTTTTAATAAGATTCAAATGAAAGATAGAACCAGTTAGATTAGAACACAGTCTGGGGGTCAGAACACAGGACCCTTAAAGCCAGCTAGTGTCTGGGGGTCAAAGCATAGGAAAATCAGAACCAGCGAGAACAGCCTGGGACTCAGAACACAGGAGAAGACCCAACTGGATTATAACATCAGCCTGTCATACTCTACAACTAGGCCTACTCTACATTCCAGCTCTGAAGGTTACAGGGAAAGATGAGAAGGTGCTCTTTCCGTGTGGTTGCCCCAGGTCGTCTTCCTGGTGTATTTCCTTGGCATGATGGCTTTTCTACAATGTATATGACATTAAAATAAAACATATGTCATGTAATATTACATTAAAATATGTTTAAGACTAAACTTAACTTGTGCCTCATGGTGGGGGAAAGTGAGACAGTAGCATTTGGCTCACTTTCCCCCACCACCACAATTTGAGAAAAAACTACCTCTCTTTAGCCTGGCATTCCCAGACCTGCCACTAGGCGCTGGCAAATTAAATTTGCTGCGCGTGTTGGTCTGGACACGCTCCATTGAAGCTTTATCAAGAAAGCCAGAGATCTGGCGGGTGGTTTCAATTGGTTCTATCTAATATGGGCGCACCAGAGCCCTTTATATGGTACTCTGGGGCGGACGTAACCGGGTGACGACAGTGACGTGCATGCGACGTCGAAGCCGTGATAGTAAACATCAAAGATGGCTGCGGATATGTTGTGTGAGTTTGAGACTGCTTTGGCCTCGACCCTTAACGATTTGGAAGACGGCACTCAAATCTTTCATTAGCAAGTAAGTGGAATGTTCTATTTTGCCGACCGACAACGGCAAACGTTTAATTTAACAGTTTAACAGCTGTTCGCTAAACGAATGGGCTTACGTCGCCTTGTGCATCGCTCTGATTGGTTGTAGTGCTATCCAACTGCGTGCAGTGGCATTTGAAATGCACGAGTAGGAGCCGCCCCTTGAGTTGGAAATTACTATTGATCGTGGCCAGACCCTCTATCGTTCAAGATATCTGGGTCTGGATTTCCAGGCTAACCTCTCTTAGCATTTCAGGCTAATCTTCAGTTATCAGCATCACATGGTTTCATATGTTGGTAGTTCATCAACACGTATGATAGAATTTTTTCTACGTGAATACATTTGCTTTGGCACAACAGTTGATTAAGTTGACAGCAAGAACATTTACTTTTACATGCAAATTACCTATTTTGGTGAAAAAAACATGCTTACCTTCGCACCATGACGTCCTCTCTTTCAGGGCCATGGGGAAATGAGAGGGGCTTGAAAACATATATCTCACATGACCACAAATGTTTTCCGTTGCCTAGATACAGGGGGTGGCTCACATTACCCGATGCCTCAGATTCCCCCGTTCTCCCCTAAGTAAAAAGAAAATTGCACCGAGATGCATTGAGAATCGATTTTGAATCTAATCGTTATCGAAACGAATCGTGAGGTACCAAGAGATTCCCACCCCTAGTAGAGACAGAGTTGAAATGGGGCAGAGAGGGGAGTGACATCCAGAGAACGACCGCGGGCTGGAATCGAACCCGGGTCCGCTACTGGCCGAGGCCCATGGGGGGGACCCCCTACCAACTGAGCTAAGGGCGCCCCCCAAGTTTTAGGGGATTTTTATTGATACAATTTTTTAAATGCGCATCCACAAATCTGAAAAAAGAAACTTAGTAGCCTACTGGGGTATCAAACACATTTTCCATTTCATCAGTCCTCAGGAATTATTGTGATCACATTCACTGTTGTAATTTTTAGGGTCTTGGCAAACAAGGCTTTCTTGAAATCTTCTTTGACTTCATGTCCCTCATGTCATTTGACCCTAAGGTTGACAAAATGCTCAATTATATCAACTTAACTGCTCTGATCCAACCCCAGCTTTTAGTCAATTAATTTAACGATTTGGATGGTATATTGGCTACATATAGTCACATTACTTTTTTTCTTCATAAACAGCCAAAACCAATTACTGTGTCTGTTGATACTCTGAACCTCACTATATAGGGTGCATTGCTTGTTGTTTGATTACGTTTTTGAAAAATACATAAACATATGAAAACTCCTTACCTCCTTTGTATCTTTTCTGAATATCAGACATCCCGTACTCCCAGGAAGGCAGCTACATTTGGAAAGCGCTCCAACTCTATGCGTAGAAATCCAAAAGCAGAGGTTACCATACAGGGATGGCTGTACAAGCAGGTAAAATCTGAGAAACTCCATTGATTTTACAGCAGTTCAACTAATCATGTTTAGTTTTGCTCAGCCTGTATCCTAATGCCTTCTGTTCCTCTGGGGAAGCTTTGTCATATCTGAGAAAATATGCCTGATTATGTTACAGTAAGGTGCTATCAAGTTGCATGATGTGAATTGTAGGATTCCAATGTTTTTATAGCGTGGGCTTTACTAAGGACTACAATGTAGGAAATTAGTTTTGACCATATAATATCAACCAGATTGGTAATATTGTACTCAATTTGGAAATGTTAATTGTCCATCCATCCACCTTCTACCGCTTGTCCCGTTAGGGGTCGCGGTTTAATTGTAAGCAGCCAAAATAAATTCAAGTAAAAGAACCATTGAAACAATCCTCTTCTGGTCTATTTGTGGTTGTAAGTTTGTCTCCTGTTTGTCTATCCTCATTACCAACTGAATTCCTGGCTTCAGACTGCTATTTTAGAGAAAACAACACAGCTGTTGTACACCTGATATCTCTGTAAAGAACCGTAGCACAGCTTTTGGTTGAAAGTTCCTTCATTTTGCCAACCTTGCTTGTGGTGCTTCCTTGGACAGGTGTCACATAAGAGACTGGGTAACTTGGAAAAGTTTAGACATTAATATTAGCCTACTCACAAAACTTGGTTGACACTGACCTACAATGAATTTAAATCATTTTAAAGCTATATTTAGAGAGAAAAAAAGCCCGGAAGCTAAAGCTGTGACTATGAAAAGACAAACATTACTAAGTAGATGGGTTGATTGTGATGATGGTTCTGATTAATGAGTGTGTGGCGTGTGTTCCTGCAGGCCAGCAGTGGAGTGAAGCAGTGGAACAGGAGGTGGTTCATCATCAGCGACAGATGTCTCTTCTACTACAAAGGTTTGTACTTCAAACTGTTCCTTAGCCTGGATATCTGCTGCTATGACTTTCAGTGTATAACATTTGTAACATTGATTTAGTTGATCTATATTTCCCTTAATTTCTTAGATGATTTGATGCAGAGGTCTTTGTCCATTTTGTCTCCCTAACTCTGTCACCATGCAAAAAAGGATCCAGGTTAAGATTGGGCATCATCAGTTTCTAAACTTGTTGTTGCAAAGAGTTGCCTCCTCCTTCTCTTTTATTTTGATGTGCTTCCTTCTGCGATGGAGGCTCCTCTCTTTATTCTGAACACGTCTGTTTTGTCCAAACCTCCCCCTGTCTCTGCCCTGGCCCAACTGTGTTGTGGAAACCAAAGCTTAGAGAGAGGGAGGAATGTGTGACAGTGCAATATACTGCTGTGATTGCTATGCCAGCATGGACCAAGGGCCGAAAAATGGGCTCAGGGGGCAGAAAAAAGCTGGTCTGGCTTATGTTTACAGAACTGTCTTTGACTCCTTGGAAGCACAGCTTGTACTTCTTTGAGTGTGCAGGAGTCATTTTAGGGTAACCCCTTTATTTTATCCTGGCAACCCTAACACAAATCTCCATTTGTCTTTATATCTTTACAAATATATTATTTATACCTCATTATCTTTTAATTTGATGCTGTAACTGTTTTTAACATTGATTCAATATTTGCACAATACCATTTATATTAAGAGGGTGCCTGCCACCCCTGAAGCCCTGATCCTAGAATCTCCCCTGTGAAGTAAGTCTGTTTAGACAATTATGTATCTAAATTAATATTTTAGTGAAGATCTGAAGATTTTTCACTATGACATAAAACTATTTCTCTTTTTTTCTAAATATGATTGGCTTTTATCCATGGCATTCATGTGGCGTCACTGCTGCAGACTTTTTTTTCTCCCCGCTGCTGACTCTGTGACGTGAGGGCCTACCTTAAGGATCCTGCCAGTATCTTGTCTCAGATTACCAATGCCAATATCCCTCTTTAATAACACTTGCTGACCAAGCATACAGCTGATGCAGAGAGCTCTCTCTCCTCACCAAAGCCAAATGCTTTCAGCATATATTTTGAGCATGAAGTAGCTTCCTTTGGTTTTATTCTGGAGAATGGTGCATCTAAAAGAAATTTGAACATCATGGAGGACCTATTGCTGGTATTTTACTGCTGTTTTTGAGTGAGTCAATGTAGACACAATAGGGTTGACTCCTGAAACATGTCAAAATAGATTAATCATTTTATTGTCTTTACATGTTGTGTGTTTTTTTTTAATATTTTGCACTGATTGGAGATGTTGATGCCGAAGTAGGAGGGAAGAAGAGTGAGTGTGGTTGGTGGCCCTTGGCCTTGTGAATGAGACTGGCTGTTGACAGGAAGAAGCTGTTGTTGTTGTGGGAGGTTTTGGGGAGGTGTGTCAAGGGTGAGACGGGTCAGACACAGCTTCAGGCTCCAGCAGAGAGCTGCTAGGTGATGCTGGGAGCAGGTAGCAGACTACAGTCTTGACACACATAGGCCTACAGGATGGAACTTTTTTCTTACGTCCACAGTCATCCATTGGCTTAAAGGAATAGTTCAACATTTAACATTTTTATCTTTTTATCTCACTCTCCGGCTCAAGAAAAAGCGACAGAAACCGTTCCTGTACCTCTGCGTTCATTTTTGTTATAGAAATGGGCAAAGGTCGCTTAGCCCAAACACTGGTAGTCAAGGGGAGCAGGTCAAAAGATAAACTTCACACACACGTGCTTGTTGGGACTTGTTCATTTACCACAGTGCTTCTCAAATGGTGGGGCGCGCCCCCTTGAGTTGTCAGGGGGGGCGCGGGCTGCCTTGATTTCCAACTGACCAAGATTTTAATTTTTTTGTGCTAGCAAGCACGATGTATGCTTGTGTATGGTCATATCCGCACGAAAGGCCGCGATTTGCAGTAAATAAATGTCCACATGTGTCTCCAAGTGTCTCTGTAGGCTATTTAAAAAGAAATCAAGCAACTAGACTAATAATAACATTAATGAATTATTGGTTATCGCATCATAGAAGGCCTATTGGCCTATAATAATAAAAAAACACCACCTTAACAGTTTACAGTTTAAATTTTTTTTGAATGAAATGCAAACCTCAGTGAATCATTTGCTCTTGTTTCTCTGTCCTGAGATTCACACAGACTGAGCAGTCTTGTTTAAGGGTGTATTCACACTTGGAAAGTCCGCTAGTTCACTTGCTTTGGTCCAGACCAAATAGAGGTTTGATTTTTTTTGTTTGGTGTGGTCCACTTTCATATTTCCCCTTTTGCAAGTGAACCAGCATTACGAAGCAAAACCACACGTGATCTGAGGTCATTCATTCATTGGACAGACATTCAGGGGTGGAGAGAAACAGGAAGCACGAAGTTAAAACTGCGAAATATATATCATTGATATAATATGGGGTTAAAAATAATAAAAGGGCCTACATCTAACCTATAAATAAAGAGGAAAAACATCAAATTATTGTTGTTTCATATGGTGATAATATGTAGCCCTATATGCCACGTTATGTGGCTTGTAGCCTACGATATGAAACATAATTTTTACTGTATTTTTCGTTTTGGACGCGCGTCACGCGAGAAGAATAGGCTCAAGCTGACACTCAGCTGATTAAGCTGTGTATCAGCTGGGTCGGCGCAGTTCAGCTCCAAACTGACACGGGGATAGTAGCCTATTGACGGTCCGTAGGCCTATATGGGAAGCAAAATAAAAACACACACTTCATGCAAAGCGCAGTGTGAACCTGTTGGCACTGTGCGGGAGATGCTCCCCTCTCCTTCATCTGATCGCTGAACACATTCAGCATTTTTACGCGTCCTCTCGATCAAATGTACTATATTGTTCTGGGCTCCCGGTCAAACCACAACTTATCGTCCTAACAATGGCGACAACAGCACTTTCCCATAATGTGAAGCTGACGGCTATTTAATAAAAAAGAAAGGAAAGAAAAGGCACAGTGCCTCCTGCATTTGGGTCGGATCGAGTCCGGACAAATTCACACCACAAACGAACTGCAGCAGAGTGCGTTTGGAAACGCACCGAGACTACCTCTTCAGCTGGGTCTCGGAGCGTTTGTTTGGTCCGCCCCCGAGTGCGATTGCTGTATTCACACCTGCCTGAAAGATGCGCACCGAAGGCAGAAGTGCATCTGAGTTCGTTTCAACCGAACTAAACACGGCATGTGTGAATACACCCTAAGTGTTACAAACAGAACTTTGAATTTTTCAGCTAATTTTTGTTATCTAATTTGATAATAAGGTGATTGTATGCAGAATGCTTGTGCGAGAAACTCATACAGTGGTTTTGTACAGATAAATAAATAAATATTAGCAGGTTCTCAATAGTATTTCAATTTAGGGGGGGGTGGCGCGAAAAAATTTCTGTCCCCTAGGGGGGGCATGACAGAAAATAATTGAGAGCCACTTATTTACCATGACATGTTGCACTCTTTATTTTTACACTTTATGTCATTTTAGAATCAAATACAAATGTGATCGTCATGTAGCCTGGAAATCCAGACCCTGATATCTTGAACGATAGAGGGTCTGGCCACAATCAATAGTAATTTCCAACTCAAGGGGCGGCTCCTACTCGTGCATTTCAAATGCCACTGCACGCAGTTGGATAGCACTACAACCAATTAGAGCGATGCACAAGGCGACGTAAGCCCCTTTCGTTTAGCGAACAGCTGTTAAACTGTTATTATGTTATTATAACTGTATTAAACGTTTGCCGTTGTCGGTCGGCAAAATAGAACATTCCACTTACTTGCTAATGAAAGATTTGAGTGCCGTCTTCCAAATCGTTAAGGGTCGAGGCCAAAGCAGTCTCAAACTCACACAACATATCCGCAGCCATCTTTGATGTTTACTATCACGGCTTCGACGTCGCATGCACGTCACTGTCGTCATCCGGTTACGTCCGCCCCAGAGTACCATATAAAGGGCTCTGGTGCGCCCATATTAGATAGAACCAATTGAAACCACCAGCCAGATTTCTGGCTTTCTTGATAAAGCTTCAACGGAGCGTGTCCAGACCAACACGCGCAGCAAATTTAATTTGGCAGCGCCTAGTGGCAGGTCTGGGAATGCCAGGCTAATCGTCATGGGCACTCCCTGGTTTCCTTCCAGTATGTATTTAGTTTTTTTTAAATTACATAACGTGTAAAAATATAGAGTGCAAAATAACCTGGGAAAAAAAAAGTCCCAATAAGCACACACAAGCGTTAAGCGATGTTGTAAAGTTTATCGTTAGACCTGCTCCCCTTGATTACCAGTGTTTTAGCTAAGCCAAACTGAATGAACGACCTTTGCCCATTTCTACGTAAAAAATTCACGTACAGTTACAGGAACAGTTTCTATCTGTCACCTTTTCTTGAGCAAGAGAATGAGGCAAAAAGCTAAACATATTTTTTAACTATTCCTTTAAGATTGTTGAGCTACAACTGCTTCTGTCTATCAGCTCTCTGATGTTTTTCCTTCTGCTGCATTTCATCAGCTCACCGTGAAAAAATGCTATTGCTAATCTGATGCTGAATAAAATATGAAGATTCTGAGGAAGTTCGGAGTCCTATTTTTGTTATTTCTAAGTGGATTTATGGAGGTTTATTATGAATGGACATTGTAGCCTATACACTAATATAATGGCAAAGTGGAGGTCACCTTTGTTCTATCGGGGAGGAATCAGATATATGTCAAAGCCAACTAAAATACCAAGCATCCAGATGTACTGTATACTCACTGAAATACTGTTTTAAAAATAATAATAATGGGGGCGCCCTTAGCTCAGTTGGTAGGGCGTCCCCCCCATGGGCCTCGGACCAGCAGCGAACCCGGGGTCGTACTCTGCATGTCACTCCCCTCTCTGCCCCATTTCAACTCTGTCTCTACACTATCAATAAAGCATAAACATGCCAAAAAATATCTTAAAAAGATAAAATAATAGTAATAATAATAATAATAATAATAATAATAATAATAATAATAACGGTAATTTCAAAATGTTTGAAATGTATAAAATTTTTTAGATTTGACATTTGAAATGCCTTTATTCTCGAAGGGATTTTTTTTTTACCTCTTGTCACTGTTGATTGGCCTATGCGTAAGTAGGGATTTACCTGTCTTAATGCGTCTGATTGGTGCAGACAAGCAGCAGGTACAGTTGGCTGTGGGGCAAGATTCCTGATACACTGAGTCACATAGGCTGATCATTATCTCGGACAAACACACACAGCGCGCAGGGATCAGTGTAGTGTATGATTGCACTAGCCCTTCCCCCAACCTCAGAGCTCTCTCTCTCCCTCTCTCCCTCTCTCCCCCTCTCTCTCTCCCTCTCTCTCTCTCCCTTTGCCCTGCTTTTCTCTCCCTCTCCCTCTCTATCTCCTCACACACCCACACATAACACAAACACACACTATCAGCCAGTGGAGGAGAGAGCGTCGGTGCAGAGACATGTTTGGGAAATAAGAAGGTAAGACGTCACAGAGAAAGGAGTGTATCCCTTTTTTGAGCAACTGAATTTTTCATGCCTTCGTCAATTATTAGGCAGCACCGCATTTACCTTTCTACAGTGCTGCTTTTTTATCACCACTGGATCCTGGGGGTTGGGGGTGTATGTGTGTGTGTGAGTGTGTGAGCCGTTACCACTGCTTATCACAGGGAGCCTGGGACCATAATGGATATCTATTCTAGGAAGCTGTCAGTGTGAGAACAGAGAGAATGCTGAGAGGAGAGCAGCTCATGTTTAGGCTGGAACACTCCCCCTTTGTTTAGCTGTCTTTTCTTCTGCAGGCTGAGGGAACTGGCTTGGGCTGTAATTATTTTTCGCACACAGCAGATCCAGTGATGCACCAAAATGTTATTTTCTGACTCTCTGAATTCTTCTCTGGGATTTTTCACACTTCCGTTTCTCTTTTCACAGATGAGAAGGAGGACACAGTGTTAGGGAGTTTGCCGCTGCTCAGTTTCCGAGTCGGAGGAGTGGAGCCTTCAGACAACGTCACCCGCAAGTTTGCCTTTAAGGTCAGTTCCATCCTGATGGAGAGACCCCAGCTGCTGATTGGTCTATGTCATCTAATGCAGGGGATGCTACCGGGTCTGAGGGAACATGCGTTAGTGCAAATGACTTTCAGGATGTAGGTTATATCAGTGGGAAAATGATGGGTTCTGTGTTGGAACGTCCATGTTCATTTCAGACAGTAAGAAATGTCCCAAAGCAGCAGTATTGAAAGGCAGTTGGCTGTAAGTGACATCAATTCATCCTTATTCCATAAGAATGTTTTTTTGCAAGAGCAAGATTTACTCATGTTTGAACTTATCCCTTGGTTGCATCACTGTGACTAGAGGCTTGTTTTCAATTAGCGATACAGCTCGGTTTTCTACGGTACAACATGCAATAACCTTACCCTGTCGTACCTAATTCGGTTAACCCTTTCGTTGGAGTACCAGGCTGTCCCAAGAGGGTGGACCTCCACACACTGCAGTCCTTTGACAGAATTGTCATTTCTGTGCGACATGGGAGTTAAAAGAACAAACACAATTCCCGCCTGCTAGACGTCCTCCATTGTTGCTGTTTGTTTACTATGTTGTGTTCTTCCTCTCAATTTAATTTATTGTCGAGCCACACTGTGTCACCCTGCTTTGATTTCAAAATACTTTCATAGCTGCCACGGCGATCGATGTCTGGCATATTCTGGGCCTACCAAGTAAGGGTACTGTCGGCAGTGGAAACGCACATCGGATCTGGGGTCACCTTTCCGTACCAAACCATATTGTACCAAAGTGAACTGTACTGCTCAGTGGAAACAAGGCTTTAGTGAAGGATTCGGTTTGGTCGTGGTTGATTAATTGAAGTTGACTGACTTCATGACTGAGTCACATGATGTTATTTATGACATTCTATTGAGCCCCATGGGGACTGGAGTTCCACAGTGGATTACAGTTGATTTTAACAGTTGGTGAAAGGACCTTGAATTAGGTTGATGTTTGTTCAGATTTGTAGTTCTTATACTTCATTCTGGTTTATATATACTGTCTGTCAGCAAGAAACTATTTAGGATCCTTACGAGATGTTTTTATTGTCTTTCATATCTTTATAAATATTTTCTGTCTTAGCTTTTTCCTACTTTGTACAGCAACAGCTGCACAATAATTAGAATGAACTAAAAATATAGTTCCAACTCATCTTGTACGCATCCATTCAGTAATATCCCTTAAAAAAGAGCATAATTGTTGTAGTCTGAAGAGAGTGAGGTTTCTCTTCTCTCTCTGGTGGGAGATAATGACAATTTAACACCAAAATATAGGAATACTATAATTGCCTTGCTAAATAGATAGGCTGTTTCTGCAGATCCTTATGAATCACATAAACAGGGTGGCAGCAGCAGCACACAGCCACCTGACAGACAGAAGAAAGATGAGACAATGAGGATAGAATGTAGGTTAGATTAGTCAAAATATGATGAATAAAGCTATAAATAAGTTTGACATTTTAGAAATACGTCCCTTTCGGCATCAGCATGAACCACGCACAGTGACAGCTCTCTGTCTGTATCTCTCTCTCTTTTATCTTCTCTCTCTTGACCCAATCTTACTGCAATCACTCTTTGTCATCGCCAGTTTTCTTCACTTTTCAGAACATTTAGTCCTTTCTGTTGTTTTCTTTCATTGCATGTCCAGTGCAAGCTCTGGTGCAAAGTCCACTGCATGTACCTGTGTACACACACACACACACACACACACACACACACACACACACACACACACACACACACACACACACACACACACACACAGATAGATACGTTCTACATTCACCCTAGAAGTGGGGACAGACTGAGCAAATATACTTAATGCTTTGCCAGAGTGCGAGGGTTAGAGTGCTGCTTGTTGGCTAACATTCTGACCACACGCTCAGTAACGTTTGCTGGCTGTCATCATACCATAAACCTGGCAGCTATTTAGATTTTTATATTATTGTCATTAACATAAATGATAATAAGAATGATCAATTACATTTGATCATACTTCATGCTACAAAATCATGCTGCACTGGTGTTTTATACAAATACAGCAGTTAAGAGTAGAGTAAATGCTTGTGAGAAGATAATGAGTAGTTTCATATAAAAAGAGAGGGAGACATAAAATATTACTTAAGTAGGTAAATGTGATTTTAAAGTCCACCAGACTTTGGTGCAAATTATCTCCCAACTTCATAAAGTAAGTGCACATCTTTCTTAGATACTGGGCTGGGTAGATTTATTTTCCCTGTCATTCTGACTATGTGCAGAATGCAAAGACATAGTATTGTTAATGATCTTCTCCTTTCCCTCTCAGAAGGAAAGCAAATATGCATAAAAAGGGTGGCAGGACGGCCTAGAGGAAAGGTGGTCGACCAGCAACCATTAGGTCTCTGGTTTGATTACCGGAACTGAGGAGGGTGTTATTTGTAACACTAGTGGTGGCTTGTAGTACACGTACAGTGCCCACCATCTCTACCATTGTGGCCTTGTGCAAGACACTTAACCCCAAACTGCTCCAGGGGCGCCGTACTATGGCTGACTCTGCGCTCTGACCCCCTTCGAAGTGTGGTAACTTGAGAGAGGATATGCGAAGAACGCATTTTGATGTACCTTGTGTAAATTTCACAAATAAAGAAACTTATATTTCCCAAAATGTTGAACCATTCCTTTAAAATCTGTGCAGTCAGATTGATTCAACATATATACTGTTAAAATCAACATGTTTCAAGAATCATCTAAATGTGGGTCAAACAGTTTTAATAGTTTTGTAAGTTTGAATAAGGATGTTAATGCAAACCAAACAAAATAATGTATGAGCAAATAATTTTCACTGAAGGTTTCCTTATCAGCTTTTTTCTGGAGTTCTCAGTTGTATACTTCTGCCATTATCAGCTAATTCCATATTCTCAAACAATATTTCAAAGTTTAATTTTATATTCTAGGGTTTGATTCCATGTTCTTGGACTTTTCCTTCCATATTCTTTGACTCTGCATTCTCACATTTTGATCCAAAGTTCTGCGTTGAAAAAATGCAAGGGACGACATTGGCTGGAGTGTGTTGCTTCAGCTATTGTTTGAACCCAGTTTGAGAAACAGCACCATGCATATGACGGCTTCTAAGAGGCCAAAAAAGTCCAGCTCAACTTGTTTTAATTCTAAATTACATACCATACTGCACTGTACAGTATCTCTTGATACAGATTATTGCAAATTCAGTCTCACTCTGTTATCTATATATGGCTTCCAACATGTCAGGTGTTCGGGCTCAGTAGCCAGCTGCTTTGAAGATGTTAAAGATGAAGCAGACAGCAGAGGCAGGTCACGTCAGGGAAACACACATCCACCCATCATGACAGCTGTTGAGCTGTTGTCTGCTTTGTACTGTCAGTGTTTACAGTAAGGAGAGTGCAGCTTTATGAGAGAAAGCTGCTTGTATTCAGCTTTGGTACTCGTTATGATCATTACACAGGAATGTGCTTCAGAGTCTACTATAACTATGAATGACATAATGTCAGATAAGGGGCTTGAGATATGTTGTACCAGTGTGTTTCTGTGAGGTGGACTCCTCATGTCCTGTCTGATTGGATGAGCTCTGTCAGGTTGTGATGGGGGCGGGGCCTATCTGTGGACCTGTCCCAGAGTGCATTTCTTCTGCCACTGTCTGATGATTCCTGTCTGACCATTTCTATTTATGACAAGTGTCTGTTGAAAACGACCCACGTACAACAAAGACATAAAGAAGACTGGGGTACAGAGTCCACTTAATGTTTGTCCTCTCTACCTGAAAAGTTTCCCATTGTATACCAGGAACAGCCGTGTGTTGATGTGGTTGTGATGGGGGTTGTAATTCAGTAGCCTGTCAGAATCAGACAGTTAGAGTTGAATCTAGTTAGGGTTACACAAGTAGCACAACTGACATTCTGGAGAAAATCTGTTTCTGTGAAGCCATTTACGTCACAATCCTTACACTCTTGGCTCCGCCTCTGCACCCACACACACACAGACACACACAGACACACACCTTCAAACAGGAGTTGCAGCAATTGCTCCACAAAATAACATAGTTAATGAAATGGCTCTCCTTCCTTTTCATTATCATCTGCTTACATATTCTCTGGCTGTAACTTCACATCAACTCATACAACTTCTCTCATTTGGCGAACTGAGTTGACCTACATGGGAGATATCTCTGCTCTTTAGTAGGGGTTGTTTTCCATCAGCAGCTCAATGGGAGAGCTGTCCTAACCTGTTGTACCTGCAGCTGTACCACCTGACTACATAGGTGCGGTCATAGCCAGGAGACACTCAGTACTAAGAGAAATCTATGTCCAATTAATGGTGATCTCATCTCTCAAAACTTAAAAAAAAGAACAATTGTTTTCATGAAAGCTGCCAGACTAATGTTCTTTGTACCACACACCTGGGTTGAGGAGTATGCCTGCAGCTAATGTGTGTTGAAATTTAACATTTAAAAAAAACTCTTGAAAGCTTCCTCACAAATCACAGCCTTGAATACCTTGTTACCTCCGTTTAAAGATGGTTATTAAACTGCGGCATGAGGGTGTGTGTGTGTGTGTGTGTGTGTGTGTGTGTGTGTGTGTGTGTGTGTGTGTGTGTGTGTGTGTGTGTGTTTCAAAAGCCAGAGTCATTGGGTTACACCTTGGGGTGTGTATGTAGGTTCTGTGTGTGCGGTGGACCTTAGCCTCACAGCAAACAGTTAAGCTGTCAGTTGGCATGAAAAGATGAGTGTATGTTCATTCCTTCGGGCTATTGT
Organism: Hyperoplus immaculatus; assembly: GCA_949357725.1. Taxonomy (NCBI): domain Eukaryota; kingdom Metazoa; phylum Chordata; class Actinopteri; order Uranoscopiformes; family Ammodytidae; genus Hyperoplus; species Hyperoplus immaculatus. Next base: position 15,529,892 of record OX442350.1, on the reverse strand, counting down.
GCTGCTTTCTCTCCATTCTCTCCATTGTGTTTAAGTAATTGACTAAAGTGACATTCATAATGACACTTGGAATGGAAAACTACAGCAAAATTAATTACTCAAAGACACATGATATGGGAGAGTAACAAAACTTCTAAAAATATAACAGGTTGCACATGAGTAGGCTACAGTGAATTGCTTGTTAACTTTTTTTCTAAAACAGCAACCGCTAAACACCCTGTTTGGTGTCATTCAGTGCTTGGATATCTATGTAGGCTACCAGCCCATCCTGCTTGACATCAAGGACTCTGGACAGTAGGCTACAACTTACAAACTACTGTGGGAAGCGTCAGCTGAAATAGGAAGCCTACTGTATATAGCCTTTAACTTGTGCAAAATTGCATAGCTGGATAGCACATATATAACTCCAATGTTTTTCTGTCAATCCAAACATAACACGAGCAGAAAACAACTGATATCTGTTGTCTTTTATGTCTCCTCCTCACCAGCCGGCTTTTGAAACTGATAAATATAGATGCAATCACAACGACTGCTTATATTTTCAGGCTTTGTAAATCACAGTGTGTGTGCTAAATAGACCTATTTGCTTCTACTCCTCCCAATATTTTGCGCACTAGGGAAAAAATGCCCTAGATTGCATTTTCATTAAGGCAACCGTATGGACAGGGGATGTTGATTGACACTCAATCCTCAGTGCGCACCGTTAGTAGATCAGCATGCACATTTTTTTTTCGATTCACGTAAACGTTAAGTAGATCAACTCCTTAGTGTGCAATACGGATAATTATTTTTTAGGTAAGCATTTATATATTTGGCCAAAACCGTTTTTCACCGAATGGCCCACTCAAAAACGTCTCACCCAAACTCTTTAAAATGACTGAGCTGACAGCCATATTCAAAAATATTGAACTATCCCTTTAATTTAAATGTCATTGCACAGTGAAAACTGTGCGGGAGAAGACAGCCAGGGAAGCATTTCAATGGCTCACAGTGAGTGCTGCTGCATTCTGAATGGCTGTATTGACATTCCCTGCAGCAACGGTCAAGTTTGGGATCGTGCCAATTATTATTTTCTTCCACACAGTAGGTGGCGGGCTGGGAACATAATAACAGGGCAAATTCAAGTATTTGATAAATGAAAAATGCATCTGGAATTTGAGACGGACCACTTAATGGGCTACTTTAGACTCATGTGATAATGCCAGGGAATTAATTAAATCAAAATGACTCTATGATTTTAATTTTGAAAATGAGAAGCTGGTTTGTTACAGTCCCTTGAGGTTAATTTCTATGTATTTAGTATCAAATTTTTATAGTAGTTTTCGCCATTTCATATATTTCACTCAAAAGATCTTTCCATTCCTGATTATTTAAGTAGTCCTTTTTCCACCAATTTCTTATAATGTGTTTAATTATTGCTGACCTTATCATTAAAATCAAATGGGAGTCTTTCTTTTCAATTTTATCTGGTATTTTCCCACACACTGTGGGTTTTTGTTAAGAAAGGTACTAAAAATAGTTTAATTTTACTGAATTTCCAGAAACCATTTACATAACATGCTGCATGTAGCTGTGGCAAGTTTGACTAGTCAAATAAACCATGTACTCATGCAAACACCCACACACACATTTCCTACATTCACACACCTATTTACAGTGTAGCTAAGTCACTAGCACACACACAAACATACACAGACACATGCACACACACGCACACACACACACACACAGTATAACTATATATATATATATATATATATATATATATATATATATATATATATATATATATACACACACACATCATGAAAACATGCAGAACACAGCCAAGCACACAGAGGACTAAACAACCTAATAAAGTGTTGTTTCAAGACACTGTTAGTCGCAGTTTCTTAGCATTGTTATCATCAATTCATACTAGTCTATTTTGCTACCTCCCTTCTCTTCTCCTATCCTTCCTTGCTCTATTGCTCTCCTTTTATTTCTCTTCTTTGTATTATTTTTCCATATTTCTTATCTGACAATTTATTTATTTTATTTTCTGTATTGTATTTCTCCTCCCTCCTTTCCTGCCATTTTTGTAATACAAACACATGGAAGTGTGAGAGATGTTTTTCTGTCACCTATTCTCCTTAATCCATCCTTCCCCCTCTTACAATCTGAATGAATTAACAAAGGAAGGACAATGAAGGAGAGAGGACTCTCTCTCTCTCTCTACAACCCAGACTCTGTTGCTAGGTTACTGCTGTACCTCAGTGCCATTTCAGCCAATTGTATCAACTTGAGTCACCATTGAAGGCGGAGCCTCATAGTGCTCCACAATGGAAGGAAGTGACTGTTTACAGTGACATAGTGGTCATGTGGCTGTAGTGTTTCTCCTGCTACACACACATGAAAAAGACACAGAAATCATCCTGAAAGCATTTAAAATATATGTTAAGGACCTTATGTTGTGCTAGCAGTGAACTTTGAAACCACAACTCCTTGAAGGAATCGTTCCACATTTTAAATTTTTAGCTTTTTGACATACTCTCCATGTCTAGAAAAGGAGACAAAAACCGTTCCTGTAACTCTGCGTGTATTTTTTCTTCAGAAATGGGTAAAGGTCGCTCCCGAATAGCTTAAACACTAGTCAGAAACCAGAAACTGCTGGTGATGGCTGTTTTCCTTCCAGTATGTATAAGATTCTAAAGTGGCATAACGTGTAAAAAATATAAAGCGCAACACAACGTGGTAGATAAACAAGTCACATAGGAGCATTTAGTTTCCTTTTGACCTGCTCCCACTACCAGTGTTTGAGCTAAGCTAACCCAGATGAGCGACATTTGCCAATTTCTAAATCAAAAATGCACTCAAAGTTACAGGAACGGTTTTTGTCACCTTTTCTTGTGCCGGAGTGTGAGGCAAAAGCTAAATATTGAAAATGTTGAACTATTCCTTTATCCTTTCCCCTAACTATCTCATCTCCTTCCCCACTTCATCCACTCCTGTGAGGTATCCTGGCCCTCGCCTTCTCCTGTTGTGGTTAAAAGAACAGTAGGTAAAGTGATATTGATATCTTACAACCCTTTTTATTGCCTAATCTGTCTGCAAAGGATGCATGCATTGTGTGAATTACTGCATGTCTACATCCATTTAATACCGACGGATTCATATATAACAGTCTTGTCTTGTTTAGTTGGGGTTGCCCAGTGTTTGACTGCATGTCCATGTGATTGTGTTATTGCAACTGATACCACCTCTACTAACCCTATGTTTCAAGTCAACTGTGAACTAGTTTTTCAAAAGATAAGTTTGTGGCTTGGGGGAAATAGAAGGATGTAAGGGTTTGCAAATGCAGAAGACTATATGAGTGTAGTTTTAAGTTGCCCAGAGGACTGTATGGATATCATTAAATTATGCATATCATTAAATTATAGTAATGTGATATGGTGGTCTCATGTTCATAGCTATGTCCATTCATTTCTATCAGTTAAATCAACAGTGTTCTTTACATGTAAAATGCTGAGATCAGTGAGACTTAAAAAGAAGTCAGGACAAGTAATGTGATCAGAATAGAGAGCGCAAAAGGAAGCACACTGTTAAATCATATGAAGTCAATTTTATTTATAAAGCCCAATGTTATAAATGACAAATATGCCTCAAGGACCTTAAATGCCTTAGAAGTGTTTTAGAAAATCTTGTGAACTGTTGTTTTTTCCAACCTTTCTGAGGCAAAAAGAAACCTCAAATTGTAATACACCATAATACATTTTTACATTGACCTCATGGTGATATCATTATTGTTCATTGCATGTGGACATAAAGTTACTGCTGACGCACGTGGTGGCTGACGGGATGACTGATGAAACTCTCTTTGTTGTGTCTCTCTACAGGTGTGGTTGGAGGAGGAGGAGGAGGAGGGTGTTGACGGGGACTTGAAGGCTCCCATTGTGTTTTGCCTGCAGGCGGAGCATGCAGGAACCAGGACATACTACTTCAGCACAGACAGCCATGAGGAGCAGACACAGTGGATTAGAGCCATGAGCAAGGCTTCAGAGGTCAACGTTCAGCCAACACAAAGGTGCTGATCTCACACATGCACCAGATCAGGTTCAATGTAGCTGGAAATGTGGCTATGTAGCTTGTCTCCATGTTGTCATAGATAGGCAGGTAATGGATCCATGGTGATTAGAAAGAAAATGCACACTAGCTTTACATATTTTTAAAGAAAAAAAAAGTCTTGTCACCCACAATAATCAGCCAAGATGGCGCCACAAACGGCTGCTTGGGTGTGTGGTTGCGCATTGTTTTGTCTAGTTTACTCATTTTAAATCAATGCAAACCTGGTTGAGTTCAGGGCTGGTGCTTGTTCTAGTCCACAGGTGGTTTAACTTTTGAACCCTCTAGGAACCTGTTTCCTTTTCAGAGGGTTAGAGAGCCTGTCATTACATCGCTGTGTATACATCTGTTTAGTTTCCCTTATCCCTGCTAACACTTCTGCAAAACAACAACGGCGGATCACATTTTTAAATGTTACAACTGGCTTTGCTTTAAAAGCCTACATAAGAATCCATGTTCCACTATATTTGTGCTGCCAGTCATGATTGCTACGGATGGCGATTATGTTTCTATTACGTCAATGTGCCATTACATATTAAGAAGTAAGTAAAAAACAGTACGCAGTTGGATAGAATTTTATGGTACACATAGTCTGACTACTGGCCCAATTGAAGCACTGCATACAATTTAGTTCAGGACAGCATGGCCTGCTGTCAGAAAGAAGAGGTTGCCCCTTGATCTTCATCTTGGTGTAACAGTTAATAATTTTGTTTGATTGTTCGAAACAACTGTCTATGACCTTGATAAAAGTAGAAGACTCTTCCTTCCTAAGAAAGAAAATAATCATTACGGGGATTATAACGTGTTGATTCTGCCTCTATTCTAAAACAAAACAAGGCTACCTGTCTCTTCTCATGTTTTCTCCAAAATCCACAGAAAAAAGTTAGACACTACGGCTGACCTCAACCACACGATGGTGACCAAGGCCCCTGACCCGAAAACACAACATCATCCACAGACACAAACACACAATGAAACAGACAATGACCTGCCCAGCCGTCCTGAGATCAATGGGGTGGACAGCCTTCAGACAGCCCCACCCTCAAGCCCCTGCTTAAAGATGGACAGAAGAGAAGGAGAAGGTGAAGATGAAGGAGGAGTACCTGGTCCTGACCACCCCTCTTACCCATATCGCCATCCAAATGGTTGGGAACACTCTGACCCTTGCAAAAGCATGCCCCACAAGCGCAAAGGCAATCCCAGCCCATCCATCAGTCAAAGTGGACACCGTGCCCCTCCGGCGACTTCAGAAGGAGGTTCTGAGCCATTGCACCATCCCGGGAAGCAGCAGGAAAACATGGTGCTGAGGAGGGGCTTTGTTCCCCGGACTGCACCAGAGAGGGTGGCTCAGAGGAAGAGCTCAATGGCCCAGCTGCAGACCTGGGTCAACCAGCGGAGAGGCATGTCTTCCCAGGAGGACATCAACAGGTAGATCCGTGGAGAGGAGAAGACATGTTATATTTCTCTTTGTGGTTCTTTGCACTTATGTTTTATATGATCTGTTGTGGGGGACACTGGTACATACATGCACCTTCATTATTCATCATTTCATTAGTTCCTGACATGCAGTAATTTTGAGGAATGTAATTAAAGCCCTGCATCTCCACAATATAAGGCCTTGACTTACGGTGTTTTAACTCCCCATTTATTGGATAAAATCTGGCTTGAGTGATTGTAGTGGTAGTTTAAGAAAATACATTGTGGCACACATTTCCACTGGATTTGCATCATTTTAAACAAAAATGCATGAAAGATACTATAATTACATTAGACCTCTACAGAAAATATCTATCTCCAGCGCAGTTTCGTTTGCAACTTTGATACGAAAGGATAGAATCAGTCGAACTGATGCTATTTGACTTTGGGAGGTAAGGTATACTTAACCAATCTGCAGCGCTGCTTAAATAACTGGAATTTCAAATTGGTAGAGTTTAAGTTCACCAAAAGCTTGTTATGATCCAGAGCTTCCTGACGAAACCTTTATAATATACCTGAGTTTACAGCACAGCACACGGACAGTTATTGGAGGAATAACACTAGATTTGACATACATTATAACTTATTATACAACATCACAATAATGTATTCATCAAGTGTTTTATTAATTAATTTATTTATTCAATGCATAATAAATAAAGGTGAACATTTGTCAAAGATGGTAATAAAACGGTCTTATCAAGGTGGTATTACATATGTGTTATAATATAGTGGGCCTCCAAGTCAAATGAAAAACCTAGGCTTTATCTAACAATGTAAAGAGGCTAGACTTGTTTAAAAATAAATCCTATTTTCATGATTTGATAAGGCAATAATCTCCACTTGTTTCCTGTCCTTCCAGCCTATCTCAATACTACCCAGTGAACCGTGGGGTCTCGGCTGAATATTTTGGGTACCCCGGTGGCCCCCAGTATGTGGAAGAGTACCCTTTGTACCCGCCAGGGGTCCGGCCTGACAGCATCTGCTCTGTCTCTGGTGTGGGGGGATACAACCAACGCTGGGCTGTGGAGAAGCGCCACTCGCTGAGGGATGGACCCCATCAGCTGTATGGTTCTCAAATAAGCAGGGACCAATGGGGCCCACAGTACTATGGTGGAATGGATAAATCTATGAGACGTCTCTCCATACAGCCACGCTCCAGGTCTGTGCCCAGGTCACCGTCCCTGTCATCAGGGGGGCACTACTCACCAGTACCACTCAGCTTTTCCTCACCAGCTCGATCCCCATGTTCCCGCATGGAGCGCTTCCAGGAGAGGATGAGGGATGAAGTGATCTACGCTGATCCATCTGTCTACAGCCTGAGGAGATCCCTCAGCTCACCGAAGGTGAAACAATAAGTGTGTGTGTGTGTGTGTGTGTGTGTGTGTGTGTGTGTGTGTGTGTGTGTGTGTGTGTGTGTGTGTGTGTGTGTGTGTGTGTGTGTGTGTGTGTGTGTGTGTGTGTGTGTGTGCATGCCTGCATTTTTAGCAATAAAATGTAAACGTCACCTAAACTTGAAAATGTATTTTGTTATAACACCTGACTTTTGGGATCAGAAATAGTTAATGAGGACACATTTTTATCCTATGTTTTTACTGATAGTAAGACTGGATGTAGTTTTCTATGGAGGACCTTGAGGGTCGTGGAAATGTAATATCTAATTGTACATTTAAAACAGTTAAAAAATGCATTCCTTAAATTCATTCCAATTTATTATTATTTTAAATGCATTTTTAAAATTGATTTTTAAATGTTCTTATTTACAACGTTAGGAATTCATTAATATAATTCCCACACCATTTCAAGGAAGGAATTAATAACTTAAAGATTGTAAATTATCTTCAAAAGTCAATGGGGACACAAGAAAGAAAGAGCGATTATTGTTTTGTTTTCGTATGCTGAAATCATATTCACCTAACTTCACTTCACGCTTTCATTAGTTCTACACTCCGTTCTTCTCTTCCCTCTTTCCTTATTGCCTCTTCTCCTTCCTTCAGTATGACTACCCGGGAGATAGGAGGTCCTTAAACCAGGGATTATACCACTACAACTACCCTGTATCCCCTTCCATCCAGAATAAAATGGTATGTGCCGTGAATGTGCTGTAATATATGTCCATTTACTGGATAACACACAGTCACACGCACACACACAGTCCTTTGATAGTAGGCGTAGTCTTTTAGTTATGGCATTAATGCCGGGGCATGGCTTTGCAACTGCAGTCAGCAGTGGGGTTTCTTCCACACATCTGTCCTCTGTCTATCTGCCATAATTCCTGTACACACATCTCTCTGTCTTCACCTTTTCCCCTATGTCTTATGTCTTGTACTCCTCTCTGCTGTTCTATAACTAACACCCCCATGGGACCACTGTTGTGTGCATATGTGTTTGAGTGTATGTGTGTGAGTGTACAGTGAGACTCAATTACAGAGAGAAATAACCACCTTTGACTCTGGCATATAAAAACTTTGTATTGCTCAGAAAATGAAAGATGTGTCAAATGTCATTACAGATACTATGTGGAAGTTAGTCTGACCACTAGTGAGGCTATGGTGTAAAGATGTATGAGTAGGTCCCTGTTTTGTTTGCGTGCCATGTTGGACCAGGATAAGGGTGGCTATACTCACACTAGCATGAAGTGATGTAATATACAGCCCACTGAGTGGCAGCTGACAGCAGTCATGTTCCAAGAAACATTTGGCCCCATTAATGCCATCAGCTTTGGCAGTGTTTTAGCCACGGGGCAAATAGCTGCTAACTAGCAAACATGGCTATTTACAATGCTGGTATCAACAATGCCTAAAGTATTGGCCCGTGCTTCATGAGGGAGGGAAAGTTTTCAGCATGATCAGAATGCATTTTGGTGAGTTTGAGCATGAGAGTCACCCTGACCTACTATTTGTTGACCTTATAAATACTGGTCAATTGAGTACAGTCATATCTGACACTATAGACCGTCTTTAAATGCTCTCATTATAATCTCTCTCTTAAAGATGCGTATTTAAGATATAACAACTAAACCCTCTTCATGAGAACCATTTAAATCAGCCCTCATCTGCTGAGGAAGACCAGACCCGAGATTAAATTTTTTGAAGGCCCAAGAACAATGAAATTAACATCTTTTAGTCACAACAACTTTAACGTGTTTCAGTTTATCATTCCCCAAAGCTGTAGAGCTCCAGTGTGAATGACAGATTGACTGTGGTGCTTTGCTTTGCTGCTGTCTTATATGTACACCACTATCTGTACACTAAGTGTCCGTGTGATTTCTATGTGTGTCGTTGTTGCTACTGCTTGGCTCAGGAGGAAATATTAGACCTTCAACTGCAGCGTAACCTGGATTACTTAGACCAACAGGTAAGAGGACAAACACACAGAGTATTATTTACCATTATGGTAACACAAAGAGTGCATTAAATGACGGTTTGTGAATGCTTAACACACATTAACTAAGCATTAATAACTGTTATGTTAAGTTAATGCTTAACTAAGCATTAGTTAACTTAGCATAGGCAATGGTTATCATAAGTAGTCCTTTAATGATTAGCGATGAGGCCACATGCAGGTATGCATAATCATTATTGCAGGAATGTGAGAATGGCTCCTCACATCTAACTGGTGGCAGATATTACATACTGTTTGTTTTTAACCTACTTTCAAACCCTGTCAGCAAAATATTCACTCAAAGCTTATTGTAATATGATCATTTCTTTGTTGGCAGATGTTTCCCCTCTTAAAGAAAATGTTGACTTTCTGAATAAATGGTGCTTTACATGTTCATTCACAGGCACCTCCTTTCCATGATGTTTACAGAGAGTTACATCCCATGCTGAAGCTCAATGAGGTTGAAACCAGCGTAAGATACCCAATATAATAAACAAACATTCTAACACATTATTATACCTAGATAATTCACTGTTTTCAATGAAGTGTTTAAATTAAACGGCACGACTGCCTACATATTGTGATCAGCAGTCTAGGTCCCTAATCTGAATGCTATACAAGACACTAGTATTCTTCCAACTTTGAGTCAAGTGTTTGTGTTTGGCCTTTTCTTACAACTTGATAAGGCCAATGCAATGGTCCATTGACACGGAGCATAAGCCTTATCACCTCACATCAGTGTTGGACCTTACTCATTACGTTGTGGCTGAAATCACAAGCATGAAGGCTGCAGCAGATAAAGAATAACATGTAAAGCTATCACATATGGGTTAATGATCTGATTCACATACACATTTGGCCCTATAATGTAGGCATGTAGTCATAAAGATATATTCTTTTACTCTCTCTCATTGTTTTATGTTTTGTCCCTGTTTAAAACAAACCCTGTGGTGAACACCTTTTGTCTGCTCCGACACAGAAACTCTTGGGTCGACTCTGTGAGCAGAACCGGATCTTTAAAGACCACGAGGCTATCGTCCACAGACTGAGAATGGACAAGGTACTAACAGTAATATCATGTGTGTTTTGCAAAAGCATTAACAAAAAAATGTGTTTTTAACATTACAACAGCTGTTGTGAGGATATGTCATACTGGGAAAGCCATGAAGCTGGTAAACCCGTAAAGATACTGATTGACTAGAACAGGGGTGGCCAACCAGTCAGAGACTAAGAGCCACATTTTTTACTGTGTTACTGCAAAGAGCCACATCGTACACACGGGTACACATGAACATCTCCCCATCCCTTCCTCATACACGCACACACACACACAGACCTCTGCTCAGTCAGATTTACTGTAAATGTCACAACCAAAATGATAATGTAGTAACGGCCTTAACTATGTTTCACCCGTTTCAGTTGAATTTTGTATTATTATTATTTTTTAAATAAATAATGCTTGTGCATGCTACCAGGCCCAGGGGCACAAGGGGGCCCTAAGCTAAGGTACTGATAACTTTACATGTCTTATAGTCAAAGCTCAGTCACTCATGTCAATAAAAGGTTCCAAAAAGGAATAGCCTAAATATAAGGAAATAAATCATCATGGGCCCCTCAACTACACTCAACAAAAATATAAACGCAACACTTTTGTTTTTGCTCCCATTGTTCATGAGATGGACTTAAAGATCTAAAATTCATTCCAGATACACAATTGTACCATTTCTCTCAAACATTGTTCACAAATCTATCTAAATGTCAGAGTGGCCTTTTATTGTGGACAGTCTAAGGCACACCTGTGCACTAATCATGATGTCAGATCAGCATCTTGATGTGGCACACCTGTGAGGTGGGATGGATTATCTCAGCAAAGCAGAAGTGCTCACTATCACACATTTAGACAGATTTGTGAACAATGTTTGAGAGAAATGGTACAATTGTGTATCTGGAATGAATTTTAGATCTTTAAATGGGAGCAAAAACAAAAGTGTTGCGTTTATATTTTTGTTGAGTGTAGTAGGGGAGAAATACAAAAGCAATTGTAAAGCAACAGCATTATTAGCTCTGTCTTAGGGGCTTCATGAGGGGCCTCTAAGGCCCCCACACATACAGGAATAAACTTTCTATGTGTAAATTCTATACTGTTCATAAAAAGTAGCTATCCACCCTTTATCTGTTGAAATGGGTCTCTCCATCATATAACATGGGTCTGCAGACCAATCTACTGTTTTTGCAGTTGCAGAGTAAAGGATGCTGCCTGCTTAAGAAAAATCAGAAAAATAATGTTCCTTCTGCAGCTCAAGATTTGATTTAGCCTCTAAATTTTCCTCTCTAAGTGCATCAGATTGATGCATTTTACTTTAAAACGGTACACATTTTCTTCCAGTGTGCAATGCCCCCTGACCCCCCAACAAGGACCAGGGTCCCTCCCACAGTGTCCCAAAATCATCTGGGAAACACTGACTTTCTTAATATGTTTTTTGCCAATAATTGTATGTATCTGAGCGCAAAAGTCAGTGTAACTGACTGGATAGGTAGGAGTGGGGGGGCCCTTTGAGAGTCTTGGTCCAGGGGCCTATTATCTCATAATCCGTCGAAAAACCAACTGGATTCCACAATCTTTTTAATTTTCGCATTATTTATTAAAAAAAAAAAAAAAAAAAAAAAATGGGGAGCCCCACACTAGGACTTGAAACGGGCCCCCAGATCGTTAAGGCCGCCCCTGTGATAATGACAGGACTGGACTCCTACAGTACTAAGACGACAGGCCAGTCATTTTCAACGATGAACATTGTGTGCACTGCCTCACATACAAACTCTCAGTTCAACCAAGTCCACAAACAAATATAACAATTTACAATAGCGTTTTTCTCTTACTATGCATGTTGCTTAGTGGGACTTACTTTTAGCATGGAGTGAGCTGAAGTAGCGCTGAAGATTTGAAGCCATGAAATGCGCTAATGACGCCTGGCATATAAGGCAGAATGGCTTGGTATAACGTTCAACAAAATATAAACTCTCCCACTCTATTTCGGAGCGAACTTGACACAAATTGTTTACTCACGGAAAACCTCCCTCCAAGCTGAGCGGGCAGTTTTAGGTTGCGTCCACACCAAACGTTTGCGAACGTTATGTTGCGTCCTCAATTAAACATTTGCGAACAGGCATACACATACACATTAACAAGATAAAAAATTAAACAACATGTAAAACGAACGTAAGAGCCGCATGAAACGTTTGCGAACATGCACACACAGGCCCACACAAAAAAAAAGTATAGAAAAAAAAAATATATATATATATATAATCACAAAATTTGTTATGAACTGAAGAGCCGCACGAAGCAAGGCAAAGAGCCGCATGTGGCTCGCGAGCCGCAGGTTGGCCACCCCTGGACTAGAACAAAGAAACACATGGCAGTGTACAAGTAAGCAGAGGCGGAGACCTCAGGGAGGCATAGGACATAACAACAGAGTTGCTTTCTTTATGTGTTAAGCCTTAACTAGTTATTTAATTGTTCAAAATTATCATTTTAACCCCTTGGACCAATTAGAGGACAAATTTGTTTGCTAGTCCAGTGTAGTCCAATTTATTCCTGGAACAGGGCCTGTATGGCCCACTACTGGACCAGATATCCATACCGCTCTTTTCTCCTCGTTTCTCTCCTACAACCACCCTTTCTCCATCCTCTCCTGATCTGGGATTTAAGGAAATCATATGTACCCCCAGCAGTCAACGTCCCCCTCAACTCGCCAATCTAAGCCACAGCGCCCGGCTCTTCACCCCGCCACGCAAACCCCCTCTGATCCCACCGCGACGTCTTCATCATCAGGCTAGGGAGACTGATGATGTCAGCACTTGTTGATATGTGCCGGGCCGCGGCTACTTAGTTAACGCCTACGACTCACAGGATAAGCTGGGGCCCTGTTTCTCAAAGTGTATCTCAAGTAACAGGAAACTCTTAAATCCTGTAAATGTATCAAATCTGATAAGCATTCCTCTTCAGCCACAGTGTGCTGAAATAAATCGGGCTGACAATGCTTCGAACACACTAAATTTAGCTTTATTAAACATCAGATCCTTGGCAGGTAAAACATTTTTAATTAATGATCTTATTACTAGGCACAATCTTAATTTTATGTTTTTAACTGAAACTTGGTTAGACCAAGATAACAGCTCAGCTGTTCTTATAGAGTCCGCCCCCGCAAATTACAATTTTGTGAGTGAATCCAGAGTGCATAAAAAAGGAGGGGGGGTTGCTATTCTGTTTAAAGAATCTCTACAATGCAAAAAGATGTCTTGTGGAAATTTTGATTCATTTGAGTATGTGGCTCTACAGTTAAATTCAGCCTCTAGAGCTATTTTCATCAATATCTACCGGCCACCACAATACAATGCAAGCTTTTTTGATGAACTTACTGAACTGCTGTCTGTAATCTGTACTGAGTTTGACTGTGTATTAATCGTCGGAGATTTCAATATTCATACTGACAAACCAGAGGACAGATGTGCGAAAGAACTGTGCTGTGTCCTTGACAACTTTGGACTAAATCAGCATGTTGACAAACCAACTCATAACAAAGGGCACACGCTGGACCTTATCATTTCCAGAGGAATGAACATTTCAGACATAACAGTGGCAGATATGGGTCCCCTCACGGACCATTCCTGTTTATTTTTTGAGAGTACATTGTCTGTTCACACAATTGATCAGTCAAAAGTAATCAAAAAGCGGTATATTACAGAAAATACCAGTGAAACATTCATTCAAGCATTTTCTTCGATACCACCCCTCCCCTGTAACTCAGTTAAGGAGCTCTTAGACAACTTTAACGGCAAACTTACAAGTGTTATAGATGCTATTGCGCCCACTAAGATGAAGGTTGTCTCTGGTAAGAAAAGATCTCCTTGGAGAAATGCCCCGCAGGTCAGAATAGAAAGAAGAGAGTGCCGTAAAGCAGAACGCAGGTGGCGAAAAACAAATCTCCAGGTTCATTATGACATCTTCAAAGAGAAACTGTGCACGTTTAACTCAGAACTGAGAAATGCAAGGCATTCTTTCTTTTCTGACATCATCACCAAAAACAACAACAATGCACGTGCCCTGTTTGCTACTGTCGACAGATTAACAAACCCTCCTGTGCCAGTAGCGTCTGAGCATCTTTCCACGAGGGCCTGCAATGAATTTGCCTCCTTCTTTACTGAGAAAATTCACAAAATTAGACAAGCTGTCACTGCATCCATACCAAGTTCAACGTATGTTTTCCCTCTTAAAATCAATTCAAATGCAATGACAGAATTTTATCTTATAAACCACAAAAACCTGGAGGACATTATACAACACCTGAACTCCTCATCCTGTTGCCTTGACATTCTGCCCACAGGCTTCTTTAAAACTGTTTTTAGCTGTATGGCCTCAGATGTTCTACAAATTGTCAATATGTCCCTTCAGACAGGTGTATTCCCACAGGCCCTGAAAACAGCAGTCATCAAGCCACTCTTAAAAAAGAACAATCTAGATACATCACTCATGAAAAATTATAGGCCCATATCTAACCTACCATTTTTAAGTAAAATCATTGAAAAAGCTGTTTATCAACAGCTAAATAACTACTTAGCAATGAATAACTGCTTTGATGTCTTCCAGTCAGGATTTCGACAACACCACAGTACTGAGACTGCTCTGGTTAAGGTCCTCAATGACATCCATTTAAACACAGACAGTGGCAAAAGTTCTGTCTTAGTTTTACTGGATCTCAGTGCCGCTTTTGACACAGTTGACCACAGCATATTACTAGATCGACTAGCAAACTGGGTTGGACTTTCGGGAACTGTACTAAGCTGGTTTGAATCCTACTTAAAGGATAGAGACTACTATGTGTCAATAGGCAATTTCACATCTGAGCGGACAAATATTACATGCGGGGTCCCCCAAGGTTCCATTCTTGGCCCTCTTCTATTTAACATCTACATGCTCCCACTAGCTCAGATTATGAATAAGAACAAATTATGCTACCATAATTATGCAGACGACACACAAATTTACATAACCATATCACCAGGAGACTACAGTCCAATACAGGCACTGAGTAAGTGCATTGAACAAATCAATGATTGGATGTGTCAAAATTTCCTTCAATTAAACAACGATAAAACTGAAGTAATTGTCTTTGGTGCCAAAGATGAACAATTAAAAGTCAGCGCACAGCTTACATCCATTATGTTAGAAACTACACCCCAAGCCAGAAATCTTGGTGTTGTTGTAGACTCTGACTTGAATTTCAAGAAACACATAAAATCAATCAATAAATCAGCCTACTACCACCTAAAAAACATATCAAGAATTAAAGGGCTTATGTCTCAGCAAGATTTAGAAAAACTTGTCCATGCATTTATCTTTAGTAGACTTGACTACTGTAACAGTGTCCTTGCTGGCCTTCCAAAAAAATCAATCAGACAGCTTCAGCTAATTCAGAACGCTGCTGCTCGAGTCCTCACTAGGACCAAAAAGGTGGATCACATTACCCCAGTTCTGAGGTCTTTACATTGGCTTCCAGTCACTCAAAGAATTGATTTCAAAATTCTGATGTTGGTTTATAAAGCACTAAATGGTTTAGGGCCAAAATACATTACTGATATGCTGATAAGTTATGAACCGTCCAGAGCCCTTAGGTCGTCTGGGACAGGTCTACTTACAGTCCCTAGAGTTAGGACTAAACGAGGAGAAGCAGCTTTTAGTTTTTATGCACCAACAATCTGGAACAAACTCCCAGAGAACTTGAGGTCTGCTGCAACTCTCAGTTCTTTTAAATCGAGTCTGAAGACTTTTTTGTTTCCTTTTTAACTTGCAATTTTCATTTTATTTGCTTATGTTTTTAAATCGAGTTTTAATTTTTATTTTATTTTTATTTGCTTCTTTTATTCGCTTTTAAATGTTTTATAATGTGTTTTATGTATTCTAATCTTGCCCCTGTAAAGCACTTTGAGTGGCCTTGTGTCTGAATTGTGCTATATAAATAAACTTGCCTTGCCTTGCCTTGCCTTTTCTTGTTTGCATGTGGTCCATGTATAAGAGTTATACTGTGCATTATATTACTGTACATTGTAAGTCTCTTTTTCTGGTCTCTCACTATATACAATAGTGCTAACATACTACCGGTCACTGTTTTTTTTGTTGTTGAGACTGTTTCACTTTCAATTAAGAGCCTGTTATGAGTTACTTTGTTCAAACATATATTTTATTATATTTCCTCATATCAAATATAAGGATGAAAGCAGTTGAGTTGAAAATCTTTACCTTTTCCAATAAACTCTTCCCATTTTGCTTCCTATGCTTGTTGTTCTCAGGACAGCCTAGAGGAAGCGCTTGTGGCAACTCATCAGGAAATGGAGCTTTACCATAACCAGCCGATGGCCATCGAAAAGCTGCAGTTTAAAAAGGAAACCCTGCAGAACCAGCTCATCAACATCAGAGGGGAGTTGTCCCAGGCCTCCAGTGTAAGACACTGCATAACATAATCAGTGGAAAAAAACACATAGCAGCTATTTTAAAGGATCACCATTCATCTTTATAGTTTGGAATAATATGTGTTTACAAGTTTTGCTAGCTGTTTACTTTATTGTGTGCTCTCTGAACCAGCATCTTAGCTGAAATGGCTTCACAGCTACAAAGATTATAGTATGTTGTTCACTGTCATCAGTAACTGCAATAAACATGGCTGACTTTCTTTTTACCGCTGTCAGGCTTTAACCACCAATCGTATGGAGTTTGAAGCACTAGAGGATGAGGCCAGCGCCATTCATGGAGATCTATGGGAGCAGCTTAATGCAGGAGTTCAGGTAAAAGATCACACATTGTCTTTTAAGCCCCGCTCTTATTTAACAGATATTAAGAATTTGGGGTTTTACGTCGAGTAACTTTTATTGTAACTGTCACCCATTCATCAGTAATTGATACAGGTGTTTGTTAGATCATATGTCATTTAGCAGATGTGTAGGGAGGTAGGGAGTTAGTATTTTGGGTCTTGCCTAGGGACCCTCACTGGACTTGTCCCGCAAGGTGTAACCTACTGAGCCATCCATCTGTAAACATCATTATTATGATATAGTTCTTCCTCATTGCTTTCAAAATGTCATGAAAAACAAGAAGAAACAAAAAAACAGAGGCTGACATATGATTTACATAGTAATTAGCACTGTGCTGGTAATTTACTGCAGATTGCTCTGTGAGAACCTTTATGTGTTTGGGTTGTCCGTCCATCTAGACCATTTTTGTGAATGTGATATAATGTTTTGAGGGATTTTCTCCAAGCTTTGCACAAGGTTCCCCTCAAGGGCTAACTAATGAGATTTTGGAGGACAAAGGTCAAGATCACTTTAAACGTGCTATCTTAAGAATGAGCATTTGGCACAAATTCACACATTGTCTTGACGATAAACCGATAACATTTTGATAGGTCAAGGTCACGGTGACCTCAAATCTTGGGAGCACCATATTTTTAGAATGCATTGAGGGATTTTTAGTTCATCAACATAATGAATGGCCTGTTGCTATGAGGATAATTCTCACTGATAATCCGTAAACCTACATGTCAACAGGTTACAGAGGGATTGATTCTTCAATAGCAAAGTAGTTCACCTTCCTTCCCTCTGTTTGTCTGTTTTGGATTGTTTGCAGAGTGAACTGGTTCGTAGGCACATCCAGAAAGAGTTTTGGAGAGTCCAGGATGTCCTAGAGGGACTGCACAAGAATAACTCATCCAGAGGCACTGACACAGCCAAGCACAGAGGTAACACACTGGAGCTGGCAAATAAGCAGGTGGAAATTCCAATTTCTGTATCATGCATATTCTAATGACTCTCTCCATGCCACCCCCACCTCCTTCTCTTCTCTTGCACAGTGGCCAGCGGTGCATCGGGCTCCTTTAGCACCAATAGTCCAGCCAGTCCCCTGAGCTCAGTAAGCCTCACCAGTCCACTCAGCCCCTTCTCCCCAGTGCCCGGCTCCCAGGTCTCCCCCACTAAACAGCTGGGCCCGGAGGTAAGCACCGGACACACCCAGCCGGGGACTCAACCCATTCCAAAACAATTATCAGACTCTAGAACCAACCCCGAACCTCATAAAAGAAGCCCTAAACCCCGTCCCAAATCATGTATAGTTCCTCATCTCAAAACTAACCTTCAGACAAGGTGTAGACCCAAAAGTTACACAGAGCCTACCACAAGTCTGCATGCAGAACATATAAATAACTATGGTTCTGGAACACATGAACACAACTTTCCTCAGCTCTTCCTATCTTTCCAAGAACGTAGGGAGTCCATGGGCAGATTAGACCCTGTGATAGAGGAAGAGACCCTAAATCTCAACTGCAGAACCAACACAAACTTTGACCAACTAATAAATCCAGCAATAGCAAGAGACCAGATCAGTTTTCTCCAAGTACAATGCCAGGAATCCAGATATACCAATCAACATTTAGAAACATACCAAACTTACTCTCATCTTGAGGACGTAAGTTGGTTCACCTCAAATGTCTGCAGCCAAGAAGTCAAGATTGGCCTCAGAAAGGATGTCTATCCAGACCATGATTACCCTAGACACCTTTCCTCCAATAGATACTGTTCTGTGCCTGAATCCCAGACCATGCCTCTCCAGGACTTATATCAGACTGATGTTAGATCATTATGCTACAGCCCAGATCTTAATACACCTTCAGTCGATTGTTTTAGAGGTGCTAGCCCTGAAACCCAACACCATGGGGCCCTGGCTTCACAGCCATCATGCCATACTGGTAAACATGACAACCCACATCAAGATGGTTTTGCTATTGCTCCAGTGATCTGTGCTGTAACACTGTCTGACTCTCCCAGTAATCACTCGGGTAAAGTTTTCATGCAGACACATTTTTAAAGAAAAGTATATCCACCACTCCGTAGTTAATTCTAATAATTCCTAAAGCCATCCCTGATTTGTAATATAAATACAGAGAAAATATTGTCCCCCAAATCCCCAACTTTTTGCATTGCCTTCCTCTTTTGTAAAGTCACTGGTGATGTCAATTGCCTATTCAGATAGATTCGTATCTGCCCCTTTAGTTGTCAATGCTCATTCTTTAACTGCTCTAGAGCAGTGATTGTAAGGCCCCCATCCCCTGGGGGGCATTAAAGAAATCCAGGGAAGGTGCAAAAAACCTTAATGGAATAATTTTTTAAGTACATTTATATTTATTTTTGTATTTAGGAAAATATTTGTTCAAATAATTTTTTTTAAATAATTTAATTAACTGTGTGTGTGTGTGTGTGTGTGTGTGTGTTTAAAGTTTTTTTTTTATATTGAATAATTAACCCCTCCAAAAATCATGCCCTGACAGCGGAGGTAAGGAGGTCCCTGAGTATGATACAATTTTAATTGTTATGTATTGGGACTAAATGCTCTGAAATTCTCTATTAAATATGACAAGCTTCTCCATTACAATTACACTTTCAAAATGGTCCTTATCGGTTTCTTAGAAATTTAAAGCTGTTCAAATGTTACTTAGCCACAGTTGAACAAGTGTTTTTACGTGATAAAATGACAGTTGGAATGCTGTGGCTGTTCCACCGTGGACTGTGTGTAATTCAGAGAAGCTGCAGCCCCTTGAATATGTTGGCGTCTCAAGTCCTTATCATGGCATTCAGACCTAATTCCACAAAATCATTCCCATGGGTCCTTTCTGCTGGTCACTTTGCCTGGCTTACTATCACTCCTGCTGATGTGCAGCACTCTCTCTTCCTCCTATCCTCTTCCTACCTTCCTCCTTCCCTCCTTGCTCTTATGGTGATCTAGGAACATGTTCCCCCAAGGCCTCCACTTCCCAAGTCCTATTACCCTCTGGAGCCCTCCTCTACCTTCCCTCCCTCCATCCCTCCACTGCCCTTTGACAGCGCCGCCTGGCTACACAGCTTGGGCCTCCACGATGGTTACTTTGATGGTGAAGATTCTCTCATCAGAAAGGTATTTGGGTATCTTTGCCCCTGTCCTGCCCTCGCTCCACCCAGTCATAGCTGTTGTCCAATGTCATCTTTTAGAAGCATAATTCTCAACCTCACTAGCCACCAGATACCATTATCCCTCTAAATTCCAGTTCTTACCTTTTCCAAACTTCATTTCCTCTGATTACCTTGCTGTGTCTCCATATCAGCCTGTGTTTGTCTTTTTTTCACAAGCGGCTGCTCTCCCTCTGCACTTTTTTTTAATGTTTCTGCTACTAGAAACCATGTCAGCTGCATGTTGTAACATAAAGTGTCAAGTGTTGTTATGCTTAACAGTACATTTCAGTTCAGACTGCACTGTAGGTGCTTTGGCATGAAGGCCCTTTCTTCATGCCAAGTTGGTAGGAGTACTGTTATCTGAGTCATCATCATCCATTAAACTCTTTATGTGTGTGTGCATTTGTGTAGTGACTTGATAGTCATGTGGGTATACTATTTGAACATGGTTACACCAGGAAGCAGTACAGTGAATGTTAATCAGCATTCTCACAAACAAAGTAGTGCTGGAAGCTTTAAATAGACCACTTCCTCTCTCTAACTGGACAGTGAACGAAGTAAATTCAAGGGCACAGTGTTGTACCATCCGCTCATGTTCTAATGACTGGCTAAAAGCAATGCTGCCTCACTATTGTGGAGCAGGCTTTATTTGGAGGGGAATAATCCTCAAGTTGTCTCCGTTCCCTCAAAGGTCAGCGCTGTCAAGACGGTTTGAAACTGGTCAACAGCACAGTCAAAGCTTACCCAAATGGAACTCTTGAACTCATCAAGCGAATCCACTGATCACCACAATTCCATTGTAATGAGGTGATTTTGGTCTGGAATTTCACTGTAATACATTCTGGTTTGATCAGAGTATAATGTGTACATGTATTGGATTGCTTCTGCCATCTACGGAACACCTTGCCTCCATGGTAAATACAGTAATGCATTATTTAATGCATTCTGTTTAATCAGTAGCTCCTGTCTACAAGGATTTTTCACCATCCTAAAGTCATTTTGGCATGACAAATCATTTTAATTTTCCATTTTTCAGCCCAACAACATCAGTGAAGTGCAGGACCAGGACAGGCAATCCACCATGAATAAAGGTATGCCAACCTAAGTCAAACTCTGCATGTGAAAATCTTAATGATCCTTTCTCAACCATGATCATAATCCAGTAACACATACTTCTGTACACTTATTGTAAGGTATTAGAATCCGGCTATAATTCAAATCTTGGAATTTACTTTTGAAGACTTGACATCTTAAAAAAAAAATATTTGAATTATGGCAGGGTTCTAATCCTATACTATTGGAGCATGGTTTTTGACTACTTAACTAATTCGACTAAAAATTGTTAATTATAAATGAAGAATCTGTAATCCGGTGCAGAATTTAGTCTTACAAGATGTGACTGTATGATCAAGTGAGACTGAAGTGCATACTTGTTAATAGGAAAAAAGATGCATACACATAGCACCTTACAGTTTTTTTCGATTGCTAAACCACAGTGGGCACAACTGGAGCGACAAGTGCAAAACTCTAACAACAGTATGCAGAGCAGCGGTTCATTCGGGCCAAACTCTAGCTCGTTTTTCATTGATAAAACACAATTTTCAAAACTCTACACACCTATCTCATGGCTTAACCACAACCTGCACAACACTGTAGATTTCCAGCACTTTTTTTCAAACGCTAACACACTACTGCCACAACTGTAAACCACACATTCAAAACAGAATGAATGCCTAGTGCATTTCAAACACTGCAGATTGCAATTTCAACTGAAACACTAAGAAGGTGTCTTGTTTTAGACTTGTTAGTGAACATATACAGTATAAAGATAAAACTCAAAAATACATATTTTTTTGTAAATGGACCGATGAAGACAGGTTGTTGGAGGGAGAAGAGTGGCAGTGAGAGTGTGGATGTGTGGAGGAAGACCTAGAAGACATAGAGCTGTAATGTCTGTTGAAATACAGTAAGGGCTACACTGATAGACCCTGTTGTGAATCATGGTCTCTCATTGAGAGAGGCAGGGTTGAGAGTGCAACCCAATCTGCAAAAATCTAAAGTTGCATCTGTAATACGAATTTTCCAGCAAACAAACAGCTTAGAGTTGCATCCTTACAATAAATGATAACATTACAGGATAGATTTCTGTATTACAATTATAGAATATTTACACAGATAAATACTACATTTGGAAATGTTTTCCTTAAAATATACAAAATGTGTATCTATTGAAGCAAACTTCTGATTTTAATTTCTTTTTGTTTTCCTAAAAAAACTGGTATGTTATAAAACAAACAATTTCATGTGAAAGAATTTCACCCTTTCATCAAAGAAAATATTACGTAATTTGTGTGAAATAACTCAAATTATTCAAACTGTAAAGATTAAAAGTTTGTAATTTATGTATTGGGGTTTGATGCTAGTGTTTGTGCTCTGAGCATATTCTGAGTGACAGTGTGTGTTATCTCAGTGAGGACAATTCATAGTGTTTGCTGCACTGAGCCTATTTTGCAGGTGAAGTGAACTGTTCAGCTCCAGTGACTGTTGGTAGTGCAGACTGTAGTTAGAGTTTTGCACATTGAGCTACAGTTGTGCCCACTGTGGGTTAGCAATCGAAAAAAAACTGTAAATACAGGAAAAAGTAGGGAAGGTGGAATTTCAAAGCTCCCTATCTCTTTCCATGGTGTCTTAATAATAAATTGTGTTCCTCGCCAGTTGGCATTGTTCCTCCTAGAACAAAGTCCCCCACCGTCGAATCACACAGCAGATCCGCCGGAACTTCCCGATATAATGGCAGAGGGCCTAATGGAATCCCTAAGGTATGTCAAGCTAAACTTCATGTAGCCTATACAATATCCAAATGTTTATCCAACCCACAGCATGCAGAGGTGTGTAGCCTTAAATCTTCAAAGTCATTTAACCAGTGTGCACAGGAACCCTTTGATAAAACAAACCATGGCAAATGTGGGGTCTGAGAACTTGTATATTGCCTTCATGTGATACTTTCAGCATTGTATTGCTTATACAAGAACTCTTGTTCGTTTAAGCAAAGATACTTAACAGCATTTCAACACTGTACTGATATCGACATTCGACAACTACCATATTATCATCTTAAAGCTATAGTGCGTAACTTCTGTCGCCCACATGAGGAATTCAGAGTAATCACAACACTGTCGGTGCATCTACATAAAGCTGGGCATGCACTGTACGACTTTAGGAATCTTGTTTGAAGGACTAGGACCAAAATCTTGCTTGAAATACCATGCGTGTCTATGCCGCATCTTTGTCACAGGAACGTCCAAAGAGTGCTGTGTTCACTGCAGAGGTAAAGTCGAAGATGAGTGTGGAGGAGCAAAATGAGCGACTCCGCCGCAACCAGAGCAGCTCTGTGAGGGACAAGAGGCGGAGTTTAAACCTCTCAGGAGGCCTGTCTCCAGCCACCTACAAAATGGTATGATCAACCCTGTTATTTGCCTTGTCAAACATTTTAACATATTCAATTAGGGGTGTCAATGTTAACGCGCTAATATCGTGTTAACGCAAACTTCTTTTAATGGCAGTTATTCTTATAACGGGGGATTAATGCAGCGTGTTCTGTGACCCTGGGCCCGCCCCGTAGTTTGGTATGTTTTGGAAGCAGTAACGTTGTAGAGCCAAGCCTCTGTGAGAAGAAATGGATAAAGGGTTTTCTGAATGGCAAGTTGAGCTTCAAAGCTCTGTCAGATGTCTCTCGGAGTTATTTGCTTTTACTGTACTGTGGACTTACACTTGTAGACTAAAGAGACAATCAGCAATAGTTTTCTTATGTTGAACCTAATTGTATTTGTGTTCATGTGTGTGTGTGTGTGTGTGTGTGTGTGTGTGTGTGTGTGTGTGTGTGTGTGTGTGTGTGTGTGTGTTGTGTGTGTGCACAGATTCGTAGGCGGCTGACAGCTCATGAGATTGACATTAAAGACTTGGAGGCAGCTGTTGGAGGCCAGGGGCAGGAGTCGCCTCGGGAAGAGATTGCTCGCCTCAGACGGCTTCAGGTGGAACCACAACACTACAACCTGGACATCAGCAGAGAGGTGCTTTCATCACTCCTTCATTTACTCACTCTTTCACTCGTCAATCATACACCATCCTTTCACACTGAGGTAGCTGTGCCGTGGATGGTTATGAGATTATGGCTAATAATCAAATCCACTAGGGAGGAAATTAATGGGATTATTACTTCCCGAAGTTGAGCTCTAAAAGGCTTATTATAACTGGAACTACAAGGGAAGGGACATTTGTTTTCCAAGTTTATCCATTATTCATAATGACGAAGCTCCAAACAGAAGACCCTGTGTGCCGTAAACAACACAGATGTAACATGTAACATGATTGGTAGCAGCCTGCAGTATGTGCAGTAAATGCATGACAAAAAGTACATTTTATTAGGAAAATCAGTAACACTAACTAAATATTTTAGCACACAAGAACATATAAGAAACATCCTCACAAAAGGTTTTCCTGGGTCATTTGATAGATGATATGAAAGGCATAACATATGGATGCATCAAGGTATTTTTATTTGTGTCAAGTAGGCTAAAGTATGTGTGTAGATCCATGTTTATTTATGTGTATAATTTTTGTTCTAGCTGATGGCTCCTGACAAGGTTCTGATCCCAGAGCGCTACCTGGATATGGAGGAAAGCATTCCTCTGAGCCCAGAGGAAGAGAAGGAGAAGCAGAAGAAACTGGAGCGGCTCAAGACCCTCATTGCCAAATCAAAGTGAGTTCCATATTTTTTTGTGTCGCTCACTGATGTTTCAGGACATTTTAAATTTATACCTATTGGTCCGACTTTAAAGCATGCCTTCTATGTACCTTCTTTCACAACAAAAAGGGCTGACTGTGCGTGAATGGTGAAGAAGGCTTTGACTTGTGTTCAAATGTTTTTAATGTAGATTTTCAGATAATTAATTTACAGAAATAGCCATCACAAAAAACATATACAGTATGTGCAATTCAAAGAAAAGTTTTCACTTGTCAACCTGAAGAAGCTGCAACCTCACCAATTTACCAAAACAGCTTCATGTCATGATTTGATGACAAGAAGGCATCCAAATGCATAGAAGGGACCAACTTTTACCATGGGCAAGATAGCAGGACCTGTATTCTGCAAATTATTTAAAATCATTTCACACATGGTTCTATTTCTTTAAAAATGCAGTAATGAAGGAAGTGGAAAACCCTAACTTGGTGTCCATTTCTTTCATTACTGTTCATTTCAGCAAGAGAACTGCTTCCTTGCTGAATAAGCTAATAAACTACTATGATAAAAATGATAACATAGAATCCAAAATCAACATATACGCAGACGATATATTTGTCAGATGCATTAACCATATTCTTTGACTAAACAACCATCGCCCTCTTCCTTTTTTTTCTTTGTCTTTCATCGCCCTCCTGTCAGTTTGCAGAACATGGTTCCTCTCCTGGATGGCCCAGTGGAGGAGGGTGGAGCTCCAGTCAGCTCCCAGCACCAGCTGCAGGAGCAGGAGAAGCGTATAGAGATCTCCTGTGCCCTGGCTGCTGAGGCTTCCCGGAGGAGCCGCCTTCTCTCCGGTGAGTCCCACACCATCACCACTGTCTCACTATGACCGGACAGCCCAGGACCAGCCACCTACTTAACTTCTTAAACTACCTTGTGTAGATTTCTGCAGAGGTAGTTTTGGGGAGTTTATCCATGATGCATCCAACTCACATCTGAAATGTAATGCTGATCTTCCAGATTTTTTCACTGTCCGGTACAAAAAAAAGTTGTTTTAGCAAATGTGTTAAAACATTGATTTCTCATGCAGCTTTTCTTTTTAGAAAATGTATGGCTGACTTCTTAAGTAGATACTCATGTGGGCCATTTTCTTGTGGCCATAATACTCACCAACTTCTCTGCTGACATCTGGGGATTTGATGACTCTTGAGTCTACAATAAAATGTTCAGTTCTAAATGAACGCAATGTGAGTTTGTTTGGCCGTACTTTAAACAGATTCAGCAGTTGAACTTCTGTTGTATGTTGTCCAAAGTTGCTGCTCTTAGTTAGTACAGGTACTAATGAAGGGTGAATTAGCCCCGTTTCTATCAGCGGGTTATCATGGTAACTTTCTAGTATCAGTACACTGTCCAACACTAAAGTGACAAGTCATATCCGTGTGTGTGTGTGTGTGTGTGAAATAAAATAATTGTCTTGGTTGCATGTTTTATTGCTGGTTCGACATTGTACAGTCCCCTATAAAAGTATTGGAACGGTGAGGCCAATTCCTTTATTTTTGCTGTAGACTGAAAACATTTGGGTTTGACACCAAAAGATGAATATGAGACAAGAGATCAACATTTCAGCTTTCATTTCCAGGTATTTACATCTGGATCTGATACACAACACATAAAATAGCATTATTTTTAAAGGAACACCACATTTTTAGGCGAGCAAAAGTATTGGAACAGAGAGACATAAAATAAATCAAAGTGAATAAAACTTAATGGGCCGGTTTCACAGACGAGGCTTAAGCCTAGTCCGAGACTAAAATGCCTGTTTGAGCTGGATTAATTCAAAGCTACTTGCACAGACTCAGTTTAAAATAGTCCTAGATTAAAGCTATTCTGGATTAAACAAAGCCAATTGCAAAATGGACGACTAGAGCCACTCTAGGTCTAAATTTGACCTTGAATTAATCCTCCAAAGAGGCAGGTTTAACTTCAGTTTAGTAGTGTTTGTGAGAGAGCATGGACTATTAGGAATATCTGAATGAAGACCAACTCCCACTGCAGAGGCCAGCCAGAAGAGTACTGGTGGATAGGTCTTATCCAAAACATTTATTTGATGAACTTACATTTTAAGACCGCTTTCAATATGGAAAATGCACTGGAAATAACAACATAGCTTGATCTTATTAGATGGATGCATTTAAATTGAAGATGTATTCAGCATAATACAATGAGTGTCTAAAAACAATTCTGTTTTCAAATGTGGTTGTTGTGATTTAAAATACATGAATAACAAAATGACAAAACACATGAACACCTTTTATTTTCTACTTATATCTTCACTGAGATTAGTAATCACAATTGTCTCAGTACTGTATCTTGTTTGAATCATAGCTCTCTCTTCCAACTTCATCTCCAATTCCACCTGTAGAATTTTAATTTTCATGTCATACTTCCTTCAGATATTGTACTTTCTGTTCATGGAATTCTCGGGCTAATTTTCATGCCATGTCATCTTTTTTGTCCTTTGTTGAAAGGTTGTGGCAAGCTCTTCTTTAAAGCGAGATTCGGGTTTTTACAGAGTCTATCAGTGCAGATATCATTAAATATAATGTCAAAATTATAAATGAGAAAGATGTGAAATACCGATAATAATGAAGATAACCTGAAGTTGATGTATTGTTCTCTTAGTAACATTTTCATTAGAATTGAATTTGTTGCAAATATATTTTAGATTCAATAACTGGATGGTTTCAAACTATTCTTTTTTTTTTAAGAGTTTTTTTTCAAATTCATTAAAGTTTATTGACGGGATTTTTTTAGCCTCTGCCATTGTTTTTTCTCACAAGCAATGGTGTTTCTGCTCCACTCCGAGTTTTTATGATCACCGTTGGACCAGCAGCATGTGCTCATGGGCAGGTGTTAACAATCAGGCTTACTTAACTTACTCCAGGACTTCATAGTCTCAGACTAACTAAGCCAAACTTAAGCCATATCCATGAAAGTGACTTAAACGTCCCAGTTTAACTAGTCCACATTAAGGCCTACTCCTGGCTTAATCTAGGCCCTGTCTGTGAAACCGGCCCAGTATTTTGTTGCAAATTCTTCTCTTGCAATAACTGCATCAAGCCTGTGACCCATTGACATCACCAAACTTTTGCATTCTTCTTTTGTGATGCTTTTCCAGGCTTTCACTGCAGCCTCTTTCAGTTGCTGTTTGTTTTGGGGGGTTACTCCTCTTTAGCAGTTAAAATGCCTGCTCTATAGGATTTAAATCTGGAGATTGACCTGGCCAGTCTAAAACCTTCCATTTCTTGCCCCTGATTAACTCCTTTGTTGTTTTGCAGTGTGTTTTGGGTCATTATCTCGCTGCATCATGAAGGATCTTCCAATCAGTTTGGTTGCATCTTTCTTTAAAAGTTGGCAGACAAAATGTTTGTTTTAACTTCTGAGTTCCTTTTGCTGTTGCCCTCATGTGTTACATCATCAATGAAAAATAATGAGCCCGTCCCAGAAGAAGCCATGCAAGCCCAAGCCATGACATTGCCTCCACTGTGTTTCACAGATGAGCCTGTATGTTTGGGATCATGAGCAGATCCTTTCTTTCTCCAAACTTTAGCCTTTCCATCACTTTGGTAAAGGTTCATCTTGACAACAACACAGTAACACATGATGGCAGCAAAAAAATGAATTTAGAAGTCTACAGAAACATTTGGTCTGCCAATTTAAAGAAAGATGCAACCAAACAGATTGGAAGATCCTTCATCATGCAGCAAGATAATGATCCAAAAAAACTGCAAAAACAACAAAGGAGTTCATCAGGGTCAAGAAATGGAAGGTTTTAGACCAAGTCAATCTCCAGACTTAAACCCTATAGAGCATGCATTTTACCTGCTAAAGAGGAGACCGAAGGGAGTAACCCCCCAAAACAAACAGCAACTGAATGAGGCTGCGGTGAAAGCCTGGAAAAGCCTCACAAAAGAAGAATGGAAAAGTTTTGTGATGTCAATGGGTTACAGGCTTGAAGCAGTTATTGCAAGAGAAGAATTTGCAACAATTTTATTCTAGGTCTATCTGTTCCAATACTTTTGCTCACCTAAAAATGTGGTGTTCTTTTACAAATAATGATATCTTCTCAGTTGTGTATCAGATCCAGATGTAAATACCTGGAATTGAAAGCTGAAATGTTGATCTATTGTCTCATATTCATATTTTGGTGTCAAACCCAAATGTTTCCAGTCTACAGCTAAAATAAGGCAAGGCAAGGCAAGGCAAGTTTATTTATATAGCACAATTCAGACACAAGGCCACTCAAAGTGCTTTACAGGGGCAAGATTAGAATACATAAAACTCGATTTAAAAACATTTAAAAGCAAATAAAAGAAGCAAATAAAATGAAAATTGCAGGTTAAAATGGAAACAAAAAAGTCTTCAGACTCGATTTAAAAGAACTGAGAGTTGCAGCAGACCTCAAGTTCTCTGGGAGTTTGTTCCAGAGATTTGGTGCATAATAACTAAAAGCTGCTTCTCCTTGTTTAGTCCTAACTCTGGGGACTGTAAGTAGACCTGTCCCAGACGACCTAAGGGCTCTGGACGGTTCATAACGTATCAGCATATCAGTAATGTATTTTGGCCCTAAACCATTTAGTGCTTTATAAACCAACATCAGTATTTTGAAATCAATTCTTTGAGTGACAGGAAGCCAGTGTAAAGACCTCAGAACTGGGGTAATGTGATCTACTTTTTTGGTCTTAGTGAGGACTCGGGCAGCAGCGTTCTGAATTAGCTGAAGCTGTCTGATAGATTTTTTTGGAAGGCCAGCAAGGACACTGTTACAGTGTCCTTGCTGGCCTTCCAAAAACTAGACTTCTAGACTTGCTAGACTTCCAAAAGTCTACTAAAGATAAATGCATGGACAAGTTTTTCTAAATCTTGCTGAGACATAAGCCCTTTAATTCTTGATGTGTTTTTTAGGTGGTAGTAGGCTGATTTATTAATTGATTTTATGTGTTTCTTGAAATTCATGTCGGAGTCTATAACAACACCAAGATTCCTGGCTTGGGGTGTGGTTTCTAACATAATGGATGTGAGCTGTGCGCTGACTTTTAATTGTTCATCTTTGGCACCAAAGACAATTACTTCAGTTTTATCGTTGTTTAATTGAAGGAAATTTTGGCACATCCAATCATTGATTTGTTCAATGCACTTACTCAGTGCCTGTATCGGACTGTAGTCTCCTGGTGATATGGTTATGTAAATTTGCGTGTCGTCTGCATAATTATGGTAGCATAATTTGTTCTTATTCATAATCTGAGCTAGTGGGAGCATGTAGATGTTAAATAGAAGAGGGCCAAGAATGGAACCTTGGGGGACCCCGCATTCAATATTTGTCCGCTCAGATGTGAAATTGAAATAAAAGGAATTGACCTCACTGTTCCAATACTTTTGTAGGGGACTGTAAATGTTATTCCATGGCTTTGACTAGCCATTCACTGTATGTGCATAATGCGGATGGTACAGGACTCCTCTTGTCTTCGGTGTGTGTTTAGGCAACCAGATGGTGTGAGTCATTTTAAAAAGGCAACAACCAATGAAGACATAGTAATGACTTATGGTAAACCAATCCGGGCAAAACTAAACATTCTTAGAAAATTGTAAGGCCTTGTGTTTTTCTGGTGGTATTGTCACATAGTTCATGAAATTATTTTTATTATCAGCAACATTGTGCGGCATGAAGATAATGCAACTTCTTATCTGCAAATATTTCCAAAAATGTATTTATGTAGCACCACCGGCAGGTCAAAGTGCTTTACTTACCCAGTTTAGTACAGACTGACATTCGGTACAACATGGTTCTAAACGAGAGTAGATTCTGATTGCGTTGGTGATCTTCAGGCTCTTCATCTTGTGACATCAGGTCAAATTTAAAGATTTTAAAATTGTATTTTAATATTTTGCGTTTCAACCAAATAGCTGCAAAGCTATTCACAATTCCCATCAGCCTCAGCTGTATTCTTTGAGTTGAGTGCCATCTGCATGTGACACACTGAACTTAAATGGATAAATGTGGTAAACATGAACTGATAAACATATTAATACACACTTATTGTTACATTGTTGTTTTGAGTGTGTTGGCATGCTGACATTGAGGTTTGTCTCAAAGCATCACTTTGTCTTACTGCCTCACACAGTGGCTACCTGTAGACTGATAGTCCTGTTATACATACATTAAATAAACAACAAAATAATCTATACATGGTTTATTATCAACTTAAATCAATAGGACTTTTGACTTCACTCACAGCATTCCCCAGAAAGTCCCCATATGTCCTCACTACGTCAGCACAGCTCTCCCTCTCTGGTTCACTCTTTTGTTTTTTTTCCTTCCTGTGTTCACTGCGTCTGCCTGCAGCCCAATGTGCCCCAAGCCCGCCCTCCTCTCCAACCAGCCTGCCCCCTCCCCCTTCCTCTGCTGACTTCCCCAGCTCCGCTCACATCATGAAGGTGTGAATCGCATCAGGTCAGTTCACCACACCACGTCCACCACACCCCACTTCTTTCCTTTCCCTTGCTTGCTTGCTTCACTCTCTGCCACTGCTTTCACAAACGTTCAGAACATAATATTTAACCCAAACAGGTTTTTTTGAATGGCAGCGGTCATTCCAGTTCTTTTCACAATTTATATAAATAACATTGTTTCATCGCTAAAAAACTGTCACGCCCATCTATACGCTGACGACACAGTACTGTATTGCATTTCCGATTCGGTGCACCAATCTATTGAGAACCTACAAAGCTCTTTTAATACCCTGCAGGACTGTCTAGTGGACCTCAGGCTTGTTCTTAATACAGACAAAACCAAATATATGTGTTTCTCCAGAGCAAAAACTACACATTTTAATGATCTTATTATTCACACAAATAATGGATCTCATATTGAAAGAGTCACTGAATATAAATATCTTGGCATCTGGATAGATGAAAAACTCTCTTTTACATTTCACATAAAAAATCTTGTCTGTCGTCTGCGACAAAAGATTGGATATTTTTATAGGAATAAAGCCACCTTCCCGTTGTTCAGTAGGAAAAGGATTATTGAGGCAGTTTTTATGTCTGTCCTTGATTACGGTGATATGGTCTACCGGCATGCATCACATTCATGTCTTAAACTCCTAGACTCAGTTTTTCACTCTGCTTTAAGGTTCATCACAGGAGATGCTTATGACACACACCATTGTCTTTTATATGAGAAGGTTGGGTGGTCCTCCCTTAAAGAGAGACGTGATGCACATTGGCATGTTTTTATTTACAAAGCCTTGACTGGTAAGCTTCCTCGTTATTTAACAGAAATGCTGCTTGTTTCAGATGGGCTTTATCAGACCCGCTCCACTGACATGCTTATGCTTTATGTCCCACAAGCCCGGTTTGAGCTGGGAAAGACAGCTTTTAGCTTCAGTGCACCTGACTCCTGGAACAACTTACAGCTAAAAATTAAACTAAATACATTCATATCCTTTGGCCAATTTAAACAGACTATCTTGGATCTGCCAAACTCTACTTGTAACTGTTTTAATTAGACTATATTGTACTTTATGCCTTTTAATTGCTGCCACTCTTTCCCACTCTGTAAATGTTTCAATCGTTTTGTTTTCTCTTCTCTTCACTTGTTGTGTATTTGATGTATTTGCATTGAATATTTTGTTTGTATTGTTGTTTTGAATTTATTTTGACTCGACGTCATTGAAAATGAGGGTCACCCCTCAATTGGTCTCTCGAGGTTAAATAAAGTTAAATGAAATGAAAATGAAATGTTCATAAACATAAGCTTTGAAGCTTCTGATGACCAATTGTTGTGTTTTATGTTATTAAATGGCCACTGGAGTTTCTCAGATTTTCATTTCTGTCAGCCAAATTTCCGAGGAAAAAAACCCAGATTTTTCTACCATAAGTTTGGTATTTGGTTTTCAAGAAGCAATAGAGACAACATGAAGCACCTGCTTGGCTTTGGGAAAATATTGTGCATGGATGTGTAGGAAAAACTTTATAGTTTTATTTCAAAGCCTCCTTTTTACTGAGCTGTCAAGTAGTTACAATGACATCTACATACTTGACAGTGACAAAACAATTATATAACTCAGTATATGTTGTGTTAAACAGGCTGTTACCCTCATCCTACCGACGTATTTAACATACATAGACAACCGACGGGGTCACTAGAGACCCCCAGGCAAAAAGTACTGGAAGAAACCACGATCAAGGAAAAATAATGCATTACTTGTCTTTTATAAATATGATTAGTTATTTAAATAATGCCATCTGAGAACAACAGATTATTATATTTTTTAGGGGAATATTATTGGTTTATGGAAATATCAGTGTTTTAGAGTTACTTTGCTGTCTGTCAACTTCAAATTGACTGAGAGAGCTCCCCTACGCTCTCTGATTGTGTGTGATACTTTAAATTAGAAACTAAGACAACGATAGACTAAAACTGCATAGGCGGTTTACATTTGTAGTGATTAGGAACACATTGATTGACACATTGAAAAGTTAGAATGATAAAAGAAAATACCACTGAGATATGACAAGATGTTTATCGGTAGGATGATGGTTAAACATCACTTACAATGTCCCCTTCCTCTAGTCTATAGTAACATTACATTGTCCTTTAGCAGTGAAGTAGCAGTACAAATAAATATTTGCTTAAATAGCTTACAAAGTTAGATTGCCCCTTTTTTCATGATCACAAACTGTACCCAGTGACACAGGGAATCTGAAATGATCATTGTATTTGTGTGTGTGTGTGTGTGTGTGTGTGTGTGTGTGTGTGTGTGTGTGTGTGTGTGTGTGTGTGTGTGTGTGTGTGTGTGTGTTGAATAACAACATTGTTTAATTTCCCCTAGGGGATTAATATAGCATTAATCTATCCTCCTTTTCTTTTTTCTTTCCCTCTTTTTGTCAGTAGCTCTAGGCCTAGCGACTGTCAACTTTGATGGAGCATCTTTCTGAGGTATCACTGGACAAACTGACCAAGGAAGATGGCCCCATACAGATTCCTTTTATTTTCTTAAGCAACTGAACTGATACAACAAAAGCATGGGAAGCTTTCAAAGGAGGTTCCTGAAAGGGAAGAGGACCCCAGGTAGAACTCCCATCAACCACTGGAACTCTTAATTCATCCAAATGAGTACAGTTTTCCACTATGTGTGCCCTGCGGTATAAAGGAGGGCTTCAGATCTCTTACCGGCTTCAAGTTGTGTAATATAACTAAGCTCAGGACCCATTCTACAAAGTATGGGTTACTGGTTCAGTATGTTAACAGTATGTTAAGTATTGTTAATAATGTTAATGAACTGAGGTTGGACGTTTGGAAGAATACCGGGGAAGTCTTCATATGAGGGGTCCACACTGAAGAGAAACAAGAAAATAGCATCAGAGATTAATGTAAAGTAAGCATCTGTGATGAAGCAGTATGAATGTTAATGTTAAGTGGACTCTGGCTTCTGGAAACTATCTCATTATTATCTAATCTCAACATCAACCTTGAGAAACCGCAAGCCACTGGTGAGAGGAGTGGGGCTTAGTGACAAGCCAAGGGTCTTTGCTCACTCTGACATATCCTGACACTACTTTAGCATCTTTACCATTGTCAAACGCTGAGGACTTTTACTCCTCACCTCACTGTGATGCCTGTATTACCTTGACTTCCATCCCCTACACCACTCCTATCAACCATGTTTGCTATCTATTACATTCATATGCAACCTATAGCCTTTCATACATTTGATCGGGTCAAACCTAATGCCACCTGGGTTCAATGCATAACCCTTCTTTCGCACAAAGCATACACACACACACAATTACAGTGTGTTGCAAAGCTGTAGAGGAAGAAACAAAACCATGACCTGTCTTACAAAGACTAAATTGTGTCCTTGAATCAGTGTATGGCTATATGTAAAATACATTTTCTAACCTCCAATGCTCCTCCCTAATATTTATATGAGGTGTTTTTGCTCAATTATTCGTAGGATAGTAGAGGAAAATCCCTGATATAAATTGATGTACATACTAAATTGGGTCTTTGAGTATTCAGATGTGGATCTGGTCTGCTTCAGTGTAGGCACATAAGGTCTGCATGGTCATACTTTAGCAGCTATTTGGAAGTCACCTAGCTGTCTTCTGCCCAGGTGGAAAACCTGTTAAATAAAGTTCAAATGCAGTTTTTGCTCATACAGTGGAGTTAATCAATAAGGCCAGACAGGAATCAAGGTGCCTGAGGTGGTTCCTGCCAGGTGTTGGGCCACATTGTCACGAATATCTTTGAAGGTGATCTCATCATCAATATCAAACAGAGTAAAAGAGACAAGAAAGAAAGAAAGAAAGAAAGAAAGAAAGAAAGAAAGAAAGAAAGAAAGAAAGAAAGAAAGAAAGAAAGAAAGAAAGAAAGAAAGAAAGAAAGAAAGAAAGAAAGAAAGAAAGAAAGAAAGAAAGAAAGAAAGAAAGAAAGAAAGAAAGAAAAAGAAAGAAAGATCACCAGTTAACTTTTGGAAGTAATACTCCCAATTAACTAACCAACCATGATTTGTCTGCACAATGAGACTGTAGTCAATAAGCATTAATAGAATAAAAATGTATAATATAAAAAATTTCGCACAGAACTGCTATCAAAGAAGTGAGAAGGACCTTTCCCAAAATTCTGCTGATATCTGTTGGTACAGTAACCATTTCAGATTTTTCAAAATATGTCTACATTTACCGGTGGTGATAACTTCAGTCCCCCAACAAGGTAGATACATGTACCCACCTTTACCCGTCACAGTTGACCAGGTAAACCTTGCTCCTTAAATATGTCATCTGACATCATTGTTTTGAACAGAAAGCACACTATACATTTTTCATTCCTCCTTAATGAATTCAGAGCAAGCCAAATCTCCAAACTCAGTGGATCAAAGTGGCTAACATTTATCAGTTTCCTACATATATTTATTGATTGCGAAATGTAATTTAGTAACTTTAAAATGGAAATATATTTGTAAATATAATATATTTGTCAACCATATCTAAAAATAAAAGAAATTGAAATAAGAATATGGTGTAGCCAACCTAAATTAATTGCAGTCAGTGGTCACACTGGTCCATATCCATCCAATTTCGGTGAAAACATTTTAAACAGAAAATGTCAGTGTTTTTGACCGAATGTAACCCAAAGTGCTGCAGTGCTAATAAGAGGGTATGGTTCCGGCAAAAAAATATATCTAATAAAGTCTGATAAACTCAAATAAATTAGTGAAACAATGTTGCCTTCGTAATGCAATCAAACTCAATATTGTATGTACTATTTTTATTTAAATTGTTTTATTAGAGTTATAGTGTGGAGGAAAATCAAGGCAGTGTGCTGGCGATCTTTCCTGCTCTTCATTGGAAAGACTTACCCTGCTCTGTGATGTGGATGCCAGTCACTTTGTATTTGTAGACATTTTGTCTCATCTGCATGGTGGAGTATAATGAGACATTAAGAGAGACAGATTTACTGTGGTTGGACTTGCTGTCTGCATGATTCTGGTCAGTCTGGTATGTTCAAACCAGCGCTGACAGACAGAAAGTGACACGCCTTAAAGGCTTTTCCTAGTAGAATTGACATTTTTCAATTTGGTTTTCCTAAACATGTGTTCATGACAACTACGCTATAGTGTAGAAAGAAAGAAAGAAAGAAAGAAAGATGTGGTTATGTTGCGGCAAATACTTTCTCTAACCTCTCTAATCTTTTGACAACGATGAGTGTGATTTGGTGGTTAGACCATGAAGTGCTTGGACCACAAAG
This sequence comes from Hyperoplus immaculatus, assembly GCA_949357725.1. NCBI lineage: Eukaryota > Metazoa > Chordata > Actinopteri > Uranoscopiformes > Ammodytidae > Hyperoplus > Hyperoplus immaculatus. The sequence continues at coordinate 15,493,350 of OX442350.1, read as the reverse complement.
TATTAGTAGCTGGAACTCTTGAGTTGATCACCTTGTATGCAGTAATCCACTCCCATGCACCCCATACAGTGTAATGCTCTTCACCTTTGAAACAGAATGTTCACACTGAGCATATATCTTTGATCCAGAACAGATGCATGTGAATGTAATTCATTAAGACAGAGTTGCATCATGGAGTGATATGATCATCTCACCAATTATCACTGTTTGCAGTTTCGGTTAAATACTCGGCAGAAATGCAGTGGAATTTATAGTGCTCAAATTATTTATTTCCCCCCAGTGATTGTCCAATATATGTATATACATATACACAGGAGCTTCTCCAACAATTTTAATATCAATGAAAAGTTCATTATTTTCCGTAATTTAATTCAAAAAGGGAAAATTTCATATATTCTAGATTCATTACACAAAGTTGTATCTAGAATAAATTTCCCTGATAAACGTTGACATTTCTGTATTATAAATCCTTTTTTTGATTGGTTGTATGTAATATTCTACAAGAGGATGGTCTGACATATTTCACTTTGTGTAATGAATCTAGAACATATGAAAGTTTCATTTTTTGAAAGGACTTTTCCATGATGTTTACTTTTTTGGAGATCATGCACCTGTGTATACAGTAGGTATAATAATGTATTGTATGTTGGATAATAGACAATAGAAGTGACCTTAGAAGAGTAAGAAAAACCCTGCAGTCATTTGAGAGGAATTCTATACTATATTTACTGTCATGTCAAATATACCTACATCTCATTCAACCATGCTGTGCCATATATGTCTGAAACATGTCTGTGTTTTATATGTTGTAATGTATGAAAATATTAATGGCATGACTTAAATCTGGAGGAAATGGAATGATTTACAGTAACAATGGGGGGTCGGCAAACAAACATTTTAGTAATATCGAATGAAATTGGAACACAAACATGGCCAATTTATTTAATAATATGTTTTGAAATAAATGTATAATTGAACTACTTGTGTAGTCAAATATAAGTAATCATTCTTGTTTTCATAGTAAAACTGGTGATTTATATTACACAAAAGTAAATTACATTTATCCCTGTTTAAACAGTGGCTCTGTGGGGGAGGTAAGACTACTGCCAGGGTTTTAGGATAGTGACTGACCATAAAGTCATGGTGACTTGAATGTGGTGCAAAGGGACTTCTGAATACTACAATGTCAAACATCCTGACAACTTCTTCCAGATTGTATTGTGTCACACAACACACACACACACACACACACACACACACACACACACACACACACACACACACACACACACACACACACACACACACACACACACACACACACACACACACACACACACACCAGCCTGTTATGTGTATGTTTTTCCCATTACACATTTCACTGTTGACCTGTCTGTATTGAAAGCTATTGTATGTCCATATTTTAATTCAGAGACAATAAGTCACATACATTTGAAATGTATGCAGAAAGAAGGTAAATGCTTTCAGTTCAGAAAACAAACAAAAAGTATAAGAAAATACCTCTATTTGTTTTCTTATTTAAAGTTTTTATTTTAAAACGGAATACATTCAATGAGTGAGTGAATATTTTTTTAGATGCATGGATATTTGATGACAAGTTGACGGGTTCAATTTTTACACTGTATCACCTTTTTGCATTTTTCACAAAGAAGACTGTTTTTATTTTATTGCTCTTGGGGATTGTTTGAAGGAGCAGAACATAGATATTTTTGGATGAATTGGAATCTGATCCGTTACAAATGACAGCCAAATGTCAAACGTTTGATACTAGAGGTAGCATTTGTGCATCATGATTATACAGAATTTATACAGTTTATGCATTGGTCAATGTATAAAATATTTTGGATTTCAGTTACAGTATATACCTATCACATGTAACCATTGCAACTTTAGGGAGAATAGACAAACTGCTTTGACTATGCAAATTATGAAAAAGAGACAAATAGTACGCTTGCTTTCTGAAAACCTTGCAATAAAGTGAATGTATACAAATAATGTGATTCTCTAGATGCTTTTGAATTGATCACAGTATTTTGTATATAAAAATGTCTCGCTGCCTGGAATGAGGATTTATTTACTGCCGTTATTTAAATCCACTATTTGATAATGAAGTTCACTGCCAAAAACACTACTGAGGTTAACTGTCCAGCCCGTCTTTACCAATAGGCTCTGATATTCTTCAGTCTTTGTTATATCAAAGTGTATGTCTGAATTAATAAAGTCCAAAAACAAAGACAGACTGGATTTTTTCACATCAAACTGTCAAGAATCTGATTTATCCTGTTTCCTGCACTTATTTTTAGTGATGTCATCTTGTTTTGAGATCTTAGCTATTCCTTTGGTGAGATATGTGAATGAGTAATGTGTCTGAAATAATGACAACAAAAATAAGGACAATTTTGATAATAAGGAATTAACCTTTATCCTTTTTCCCAACCAAATACAAATCTATTTGACAATTTTGAAGAAAGAGTGATGGAGTGCTGCTTCAGATGACCGGGCCTCATATTGGACTGACCTAAACCCTATTGAGATGGTTTGGGATGAGTTGGACCGCAGAGTGATGGCAAACCAGCCAACAAGTGATCAGCACCTCTGGGAACTCCTTCAAGACTGTTGAAAAACCATTTCAGGTGGCTTCCTCATGAAGCTGATTGAGGGAATGCCAAGCGTGTGCAAAGCTGGCATCAAAGCAAAAGGTGGCTACTTTGAAGAATCTAAAATAAAAATCATATTCTGGTTTGTTAAACACCTTTTTGATACTAAATCATTCCATATGTTCCTTCGTAGTTTGGATGTATTCAATATTAATCTACCATCAACCATTGAATGAAGAGGCGAGTCCAACATTTTGACTGGTACTGTACTGTATATATGCAGTACTTATTATTTGGTGATCTGAGATTTCAAACTGTGCATTTGTCTTTTTTTGTAGTTCCTCATGTAAAAGGAGTGGCAGTCTGTTTACTGTTTACACATGATCTGAGAACACAGTGCCAACATCTTCATTATATAGGCCTATACAGCATATATATTATACTACTCCAGCTGCCTTTTCTGTAGCTTATTGTTGTTTTTTCTTTAATAATGTCCTCCTGTTTTTCAGAATGACTAAGATTGTTATTTTGTAATTGAAATAAAATTCCTCAAAATGTGTTTCCACAACATGTTTTTCATTTATTAATATTTCTAATTCCAGTGGGATGAGTGGAAAAGTGGGTGGATTGAGCTTTTTCCCCCTCCTGTTACCATGGTGGATCATGTTATCAGCATTCCATTGACGATGGATTTTTAAAATTGTCACTCACTTAACTAGTGAACAATCCTATAAGGTTCTGTAGGTACGTAACGTTAACTAGCTGCCAGAGTGACCGGAATAATGAGCCCTAAAAAAGTTGACCAGGAGACCCAGTTGACCTCCCAAGAAGGTGCTAGTAGTGCTTTCAAAGTTTGGAAAAGCTCAAATGTTATACCAAATTAAAACATTTGCCATACTCAATGAAATAAAATCACTCAAAGATGGTAGTTACCAAAACAGTCAGCCAAGATAAATTGCATTTAATTCAATATGTTTAGGCATTGTAAACAGTATTTCCCTACAAAAGACAGTTTTATTCTAAATTCAAGCCTGTTGCCCTTGCTCATGCTAATGAGTGTGTTGCTTTTTGTCACACCAGCCATAACACAAACACATGATAAGGGATACATATATTAAAAGGCTGATGACATCACTCAGATAGGTGACCCTGACAAGCCACAGGGGCTTAGTGTGTGTTTCTGTTAATATTCACCTCAACCACTGACAACATCAACGCACAAAGGTCACAGTTAAGAGAAGGAAATGACTCATTGGTTCCTAATGATCACAGCGTTACAAAGCCAAACTACCTGAAGAGAGGAGAGAAGACATAAGGGATTACAATGCTGGCTGTTTCAGAGTTTCAGAGTAAGTGTTTAACTTTTGTTAAGTGTTATGGGTGAATGTGTAATCCTCCGAGGGAGTCATTGGGCACACAACTGTGGCTGATTCCTAAATACAAAGGTGTGTTTTTCTGGAAGCATTGTGTCTCAAGGTTAAGGACTGCAGGATAATAATAGAGTATAGGCTATAGTATTTAAAAAGTGTAAAAGGTAAATCAATTTAAATCAGGATAAAGCCTACTTAAATAATTCAGAGGATTCAAAAATTAACAAATTGATGAATTGACAAATGTGCATAAAACAAAGAATACATTTTAAAAGTGTTTGTGGATTAGAACCCGTGTAACTACTGGTGGGGAAGAGGTGAGAGCAGTGCTGCAGACATTCTGGATGAATGCTGTGGAGCAGGCCTTCTGATAAGCATGGAGAATAATGTGATGTTAACGGGCTGGAAGAGGCCTGCATTGATCAAACTGAGAACACAACTGCCAGCACTGTCAAGTCAAACTAAATAGAATGAGTGGTGGAAATAAAAGAGCGCACACCAGCAAAACCGGAAGGAACCATGCACCAGTCCGAGTTGCTGCACAGGCTATAAAAAGGGTTGAACACAACAGCCACGCAGCTGCTTGGTGACGCTAGGTTTAACCGTTTAAATGCCTGTGTGTTTGTTGATTGATTTTCATTAGAATTGTAATAAGTGCTTTTTTTCTTGTAATTAACATTACTTACTTGGATACTTAAAATTGTCTCCAATGACGTTTTTGCTTAGGGTATTTTCAAAGAAATTAAATACTATTTTAAGATTCAGATCATTGAAGCTCTCTCTGCTATAAAACAATTTTTTTTAAACGTCAGTGATATACTGTTGCACTGGATGACGTGTCCCTTCATCACCATAAACACACTATCATTTATTTTGATCCAATCCCACATAAAGTACACCATCCTTCTGCCCCAAATGATCAAATGCAAATGCACTTTTAAAACCTACAGTGAACCACTGTATGAGGAAATTACTTAAAAAAATTAGCCATTTTTTAAAGATTATTTAACAGGGGATATTATTATCATTATCTCAGAATCATCTCGGCAGTTCAGAAAGTAAAAGGGCAGAATTACGCTTCGTTATGAGATGCAATAATTAAGAACAAAGTTATAACCTATGCACAGTTGCAGCAGTAGCAAATGTAGGAGCTGGTGTGGCACAAAATAGTAAACAGACTGTCGCTTCTTTTAAATAGGGAGTGAAAGACTTTAAAGTTAGACAAATTAGGCAGCAGTTTTCACTGAAGAGCCTTATTGATTTATAACCAAATCCATGTTCCTCAGCAAGTGATCACAGTTTAAATTATAACATAATTTTTATATTCATATTAGGCTATTTAGTGAGGCTCGTCTTTGTCTTTGGAACATCACACAAGTGTATGTTTGCGTGCAGAGTCACTTCTCAGCCTGACCGAAATCTGTTCAGCGTCAGCAATGTTAGAAATCTCCCGTTAATAAAAAATGTCCAACACAAATAATTAATTCTGAATGTAGAGCGTGTTCACAATGTGTCACATGAACGACACGAGGGCTGATAAATATAGAGCAGATAAATGATCAATCAAAAAGAAAATCATCAGAAAATGATAAAAACATCCCGATGGAGATTTCTGTGGAGTATTTTTGCAATGAGCCATAAACAGACATGCTGTGACACGCTTTCTTCAGTCAGAGCTGCAGCATAAAATTACAACAAACTTGTTGTTGGTTGCAGCAAACCTGACAGCAGGTAACCGGTCTCAGAGTTACACTAAACCTGCTTCCTGAAACAAAAACTCAGTTTCCACTAACTAACTAAAGAGCCAACATACTCTTGAGTTCACATATTGTTGTTTTGATCATAAAACATTTGTTTACAATATGAAAAATATAGAGATCGCTTTATCCTTTGAATCTTAATTCTACATTTTACTTCGTATGTGACATCTTATATTGGGCTCAATGTAAGGGCAACTCTGCAGCTTGTTTTGACGTTTCGTATTAACCAATGAGCTAACACAGACTTTGTGATTTTCTTAACAACCCTGTTTATATTTGTCTTCCAGAGATTGGTATTGGTCTGATGGGATTCGGTTTATTTTTCCTGCTCTTTGGAATGCTGTTGTACTTTGACTCTGTCTTGCTGGGTTTTGGGAATGTGAGTAATATTTCAGGAAACACCCATCTACTCAGTGACATCACACCATAAATGGCTTATATCAATGTTTAAATATATGACCACCACTTCACAATCTTTGGGCAAACATTTTGCCCGAAAATAACTCACATTACACATTATTTAATGAATTACTCATATCATGTATTGATAAGTGCAGTTGTGTTCTGAAAAGGTAAATATGTCAATTACATGTATTTTAGTAAAAAGTATATAACATATGCAAATATATATATATATATTATATACATCTTAACCTTTTTTATATATATATATATATATGCATATTTTATATACATCTTAACCTTTTTTATATATGCATATTTTATATACATCTTAACCTTTTTTTATATATATATATATATATATATATATATATATATAATGCAAATATGGGGAAGGAGAGAAAACTAAAAACACACAAAACTGTAAGGGCCATACAGGCTACCTTTAATATAACACACTAAACAACAAACTAAACCACCGCTGCCAAGCAGCTGAAAGAATAGACAAATAACTCAACAGTTCGCTTGGGAACTCTAAACACAGCGAGCACTAAGAGAGAACCGCTCACTACCCCAGAGGGAGAGACAATGAGCAGCACAGAGCACTGGGGTCTCAGGGCAAAAGTAAACTCATCACACCTGGGCTCAATCAGCCAATCAGTGCCACACACCTGATTGCAGTGAGTGAGCATTAACCATTCTCACGGAGCCGAAAGATACCGTGCCCTCACCGGGCTGAAATATTCTGTGTCCTCACAAAAAAGTAGTCTACTGCGTTTCCCTTTGAAATGTTGTGTAGTAAAAATATAGGTAACAAAGAATACTGTACTGTACTGTATTCCTCATAAGTTCCTCAAAACAGTTCTTAAAGTACTTGAATATTACATTAAATCACAATAAGGCACAGAAAACCTTATTACTTCTGTGTTTATTTGATTAGACTTAGAACTTCCACAGATCTTAACCTTTGTTAGTGTTTACCAAGGGGGAAAAGTGGTTTTGCAGACATGGAATGTTGTAAAAGGTTGTTTAGCAGAAATTATATCTAGGACCTTCAAAGAAATTAGCAGAGCTAATTTAAACTATTGTTTAAATTATATGGAAATATCACTGGAGGTCATGTTTGTGAGCTCACTCTGCCACTTCTGTATGAATTGATCTTTCAACCTCTGTTCAACAGTGAGTTTCAACCAGGGATGTTGTTGCACTTTTGTGTGACCCAAATGTAGGACAATCCACAATTGTCAAGTATCTGCTTTACCTGCAAAACCCAGGGTGAAGCATATACACCACTGCTATGCAAGCTGTGCAGATGCTTATATACATTATTTGACCAAATTTACTTTATTTACTTTCTAACAATCTCCCCAAATATCTAATTATTTCTTTAAACTATAACACAAAGAGGTTATCTTCCAAATTTCCCATACACCATATTACTGCAAGTTGTCATTTTCACTTTTAAGATGTACTTTAAGAATTTAGATGTGAGTGTGTGAGGTTTCAATTGAACTTGTAAGTGTGTGAGGTGTTCAGTAGTTATCACCTCACACACTTGTGCTGTGTCTGAAATCGCACACTTAGGTAAGTGCACTTACATTGAGTGCACTTTATTATCCCTACAGTACACTTACTTAAAGACGCAGTGCTCTCATTTCTACAGTGCACTCAGGGCCGGCCCTGACCAATTTGGCGCCCTAGGCAAGATTTTAGCTGGCGCCCCCCCATTGCATTGCAGTCAGGTCCACCACTGTTCATACACTCACACATAACTGGATAACTTTGTCTTTGACATTTCATTTTATTTTAGACAGAAAATAACCCACACAATAAAAAAACATATTACAAAACAAGTGTCATAACATTAAAAAATTAATACAATATTACGATTCGCACAGAAAAATGCAGACGTTAACATTTAAAATTATAATCTATTACAAGTATAATTTCAATAAATCATAACTTTGCATTAAATATAATTCCACACAAAAGCTATATTACAAAATTAAATGACAGAGACCTCTGGATTTTACAGCTATTTAACTTGATTACAACAGAGAGCTGTCTACATTTAGATGTTAAGACCTCATCTTCATATCTCAACAAGCTCACCTCACCTTGCTACAGCCTGACTACTCTTGCCTTTGGGTCTATTGGTGAAGCCTTTATTCCTCATGCTGCATCACTGGGCTGTGCTGAGGTGGAGAAGATGTCTGCAGGACAGGTGGCTCAAAGTATTTCAAATGAAAACCTGAAGAGAAAAGAGAAGTATACATGTTGTTACATTATTTATATTAATACATGGTGAAAAGCTTTAAAATGGAAATTAGATAAGATTAAACTCTTGTCATTAAAAGGAAATGCAGTTTAGCATCCAACCAGAGTGAAGAGAAGCAGTAACTAATGGAAAGCTATAGGTAAGGTACAATCAAACGGAAAAGTTTGCTCCTGCTTTTTATTAAATCAGAATCAAGCCTTCTGATGATATCTCATGGCTTTATGTATAGCACTTTGATTTACCTTGTGTTGAAAAGTGCCTCACAAATAAACTTGACTTGCCTCAAGTATGCAATATTAACAGTTATTATACTGTGCACTTTTAACACTGATGTAAACTAACACAATAAACCCAAGGTTGACAACCATTAATTATAGTGGAAAAGGAATAGCTTTCTAATAACCATTACAAGCAGTGCAAACTTTGGCAAATTATGACAGGGGATGTAGGCTACATGAAAAATATTTCTAAATGCCTCTGATGAATTTAAGCTGGGAGTAACGTTACCCATCTTCCAAAAGTAAGCTAGCAAGTAAACACTGCTCCGACAACGGCTAAAACAATGCAGCACACTATTCATTCATCACATTAACGTCACTGTAGGCCTACCTCTGTCTTTGTCACGTTTTTCCTCCTCTTCTTTTCCTTTTCAGTCTTCCCTTGGCACGAGAGAGCTTTTGTCATTTTGACATGGTGTGCGCTCTTTTCTTCCGGTTCCGACCGGTGAAGTTACCGTTCAGATACCTGGCTGATCGCCAGAAATCTGGAAGAGTCTATCGGAGGAGAGGGGGGCGCTTCAATTTTTTTTAATAGTTTGTCTATCCTCAGTAGTTGTCATATTTTAAGCTTAACTCATATTTTGAAATTATAGTATTAACAGTATTAGTAAAAAAAAATTAAAATAAAGTTTTGGTAGCCCATTTTTTATTTATTTTTTCGTAGCGGCGCCCCCTGCGGATGGATGCGCCCCTAGCATTTGCCTATACTGCCTATGCCCAGGGCCGGGCCTGAGTGCACTGTCCCAACTGCCGTCGCGCACCTACCGGAAATGACTTTGCATTTTGACGGTTCTTCTTCGGTGGTATTTTTTTCTGCTTGTGTTACCGATAGCCAAAACAGGAACATAAATCACGGAAAAACAAAAACAATGTGTAATTTAACTTTTGTAGAGCGCGTCTGTCTCCATGGTTGCTTCAAGCTCGTCTATTTTGATTTTAATGTCACGTCCTCTCCGCTACGTAGGCAAGATGGCGGCCGTTGAGTGTGGAAAGTGTCCATCACTCCACACTCAAGTTTTAGACCGTTTTGAGTGCATGACCGAGGAACTTACAGTGCACTGCATTTTGGCACACTCTCCGGTTTTGTGCAAACTGCACTCAAAAAAGTAAGTGTAAGTACAGAAGTGCGCGATTTCAGACACAGCATTGGTCACACTCGGCTTCTTTTGCTAGCCTCTGCCCCAGCTTTCTAAATACCTCTCTGCACCACGGCCTCCCAGCCTTCACACTTGCTTTGAGTCTGCTAGCCTCCAGCCCACTAACCCAGCTAGCAATAAGCCTGCTATACTGTCAATAGACATGGGCTTTCTGGGCCTACAGCTGTGCTCCTGTCCTGTTGCCGTTAATCAGTCGCCTGCCTGTCGTGTTGCGTCTAGCCAGCCCCCTGCTAGCCCTGTTGCTAGTGACAGCTGGAAGTCTTAGGAAGGAACTCATCTGGCTATCTCCAACTTTCTTCAGTACAAAGAATGGGGGACTGACTCCCAGCCAATCTTTAAAGCTCCTTGAGTTCCTCACGGATCCACCTGCACCCTGGAACATTTTTTCACTGTCGGGTCATCCACGAAAGTCCAGATGAGCAGCTGTCAGACGTTAAGTTAGTGGACAGTTAACAGTTGTTGACCTGTGAAATTCAGTGGTTTATCAATGAAGTGTATGCACTGCACAGAAGAGTGAGTCTCTGATAACTGCTGTCGAATATGAATTGGTCCAACATATGTCAGTGTATTCATAGTGTAAGAATGTGTTTCATATATCTTTAAATATTTTGTTTCATTGTCCTCCTCGTAGATCTTATTTCTGGCTGGTTTGATGTTTATCATCGGCCTCAGGAGGACAGCTCATTTCTTCTTCCAAAGACATAAGTTTCGAGGTTCTCTCTTCTTCTTGGGAGGCGTGTCTCTGGTGCTGTGCCGTTGGCCAATCACTGGAATTTTAGTGGAGGGTTACGGCTTTGTGCTTTTATTCCGGTAAGTCCAATAATAGTTTTAACGACACACATAAACAATTTGATTTAAAAAACATTTAAATAACAATTTTTCCCTCTGCAGATCCTTTTTTCCCATGGCCGTGGGATTTGTGCTGTCAGCTGTAAATATCCCTTTCCTCAATGCAGTATGTTTTATATTTCAAAAGCTTATCAAAGGATAACATAATAAAGAAATAAAGCAGAGATTTGACAGTTTTTGATTGTTGCTTTCAATGAAATATTTTGTTTTTGTTTCAGTTTTTCCCCAGCAGCTCCTCAATGGTCTGATAAGAAGAACATGTTGCATCAGTGAAGGAATACTGGGTGGATTTTGTAAATCAGAGAGAGGTGCACAGAGAGAAGACTTTTATGAGTTTATTATTCAGATGACCAGTAGAATACAGTTTTTACAGTGTATGCTAATTTCAACCATATAACCAGTCAAAAAACACTACAACAAAAAGCTATTTAAAATGTTGTACAAGATGTTTTGCAACTTGTTTTACAATCATATACTGTTTTTATAACTTCTTTATATGCTCTTGTTAAAAAAAGAAAAGAATAAAGGTAATTTGAATATTGTAGTCTCACAGTTTCACACGTAATAAATGTATAATATCCCCAGTGGAAGTGTTTTAAGGGTGACCATCATTACACATCTTAAAAGATAGTAAGCTGATGATTTCATTATAACCAGTAAAATCAAATTTACAGCGCACCGAAAGGCATTCTAGGGTTCCAGAGTGATTTGAGAATGAACATCAAAAACAGAGCAATGCCTGTTTTTCACTTATCTCAGTTCATCATCATCATCATGCTGGTGTTGTCTTTTGCACCGATGAGTTGATTTCCTGATGCAGCTACTTAAGTCTTTATTTCGGCTTGATAATCACCTGTGTAGATTAAAGCTGAGGTATATGATTTCTTATTGGTCAAAGTTAACATGAGCTGACACGTTAACCAATTAGAGCGAGGCTCCGATTCTCTGTTCTTATTGGCTGATGGGACTGTCCATTCACTTTGGCACGACTTTGTTGGTGTAGAGCGTGTCAGGGAAGGACTATAGGGGAGGGAACAAAGAGAACAAGTGGAGCGGTTGAGGTGTTTGGATTCAAATCTCTATCCCAACTGCCATTTTCTCCCCAAATCCTCCACCCCAGCTTTAAGTCAGCTACTGGTCAACCTCTAGTTTGTTACTGCGCCCGGACCTACTCAGAACTGACACCTCCAGCTTCCAGTCCACACTCGGGTTCCCAAGCTACGACCCCACCGACTGAGCTAATTCCGCCCCCTGCTCGCTGTTTTTGTTTGGTGTTGCAAAAGGCAAATTTAAGATTTTGCCTAATATAAACTTATTATCAGCCAGATTTACTATGCTTTATACTGTAGTGTACCAACAAACAAATGTGTCCTTTACAAATCAATTAAAAACACATACAAAAAACTTAAAAGTGTTTCTCTATGTAATAATATTTTACTTATTTTTAGGGGGGAAAAGTTTCCACCCATAAGACTTAAGTCATTTATTGTATCTGAATCCTCGGGTAACGTTTTAGGTTTGTTTGTTAGGTTATATGGTGTCTCCGTCAGTTAACTTTTAAATTTGAACCACAGAGATTCTCCTGAGCCCAGAGAGAGTAGGTCTCTCAGCTCACAGAGTCTCCGAGACAATGATTAGCCAGATTTCCATCTAAATGTGAAGTGAATCTTTTGAAAGTTTGCAAAGAAATAAAAAGTGAAATGGTAATGAGGTGGGTTTCATCAAGTGGTTGGAGTGGATAAATTACACTGGTCTGGTCTGAAGATGTCGCTATAGGCAACATAGTGTAACATGGCTTTATTTAATAGAATTTTCTGTTCTGTTTTGGGTGCAAAATCCTGATTGGTATTGCACAAAAAATATCATTAAAATTCATACATGTAATTACTTGAGAGGGTGAATATAATGTTCTCACATTTAGCAATGTACATCAAGCATCATGTTCACCATAAAATCTCTTATACTTATCTCTTTATCTTGTTATTAGTTCACATTACTTTCAATATGCAAAATATCATATTTAGAATAAGAATTGCAAAAAAATGGCAACACAACTGCATATCACTAAACTTACAATACATTATCTTTTAATTTGACTCAGATTGGTTTCATGTTACTTGAAAGCAGGTCCATCGATAAATTGAAAGATTACCCTCACAGTTGCAGTAGATAGCGATATACAAAAGAAGAATAAACAGAATAACAACAGACAGCAGGTTTTGGGTCATTTACCATAACGTAAACCAAAGGAGTTGTGGTTGTATGAGGAGACATCTAGACGTTTATGGATACTGTGTGGCAGGACCACTTTGGAGATCCACCATCCTTTCCTGTGACGCATTCCATCAGCTAAATGGACCTTAGCAGGTAAATGATCAGATGTCTTCGCTGAATGGGGTATTGATGAATGACTTAAAACTCTCAGGGCTTTGAGTATTTCCTTGTCTGAAAGATAAACAAAATAAATATTATTTCATTCAAAAAGTCAGAAATCATAGATATTTATTTCACACATTTAGTTCATGGTCGCGACCTGGATAAGTGGTTAACAATGAGATGAGACATTGAGTGTTTATTACTGGTATAAGATAGTTTCTTTTTTCAGCTAGCGAGTTGACAGAGAGTTTTCAATGTAGTTGTGTTCACATTCCAGGCAAGCATGGAGCTCTTTTATTTTGTCATGTCATTTAACCAGTAAGCCCAGTTTTTTATTAGTTGATTGAAGTAAACTGACCAATACTGTATATATTGGTTGTCTGTACAATGCTGGTGTCAGTGGATGATGTTTTTTTTATGGCGGTTGGACTTCTTGTCCTCCCTGGTACTCACTGCAGTCTCTCTGTGCAGAGCTGTCAGCAGGGCCATATTTTTCCTTTTCTTCGGGCAGTAAGATACAGGCGTCTGTGTATAGGTGAAGGCAAATTAAGAGGAGAAAGGCTCTCTGTGGCGTCCCAATCACCTGTGACAATATGTGAAATGTCTGGAGTGACATAGTGACACCGAAAAAATTGCATGACCATAAACTGGTGATAGATTGGTTTCTGGATCTGTAAACACCAGCCCTAATCCAGAGACCTTCATATGCATGGTATGCAAGGTCGGTCTGGCCTACAACCTTTCAGTTTTCATTGTAAACTCGTCTCCCCTCATGGTCATGGTCTTCACTTTCATTGACTTTGTCAGGAACAGTTAGAACCTGGATTGTATAGCATCAACCCGGTGTATCTCGTTGGCACTGGGATTAAACTGATAACATTTCTATCTGGCGGCCAACCTTCCCTCTGTGGTTTGGATGAAGACCTGGACGAATCCTCATTGTTTTGACCTGAATTGAACCACGGCAGGAACCTCCTCCTCATCACTGGATACTTCCACATACGTTGTCTCTTCCTCTGGATCAACTTCTGTAATGTCTTCAACTTCAGACACTTCCTCCTTTAATGCATCTTCACTATCATGTTGTCTCCTCCTCATCCGTGACATGATCAAGAATATGATCAAGAGCTTCATCTACAGTATGTCGTTTGGTTATTGTGCTGCTCATAGAATGAAACGTAGGCAAAGCAAAGCTTTATAGCTTTATATACCAGATATATTTATATTAAAAGCTTTATATACCAGAGCTGCAGACATGTCTATGACATATCTGGCAATAACTAATGACTAATTTTATCTTGACTAATCTTTAACACAAACAAAGGAAATTAAACCTCATTTAATCATAGTTCAGTTATTGTAGGCTACAATGTGTGAAGAAAGTACACTCAACAAAAATATAAACGCAACACTTTTGTTTTTGCTCCCATTTTTCATGAGATGGACTTAAAGATCTAAAATTCATTCCAGATACACAATATTACCATTTCTCTCAAAAATTGTTCACAAATCTTTCTAAATGTGTGATAGTGAGCACTTCTGCTTTGCTGAGATAATCCATCCCACCTCACAGGTGTGCCACATCAAGATGCTGATCTGACATCATGATTAGTGCACAGGTGTGCCTTAGACTGTCCACAATAAAAGGCCACCCTGAAATGTGCAGTTTTGTCTCACAGCAAAATGCCACAGATGCCACAAGCATTGAGGGAGCGTGCAACTGGCATGCTGACAGCAGGAATGTCAACCAGATCTGTTGCTCGTGCATTGAATGTTCATTTCTCCACCATAAGCCGTCTCCAAAGGCGTTTCAGAGAATATGGCAGTACATCCAACCGGCCTCACAACCGCAGACCACGTGTAACCACACCAGCCCAGGACCTCCACATCCAGCAGGTTCACCTCCAAGATCGTCTGAGACCAGCCACTGAGACAGCTGCTGAAACAATTGGTTTGCATAACTAAACAATTTCTGCACAAACTGTCAGAAACCGTCTCAGGGAAGCTCAACTTCATGCTCGTCGTCCTCATCGGGGTCTTGACCTGACTCCAGCTCGTCACCGTAACAGACTTGAGTGGGCAATTGCTCACATTCGATGGCGTTTGGCACGTTGGAGAGGTGTTCTCTTCACGGATGAATCTCGGTTTACATTGTTCAGGGCAGATGGCAGACAGCGTGTGTGGCGTCGTGTGGGTGAGCGCTTTGCTGATGTCAATGTTGTGGATCGAGTGGCCCATGGTGGTGGTGGGGTTATGGTATGGGCAGGCATCTGTTATGGACGAAGAACACAGATGCATTTTATTGATGGCATTTTGAATGCACAGAGATACCGTGATGAGATCCTGAGGCCCATTGTTGTGCCATACATCCATGAACATCACCTCACGTTTCAGCAAGATAATGTATGGCCCCATGTTGCAAGGATCTGTACACAATTCTTGGAAGCTGAAAATGTCCCAGTTCTTGCATGGCCAGCATACTCACCGGACATGTCACCCATTGAGCATGTTTGGGATGTGCTTGACCGGCGTATACGACAGCGTGCACCACTTCCCACTAATATCCAGCAACTTCGCACAGCCATTGAAGAGGAGTGGACCACCATTCCACAGGCCACAATTGACAATCTGATAAACTCTATGTGAAGAAGATTTGTTGCACTGCATGAGGCAAATGGTGGTCACACCAGATACTGACTGGTTCTGAGTCCCCAGACCCCCAATAAAGCAAAAAAATGGCCTTTTATTGTGGACAGTCTAAGGCACACCTGTGCACTAATCATGATGTCAGATCAGCATCTTGATGTGGCACACCTGTGAGGTGGGATGGATTATCTCAGCAAAGCAGAAGTGCTCACTATCACACATTTAGACAGATTTGTGAACAATGTTTGAGAGAAATGGTAATATTGTGTATCCGGAATGAATTTTAGATCTTTAAGTCCATCTCATGAAAAATGGGAGCAAAAACAAAAGTGTTGCGTTTATATTTTTGTTGAGTGTATATGTGGGCTAATTTCAAACTGTATAGACCTAACCCAATATAACTGATTAAGATTATTTTTAATGGAATGAACAGTTCTTAGTGACAATAATAAACTCTACGGATTGAATGTCTTTGTGTGTGAATGTCTCTTAGTTTGTGTCTGTCTGTCTTCAAACACATATGCCTAGGGTCTGCGACAGGGTGTGTGTATATGATGAATAGGCATGTACCTTAACTTAGTTTTATACACAAATTGTGTATAAAACATTCATTTAATAATGGTAGGTCATTTTTGACTGGGAACACTATAATGGGTGTATTACAATTAAATAAAACACAGAAAGTTCAGTTCAGTATGGAGTGGTGACCATGTGAGTATTTTTTTTTAGAAGATGTACTGAACTTAATTTTAAACAAGCGTCCATTAATCTGGTGTGTTTCTTTTAGCTTTAGGATAGCCCCCCTGTGACCGAGTGACTTTCATGTAGTGATGGCCAGATGAAGCTTTTTGAAGCCTTGAAGCCTAAAGGCCAGGACACACCGGCCCGATAATCGGCGTCGTAGAGTTTCGAGGGGACGGAGACACGAATCTGTTTGGTGTGTGCCGTGAAATCGGTCGTAGTTGATGTCGTCGGGCTTCTTTTGAGCCAGAGACAGTCTTTCAGTTTGAGCAATTTGATTTGTGGAGGGCTAGCGAATCAGTGAAGCCCGGAAGTGAGGCGGGTAGCACAAACAGCTAACAACAGTTAGCCATCGTTTTAATGTGTTTGTTTGTTTCGTTCAGCGAGTACTCACATGCATCAACCCTTGTTGACTGCTCGACACCATGCTCGACACTCTTTGCTAAAAATGGTGCTCTTAATGGTCCATAAATATAAATACGTATTTCTATCTATGTTTATGGTCTAGAGAGCCGTCCCATCATTTTCGGCTTCCGTATTTTTTCGGGCCACAATACAGATTAGCGCCGCCTGCTGTTATGGAGACATTACGTCCCGCGCAAGCGCAGAGCGTACGGAAAGGCAACAGTCGGTTTGGTGTGTTCTTTGCACTTTTTCGGCCGCGACGGGAAGACTGGAGCTCCCTGAATCGGCAGTCACCATTTTCGTGTAGTCGGACTGGTGTGTCCTGGCCTTTAAAGCCAAATGGTTCACAAAAAGGTTCATTTCTCGAGGCTTCATTTGAACCGATTTGAACACAATACAACCCCCCCCCCCCCCCCCCCTGCTGGTCAAACAGTGTTAAATAGCCAGATAATTCTATCAATTTGTAATACACTCCATACTGTCCTGCAACAGTGCAGCCATGGGAATGAGTGACTGACAAGTTAATAAATCAATACATCTTAATAAATGTAGCCTATTTTTCATGTATTAATTCATATAAATTAAATACAACTTATATTTTGTTTGGTGTATTATTATGGGTATGAAACATGATAAAACATATAAATCTAATAAATCTATCAATAAATATTTTGTCAAACTTTGAATTACTCATAATGACAGGAATACTTATTTTCAAACTGTCGCAGTGTTATAAAAAGGTAAGGGGCAGTGAATGTGCTTGTGCAACTTAAGGATTTGATTAATTTTTATTGAGAAACAAAATTTGTTCCACTGTGCTGGGGTTCAGACAATTTCCCCTTTTGGAAACAACTTCTCCTGCTTTGGAGAACACTCTTTCACATGGTACAGCGGAGGCAGGGGTGCACAATAAAGTCACAGCAAGTTGATACAACATCCACGTCTACATCACTCCCAAACCAATAAATCGCCAACACTAACCCACAAAGTGCGAGTGGATCAACAATACCTGAAGCACTTCGTGAACAAACGAGGCTTCGAACGTCATCAGTCATGTGATTCGCCCTAAACGATACAATCGATACGCGCTTCACCAAAAACTTCCTGGATTACTCGACACACGCTCCAAAGCCTCGGCACATTACGACCCATCACTACTTTCATGCTTACCCCCAAACCCGTGGTGGTGAGTAATGTGTAGGCCACACCAATTGATCCAAGTATGCAGCATAGTGAGCCATAGTTGACTTTATTTTCCTCCATTTTGTAGGTCCACTTGCTGCTGTTTTGCCCTTATGCTGTTTTTGCCCGAGTATTGTTTTTCCCTGTTTTGCCTTAGTTTAGTTTAGTATTTATTTGTTTGTCTTTCTTTTGGAGTATTGTTTAATGCTGCCCTAATGCTGTTTTGCTTTGCCTTGTTTTGAGTATTTATCGAACCAACTGGGGGTTAAATGTTTGTTTTTGATTGATGTTTTAACAGTTATTGTTTATTTAGGCTGGAGCTGGGTGCCAAACTGTAGGGAGGCTAGGCACCCCTGGTGAGGTCCCGGCACTTGCATGTGAGTTAAAGCACAGGGATATAACACGTTTTTCACCAGTTTTAGTGTGCAGTGACTGTTGATGTGAGGCACTTGTGGTGAGTGGTAGCAACCCTCGGCACTCCTCAGCGTAGTTTGCCTCTCAGCAGTTGGCCTCAGCTTTAGTCTTTGGTTTTGTTTAAGTTTGGGACTGCTATTTTAGATATCGTGACTATTAGATGTTCTACATAAATGAGTTTTAGCAATTTTGTAATAAAGAATATTTTCCCTTTAGTTATATTGTTTATTCATTTTTACACACTGATCCCTTTTCATCCTTAGTAGTTGCAGTTCCTCCACATCTTGATTGTTTTCCATCTAAATAAAGATTTGGTTTATTTTGAATTCCCGTCTCTGTCTGTCAGTTAAACGAATCTGCTTGCCTTATCAGCATTGTTAATATTATTCAACACAAAAGTTACATCCTTTTATTATACTTTATTTCCAGGGGTGTAATTCCCCTGGTGGCGTTGTCGGTACTCCCTCCCCCCTATTCTTTGCCCCTTCTTCGTCCCACTCGCTACACAAGCAAAAACAACAACACATATACATACAATATACAATGCAAATACATCAAATACACAACAAGCTGATAAAGAGACCAAACAATTGAAACATTTAGACAGTGATTTGGAGAATCCTGGAGGTATCCTGATAGAGGAAACAAGGTATTTCCCAATCTGATCAAATTGCCCTGGACACGATCTAAAATGCCTCTGAAACGTTGCAAACAATAGCCCCTGGTTACAAAAAAGAAAGAAAGAAAAGAAAGTGACTTTCCTACCCTGGTAGGTGGTAATGTAGACCTCTGTTGACAAAGCAGCCATCATCAGAGCAACAATGAGTCGTGGCACCATGACAGTCAGTATGTCAGAGCTGCTTGAATTATTCTGCAAGTAGACAGAAAGGATTGCAATGTCATTACCCCATAGAAGTTAGGTTAGCAAAAGTTTAAACATTCAGTGTCCTGTTAGCATTTGCTATTGTGAGATACAAATACAACTTATAATACAGTCACTATAAAAGTGGCATGTATTGATTTGGTTGTATTTGGTATTTGTGTGCGTGGGGAGATGTGTTCCCTTTTGAGTGTTTTGTTATCACATGGATCTGTATTTAATGTGGACAAAGTAGTGGCTGAGTGTTGAACATTCTTCAGGATCAATCCAAACATCAGTAACACATTGGAAAAACCAACCATTTAGGACCACACAGACCTCCAGGAGTACACCGAGACTGTAATGGATTACATCATTAAGTGCACAGATGATGTAACAACAAACAGAACCATCACTGTGCGCCCTAATCAGAAACCATGGATGACCCGGGAGGTTTGCTCTCTGCTAAAGATACGAGACACACTGTCAGAGCCGGTGACGAGGCATCTCTGAAGACTGCAAGAAACAATCTGTCTCAGGGAATTAAAGCTCCCATATTATGCAAAATGCACTTTTTTGATGTTTTTGAACATAAACATGGATCCACGGTGTGCCTAGAGACTGCCAAAGTATCAAAAAAAAGAACTCTCTCCTTTTCTCACTCTCCCCCTTTCTGAAACCCTCCACCCCTCCCCCAATGTACTCCGTTCAGAATTCTTCTCGCTATGTCGTCATAGCGAGAAGAAGTCACCCCCCCCACATTAGTAACCAGAAACTTCCACCGTGCAGTAGTCTATGATAACCCCACCCCCTATTTCTTATTGGTCCACAGCCCCGAGATCCTCTGGAAAAACATTCCTTCACCTCCATCTTGTTTTTCCCGCTAAGCAACAGGATGCCTGTAGTACAGCAAAGCATGCTGAATGTTGCATAAACCAACACAGAATGCTTTTGCTCATAATCCACTCATTTATCTTAACCACAGCAGTCTATTAATGCCTCGTTTTTGATAACACAACGGATAGGAAGCTACTTGTGCTTTTTTTCAAATGGTGAAACTAAAAGAAATGTTTTATTGGTATTTTTGCCTGACTGGTGTATAGCTATTAGCTTTGGGACAAGCATCCAGCTTTTGCTCATAATAACCTATTTAGATTCCCCACAGCAGTCTGGCAATGCCTCATTTTTAGCAAGACAAAGCATTGGAAGGTAATAGTGTAGAAGTCAAACTTTGAAGCACATTTTTTTCATTGATTTTAGTGATATTTTTAGCCGCTAGCTCACGAGCTAGCTTCGGGAAAAGCATCGATCTTTTGCTCATAATAACCTATTTAGATTCCCCACAGCAGTCTGGCAATGCCTCGTTTTTAGCAAGACAAAGCATTGGAAGGTAATAGTGTAGAAGTCAAACTAGGAATCTAATAATTTCACTGATTTAAGTGTTATTTTTAACCGTTAGCCCCCGAGTAGCTTTGCAGTAGCCTCCATCTTTTGCCGCATTTTTATTGTGAACATGCCGTTTCCATTAGCTTGTGGCTGTCAGTGCATCTGTATGAACATAGTCTTTCATGTAGACAAGGATCGGTCATGTCAAACTGTTCAAAGTGCGGCTGAGCTCCTGCGTTACTAGCACTAGACATGGTTCTTCTCACGGGTAAACCTAACCGTGGTAACAGGCACGGCAAGCTATGGACCTATGGCCAGAGAGCGAGGGGGCGAGGCCTATGGCTTCGCTTCCGGACAGGGGCGGGGGGAACTCATAGATTGTATATAAAAAGAGGGGAGCTGCAGCTCGGTTTCAAAAATAGGCCATTGTGAGATTAGCTGAAAATCAGGGTATAGAGCAGGGCTATTCAATAGGCTCTGTGTATGCAGCTTTGCAGGCGCGATTGTACCGCAGTGTAAGTGTATGGTCCATTATTTGTATTTAGTGTGTCTGCATAATATTGCACCAGTAGAACTTTGCATGTTTGCACAAAATTTGTACCTTCACATATTAAACAAAATTGCACAACTGTAAAGTCAGTGTCTGTAGTTTTTTTTTGTATTCAAATAAGCAGTTGTTTATTTCTATGCTGCGCTGCGCCTCCCATGACCCTGGACAGTGACCCCTTGACAAACATATGTTGGGGAGGAAACACGGCCCCCATTCAAAACTAATTGTATAGCCCTGGTATAGAGGCATACTACAATAAATGATCTGAACGTTTTTTTTCAGCAAACAACTAAAGAAAAACTTATTAGGGACCTCTAAGACCATATAATAGTGTATAATGAGACCTTTAAGAGAGTGCAACTACAGTACTTGAAAACAGCAACTTCACTGACAGAAAAAACAAGAGGCACCTGCAGGCCATCATCGATTACACACAGGTATGTGACGGTGACCCCTCCCTTCCCCTATCAAAGCTCTAGCACTTTAAATGTGTACCATTGCACACTGGTACCATATTGCACATACCGTACATATCACAACAGGACTTTGCCAAATGCTGCTTTTTAATGTTTTTTTTTACTTTTTAATGCCGCCCCATTTTTATGACATTTTAATATGTTTATTTGAATTGGTTTATCTGTTTATGTATGTCTGTTTTGTCGCTTCCATGTAAACAGAGTGTGAAGTATGGTAGCTACAATAAAACTGCTAATGTTTCTGATTTTGCTTAGCTAGGGGAAATGTGCTCTGAGGAAGAGTGGATAGAGACATTCAATTTGAATGGGGAAGGGACTGTTTTCAAACTTCACACTGGAGCAAGTGTTATAGAAACTTCAAACAGCAATTGCTCAATTAAAAAGCATGGGACACTGCAGTCGCCTCAAAGTTCTGTATGGACCAGGAAATCACAGACTGGAAGTTAAAGGATGCTTTAAAGGTGAGCTGAGAATTGAAAAGATAACAACAGAACAATATATTTATGTTGTCTTTGCACTTAAGCTGATGAGGTGTGTCCTCACAGTTCAAGCTTCACAGTTCCCACTGTATTTTTTGGCTTGGGGAAAATTAAAGGAGCCCTGCAAAATTGAGCCAGATGCTTTGCCATAGAACTAACAGAATGTAAAAATTAATAATTGATTGGATTTATATAGCGCTTTATTTCTCTGTGACTCAAAGCGCTTTACAGGGTTCCAGGTTCAATTCGTTCACACACAGTCATACCGGTGGTGGTAAACTACGAGAGTAGCCACAGCTGCCCTGGGGCAGACTGACGGAAGCGTGGCTGCCATTCAGCGCCAAAGGCCCCTCTGACCACCACCTCAAACATACAGCAATCATACACATTCGCACAAGGCAAGGTGTGTGAAGTGTCTTGCCCAGGGACACAACAACCATGACACAGTTGGCCGGGCGGGGATCGAACTGCCAACCCTTGGATCGTTGGCCAATCCGCTTAACCACCTGAGCCACAGTCGCCCCAAAACGGACTGTGGAAACGAGGAGGTTAGAAAGGAAAAGCCTTGGTGACATTTAAGCCCCACCTCTAGAGTGTGGTTACTCCCCTGCACAAAAAGGCAGTGGAGTCTTTATTTAGTTATATAAGGACCACATACATAACTTAATACAAGCTATCAAGGCTTCTGGAAGTCAGCCTGCATGTGCATTTAGTTGTCTCCATCATGCAGTCACATGGTCCTGGCTTTGCAGGTCATATCTTTCTGTCTCCTGGTTGCAAGAGGTTGTTATGAAAATATGCAACCATAGGTTGTTTGAAATATTTTAAATGATTGTCCCTGAAACACATTATGTTCAAGAGTACTTAAAGCCCCTGAATCCTGTCCCTTTTTCTATAACATGCACCAGTAGAATTCTCACAGACTGAGTGCCGCTAGCTACTGGTTGCTGGAGAATGCGTCACTCTAACCTCAGCTCCAACACACCCTGCAGAGATGAAAAACGTCACAATTTTTTGATCAATAATTAATCATAGCCTGTTGTTTACATACCTGGTTATGATAGAATGTATGTGTGTGTGTGGGCACCTGTTCCATTTGTATATTATTATTATTAAGTATTTGTAACAATTTTGAAATCATTATAAAATGAAACTCAAAAGTTCAAGTTCAAACCACAGCTAAAGGTCCGGTTGAACTCGTTCAAAAACCATTCCTTTGGCTCAAGATTTGTTTTTTACAGTAAAATCCAGACCTGCTATGAATGAATATGTGAGAACATGAACATTTACAAAATAAATATCATGAATAAAAATAAACAAACCTGAAAATATACCATCAGGAAAAACCCTCTTCGGCTCTAGTATAAACCTACCTCAGATTTTTCTTCCTCTCTAAGATCCTTGAGGAAGCAGTCACTAATTTCTATGCACTGCTTGAATTTCTACAGACTATCAGCCAAGATGAAGAAAGCACTATAGCACTGAAACGGCAAAGTTACAAAGGAGATACTTTTAATAATAAAATCAATAAATAAAAGCTACGTAGTTTTTGGTTCCTCCAGCTAGTTTTGATGATTCTTAGCCTCCTGCAGTGGAAAAGAGACACTCAGGGTGTATTCACACTGGGAAAGTCCGCTAGTTCACTTGCTTTGGTCCAGACCAAATAGAGTTTTGATTTTTTTGTTTGGTGTGGTCCACTTTCATATTGCCCCTTTTGCAAGTGAACCAGCATTACGAAGCAAAACCACACGTGATCTGAGGTCATTAATTCATTGGACAGACATTCTGGGGTGGAGAGAAACAGGAAGCACGAAGTTAAAACTGCGAAATATATAATTGATATAATATGGGGTTAAAAATAATAAAATGGCCTACATCTAACCTATAAATAAAGAGGAAAAACATCAAATTATTGTTGTTTCATATGGTTAGAATACGTAGCCCTATGTCAATGCCACGTTATGTGGCTTGTAGCCTACAATGTGAAACATAATTTTTACTGTATTGTTGGTGCTGGACGCGCGTCACACGAGAAGAATAGGCTCAAGCTGACACTCATCTGATTAAGCTGTGCATCAGCTGGGTCGGCGCAGTTCAGCTCCAAACTGATACGGGGATAGTATTGACGGTCCTGTAGGCTACATGGGAAGCAAAATAAAAACACACACTTCTTGCGCAGCAACCTGTTGGCACTGTGCGGGAGACGCTCCCCTCTCCTTCATCTGATCGCTGAACACATTCAGCATGTTTACGTGTCCTCTCGATCAAATGTAATATATTGTTCTGGGCTCCCGGTCAAACCACAACTTATCGTCCTAACAATGGCGACAACAACACTTTCCCATAATGTGAAGCTGACGGCTATTTATTAAAAAAGAAAAGAAAGAAAAGGCACAGTGCCTCCTGCATTTGGGTCGGATCGAGTCCGGACAAATTCACACCACAAACGAACTGCAGCAGAGTGCGTTTGGAAACGCACCGAGACTACCTCTTCAGCTGGGTCTCGGAGCGTTTGTTTGGTCCGCCCCCGAGTGCGATTGCTGTATTCACACCTGCCTGAAAGATGCGCACCGAAGGCAGAAGTGCATCTGAGTTTGTTTCAACCGAACTAAACACGGCAGGTGTGAATACACCCTCAGTCATCAGTCATGACTGGGATATACTTCTTAAGCCTAAAAATGCAGATTAAATTAATTTCATGATCAACCTAGCCTGAAGATTATTTAACCAAGATTCACACTGATAGTGACTGACACTATCCTCATATCGTCAAGATCTCGGAGATACTAAAAGAACATTAGTGGATATGAAATGTGATGCCCTGGTCTTACCTGTTTGCTGAAGGCGAGTGCTGACTGAGAGTCCCCCCCTCATGGGCTAGAAATCTCTTTTGTAGGGGGATACATCCTGCGTCATCACTGAATACTAGTTGGTGGTGTGTTGTATTTTATCGCATGTGCAACAACATACACACAGCTCTCCTCGTGTCCTTCCTTTTCATCCACCTCTTTTAAGATATGGTCTTATTAATAACATTCCAAAATGTCATCAAGTAGTTTTTGGTTCCCAATTTGGTCATGACATGAGATGAGGTTTCCACTCAAAACAAATGCCTTGAGGTCGTAAAAATAAGATCAGTAAAAGTGAAGTGGGCTTTATAATAGAAACTAAAAATAAACACTGAAAGGACATGCATTCTCTGTAACCGAAGAACAAATGTTCTATCTTTTTCTGTGTACGTCCCCAGATTCTTGTGAACTGATCAAGCAGTGAATCATTTTCATAAATTTAATATTTAAAACAGCCTAATGACATACAGTCTACTGTCAGCATAGATGCATGATCATTCATAATTTATTTTCCAGTAAAATCAAATATTATAGTTACCATAAGAAAGTGTGCTTCTCCTAACGGAACACTGGCCAGATTGTCCATGGAAGATAATCTTCATTCCTGCTTTCATTTTCATTACAAACATACCTTTGCACAATTGGTACATGGTTAGTTAATAACACACATACTTGAAGGCTGTAAAGTTTAATTGAGATCATTTGTATTTACTGTGCGTGTGTGTTAGGGCTTTGGGCTGTGATAAGCACAGGAAGCAGCAACGGTGTCCTCGCAAAATGGTGACAGGGTTCTTGTAGAGTGCCGTTTAGCAAATATCCCAGGTGCTCTTGTGAAGTGGAGGATATGTTCATTGATATATTGTGCATGCCGCTGCTTGAGTTAAAAGGTGCACAGAATCCACGCCAACTCACAATGGTCATTGGCTGTGCAAGACTAGTTATTTCCTGTATTGAGGGGGAACTTAAAACAGTGAGTTTTCTGACCCAAAATGGTCGGCGGTTCTTTATCAACAATCAATTCCCAGTAAACCAGGCTACAGTTGGAGTGATTGAATGCCAGCCTGCAAAACAAACATTGTACTGAAGCTTTCCCTATGTGTTTCACTTAATATATGTTTAGTGCATTATAACATTTGCCATATGAGATGAATTGTAATGTTAAAGAAGATACATTTAAAAAAAAAACTTTTGGTGGCTCTATAAAGTAGCAAATTTCAACAGAGCTGCATAAATAAGCCCATTTTTACAGCCTGGTTCAAAACATATTTTTATTTGTAATGTTCAAGTTCCCTTTTCATTACAATTGGACAGAGAGTGAATTTATCACAATCAGCTGATCGTGGGCAGTTCACTCTATTATCTAACCTAACCTTAATCTATCACATCTCTAACCTTAATCTATCACATTTCTCTGTGTTCTCCATGAGGCTGTCACTGCCAAGACTTTTAAACCAGTCTCCCTCTGCGTTCTGTCAGTTGTCATTTCAGCTTTGATGAAATGACAACTGACAGTGTCTAGACTCCATCAGGGGGGTTATTCTGCACAACCCATGGATTCTCTATACCCCCCCCCCCCCTGTCATGATGTCACCATGAAGTCTAATCGCCAAATACTTTATTTCTATATGTATTCATATGCATGCTAAATAAATATATTTTTATTTAATTCATTAAGTCTCTCCTGATTGAACTGCAGTCAGATCCTCAGAACTGAACTTGGACCAGGCATACATGTTTTGGGAAATGGTCTCTGATCTGATCTGATGTGCAGTAGGTGATGTCCTTGTTTTAAAGAACCCTCTGCCTATGAATACACTTTTTCCACTGTGCACATTGTGAAAATAAAACACAGGAAGACGCAAGCAGATGACTAAATACAGCAGCAGTATGAATACTTTCAATTTTTTTATTAAAATGAGTTTGCTTTTAGTTTTCAAAGGGGACAATCAGTTCCATAAGCAAGAACACTCTACTTCACAATGGACAATGTGAAGAAAAAGACAGTGAAACAAGATATAAGGTACTTTACTGTTTGATGTATATTGTTGCACAGGAAATACAATTAAAATTGATATAGAGCTGTCATTGTGGCCTGGTGTAAAATATATTTACAGTTGTGGCCAAAATTACAAGAACACCTGACATATCTGAAATATTTACCTTTTTTTTGCCTCCAAAACATGATGTCATTTAAAAATGTTCATGAAATATGCAGATGGTTGTTCTGAGCACAAGAAAATATCAAATTAAGTCAGTCATACTGTTTTTATCCAGTTTAACTTTAATATTTGGTAGGTCCACCTTTTGCAGCAATTACAGCAGCACATCTCTCTGACACAAAGTAAAATGTATTTCCGGAGAATTTCAACACTAATGTTATCACATGCCTTCTACAACTCAAACCAAAGGCTTGCCTTTGAATATACAATATATCTGTCCAGTTTATTTTCCAACTTGCCCCAAATTAGCTCAATGGGATTGAGGGCCGGACTTTGAGGGGACCAGTCCATTATTTTCAATGTTCCATTTGATTCCTTCTGTCGCAGGCAGTACTGGCAATAGTTAGAAGAATCTTTAAAGGTCACATATTATGCTAAATGCACTTTTTAACTGTGTTCCAACATATCCATGGGTCCACGGTGTGCCTAGAGACTGTCAAAATATAAAAAAAAATAACAATCTCTTCCCCACCCCTCCCCCCCAATATACTCCAGTCAGAATTCTCGCCGACTATTACGTAATAGTCGGCACAGCCACATCCCCATGTTTTCTTTATATGGCCATGCTTCCCCCCCCCCCCCCCCCCCAGAAACGTCCACCGTGCAGTAGTCAATGATAACTCTCCTCCCCCCATTTCTTGTTGGTCCACGGCCCTGAGATCCGATGGAAAATTTTCCGAGTGACAGCCATGTTGCTTTCCCCGCTAAGCGACAAGATGCCCATAGTAGCCTACAGCCTGAATGTTACATACACCAACACAGAATGCTTTTGCTCATACTCCACTAATTTATCTTAACCACAGCAGTCTATGCCTCGTTTTTAATAACACAACGGATAGGAAGCTACTTGTGGGTTTGTTCAAACAGTGAAACTGAAAGAAATGTTTTTATTGGTATTTTTGCCTGACTGGTGTATAGCTATTTAGCTTTGGGACAAGCATTCAGCTTTTGCTCATAAAAACATAATTCTATTACCCACACCAATCTGGAAATGCCTCGTTTTTAACAGGACAAAGGATTGGAACTTAATAGAGTGGAAGTCAACTTTGAAGATATTTTTTTCACTGATTTGTGTGGTATTTTTAGCCGGTAGCTTCCGAGCTAGCTTCGAGACAAGCATTCACCTTTTGCTCATAAAAACATAATTCTATTATCCACACCAGTCTGGAAATGCCTCGTTTTTAACAGGACAAAGAATTGGAACTTAATAGTGTGGAAGTCAACTTTGAAGATATTTTTTTCACTGATTTGTGTGGTATTTTTAGCCGGTAGCTTCCGAGCTAGCTTCGAGACAAGCATTCAGCTTTTGCTCATAAAAACATAATTCTATTACCCACACCAGTCTGGAAATGCCTCGTTTTTAACAGGACAAAGGATTGGAACTTAATAGTGCGTAAGTCAACTTTGAAGATATTTTTTTCACTGATTTTAGTGATATTTTTAGTTTATTTTATAGTCTGAGTCTTTTTTTTAGCATTAGCGCCCATGTAGCTTCGGTTGTAACACCAAGTTTTGCTCATAACACGCTGTTTATATTCCCCACAGCAGTCTGAAAATGACTCGTTTTTAACATGACAAAGGATGGGAAGATATTTCTGTGGAAATCAAACTTTGAAGCTACTGTTTTTACTGGTTTTAATCATGTCATGTCAAACTGTTCTCAAAGTATGGCTTAGCTCCGGCCGGGTAAACACTGTGTTCGCAGTCACGCAGTGTCTCTCTAGTATCGCGAGAGCACGGCAGAGATGGTGGGAGAGCCCCATGGACATATAAAAAAAGCCCGGCAGAGAGGTGGGAGGGGCCAGCCAGATCGCACAAATATAGGTCATCCTGAGACCGGAGGACAATCAGGGTATAGAGGCTTGCTACAATAAATGATCTGAACGGGTTTTTCAGCAAACATCTAAAAAATAAGTATTAGGGACTACTTAGACCATATAAAATTGACAGCAAAGTGCATAATATGGGAGCTTTAAAGTCATTGTCCCCTTGAAAAATAAATCTGGGCCCAATATGACGACTCCCAGAGGGAACTCTATGCCTCAGCAAAATGTTGTACTATACTTTCTTATCCATGATACTCTCTACTTTCACTAAGTCACCTGTTCCTGAGACTGAAATGGCACCTCACACCATAATACAACCCCTCTATGTTTAACTGTTGGCAAGAGACACAAATTTTTATATCTCTGCCCCTCCTTCTGTCGAACATACCCTCTTCACCTGTTGCCAAAATGTTCAAACTTGCACTCATCAGTCCACAACACTTTAAACCAATCTTTCTTTGTCCATGTCTTGTGTTTTTTTGCAAATTTGAGATCTTATGTAGTATAAATGTGCAAACAATTTAGTAATCGGTTCATTCTAGCCTGTGAAAAGGCAGAAAGAGTGTTTTATGGTCTCACTGTTTAACCCTACATTTTCCCTTGTGTGACATCACACATGGTAAAATGTAGGGTTAGGATTAGCAGGACAGCTGGGCCAAGGGAAGACTGAGGAAAGAAAAACCTCATTCATTATACAATTATAGCGATTAAATATTTTTGATTATTCATTTATTTTTATATTTTTTTTACGGAACGCCGGTTCCGTATGGGTGAAGTATTCCTTTAAGACTGAGAATTTTGAGATGCTTCATTTGTCCGTCTGAAAGTTTTTTTTTTTTTTTTACTTTTCCCCTTTCGGTTCTGGTGTGAATTGGTGGCATCATGGTGGTCTAAAGTGAACTTAACAGTGCTTGTGTGTAATAGGTAATAAGTGTTTTTTTGTAAGTAAAATGACCGCAATCTCTTTATGATGGCTCTAGTTTATGTTTTATAGAGCATAATGATGACTTTGTTGATATTTAATTTGTTTTCAATTAAACTAAAACAACTTAAATGCCAAGTGTTTTACTAGTTATAGGCATATGTGTATATAAAATATATATATGTATATTAGGGCTGTCAAAATTAATGCGTTAACGCAGGGTGATTAATTTCTGGAATTAACGTGTTAATTTGTTTAACGCAATTAACGCATGTGCAGAATGATCCTTCCCGTATATCCCACCCACTCTGCACAGTCACTCTAACTTTGTGGCTGACCCAGGATCAGTAGCTGCGCGCGGCCAAACATAGCAGCACGTTAGCCCTTGCCGTGTTTTTATACTGCTAACGGCCACGTCTGTGTTGCGGGCACAGATAGTATATAAAATCAACTGCCGCGGGTGGCAGTTGAGGTCGAAGCAACACGAGGAGAAACATTGTCCGCTCTGTTCAGCGCCCGCGAGGACACACACCTCTGAAGTTTTCAGAGGTGTGTGTGATAAGATATCAACATAACGTTGGCTTCCTGGCACAAATGAACAGTCCCCTAGGTGGTCGCACGTACAAACACAAACACACAAACACACACACCACGGACTGTAATCAACTGTAGGCTATTCAAGAATGCATATAGATTCACCAAATAAATGTCATTATATAGCCTATATTTGCCCAAAGACATGGTGAGAGAGACCAATTGAATTATGGTGTGGTAGGTATATATTTTAGTTTGATTCAAATTTATTTTCAGTATTAAAACCATCATTTGGATCTTAAATTAATAAAAATACTAAGTTTTAAATGTAGCCTACATATCCTCCTTCTGTCATTTATCTTTCCGTTTATACAGCAATATACAGAGAAAATTTGAATTGTTCGGACATATTTTGAATGGTAAAATGAATCATGATTAATCGTGATTAATCCACACAATCCTGTGATTAATCTGATTAAAAAGTGTAATCGTTTGACAGCCCTAAAATATATATATATATATATATATATATATATATATATATATATATATATATATATATATATATATATATATATATATATATATATATATATATATTAGGGCTGTCAAATTAACACGTTAATTTCGATTAATTAATCACAGAAAAATGTACGCGATTAAGAAAATTAACGCAGATTAATCGCACTTCTATAATGCCCTTTGACCCGGTGAGAGCGCAGCTTGCGGACGCGGCCCACACTGGATTAAACAGTAAAGAAAGAAGCAGGGCAAAGGGGCGGAGGTCTCTATGGATGTGTTATGGGATGTTTCGGGCAAATAAGCATGAAGGTAAGAAGAGAGCTTATTTTATTCTATGCAGTGTCTGTGAATTATTCATTTAGTGGGCGCCAACAATGTCTCAGTTATCTCTCAATCTTCCTCCGTGTCTCACTTACGTTTGCTAGCTGTGTGTGTGTGTGTGTGTGTGTGTCAATATTTTTGGCTTTGAGTAGTACGATGGCGAATGAGTCGGCACGTTTTGGAGATAAACAGTCTTCATTTAGCCTGCTGGTTTTATTTCATGTAGCCTAGAAACCTGGCTAAGTAGAGGAGACAGAGCTACGAGAGACGGAGAGAGAGAGAGAGAGAGAGCGAAACAAACTGTAGGATAGTCTACAGCTGTTTATAAACAGGCAAAAAAGTGTCATATAAGTATGCGATTAATTTTGATGAATTAATCACAGAGCCTGTAATTAATAAAAAAAAATGTAATCGCTTGACAGCCCTAATATATATATATATATATATATATATATATATATATATAGGGATTACCACTTGCAGCTTAAAAACATATATTTCCTTCAGCAGACAGTGGTAAAAAAAAATGCTAAATATGAGTAAGTATTGGAAAGAAAGATAGCTGCAAAGGGACGCTAATGTTGCCCATTGCTTTGTGTGTTTGTTTGAGTATGTCCATATTGTCTTTGTAGCCTGTTCTGCTGTCAACAAATAACGTAAAAATTCAATAAATTATTATTACCTTATATAAATTAAGGTATATAAGCAGATTGAAATACCACAGACAAATAACAGAATCAATAAATGTCGAGAGGAAAATCATTTTGGATATGAGTACAACCAGAGCGGACCCTTTACACTAGCCCAGTGTTTGAGACATTCATTACGGAAGAAAAGTGTCTGTCTGTAGCAGTTTGTCTGAGCACTCAATGTAAAGGGTTACCATTAGAGTTCTTCTTCTTAATCCCAAGCCTAGTGCCCTGCACTAAGTGGACGTGGGGTTGGTGGCCCTGGGAGCCCCTATCATCAAAGGCCTTCTCTTGGTCTGTTGGGGATTTCCTGCCATCTCCATTCAGTTGAAGTCAAAGGTCATGGCTTTGAAGCACCCTGACGGACATCAATGGTCAGAGTTCTTCCAAACCACTCTTAATAAAGACTGGGAAAACAAAGAAAAAGGAATGAGAACACCTTGTCGTCTTGTCAATGGATTTCTTTTTTAGGTAAGCATTTTTATATATGGCGAAAAACATTTTTCTTCTGGCCCCGTCTGCAACAGTACAACGCTGAGTACTCCTACAGCGATATCTCCCTTAAACTCTTTAAAATGACCGCAATCTCTATAAGGTAAAAGACTAACTATGCATACTGTAAGTACCTCATACAACCCCACTTTAAAAATACTGAACTATCCCTTTAATGAAAGGGAATCTTCTGTTAATTTGTATTAAGATATCTTTACACATACGGTACTGGTTTATCTTCACATAGGTAAAGTTGATTTTGTTATATCACCTAGCCCTGCTTTGTCATTGTAGTTTTAATTTTCTTCTTTGTACATGATTACAAAATGTTCTGTTACACTGGAAAGATTAAGCTGTTGCCAGTTACAAATGAATCTTGCTGCTAGACTAGACTGTAATTTCAAGCATGTTAAGATATACATCCACTCATACAAGATACATTAATAACAACCCTAAACAAAACGTTGGACTTCAACACAAGGGCCCTGTCATCAAAAAGCATGAAAACTCAGGTACTTTACTCACAGTTGAAGGAAACTGGGTTTTCGGTTTCATAAAGAAGCTCAACTCTGAGTCACTATGGTAACAACATTTGTGAATACCTTTCCACACCAATATACTAATACCGTAATGTTAAAACAATGTTGAATGCAATAAGAAAAAGAAGTAGTGACGTCATCAACGGAAGTCCCTTTACACACCCAAACACAAGCGTGAGCACACGTACCTTTGACCAGCATTGCTTTCTGCCATCTGCAGAGGGCGCAGGCTTGTTGGCTGGCTGCCATTGGCGACCTCGTGCTCCACAGAAAAAGGGTCTCCAAAAAGACTACCTTGTCTCTGTTTTAGAGAAGACAACACAGTTATTGCTGGCTGTATTCATAGTTGACAAAGTACGTCACATTTTTCAGTTAAAACATTGCACATCGGTATTGAGACCGTTCATCCTCTCGTTTTTATTTGTCAGGAATTCACCACGCTCAACTAAAGCTGAAGTATGAAATTGACCTTTTGTTGGCAATAATGTTGGGATACAAAGAGCATCACAGAGGAAATTATCATAAAGTAGTGCTGAAAATATAGTTTGAGTGTCTGGCCTAAAGAGATGGTATCATCAATTGATATATTATGCTTCATTACAGTCTGATTAGAGAAAAAAAGTCTCCAACCATTGTGTGTTCATCGCTGTATACAAATACAATCCCTTGCTTTTTTGCCACCATATAATACATTCCCTCTCACACATTCCTTCCACCTATTCATTCATCTTTCCATGCGGCCCTCTTACCCTCAGGATGCCCTCCACAGCTTCATCAGCCCCTCCTTCCATGTCTTCTTCAGTCACGAGGTCTCCAGAGATGGCCCTATGGAGCTCTGGTGCTACCTCCTCCTCAATGTTCCTCAGCCCTGCCTTATTGACATAGAGAAAAAGATATGCAGTGTGAAGAAAAAAGTGTACAATGTATTAAGGCCCAGAATTAATTTACTGGCAAGTGCAATGTATGCTCATGGTCATAACAGCGCAAAAAGCCGCAATTTCTGGTAAATAAATGTGCACATGTGTCTCCAAGCGTATCTCTATCAGCTGCTCTGTGTGTGTATGTGTGTGTGCGGCACTGCACGCGCAACCGCAACGCACGTGACTACATCATGCACTCTGGTGAGTAAACGAGCAGGAGCAAGATAATATAGAATTGGTTGCTAAAATAAACCCAGAGCTGCTCTATGGGGATATTTAAGATTAAGGTACAGGAAAGTTTAAGACTCCACAACACCGTGGCAACACAACCTATCTGTATTAAAGTGTCTACGAGTAACTTTGTCGGTTGGTGGCCCCTTTGGACAAAAACGGTAGTATTTTTACCACACCAGGTGTCGTACAGCTGTTTTCTAGTGCGTGCCGGCCGTGCGAGTGTCAAATGATAAGCCCCATCCGCCAACTTTGCTTTTAATTCATAGCCCATTGTCTACCAAAATCACTCAAAGAAGTGACTGATTTTGAAAGTGATTAATACATTATTGATTGTCTAATTAATAGTGATTTAGATACATTAAATTGTTGTGCGCTTATAATGCTATGCTGCCAGACAGTATTTAGAGATACTTCAAGAAGAAATGTGATAACACTTAATTCTGGTGTTCACCAGCTTCAATCGCTTTTACCTGGCTCTCAATGCCAGAAGTAATGGTATTCGTTTACATTAAGCAGTCAAAATGTCTCGGTGAGCTGAGCTGGCTATAAGAGACAGCCATTCTGTGCAACAACTGAGACATTTCTGTGGTTGTTTTCAGGTGATCTGGTTTGTGTTTTGCATAGAACAAACACTGTGGATTTGTCCCCCATTAATCTAAAATGATCAAATAAAATTAATTGAATTGCCGGAGATTTAAAAATTATAAAATTTAAAAATGAACTGAAAACCATTTACTTCTCACCTGTATTTCATTGGTAGCATTTTTCTTGGTGGGCCGGCTGCCATAGTACTCTTCCTGTGTCTTCTTAAATTTCCTGAAATAGTCCTGGATTAGGTAGATGGCATAGAACTTTCCCACCGTCACTTCATCATCTGTTAAAACACAGAAAAGCATGTAAAGTGTGGAAAAGACATGCTCTTAAATTCAAGTAGGGCTGTCAAAGTTAACACATTTATATACCATTTTTTTAAATGACAATTAACGTCTGTGACCCTCAGCTGTTTCTCTGTAATAAAAAGAATACGAGTGTTAACTACACTTTTAGCAGCCGAGCTTCTTCTTCTTCTTATTCTCTCGGTTTAATGGACGCCACTGGCAAGCCAGATTTTGCGCTAGTGGAAATAAAATAAATATCGGATCTGGAATTGAAAACGATTCAAATCTCCAAGAACAACTGCTTTTGGGTGACATTAGGGTGCAGAGGTGCGAAACATTAAAAGGGATGGGGGAAGTGAAATATAAACCAGTGACTGTGGTAATAAATACAATCTCAGCCATTCTTATTGTTTTTTGAAGCACAACAACAATGACTCAACAAATCGAGAGCGCTTTTCCAGGGACTCATATTGTCGTCAGATTAAGTGATGACAAGCACACAGAAGCACAATTTCAGCCTTTGGCGACATTTAAGCTTTGGTTTTTTGATATATTGAAATCAGTTAAAGTCATGATGCACTTTTGAAATAAATAAAGAAATACATTTTCAAAGCAGACTTTCACATTTCCAAAAAACCTAATACGAACTGTATGGGCGGGTACTGTTTTTGTTGTTGTTGTTGTTGTTGAAGGTTAGTCTTACACCTGCAATTTAAGGAATGTGTGTGTGTGTGTGTGTGTATTGCTTCAATCTGATAAAAGCTGACCTCCTATAGGTGGGATGACTTGATCCAGTAGTTTCATACTGGTTCGCTTCCAGATCTTCTTGATTATTCCCCTCAGCTCCTCATTGGCTTGTTCAAAATTACCTGACCAATAGAACAAGTACAAGTTTGAGACAAAACAAACAACTGAAATGCATAATCAAAAGAGATCTATAGATCAGCAGGAATAATTTAGAATATAAAATATTTACAGTAGGTAATAAGAATGAATAATGTCTAGAACATCCTTTCCTATGTATCACGTAAACAGCTATCTTCAAGCCACATAACAGAAACAAAAACATGTCTAGATGATGAAGCAGGTTTGGACCAGGCCTAGCCTAAGGAGACTCGTTAGATGTTTTTTGTTACTATAATCCATCGCCTCCCCACTATTTCTTAAGTTTCCTCATTTGTTTGTTGTTAAGTCAAACTTTGTAAAGCGCATTGAGTCCCTTAAAAGGCGCTATATACATTAAAAATATTATTATTATGTCTAATGCTTTTAGAATCAACACAACTCAAATCGACTGGTTTACAAACTTTAAAATGGGTCCTACTTTGTTACTTATAATGTTGAAACATGAGCCCTGTGTTAAAAACTAGCAGAACTAGCAAATGTTTGCACTGGCAGGTTAATTAGATAATTTGTGAAACAGGGTCAGATACAGTATGTTCCCATAACCCAAAGGTCCCACAGCCCTATGTTCCTGAAATTGGCGATTAGCTTCAGGCATCACATCTGGGTGGTTAAGGTAAGGGGACAGGGGGAGGTTTGAATAGGAGTGAGAATGACACACACATAGACACAGACATACTATGTTCTTTTATATAGTTGTATTACTTTGGAATTTGCGAACATAAGGCTGTGGGAACATAGACACGTCTCCCTGTGAAACTACAAGTACTTGTCTGGAAATTAATGTTTAATATTTAATCCATTTTCACAGGAAGTATCTTAACATAAATATACTGCAAACATACATTATTGATAATACAAACCTTCTGTCTTTATTTTCAGTGCAGTTCTAACTAGGGCAAATAGTGTTGCGTTGAAGGTCACCGTTCCATCACTGTTGAGGGGCATGTTCATGGAGACCAACCGCTGTAGAAACAACACACACGAAGAATAATGAAAAAAGGTTTTCCGTTTCAGGTCATTTTTCCTTTTCAGTTTTTATGAAATAGTCTATGTCAATTTTCCATTCAAACATTCCCGTTTTAATCACACTTTGATTACAGGCAACCAAATATTCAAAACAGTAGCAAACAACCTAATATATCTACTATGGATCAGACACCCATCACCATCTTGCAACGTTCAGAAGTGACTAAACATGCTGAACACTTTTCTCACCTTGCAGGCGATACGATGTGGACAAAACTTCCCGAAACCAAGAGGAGGAGGTATTCTACGTAGTAGTGTCACCACATCAAGATGCTTAATACGACCCCTGAATGAAATAATAAACAATTATAATACTTACACACAGGCCCACGGTGTGTTTTCACTGTGCCCGGGACAAGATTACATTCATAGTCACTCCTCCAGACAAAGCATTATGGAAAGTAGTCTCTATTTGATAAGACTACAGTATATACTATATTAAATTGTTAGTATTTTAAATAGAAAACATTGACACCAGTGTCGATCATACAGCGGCAGTCGAGAAGGGTTATCAGTTTTTTTCATCTCCCCTGTGCACAGCGTTCTCGCTTCCATTGCAAAAACGTTTCATCCAAGTGCAGCGCCAGAGTTTTCCAAAAAAGCGTAAGGTGGACAAAGGCCCTAAAGGCTTAGCCTTCTCAGATTAAATAGTTAGAGAAAATGATATTGAGGCCCACTGGTTGGTATATACGATATACACTACAGGCGTCTGCCTGCGTGTTGCCAGACAGCCATCACCCTCTGCAATTAATACCACAGCGCATCAAGTTAATGGGGCCGATCCGCAACTCCTTTAGCCTGCAGCCCCAGCCAACGTTGTAGGCTACACGTCTCCAGACCTAAACCCTATTGAGCATCGTTGGGGCATCCTCAAACGGAAGGTGAAGGAGCATAAGGTCTCTAATATCCACCAGCTCTGTGATGTCGTCATGAATGAGTGGGAGAGGATTCCAGTGGCAACCTGTGAAGCTCTGGTGAATTCCATGCCCAAGAGGATTAAGGCAGTGCTGGAAAATAATGGTGGCCACACAAAATATTGACACTTTGGGCCCAGTTTGGACATTTTCACTTAGGGGTGTACTCACTTTTGTTGCCAACTCTTTAGACATTAATGGCTGTGTGTCGAGTTATTTTGAGGGGACAGTAAATGTACACTGATATTCAAGCTGTACACTGACTACTTTACATTGTATCAAAGTGTCATTTCTTCAGTGTTGTCCCATGAAAAGATATAATGAAATATTTGAAGAAATGTGAGGGGTGTACTCACTTGTGAGATACAGTACATAAAGAACTTGAGCAAACTCATAAATACGGTTGGATCTGTTCTAATTTCTGATCTGGCACTAAAGTTTGCACTGTACACACACACACACACACACACACACACACACACACACACACACACACACACACAAAACGTACGTGGCCTCAGGATCATATTCTGCCCAGATCTTCTTGAACTCATCCAAGTGCTGGGGACCAAGGATGGACCAATCACGTGTCAAGTAGTCAAAGTTATCCATGATGACAGCCACAAATAGGTTGATGATCTGTGAAGAAAAAAAGTTATTTATGTTCAAACTATGGAAAATGGATGAAATAATCAGTTTAATATAATATAAACAAATAATTGAAGTTTTTGTATTTACAAACTACTTTTCCTTGGTTACATAGTTACTAATGTTAGTGAAATGACAGTTGTCAGAGTACATGGGATATGCTTTACAGTTTGCAGTTCCAGTTTTCCAAGGGCACAGCAGTCACAAATTGTGATTGTAAGAGAAAGAAATATAAATATCAGCCACTATAAACAACTCAAAGAAATACTGATTGACTGCAGTTCTGAAGGCAAAAGTGGGTTTAACTCCAATACTAGCAAGGTATACCTAATGGAAATCAGAGCTTTAATGAAACATGTTTAATTTGTTCTGCGGGTTCCAGAGCTTGTATGCTGTTAGCTTTCTACAAGTGGTCAAGAGGCTTTCATTAATAGTTCTTCAATATGTTTTTTGAAATAGGGCCCTGATACATTAATATACATGTGGTTAAAGTGGGTACTCATCTTCATCACACTTTCCTCTCTTTTTGATAGACAACACAATGCCTGGACTAAACTTAACAGAATAAATTTATGTGCACACAGAACAAGTCTCCATCATGTTTCTCTTGTAAGTTGTGTTGTTTTACCAGAAAGGCACATAGCATATAGAAACTCATGAAGTAGATGATGGCAAAGTTGGCTCCACACATGTATTCTTCCCCAGGCAGGAAGTCGGACTTGGGGTCACATTTCTTTCCATACATACACGCTAACATGACTTCATGCCAAGCCTCCCCTGTAGCACATCTGCAAAACAAAGATATCAAAACATCTCCAATCACATCTTCAGCTTAATACCCCCACTAAAAAGATGATATGGGCCTGTGAGCAACCCCGGTCACAATCAGGATGAAGGATGGAAGGAGAACAGTCATATCAGCAAATGACAACCTGTGACCATGACAGTTCCTCTTCCCATAAAAAAAATTAAAAAAAGAACTGCACGCATGAATGTTATATGAGTACCCGGGGGTTATAATTCAACAATGTGAGATCAGTTGATTTTGTGAGCCTGTGTGGTAATGTTGTATTTTCTTTTTCCCCAAATATTGTAAGAAATGGAATTGTATTCATACCATGGTGTTTTAATGGGTGAGACCAAAAGTGTTAAATTTGATAACAATAGATGGACTTATTTACTGCAGTCATTCTCTTTGAATGTAATAGTTTCAGCTGGGGTGCAGTTATTTCTGTAGATCACTGACCTAAATAACAGCAGCACAGCGTGTGGGAATGTCTGGAAGTTGTTATTCCTGGTGATGTATGTACCGTCAACCAGTGCGATTTTACCAAATATCTGCAACAAATAGAAGGTTATGTTAGGCATAATACTACTTTATTGTTGATGCATTGGTTCATGGTATTGGGTAGCCAGACCGCTAAGTTATGCATGTCTTGCATGCAAACTAACTTTCCTTTTTTCTAACCTGGCTTACACGGATCACACACACATCTACCTCAAATTGAGACGTGCACATTCACACACACAAACACACACACACACACACACACACACACACACACACACACACACACACCAAATTGATGGAGTGAACTACAAGTAATATGTACTTTAAAGATTGAGTTCAAATCCCTGATTACCAGCCACTCTACGTATGTCCGTAATTGTTTTATTTGATTCCCACTTTTTATGAGTTTTTAGATTTGATCTTTTTTAGTTTTGACTTCTGACTTGCTGTTTTTATTTGTTTCTGTTTTAATAACATGTAACATTGTCTTTTAAGCATTTGTGATACTGCATTTTTTATTGTACATACTTTTAAACTCGTCGTCACTGCAAATGAGGGAAACTTCAGTGTCCTTCGAGTATAAATAAAGGTTGATTTACAACACCAAAGTTATTTGCATTTACTGTCAAGTTACCACCGGATTACGTCAAATCTTAAATAGCACTTGCTGGCCAAGCATACAGCTGATGTATAGATCTCTCCATGTTATTCTTTCAGCATATTGTTTGAGCATGCAGTACCACTGAAGGTATTCTTGAGAATATTATTTATTTATTTATTTATTATTATTCTTTCGGACAATATTTGACAGTATTAATTGATTAATATCAATTTGTTTTAATAAACGTACATTTGTATATAGCACATTTGTCCGATCCTATGTTGATATGACTATACAAACCATTAAAAATATCCCTTTATAGCTGGGGCAGGTAACTAGCACTGTTGTATTTGGTAAAATGTCTTGCCCATTCAGCCATCAGTAAGGTGGTGTTCACACCAGTTCAGTACACTTTTTTGGTGAGCTCTAGTTGTTGCTGTTTCATTCTGGGACATTAATTAAGAATTTCAATCAAACACTTTCATACATTCATTTCAGGTTACAAACAGAAAAACTCAAACCTTCTACACATTCAGAATTTAACATTCTTAGTGGCCATGGTATTGCATTATTATCAGTCATGGGCAGTCCTTGAGTGTGTTTACCTGCATTCCAACCACAGCGTATATAAAGAAGAGCATGAGAATGAGCAGGCCCACATAGGGAAGAGCCTGAAACACATAATACAATGACACAGTCATTTATAATTTGTAATGAAAATAATTCAAAACAACGTGCTGAACTTTGCTGAGTGAGTATGCTAACCTGAAGGGATTTGATGAAGGTCCACAGAAGATTCCGTATCCCCTCAGAGCGATTTAAAAGTTTTACCAGACGCATGACACGAAACAGTCTGAAGAACGTGACTGATACACTCATGTTCTCAGAAGACTTATCAGAGAGAGAGAGAGAGAGAGAGAGAGAGAGAGAGAGAGAGAGAGAGAGAAGGGACAAATTAGACTTTACATAATGCCAATTGCCAGTGTTAATGAAACATGAAAAAGGTAAAATAACTTACTGCAATTGCTTCCATGGGATCCACATCCTGCAGAGAAAAAATCAGTTTAATTCTGTGCCTTTTGAAAAATGCTTTATTAGTAGTTATTATTATAGTATTAAATAGGTGTACATCTATTTGGCCCAACGACCAAAAAGAAAGTAAACATTTATTATTTGACACACCAGCTGTTTGTCTAGCCCTAGCTGCGCACTTGCACCATAAAATCTTCCTTCAGCTGTACGCATGTAGTCTATGCATGCAGCCAATTGCGCGCGCACACACACACACACACACACACACACACACACACACATACCTGCATGATTATTATCAGTTCAGAACAGCCTCTGCAGAATGAACTCACTTATGAGCTAGATGTTCATAATGTTAGATAATATATATACATCATGTTTTACAACAATCGTAGCCTCACAATGCTTTAAAGACAAGTGCCCTGGTTTTAAACCCCCATGTGAGTTTAATCCTTGTTCAGACAAATTCCATGCAAAATGTGATTGACATGCAGAAGTGAAAACAGTGAATAGTTACAGCACAGCCATGGAGACAGTAAAGACCTCCAGACGAGGCAAGGGCTGCCTGTTGGAGGGAAACACAAATTAAAAAAATAAACACACACACAGCTAAACATACTTGGGACTAAAAATGACCACAACAGGACATTTCAATCTTACTGTTGAGGATTTCAGAGAGAAGACTACTCTTTAAACATAGATGTACCTGTTAGAATCTGGCCCAACATATTATAATCTGTACTCAAACCAATATTACTGTATGGTAGTGAACTGTGGGGTACTCTGGTAAATCCAGACTTTGAACAATTAAACACAAAAAAAGCATACTTAAATCCTATGTGGCTCTGAACAGACAGTAGGCCTAAACAGTGGCATACTATCTGAGCACAGTGAAAGTGAGAAAGACATTAGTACTGATCAGGTAAAAAAAAGAATCACATTGTTGTAGAAAATGGTGTTGTTGCCATTGCATCAGCAACATTTTGTATTAACATATTGTTGTATCTTTGCAATTATCTTGTTATTTCATGTGTTGTGCTAACAGTGTTTTTCTGTTTATTGTTGGATCTCTATAATCTTCTACGATTTGGCAATATTGTTCACATAGATCCATGACAAAGATGACATTGATATTAAAAAAGGAAATTGAGAGAAAGAGAAAGAGAGAGAGCATTGATACTCACATCAACTTCGCTCAGCGTCACGTCCACAACGCTTCCAATGACGATGACAAAGTCAAAGACGTTCCAGGGGTCTCCAAAGTAACCCTTTGAGAGAAAA
Organism: Hyperoplus immaculatus; assembly: GCA_949357725.1. Lineage (NCBI taxonomy): Eukaryota > Metazoa > Chordata > Actinopteri > Uranoscopiformes > Ammodytidae > Hyperoplus > Hyperoplus immaculatus. The sequence continues at coordinate 15,450,480 of OX442350.1, read as the reverse complement.
AATACATTATATATAGGCCTATATATAAATAATATGTGTGTGTATGAAGGGACGTCACTCATGTACCTGTTTTCTCACAAAATATGTGTTCATTCACGTGCAAGCACAAGTTCATTTCAACTAAACCACAGTGTGCGGTGTGCTCTTTGTTGTATCATGTACTGTAGAATGTCTGCTAATTGACTCTAGGGTAAACTCATGTTATAAATCCATGAAACTAACTGATTGCCAGAGGAGGGAAACATTAATGTTTTGCTTTCAGCCATTAACGAAAATGGCAGCATGAAATCAGGCAATTACAATCAGTACTTAATGAGTTATTTTGTATTAATTATGGTGCTGGCGAGGTCACAGCAGGAGTATTTGGAGTGCAGTATTGTATTTTATGGAGACATGCCTAAAGGAACATACTGAAGGAGCGTTTCTGAACTTTTGGCAGTGAGGTTACTCATGGAGATGATTGTGAGATGCCACCCCAATAATGCGCCCTCGAGCTGCTGTATTGAAAGCAAAGAGCCTTCAAGGATGGAAACAGGGAATGAATGAAAAGCTGAATGTGAGGATGCAAACAGGAACAAGCTGGAGGCCAAGGTCCAGTAAAACCCTGGTATGGCCAGGAATGAAAGAAGGGAGAGGGGAAAAAACCTCCACAGCTTCACAACTTTCTCAATCTTTCCTCTTCTGGACCGCTCACCTGATGTTCCATATCACACCGAAACTCACACTTTAGTTTAGTCAATTCCCTCCAATTTTGCATCTTCGAGACACTTACAAGACAAATGTTCATCACAAGACACTGTACATTACATCATAAATGTGATAGACTATTTAACCCCTGAGTAATGCTAAAGACAAAGAATAGTAAAAGCATCTACCTTTGTCATACTTTTTTCACTTTTTTCTACAGAACTGTTGTGTCTGTTGTCAAAACTGTAGTCATTTGGGGAGCACTCTCTTCTCCTCCACCACCAGCATTTAGGCTCCATCGGGGGTTATTCTGCCCACAGTTTCACTACCTCCTTCAGATGACTTCACCATGGGCTCTAATTGCCAAATACACTTTCTGACTTTTTGAGCACATTCAAGAAAACAATTGTTCATTCTTTAAACCTTAGCTTAATTTTGTCTTAATTAACACAGCAGCTGGGTTTCTTCCTATCAAAGTTGAACAATTTACAAGCAATGAATCACAGTCCGGCATTACGGGTTTTATCTGAACAAATTTAACAATACACTTGATTTGGACTTACCTTGGCTTTGAAGGCCATGAGTTTGAGGAGCATCTCTACAGTGAAGAGCACCGTGAAAATAATGTTGAGCATGTCAGACAGGTGTGTAACGTGTTCCGACTGGTTACAGTGCTGGGGGTTAAAAAGATACACATACAGGTAGTTGGTAAGGATGGATGTTGCTAAACCTTAGCAAGGTCAGGAGTATAAGATGGTTTAACAGCTTTTCACACATTAACGTCCTGTTCACTTGGACTCCAAGAATCAGGCTAAGTGTTGCCCCTCACCAGCCTTGAGAACTCAAGGGTTTTGAGATCAGGCCCGTTAGGGTCCCCCTGTCACATGACAGTATGAACTGAGGAGCATTAGTCTAAACACCATTCATTTTACATTATGGACACATTGCAATCTAAATTTGGATTACATTAATTCAGTGCTTATACTGACAAGGGGTTAGGGCACTAAAAACCAAGGTCTACCGTTGTATTGAAAAGCACATTAAATCAAAACATTTTGGAAATATGAATGATTACAGGTTTGTTATCATTTTATATTGGGGTTAAAATTACCCAATATATATTTAGCACCAACAATGTTGAATAACTGAAATAACTTAAAACTAAATGTGGCCAAATTAAAATGATGGTTAATACATTCTAATTTAGATTGTACAAGCCTTCTCCTTACCTTCTCTCTACTCTCTCATTTTACTCTTCAGCAACTTGTCTATTTTGCCACACCACAATTTTTGTTCCCCAACATTAATTTGCACAGGTATATTTCAGAGAGACATACAGATCCGTGGTATATGTTCATGACGTGTGTGTATTCATACCTGCATTCCCAGACACATGGTGTTGAGCATGATGAGGAGGAACATGAGATACTCAAAGTAGCAGGAGGTGACAATGTACCACACCTGATACTGGAAGGGGTTCTTGGGAATATAACATCGCAGTGGTCGAGCCTTAAGAGCATACTGCACACACTGGCGCTGTAGGGGTTAAAAAGAAGGTGGGGTGAGTTTTTAGGCTGATAGAAGCAACACACATTTGAAAATGAAACAAAAAGGAAAAATAACTACATGATGTTTCTTTCTTTGAAGAACAAACACGTTTTCAATTTACCCCCCATGGTACCTCCAAGATCATGTTTGATGTTGGCAAGAGCAAATGTACAAGCCCCAACAAGTGCCATGGAGGAAAAAAACAAATACAATTGTATACTAATAGAAAAAATTGCCTGGTCTCTGGATCCAGCTCTTTAGTCTACCGCTATGGTTTCAAGACATTTTGAAATCTGTGTGATTGTCACATCTTGTGGCCAAAATAGCAGATCGCTACATTGTGTGTGTGTGTGTGTGTGTGTGTGTGTGTGTGTGTGTGTGTGTGTGTGTGTGTGCATGTGCATGTGCGTGTGTGTGTGTTCGCATTTCCAGTCACTTTTAGCATACCTGGTTTTTGTCCAGCTCACAGTTCTTATACTCCTGCTCTCCTTGTTCCTGGAAGGTGACAATGACGAAGCCCACAAATATATTCATCATGAAGAAGGCGATAAGGATAAGGTAGATGATAAAGAAGATTGAGATGGCCACTCGGTTGTTGTAGACTGGGCCTTTGTCCTCTAAGTTTGAATCAATGGCTCTATAAAGTAACCTGGGTGGATAAGAAAAACGGACATGACAAGACTAGACACAAATCCACAAAGATGCAAAACAAAGGAAAAAAACAAAACAATAGACACTGAAAACAGAAGATTACTTAATTTTAACCTGTCAATGCTGAAATTAATTAACATTACTTTTACTATCCAAAAACTACTACATTTAAGACTAGCTGTTGCTGTAGCATCAGCTAATGGGATCTTTTAAACAAACACATAAACTTACTTTGGCCATCCTTCAAAGGTAGAAATGGTGAAGAGAGCCAGCATGCCATTGAAGATGTTGTCAAAGTTTAATTCTGAGTTGATCCATTCTCGCTTATGGATCTCCATTTCATGAAGTGCTCCTTCCTGGTGCCTTATATACCAGCCTCTGAGCAACATAGTGGGAGGGACGGCGAGACAGGTGAGATGCAGAGCCACAGTTAAAGTCATCTTAATCAGTGTTTTTGCAGGGCTCATCAAGTTCAATTTAAGACTACATAAGACCTTTTTGTAATACTATAAAAAAAATGAATGTAATACCTGTTTCACAGTTTCAGTACAGCAGTATACCTAGCTTCAAAATCCAGACCCATATCTAGATAGATAGAGGGTCTGGCCACGATCAATAGTAATTCCCAAATCAAGGGGCGGCTCCTACTTGTGCATTTCAAATGCCACTGCACGCAATTGGATAGCACTACAACCAATCAGAGCAATGAACAAGGTGACGTATTAAGCCCCGTTCGTTTAGCGAACAGCGGGATTAACTGTTAAATTAAATTTTTGCCGTGGTCGGTCGGCAAAACAGAACATTCCTCGTACTTGCTAATGAAAGATTTGAGTTCCGTCTTCCAAATCGTAAAGGGTCGAGGCCAAAACCATCTCAAACTCAAACAACATATCCGCAGCCATCTTTGATGTTTACTATCATGGCTTCGACGCCGCATGCGCGTCACTGTCGTCATCCGGTTACGTCCACCCCTGAGCACGCCTGAGCACCATATAGGGCTCTGGCCCGCCCATATCAGAAAGAATGATTTGATTGGTAGCTCAGGATTTCTTGACATATTTAATGAGCTTCAATGGAGAATGTCCGGACCAACAGGCGCAGCACATTTAATTTGCCAGCGCTTAGCGGCAGGTCTGGATTTCCAGGCTACAGTATACCCGTTTTAGAGGCAGAAAATTGGTTGGGCCAACTAACCTCCAGCTAGGTGCCACTGAGGTCCACATACTCCCTTTTCTAGAGCTTTCAACTACATACAAGGCTTCATTAGTGGTTGGAGTTTTTGTAGTAGGGTCTCAACCACGTAAATATAAACAAGTGTATGCTCTAATCACATAATTGTCATGCCTGATCACGTTATACTGTAAAGTGCAAACGCAATTGTGTTTAATGAAGTAAAAAAGTTAATTTATACTGAAGGACTAAGCGAGGGACATCCCATTGGTATTTGAGCGGCTTTAATTGCTGATCTCGTCCCCCAATAACTCTCACTCCAGCGGAGTCTGACAGGTATAGTGTCCGAAATAAGAGCCTCATAGGCGGGCACAGGCCCTATGAGAGTGTTCGCGTCATTTAACTTCCCTATTTCCATGAGCCAACCCTAAAGATTTACGATAATATCAAACCTGTTTGATTTTGTCGGGAACGTCAAAACGGGAAAAAGACTGACTTAAATCGGCTCAGATGACCACATTACATTAAACGATGAGACGGGAGCGCACCACAACTCGAGCAAGACTCAATTTAGGTGATATGTCGTAATGGTGTAAGATAGTGACGATAGTGCTGGGGCCTCATCTACCCCTTCTCTATATGAGTATAGATGGCACGCTTTTACACGATCATAAGATGTTGTCATTAAGCTGGGGCTCTCAGGCCCCCATTCGGGCCTGTTGATAAGGTCAAGTTGAAATATCTATCCTTGAAGGCGGCATTATAAGGCTATTTGCCCTGTCAACATTGTGTCAGGCCTGCGCGCTGTCGACATATTTGGAGATGCGCGCGCTGTGCCATTCTGAGCAGATGTCTGTATGTTACGGGTCTCAGTCCCTTGCTTAGTCAGTGTCTGTCATAGCTCAACTCAGCCTATTCCTGGTTGGGGAAGGATCCCTGAGATGGCCTGGAGCATCATTCTACCCAGGGTGTTTCTTTTCTGTATATTAAAAAAAATCAACCAGGCGCGAGGACTCACTTGGCACAGCCCTTGCGACAATCCCTTGAGAATAGGGATTTAGCAGCGTACATGACTGTGGACAAGCCAGCCAGCTCACACATGCAAGGTCCGTATTTTGAGTAAAGGTAACAAGTTACTTTGGCATGGAGTAATTAGTAAAATAATGATATTACTTTTGAAAATAGTAATAAGAAATACAATATTTTTCTGCATCGAGCAGAGGTCAAGCTAAATTTAACACTAGTTTAAATCAACACCACCACGAGAAAGAGCAGAAAAGCAGTGCACAAAGCTTTCCCTATTTAACAGACAAGGAGGTCTAAAGTTGCCTTATGCATTGAATCTTTTCTTAAGCCCTTACTTGCATGTTTCCTCAGTCATTTGGTCAGGATCTGTGCAGGCATAGAACTTGCCCTGGAAAGGCAACAAGAGGCAGATAAGAAGACAAATAGGCATAGGTTATTTACATGACCATTATACAGTGCTGAGCGACTATATGCCATTTAATTTCCTTTCTTCTCACCTTGAAAAGTTGGACTCCAACGCAGGCAAATATGAAGTCCAGTAGCATGGTGACCAGTACAATATTCCCAATGGTCTTGATAGCAACGAACACACACTGAACCACATGCTACAAATACAGAAAAATTAAAAATAGATCAGATCTGTCAATTTGTTATTAATGGCAAGCAAATTCATATAAATGTCATACCTTGAGTCCTTTGGCTCTGTTAATGGCCCTCAGGGGCCGCAGTACCCTTAACACCCTGAGAATCTTGACCACTGAGATAGCACTGGATCTAGATGATGCAAACACAGGCACCTCACATTTTCTGATGTAAATATTTACTTATGTGATATGTTTGTACTGTCACATATTCCTATTCCAGGTCGGGCAGTAAGAAGTGCTGAGGTATATTTCTAGACCCCACTTACTCCATGCCCATTGAGAGGAGGGATACACTGACGACCAGAAGATCCAAGATGTTAAAAGAGTTCCGGCAGAAAGACCCTTCGTGAAGTATAGCACCATATGTTGTCATCTGAAAAAGAGTAATGTTTTTTTAACTAAAAAATAATAACTCCAATGTCATAGAACATGTAAAATATCAGTCAAAGTATACAACATAAAGCGGAAATTCATATCCGTGTCAAAATCAATAGCCTACTGCTGGCAGAATGTTGGTCTATCTGGTTACCCATCCCTCCCACTTTCTAAAGTGTGGGAGATGTCAGGGCTTACCCACTGTCAAACATCCCAAAAATTCCCTTATTTTCCAATCCCGATGTTAAAAGGTATGCCTTGTTGCTTTGTAAAACATCACATTTCCTGAATATGCTATTCGTACTATTTCCACAGTAAGTACACGTGAAAATCAAACCTTTCAATGGCCCTTGAAGACCTGTAGGAAAGCACACTGCTTCACTATTTCTCTACACTTCTTCAGGTTTATTTGAGTTGGTTAAGTCTTTAAGGTGTAAATCCTAGATAACAATATTAATTGTGAGGCCTATTATTACCTTGAGTACAATTTCCGCTGTGAACACTGAAGTGAAGACTATATCAGCAGAGGCCAGCACCTACAAATGTAACAGATTTGTAATATGAATAAAAGTACATAGTATACAGTATATATGAATGTGTGTGTGTGCACAAAATTCTGAAAATGTGAATGATAACGTTTATTTTTCAATTGCAATGTGATTTAAAGTAGGACATTACAATGGGACAGGCATGATGTACATCATCACCTGGTTTCTGAAGGACATGGGGTCGATGGGATCCTCAGCAGCTAAAGATATAGATGACAGCAGGATGAAGAGGAGGATGATGTTGGTGAAAGTTGTGGCATTGATAATACGATGGCAGAGCTTCCGGAACCTGAAATGCAAAGAAGACATGCTAATTCTAGAAAAATTACAATGTAGAAAGAACTTTTAAATACATTCTAGCAGGATAAATGGCTATAATGGCAGAGGAAGAGGGCGGGGCTACAAGCTTAGCTAAAGGCTACTCCACATAAACTACCGCTTCCGACTATTCTCCTCGCAAATGTGCGATCCCTACAAGATGGAGGAGCTCCAACTGTGGATTACTTCACAGCAAGTTACTAAGGATTGTTGCATTCTAACCTTTACTGGGATGTGGCTCACAGCAATATCTTTAACAGAACAGCTGATTCTGGCAAGAAGAAGGGATGTGGGCTGTGCTGTGTATGTATATAAATAACCCTTGGTGCATGGACTCCACTGTCACAAATATACTTTATACACCCGACATGGAATGTAATATGGTGAAATGCAGGCCCTTTTATACACCAAGGGAATTCTCCTGTGTTTTTCTGATTGCTGTTTACATTCCACCGCATGCTTGTGATACACTAGCACTGGAGCTGCTACACTCAGCTATCAGCACAATACAGAACTCCCATACGGAAGGAGCCTTCATTATAGCAGTAGCCAAACCAAGGATGAAAATACATGAGATCACGTCTACACAATCGTGATCAATATATAAGGCTGTGTCATGTTCCCATCTAGGCCAGTATGATCACCTCTCTTTGATAATGTTGCCAGCTTAAAAGCCACTCATAAGCAGAGTTAAACCAGCCAGCAAAGAGGTTAGAGTTTGGCATGAGGGAGAAACTGCACAACTACAAGACTGTTTTGAATGCACTGACTGGACATGGACCTTGAGCAATACACCTCTTGGGTTCCGTCATAGAATAAGTTTTGCACTGAAAATATCACTACTGTCAAGAAAAGCTGTGACTTTCCTAACCAGAAACCGTGGCTTATCAACAAAGTCAGGAATATGCTATGACTTAGGGAAGCTGCCTGTAGAGCTAATGACATCATAGCCTAGCTCGGAATCATCTTAAATGTGGCATTACAGAAGCTAGGAACAACTACAGACTCAGGATCCAAGACAACTTCACCAACAACGACCCCCGACGTACAGTATGTGGCAAGGCATATGGGCCATCACTGATTATAAAAGAAAGGACAACCACAGCAACCTTGAGGACCTTAACAGGTTATTTTCAATGCACAGCATCAATGGAAGAATGTCAGATGGACCAGATGGCATCCCAGGGAGGTACTTCAGCCTTATGCAGACCAGTTGACAGAGGTCTTCTTCACTAACATCTTGAACCTCTCCCTGAATCATGCTACTGTCCCAACATGCATGCATCAAAGCAACAACCATAGTGCCTATCCCCAAGCAAAGAAGCGTCAGCTGTTTAACTATCACCCAATTGCACTCACCCCGGTTACAGCCAAATGCCTCGAGAGACTAATCCTGGTCCAGATCAAACATTGTATCCATGCCACACTAGACCAGCATCAGTTTGCATACCGGGCATACATTGTGGGTATAATTCAACTATTAAACCCTATTCACATAAATTGGATGGATTTTTCTTCATACTCCTTCAGCAATCCCATTAGGCATCAGCTTTTCAACATCCAGGATTCACAGGCATTTTCTGCAGGAAATGCATTTTCTAGTATTAAAAATTATTATTCTACATTTATTAAATTGATAATTTTAAATTTTGTTGGCGCTGTTCTAACTCTAAATACTGTATATTCTACAAGTTATCATGAGCCTAACCCCACTTTCATTCAGTGTATCGTCACTACATTTTTATTACTATAATAATACAAAGAATCACAGCATCATACTTGTTCTGGGGTCCAAATATGAAAAATGAGCTGGCTTCTGGCATCGGGACAGCCTCCTCCTTCAACTGCAGATCTGCCATTGGACGAGGTCTTGGACTTTCTGGGATCTCGGGGTCCTCCTCCTCATCATCACCTAGCCGACGAGAAGAGAGTGATATTAGCAGAGACCTCCCTCACCTCGTAGTCTGGAATAGCACGTTTAATAATAAAGTATGGGAGTTACCAGGGAAGTCTGCTGGAGGGAAAGGGTCTTTGATCTCATTGACATTTGCCTCAAACTCATCGATTCTAAGCTGCAGGTTCGAAAATAAAATAGTTAAAAGCAAAGAAAGAGAAAAATGATATGTTTGATTTACAGTCACATGGGTGATGAATGTTCTTGTATGCCTCACCTTGGCAGTAGTAGGTATGCCCTCTACACCCTTGGCCCTTTGCTCAGCCAACTTCTTTGCCAGATTAGCTTTCTCCTCTGTCGCCTTGTCAGGCATGTTGGCCCTATGAATAAACAGAGTTGATGATTCATCGGGTTGCTTGTTTGTGGCGCTAAAGGATGTCAGTATTTTACAACTTTAATCATGTTGTTCTAATTAAAAGAACTAAATGTTATATATTTTCATTGAACATTTATTTGTCACAGGGATAGAAATAGTTGGAACTGCTTTATATTAGGGTCCTTATAATAACCATTTGTTAATAGTTAATGTGGCAATCTATGCTCATTAACAGGCCCGCCGTCAAGGGGGGACATCCCGTACACTTGTCCCGGGTCCTGGAGGGGAGGGGGATAATGGAAGACCCTCTGAGGTTTTTTTTAAGTGTTTGATTTTCAAACCTATTTCATCCAAAACATAAACAATATTTTTTAGCGGAAGCTTTGTGATTGCTTGGTAGCTCATTGGTTCTGGACATCTTGGTATGTATCTGAGCGGACTGCATACTGCAAACAGTGTGAGGGTGGGATGTGAAGTGGCAGGTAATACGTCCATAGTACAGAGTTGAGTGGGCCCAGAGCGTGGCTAGCTAGCTAGCTAGCCACGCTCAGCTAGATAGATAGATAGATAGATAGATAGATAGATAGATAGATAGATAGATAGATAGATAGATAGATAGATAGATAGATAGATAGATAGATAGATAGATAGTATACAGTTTCCATGTAAAAAAACATGAAAAGATGGCGATTGATGAACTAAATATATATTTAACTTTTAACATAGACTCTCTTACCTGAGGGCTTTCTTGCGTTTTTGCTCCTCTGCTTTCTCTTTCTGTGCCAAAGTCAAAGACTCAGCTTCTGCTAAATTATCAACCGCAATGGCCAAGAAGACATTGAGAAGGATGACTGAATGACAAGGGAGTCAAAGATCTTGAACGAAATATGAGTTCCAGTACAGTTGTCATGGCCGTTCATTGTTGGTCAAAGATACACATACAACACATACACAATCTCAGTAAAAGGATACAATGTCCACAAACGAAGAGGATGATGAAGTAGATGCTGACTAGGATACCAGGCATGCTTGGTCCTTCATGAGCCATGATCCCATCGTACATAACAGTATTCCAGTCCTCACCTGTCAGGATCTAAAGCACTTTTAATTACATCAATGTTAGTGGTATATTTCCTTTAAAAGTTTAAATAACTAATAAATGATTTACTTTGCCATACATGTTTTTTCAGATTTTTTATTTTTTTTTCAATTTATGATTGGTTGGTTCTGGTAGCATCAGAAGCAACTACTATGGAGAGTACTGTGCTTATGCTGGAACTGCAACAACTGCAGAATTCTGAATTTTGCCAAGCGTATTTACTTATTTCAGCCCACAACTAGCACAAGTTAATATAATTTAACTGAGCTGTTCAACTGATGATTCAATCAGGAGATTTTTTAGGCCTATTCAATCCTTAAACGGTTAAGTGTCCCAGTCAACTCACATTGCACATTAACTTTTTGAAATCCTCCTACAAATTACCTGGAATACAGTGATGAGAGCCTGAGGGAAGCTGTCAAAGGTGCTGCGGGGTTTGGGTACGTTGGGAAAGTTGAATTTCCCTCCAAACACCTGCATACCCAGCAGGGAAAAGATGACAATGAAGAGGAAGAGGAGCAGCAGCAAGCAGGCAATGGAACGGACGGAGTTCAAGAGAGAAGCCACCAGATTACTGAGAGGGCTCCAATATCTAGGGAACACAACATCAATCAAAGAAATAATCAGTGTTTCTGCCAGTTTTCTTCAATCACAAAAATGGTAAATCATCAGTGACATTGTAACTGAGTAAATTAATTTATTCTTATTTTGGAATTATGCAGTTATATTCATTTTCCATCTGTACAATGGTTGGCACACAATATCACTGTCAAACCTATTTAATGGATCCTTTTCAATCAACATTTTTATATTTAGTGTCCGTGTAAAATATTGTCCTAAGTAAGGATTGCTAATTTAATTTGTATTTTTGACGCACAAATATTGGTTTGGCTGCTCCAACCGTATTGGATTGTGAAAAGTAAGCTAAGAATTTATGGAACAATCAATTACACTCAACAAAAATATAAACGCAACACTTTTGTTTTTGCTCCCATTTTTCATGAGATGGACTTAAAGATCTAAAATTCATTCCAGATACACAATTGTACCATTTCTCTCAAACATTGTTCACAAATCTGTGTAAATGTGTGATAGTGAGCACTTCTGCTTTGCTGAGATAATCCATCCCACCTCACAGGTGTGCCACATCAAGATGCTGATCTGACATCATGATTAGTGCACAGGTGTGCTTTAGACTGTCCACAATAAAAGGCCACTCTGAAATGTGCATTTTTTTGCTTTATTGGGGGTCTGGGGACTCAGAACCAGTCAGTATCTGGTGTGACCACCATTTGCCTCATGCAGTGCAACACATCTTCTTCGCATAGAGTTTATCAGATTGTCAATTGTGGCCTGTGGAATGTTGTTCCACTCCTCTTCAATGGCTGTGCGAAGTTGCTGGAGACGGCTTATGGTGGAGAAATGAACATTCAATGCACGAGCAACAGATCTGGTTGACATTCCTGCTGTCAGCATGCCAATTGCACGCTCCCTCAATGCTTGTGGCATCTGTGGCATTTTGCTGTGAGACAAAACTGCACATTTCAGGGTGGCCTTTTATTGTGGACAGTCTAAGGCACACCTGTGCACTAATCATGATGTCAGATCAGCATCTTGATGTGGCACACCTGTGAGGTGGGATGGATTATCTCAGCAAAGCAGAAGTGCTCACTATCACACATTTAGACAGATTTGTGAACAATGTTTGAGAGAAATGGTACAATTGTGTATCTGGAATGAATTTTAGATCTTTAAGTCCATCTCATGAAAAATGGGAGCAAAAACAAAAGTGTTGCGTTTATATTTTTGTTGAGTGTAGATTGGCTATGAGAGCTACTTGGTTAATTAGTTGCTTAACACTAGGCCTTCATGACATGAAACAGGGACGTTCATTCCATGTATCAGCAAGCTTATTTTAACTTTTGTTTTTGTGAACTTTATCATACAGTTTGAAGGAATAATGTTTGTTAATTTTTACAGGACATTGTGTACTGAGCCCAGACCCCTGTAGGAGGGTCCAGGGGCATTAGGGCACCTTATCTACATTTTAAAAGCATGTCTTATTTATTTTTAATTATGTGGCTTCATCGTGGAAAAACTGCAACATGTAGCATTTACCTCAAAAAGAGTTATATATATATATTTAAGTTGGTGTCTCAGTAAACAAATAATTTCCCATAATAATTTCCCATAATATTCCTTCAAAACTGCATTAGGCAAACATTTAAAAGACACACAATGCAACATTCTAATGGAAAAATAAATTATAGAGACACAAAAAGTATCACTCTCAATGATTACTCCTGCCCCGCTGGTGTGTTTATCTGCACAGCCCCCTCCCTCCCCCCCTGGCTGTATTTCGCGTATCATTTGTTGGTTTTGTAAACACAAGTTTCAGACCGAAATTGTCAGTTGATGAAAGACTAGCCGGGTTAGAAAACAAGTTCCGGCATTTAATGTTCTTTATGAATGAAAGCTACCTTACCTGCTGATTTTGAGCACACGGAGCAGGCGAATGCAGCGCAGCACAGAGATGCCCATTACTGACATGATGCCCATATGAACAAGGATAATTTCCATAATGCCAGTGGACACCACAAAGCAGTCAAATCGGTTGAAGAGAGACATGAAATAAGAGGGCAGCCCTAGTGCATACATCTTTATGAACATCTCGAGGGCAAACATAGACAGCAGGAACTTATTGGCATTGTCTGAATGGGAGACAGAAAGTACAAAGAGAGAGAGAGAGAGAGAGAGAGAGAGAGAGAGAGAGAGAAAGTAAGTCAATTGTTGTTATTTACTTATACAAATCATAGTTATCATAAATATCAATTATAGTGATTATAGGGCTGGGATGATACACTTTTTTCCAAATATGATGTTTTGCGTTATAGCAGGCAAGTGCAAAGAGCACAGAGACCTACACAAATAGAACAGAGCCTTTATTGCCCCTCCCTCCCACTCAGTTTCCCACCATCCACCCCAACCCAGTTCACCGTTGAAAACAAAAACAGAAGAAACAAATAACCCATAAAAACAAAGGAAGGGAGAGAGAAAAAAAGGACAATACACACAAAAATCAAAAACTACAGTAAATTAGTATCTCATATCCTCTTAAAAAGATGAAAGAAAGGATGAGGATTGGAAGACGAACAATGGATTTCCAGGCAGTATTGTCAGCCTCAGGAGTGATAGTGAGGTGGTTATGAACTTAATTTATTAACCCAGGGTTTCAGCTCTCGACTCTGGGGGTTGTGAATGATATGTAAGGCAGCGCTAACATTGGAGAGGGCCCCCTAATCAAATTATTTTAAGGGCCCCTACAGGCTTGGGCCGGCCCTGGTAGTCAGCCTTTAAGTGTGTAGTAATGCTCTGACCTTGCCAGTTTGTGAGTCCTTCAGACTGCTTGTGGTGTTCCGTTGCAATGGCCAGCGTATTGAAGAAGACCAGCATGATCACCCACCAGTAGAAGAGTTTGCCTTTCACATATACAATGCATTTGCGGCGCAACCAACGATTCCACTTACGAAGCAGCTTACTGCACAAAAAGGAAAGAAAGAACAGTTGAATTAAAAGACATGGTAATTCCATATAGTGGCCTTAATAGCATGACTTTTGAATGATTTTAACAGGCTCCATTATTCTTCCATTTCTCTTCTACCCTTTCAAGCCCAAGTTTCAGGTATCTTTCTGAAGTACTGGAGAAAATGGCACCACGTATGGCTGCTGTGTCTTGAGATTCAACTTTCCTTTTAAGTGTGTTAGATTTTTTGTAATGGAACTTTTTACAAACCTCCCAAGTGAGCCCGATAATACAATATGACAGAAAACAACGTCCATGCTTTTAAATAATTGCCACATTTTTATCATGATGAACAAACAATGGCTCTCATGGCTTGGGTTACCTGTATCTGTACCCAGAAAAAAAAACAAGGATGGTAGGCTGGGTTCCGGTTCAGTTGAGGAAACTTGAAAACTAGCCTACTCTACTAATAGTAGAGTATATATACAGCTCCTTAAAAAATTAAGAGACCAGTCTGGATTTTTCTTTAATCTTCATCTCTAAATGAATTAATGGAAATGCTCTTTATGACAAAAAATATATTGGAATTTGGTAGAACTGTGTCAGTAGTTTGGATTATAAAACCAAAATGTTCATTCTACTCAAACATATGCCTATAAATAGTAAAACGAGACACTGAACATTTGGGGTGGTCTCTTAATTTTTTCCAGAGCTGTATATATACAGTACATATATATATATACACACACACGTGTGGGTGTGGTTGACCCTATATATATATATATATATATATATATATATATATATATATATATATATATATATATATATATATATATATATATATATACAGTATATGGTCAGACTCTACATTGAATCAATTTACGGCTTAAATTATTGAGTCACTCTATACCTGTTGCTAGCTATATAATGTTTTAAGTTGTTACATTATGGGCAAAAAGTTATTATGTTTTGGGCGCAACACTTTGTTACATTATCGACCAGGTATTACATTTTGTTTTTATTAAAAAAAAATCTCTCTTACATTCCCTCCAAGCTTGCATCAAGCTCAGAGGATTTAGGCTAAACACTGCTCGATGTGACTGGATTCTGACGGGGGAAACTCAAGGCAGTGCCCAGACACCTTCACTTCCTCCACCCTGGCTCTCAGAATCTGCATCCCTCAGGAATATATTAACACTTAATGTTCAAACTTCAAACCTAGTATATATGGTAGACTATACTAGGTAATAATGCATGGGTCTAAAGGGGTCTAAAATATGAAAATGATTACATTCATGACAACGAAGTCCTGCTAAATGTTCATATTGAAAAATATCCATGCTTTTCAGATACCATGTCTAATACTGACTAGTAATAGACGATCAGCTGCATCGTGTCCATTTTGCTGACACTTCCAGTCTCTGATCCTCCATTTTCTGAGGCGAGAAGGCCTGATGAGAAAACACACACACAAACACCATAAGTATAGTTCCTATAGTTGATGTTATAAATCATTGTAAATATTATGAGGTATTCTCTGTCACAAAAAGCTGTGGGAGCAGTGGGCTTGGGTGTCTTGAGGGGTGCCAACCCTCAAACACTGTGGTGGACACAAGTGGTTAGGGAGGCCGTCCGACTAATGGACTCTAGAGGCAAAGCTGCGGGTGTGGGAGGGGTTCAGGGAAGCCATGGATCAGGTTGGCACCAAAGCGCTTCTGGGAAAAAAACATCCTGCACCTCAGGAGGGAGATTCAGGGAACCATCCAAGCTGTTGACCTCAACTGAACTGAGGAGGTAATCTGGCGGTGGAAGGAGCTGTGACACACACTGCCACATTAAAACTCCTCAGTCAAAATAATACAAAGGAAAGGAATTGACACACATAAGATTATGAAGAAGGTATGAAACAATTACCGTATATGTATGCTCCATTGTAAAAGCATGTTTCTCCTTCACTGACTTGTATGGAATGTGATGAATGTGGGTAGACGTGGGGTGAAGGGAAATGGCTACTGGGAGAGTGGGAAGTGTTTTGGTGGTGCCAGGTGCTGCTTCGCTAACAAACATACTCTGGTTATGATATTTTACTTTGGTATTAAATTAAACTGTCCAGAGGGGTATGCTACGAAGCAAGGTTAACAGCGGAGCGAGGTCTGCTGAGTCTAAAGCCAGAGTTGTCAGTATCACAAAAGGTGGCTCTCTTTTTACCTGGCTAGAGCACTGTGGTAACAGAGGCTGCACGGCAAACCTGCTCCAACCAGTTTTTGTTCCGCTTTGAGCTTAAATTTGGCTCTTGCCCTTCAAGCAAACTACACTTTTTGAAATCCAAAATAAAATCAAAAATTACATATTTTTAATAAGTTGTATTTGGGCAGTTATGAAACAAATTGTACATCTCTGTGTATTTTGTCTTACCTTGTCCCTCCAGGTCGTTGTCCATGACATCTGCCTGAGTGATCCACTCCATATAGCCCTTGAGGTCTTCATCCAACTGTTGGGTTTCCCTCAGCATTTGAAACTCTCCACGGGCATTGGCCTTCTCTCGCTCTTTCGTGAACTCACTAGTGAAAAGCAAGTCATTTGAACTCAATTGTCAGAATACTCAAAATAGGGTTTGGAGAAGTGGGCAGATTGAGTAAATCATGGTAATGCAAAGTAACGTATTGGAAGGGTAGTAGTTAGGTATATTCCTACCCACTGAGCACGCCAAGAACCAGGTTGAGCACAAAGAAGGAGCCAACCAAGATGAGTGTGGTGAAGAAAATCCATGGCCATTCCATTCCAATAGCATCATTTACCTGTCAGAAAAAGTACACTTTTTTTTGTCTTTATCAAAGCAATAGAAAGATTTACAACTTACATTTTGTAATTACCAACATTTACACAAACACTGCCAAGTTTCCAATGTGTGAAATGACATAGAAAGTGTATATTTATGGGAAATACACTTTGATGCCCTCTTACCCACACTAACTTTATGGTGCAAGACTGAATTATAAATAGAAAGCATGTGCTAACTGTTGTTGGAATTCGGATTTCTGTTGACTGAAATGTAACGTATACTAATGCTCATTTCCAGATTTTGATTCATTATAATTTATTCATTCCAAATGGGCAATTTATTTTTACAATCCAGCCAATCCATGAACTGTAAACCAAATGAATACATAAACCAACAACAGCATTGAAACATCAGAATCAAATTCATTGTGCCAGTGACAGTAAGTGCACAGATCAATGGGTTTCCTTTAGTAGCCCTAGAGATTGTTTTTGTGCAGGCACATAATAGAGATAAAAGAGAATTCCCTGGAAAGTGCAGTGCAGTACAGTGCAGGCTTCAACTTGAAATGTTCATAGTAAACTCAGGATGAGTTGAAAATTAGCTGCACATTTGTTATCTCTGCTATATGTTTCTTTTAGTGGCAGCAGGCAAAAAAAAAATCAGTAGCACAAAAAATAATATTTGTATAAAGGAAATCACAAGAATTACTGAAACCTGGTAAAAAAAAAAGAATGTATTAACTTTAGAAGGGGGTTGTTGCTGTACTAATGTTTGTTTGTTTGTTTGTTTGTTTTGTCTTGTTTCTGTTAGTCATGTCCCACACACAATCGTGTTTTTACAAATTCTCTCACTGTTTTACCCCATCACTTAATAATTTTTGTGTGAGCAATCAAAAAAAATACACGTTTGGTTTGTGGACTGCGCAAAGGTTTTAAGTGTGTTACCAGTTTCCGTGTTTGTACAGCAAGCGCAAAGAGAATCCAATCCAATTCAATCCAACTTTATTTATAAAGCGCTTTCATCAAACCAGAGCAGAGACAAAGTGCTGTACAGGCCTAAAATAAGGTACAATAAAAATAAGTAAAATAAGGTACAATAAAAATAGATAAATAATAATAATAATAATAATAATAATATCAAAAGTCTCACACTGGGTCGAAAGCCAGCGAGTAAAAATGGGTCTTGAGGTGTTTTTTAAAAGTTGTGATTGAAGGGGCCTGTCTGATTTGGAAGGGCAGATTGTTCCACATTTTTGGAGCAGCGATGGAAAACGCTCTGTCCCCTCTCAGCTTCCCCTTTGAGCTGGGTACTGCTAGGAGGAGCTGATCAGCTGACCTCAGAGAGCGAACAGGAGAGTACCGGTGAAGCAGCTCAGAGAGATACGGTGGGGCAAAGCCGTTTAAGGATTTATAAACAAATAAAATAATTTTAAAATGGACTCTAAAATGCACAGGGAGCCAGTGGAGCGAGGCCAGAATTGGTGTGATGTGATCCCTCTTTGGTGTCCCAGTTAAAAGTCGTGCAGCAGCATTTTGAATGTGCTGAAGACAGGAGAGGGAAGACTGGCTGACTCCTAAATAGAGAGCATTGCAGTAATCCAGCCGGGATGTAACAAAAGCATGGATTACTGTTTCGAAGTTTTGAGTGGACAGGATGGATTTTACCTTTGCCAGCTGCCTTAAGCGGAAAAAGCTGGACTTCACTACAGCACTAATCCGCGTGTCAAGTTTAAAATCACAGTCCATCTTAAAACCTAGATTTGTAACTGTTGGCTTTATATACTGTCCACCCATCTATCCATTTATCCATTACTCAATCATAGCCGCTCGTGAGGTTTCTCCGAGAGGACGCTTAAGAGATCCTCTGGTTATGCCATGGATGAGCATTTTGTTGAGCATTTTATTATTAATAATTATGAATTATTATATTGTTTTACATTCAATTAAAAGAAAATTAAATTCACAGTAAATATGAACTTCAAAATAATACTTCAAAAACCATGCATGCAAACCAGTTTGCTGTAACACTAGAATATTAACTTACCCAATAGAGGACATCGGTCCACCCTTGTGTGGTGATACACTGGTAGACAGTGAGCATGGAAAAGCCAAGGTTGTCAAAGTGGGTGATTCCATGGTTTGGGCCTGGCCAGCCAGCTCGACACTCTGTGCCATTGATGGTACAACGGCGACCATTCCCTGCTTGGGCACATGGAGCTGGCTTTTCGTTTTCCGCCGTAGCAATGATGTCTAAGGGCCAAAAGAAGGTTATTTCAATGATTAGGTTGAAGTCTGTGTGTTTTTGGTAGAATGCAAAGCTATGTAAAGTGGAAAGGTCACACATGTACAGGTGCATCTCATATTAAAAGAATGTCATGGAAAAGCTAATTTGTTTCTGTAATTTAATTAAAAAAGTGAAAGATCCATAAATTCTAGATTCATTAGAAATCAATGAAATGTGACAAAATTCAAGTTTTTGTTTGATGGACAAATATTCCATATTGTAGTGCATTAAAGTCATTATCGATTTACATACAAATGACCTGAAGTGTTGCGATTCTTTGTAAAAAGTGAAGATGTTGTGAAGTAAAACAAAATATAGAAAACTTAATTATATAACAATAAATAATGTCAGCAATGGCCCCAGTAGAAATCCACCAATTGGTGCATCCATAACCCTGTTGTGCTGCATACTATACCTGTGCCTGTGTAGTAGCAGGTCTTGTGCATTTTGCACTTGAAGAGCTCCAGTCCCATAATGGAGTAAATGGTTACCATGAAAAAGACCAATAAGGTGATGTGAAAAAGAGGTAGCATAGACTTCAGGATGGAGTTCATCACCACTTGGAGGCCTGAGAGGAAAGAGGATGTATGTTGAAGTTCATCGAATCTCTAGAAATCTGAATGGTAATTTACCATAATGTGATTTTTATCCAAGTATTCATCCAGGGTGAATAACAGTTTGTTTTAATGAACTTAATTGATTTAATCAACTATATCATGATGAAATTCAAAATATACAAAGCATCTAAATCAAGGCAGACCAGGTACTTACTGGGGACTCCAGACACCAGTCTGAGGGGTCGGAGGACTCTGAACGCTCGCAGAGCTTTCATGTCAAAGCCACCACCTTTTTCAACTTCTTCAGCCTCGACTCCACTGAGGTGGTTAATGGCCTCCACTACCACAGTGAACAAGCTGGAAACATAGAAACAGAATATATGATATTGTCTTCTGATATCAAAACATTAGATGTTTTAAAAATGGTTGTTTCAAAACAGTCTACATGTACAATACAAGGCTAGAAGCATTAAGCATCTTTCATGCCTTTTTATGCTGATTGACAGGTGTCACATCGTTTCTGCTTCTTTATTCAAATCTGTTTCCCAAACTTGCATCAATGTTTCCCTCTCTTGCATCTTTGTCACTCCCACTAAAGAATGAAGATGTGACTATTATTAAATGTGCTGTGCATTATAACAAGTACAATGCAATAAGCTGGGTAACACAAGAGCTGCTAGTGCTCACTGCATGAGTGAATGTCTGCTGAACTGTCCCATGTTGAGCAATGTTTATCTCATGAAAAGGGGAGTAAGCCATTTGTTTTATTGTGTGTTGGTAATGTTAGTAACCGAGTTTCTATACATTCAGCAACTACAGCCCTGTTTAACTGTCCATATGAGCTTACTGGTATCAAGTAAAGCCCTCTAACGTCACGTTAACGTCAGGCAGAAATTAATGTGTTCACCTGGGTCTTTTGTTCCCACTGAAAGCCGCACCGAGGTGAGAAACACCCCTGTGTATTGCAGGGTCAATTGACCAGGATCTGAATGCAGCATGTTACCATTCCCATCGCACATAAAAGCAGGATCGACGCGGCTTTTTCAGCCAGTGGGAAAGGGGTGTTAGAGAGAACAGTCGCAATGTCTTTCATCCTATCTATTTTGAGACATATTTCAGCATCATGTAAATGTCAAACACACACACACACACACAATTTGTGATTAGGAAAAACAAAAACATGAGACAACGTAAGGCTAGTCCACCAGTGCGACTTTAGCAGGCCTAGTCACACTGTTGCTGTAAACTGTCCCAAGAATGTGTCACGAATGAGAAGCATCGCAGATGAACCTATCAAGCGCACGGCTGCAAGGATTAACACTTTCCTCTTAAAGAAGTGACGTCAATTGGTGATTGAAAAGCAACTTGAACTGACTTGGTTTTAAGGTTCATTTGTGAATAAGGTTTAGGTAAGGGTTATTGTAAGGGATGGGGTTAGGCATTTAGTTTTGATGGTTAGGGTAAGGGGCTAGGGAATGCATTATGTCAACGAATGTACTCATAATATGTATAAGCGTAAACCTAAACACTTCTATTAAAATCAGGAGGGGATCAGAATTACATTTTATTTAAAAGATAAAAGATGTATTATAATACAAGATAAGTAAAAGTTCCAGCCAAGAGTTAGTGTCACTCTACTATTTTGCAAAGCTATGAGACAACAAAAACAGCAAGTCAATTGACATGACTTTCAGAACATTAAATTACAAATGAATGTGGATCCACACAAACTTCTCGACTTACCCAACAGATACACAAACAAAATCCAAAATGTTCCAGCAGTTTCTTAAGTATGCATCCGCATGGAAAAGGAATCCATAGGCAACAATCTTCAGGAAACACTCTATAGAAAAGATGAGGAGGAAAATGTACTCCAGGCTTTCCTGTAAAACAACAACAACAAGAGACTTGATTGAATCTGTAATAAACTGTAACTCATAAATTAAAATTCAAAAACAGTTCGAAGTTTCCTTTAACATTAGGACATACTAATGCTTGAAGAAACATCAGACTTTCAGTTATTGATATGGATTAAGTAATTTCCATGGTTGTCACTGGACTTTACACCAATATGTAGCAAACATTCTTTTTAAATCAAACTAAAGCTGTCTGTGTTTTTTCTTTTTCTTCTCAGTTCTGACACTTCTGGTTGGTCGTAAAATCATCTCCCCATGCACGTTTCTAACGTAATGCAATTTAACATAACATGTCATTCTAATTCACTTCTATGTCCAACCTTCTAATCTACGTAACTTCATGTCACTTACAAACTCACATATCACTGGAATGTTTTACAGCCCACAAAGTTTATGATTTACGATTGGTCACAATCCCCTACACAGCACTTTGTCATTCAGCACAAAACTTCATGTAGCACAAGAACATTCTGAGAAATTCTGTACTTTTCTGCTGTTTTGTCAAAAGGAATGAGAGCAATGGACTGTACTAATGTACAACCTGTTTTATTTTTCAAATTGTTATTATGAGCAATTTTTTCTTTTGTTCTTCTTCTTGTGTTCTACCATCTTCTATTTATTTCATCAGTTCTCGTTTTACCCACACCTTTTATTTCTCTCACAGAAGTATGTGAGTGTGCCTCTTCCACTAACACTTCTAATTCCATGGCATTACATTTCTCTTTGCGCTTGCAGTCACTCTGCTCTCCATCCAAACGCTCCATGGCAGAAAACAGTAACACGTGCCATTGTGATGTTATCTTAGTTGATCACACACAAAACGCCCATCTACCAAACGTGCAATCTGTTAGAATGCTCAGGAAATGTAGCACTCTTTATTTTGGATCGCAGGCGATCATGCCTTTAGTGCCTAAACCGGTGGTTCAAAAGCTTTTTAGACAACAGTAGCCAAAGATAACCCTAACTCAAAGGTCTTTACTATAAATATACAGGATATGGTTACATAAGGGACCATTCTCTATCACTCAGACTAAAAGACAACAAGCACTCTGCAAATCTACAAATAAATATTTAACATGGCATGTCTTTACATTGCATAACTGATTGCTTTGATAGGTTTTTCTTCTGTCTTCATATAATACAAATGTAATATAAAACAGCTAGTGTATGTGTTACTGAGTTCTTCATTATGCTGACACCTTCCGAACCACTGGCCTTAACCACTATCAGTATTCACTATACATTACAATATCCATTTGGCACAACCACAAGCATGCTAACGCACCAAGTTGGTGTTGGTGTTGTTGCTGTCCTCCTCAGGCATGGGCAAGTACACAGCCAGGGCCACACAGTTGGCAAAGATGGCCAGTAGGATTATGATTTCAAATGGTCTGAAAGTGATGTATAGGAAGCGTACATCCCAAACAACCCATTGTAACACACAGATAGATGTCACAAATGAAAACAGCAAACTCCTTTCAGCCCAGTTCTCACCAAAGCAACGCAACTCAACTAATTGTAACTGATGCAACAGGCCTCCTTCATTACCTTTAACACAGCTTTCTGAAACAGGACATTTCACATTGCTGCAAAGGGTATACACGGTAGCTGGTTTCCATAGCAGCAGAGATGTTCTTGCACAGATGAGAGCCAGAAAAGAATCAGCATCCCACTCTCCATGCACCTGCGTCCTGCTAGAAAAGTAATTGAGTTTAGCACTCAGTTGTTTTTTTGTTTTAGTTTCGACTAACGTTCATGAATACAACGGATCACAACTCGTGATTAATGTACGTTGTATAAAGGTTTTTCAGTAACGGATCGGATGATATTTTGGATAAATAACAACAGGCAAAGATAACAACAAAGATAGGTATATAAAGCCTTTTAAACATGGTCAGCAATAAAAAAAAAGCCGGTGTCCACATCATCATTAACAAAAACCCCAACTGAAGATTTTCATTTATGTTTAAATCAAATTTTAATAAGCCTTTATGAATAAAAAAAGGGTGCAGACACCATGGACAAAACATGGACAATAAATAAAAAAATAAAAAGCTTGTGTCTTCATTATCACATGAGCCCCGAGCCTTTCCAAGCCGACAGTGTCAGGTGGGCGGACTCACACATTCTGGGTCAAGAGCTTGGTAAGCACCCGCACACATTGCACCATGCGTTCTAAAACTGTCAGTTTGCACTGTTGCAACTCTTCTCTGAAACATTCTAAAATAGTTGCGTTGCATTGCTTTGGTGGGAACTGGGATTTACCCCACACACACACACACACATACATCTGTGCCTCAAATAGTATAACGTATAACATGTAACATTAACTTTTAAGTAAATATGATCTGGAGGAGCAACAATCACATGTTATGTTAACTTAAATGTTTGATACAGGAGTCCTTCTTCCTCAGCCCCTTTATCAAGAAGGATACTTCCACTCCACAATGCTGATGGCTGCCTTGCGGATGGGATTCTTCAGTGTCAAGAAGAGGAGAGAGCGTGCGGGCCTCGGGTTGCCTCCTGTAGCCATTAGCTTCTTTAGCTTCTCTTTCTGTTTTCTTTTCAAAGTTTCCTCATCCATGATGTAGGATGACAACGGGGGACTGCTGCTGTCCACCATTGTGGCTTCTGGAGAGTATTTGTACTAAGTATACTTTAAAATTGAAGTGGTATTCCAAAAGTTCTGTCGAAGATTGTTAAAAAAAGTGGTAGTCTTGTCTGTCCATTTGTGGCCCTTCAGAACTTGGTTCAATCATCTCTCCCTCTGTCTTGCTGATGGTTTGACTGAGCACCCTCTCTGTCTCTATCCGTGGAATGGCAGCTGTCGTCTCTACTTGTAAGGGATTGGTTTACTGAACAGCTGTTTGGTCAAGAGAATAAATATAGACAATGAGCATGTCGGTCAAAGCATGAGGTGACAAAAGAGGACCTTTGTACCGGTGGATATTATTATATATATACAGTATATTATATTTTTGGGAAGTGAATGCGTGCCAAATTGAGAGGGGGAGAAATACAAATCGTGAAATAAATATCTAATAAAATAAAAGGATAACAGTCCCTGGGGTACTGTGGGAGAACAAAGTGAGAAATCTGCATCAAAAGCCACCAGTGACTTTCTTTATGCTTTTATTTAGTGATAAGATACATAACAAGCTTAACAAAACAAGACACAGGATTTTTAAAGGTGGGCTATGTAACTTTGGGTGAAATATATATTCGCATAACTTAATAAACCAACTTTCCTCAGGAAAATTAATCCCTGAGACAATATTTGTACTTACAAAGCTACCTTCAAAGTTACCGTTTCATGGTTCACATTTTTATTTTTACAATTAAAACTAAAACACATGCAATACACACAATACACAACAACAAAAACAGAAGGCAAAAACATAGCTTGAAGGTGGATTTCCTAAACATCAGTAAGTGTTGGAGCTATTCTGTTACAATATTTAATGACACAAACATTTATTTAGTTTGTTTATTTAGTATAAAATGATATATAATATTTATGTTTATTTCCTCATTTGTATTATAAGTTTAAGTGAATTTGTTCTTGCTTTTATTTTGAAGTTATTGGGCAGCTGTGACACACGGGGGGGGGGGGGGGGGGGTATACTACGAAACAAACTCAACAGAGCCCGGCTCTCTTTTTTTGATCTGGTTCAACATAACACATACCCTCGCTCAGAGCTAACCGGTATCACGAAGGCAGTTATCAACCTCTTATGTTGAACGAGGGTTTCAGCTTCAGGCTCTGTGCGTGTCCCCATGAGAGGGGGCGTTTGGCCGTCATTTGACTCTGTTTCCGCACTGACTGGACTGATCTTGTGCCGCTAACTTTACACTAACGGACTGATTGCGAGCAGCTGACTTCGCTGACTTCACAAGAGTTTGTCAGTCTGAATTATCACAGAACAGCAGAAAACAGAGAGCCGAAAAAAACTCTTACTGCAAATAAGGAGAGAGTGGAATGTTGTCAGAAAATTGGGCTACTGAATTGATTAATTTATTTTACAGATCGTTCTCGCAGTGCGTAACGTGACATTATAAAGCAATTAAAGGTTGAACTCTGATTTAAACAGTACACCATTTAGCCTAGTTGAATGATAATCCTACACTTAATAATCTGATTTAAGTCTGACACTGTCCCCTAATGAATAGCATAGCCTATGTGGAAAACCACTGTAGTTTTGGGCCACATCAAAATTAATACAATTTTGATTTTGATTTAGGCTAATAGCCCTTTATTTGCATCTTATAAATACCATTAAAATAAATAGCCTAGATACAAAACCTGTAGTCTGTATTTTCCGGACAAATATGAATCTACTGTGAGAAGCTTAACCTGCGAGTCTGCAGCGATGTCCGAACTGTGACAGCTGTCACCTGTCACGTCCCAACTGTAATCGCTACTGATGAAAAGAAAGAAGCCTACAGTGAAATAATGTTGCAACCTGTGATTTTATAGAACGCTTCATTAAGAGCCAGTGTGTGTAGATCGCCAGGTAAAATCATTTGAGGTGAGAGCATAGAGTGGCGCTGCATAGGTCTAGGCTATTTTAAATTTTCTGCATCAATAACTATGCATGTGGCAAAAAGCCGCAGCGCGATGTTACAATTCACTCTAATGTAAGCCTTATGCCACGGCCTCGTTTTGTTCATTTACTTACTGATCAATATGTTTACTGATTTAACTAGTTTACTCAGTGAGAAGTATCGCTCAGACAATATAGTCAGGTCCGCGGGATTTCAAAATGTGTAGTTTCCTTAAAGGGCAGCGCTCTAAGAGCCGAATTTAAACTCAAACTCTGCAACAAAAACTGGTCTGGGCAGGTTAGCCGTGCAGCCTCTGTTACCACGGTGATCTAGCCAGGTAAAAAGAGAGCCACCTTTCGTGATAGGGCACTTTACACTGTGAAAACGTGACAGTTTTCCAGTTTTTGGTTTAAAAAAAAACCCCGTTCAGACAAAATTTATCTGACATCTTCACCCGTGCACATGTTTTCAGAGGAAACGGGCCGAAATCACTGTAGTAGCAGTGTAGCAGCCATGCCAAGCCAATAGTCAGCGGTGACACAGCCTAGTAGATAGCTCTTCCGGTACAATTTGATGCATAAAACCTTACTGTAACCGAAAATTAATGCCACTAACGTTCATAAAGCGTTTGGTGTAAGGTTGGGGTTACAAATATTGTAAAAGACAAGCTTTCTGTCCTCTTATTTCACCGCATTGAACTCGTAAAAACAGAAGACTTGCTGACAGTGAAGGGGCTTCGTGAGCGGATACCTTCCTGTTAGGCGTACTTCAAAATAAAAGTCAACTCACGTGTGTCCAGTGAAATGCTATTAATGTTTAGCCAGTGAAATGCTTTTACTGTGAAGCCGTAGCCTTAATGCTCCTTTTGTTGAACAGTAACTTAACCGCTGCGCGCTGAACTATGGATAGTGTTTTTTAATGTAGAGAGAGCCCTGTCCCTGCCCTGGCATAGAAGCTACACACGTTTATTTGGCTAGAAAAACCGGCAGAGCACAAATCTTTCCCCAGACAAAGTGGCCGGCGGTCTCAATAACTTACTAATCGCTTAGACTAAATTGGCGAGTGTTAGGCTATAGTTTAGCCCTGCACGTCACTCTCCGCTGATCACAGTGATGGTGCCGTGGAGACACCGTTCATGTTGTCTTCTAACTTTATAACTCGCTTGTGTTGTGGATATTTTGACAGCAAGTTATAGACTACGCATGTGTGAGGGTGGAGCCGTGACGTCAGCGTTATCAGGGGAAATGGTTTCGGTGTTTACAGGAAACCAAAACCGTTAAGTTTTCCAAAAAATCCTCCCTGGGAGGTGATCTCAAAAACCTGCGGTTTCATGCCTGCGTTTGCTGTTTTCCTGTAAATGATATAGTGCAAACGCGGGAATTTTTCCGCGTTTGCACCGTTTCGTGTTGTCGTGTAAAGTGCCCCTTAGACTCAACAGACCTCGCTCAGCCCTTAGGGGCACTTTACACGACAACACGAAACACCCTCACACATGCGTAGTCTATAACTTGCTGTCAAAATACCCACAACACAAGCGAGTTATAAAGTTAGAAGACAACATGAACGGTGTCTCCACGGCACCATCACTGTGATCAGCGGAGAGTGACGTGCAGGGCTGAAATATAGCCTAACACTCGCCAATTTAGTCTAAGCGATTAGTAAGTTATTGAGACCGCCGGCCACTTTGTCTGGGGAAAGATTTGTGCTCTGCCGGTTTTTCTAGCCAAATAAACGTGTGTAGCTTCTATGCCAGGGCAGGGACACGGCTCTCTCTACATTAAAAAACACTATCCATAGTTCAGCGCGCAGCGGTTAAGTTACTGTTCAACAAAAGGAGCATTAAGGCTACGGCTTCACAGTAAAAGCATTTCACTGGCTAAACATTAATAGCATTTCACTGGACACACGTGAGTTGACTTTTATTTTGAAGTACGCCTAACAGGAAGGTATCCGCTCACGAAGCCCCTTCACTATCAGCAAGTCTTCTGTTTTTACGAGTTCAATGCGGTGAAATAAGAGGACAGAAAGCTTGTCTTTTACAATATTTGTAACCCCAACCTTACACCAAACGCTTTATGAACGTTAGTGGCATTAATTTTCGGTTACAGTAAGGTTTTATGCATCAAATTGTACCGGAAGAGCTATCTACTAGGCTGTGTCACCGCTGACTATTGGCTTGGCATGGCTGCTACACTGCTACTACAGTGATTTCGGCCCGTTTCCTCTGAAAACATGTGCACGGGTGAAGATGTCAGATAAATTTTGTCTGAACGGGGTTTTTTTTTAAACCAAAAACTGGAAAACTGTCACGTTTTCACAGTGTAAAGTGCCCCTTAATCTCGCTTCGTAGTATACTCCCCGGGTTTCTATACTGTATGTAGGGGTAGGCGGGCATAGGTACTACAGGCACGGAAGGGTCATGTTTCTTTCAAGAGAGACAAAGGAGTTGAGGCAGCAAGTTCCCATTGTTGCACATTTGTTTGTTTGCTTGCATACTGGAAAATAAACCTTCAGAAACCCAAAAGCCTGGCTGTCTGGACAGTTGACTCTTTTCCCTCATTGCGTGAGATTCGTCCCCCTGGTGCCTCAGTGGCTGTTTTATTTTGATTCCTTTTTTTTCAAGTTATCTATTATTGAGGACAAATTGTCATTAGATAAAGTAAAAAAAATAAAAAAAAGTATTTCCCCCCTAAAAAAATTCAAAAAAATACATTTGAAAGTTTACGGACTTTGGAGGATGTGCACGGTGACACGCAATACGTCACGAAGTTCATACATTTTTTCATTAATTTTTGTTTTGTTTTGTATGATTTAACTGCTTTTATGAAGCATCTTTAAGCATTTAGAGAAGTGCAATATAAATGTGATGCACTGATGCAGAGGGATGCCCAGTGTGTGATAAATGTGTTTTTTCTGTATTGAAGAAGAAAATAAAAGGTGTGGAAATGAACTGAGATTGAAACGAGTTTGAGACAAAAAAGAAATGTCGGACACTGCATAACAGCAAAAAGTGACACGGCTTCTGTGAGTGCTGGAAGGTCAAATTTACAGCCAAAGGCTTGGCATTTTTTTGTCAAAATGTGCCTAGAGTAAAAAAAAAGTCTCTGAAATGCAAACAAGCAAAAAGTACAAATGGGTGCCTTGATTTTTCTTGGATCTACAACCTGCCAGAAAGTGAAGTTGAAAGACAAAATACATATTTCGGTAACACTTTACAAATAGGTACACAAAATTGTACTAGCTACTACATACCTACTACATAGATATGTGTTACCTACTACATAGGTTTTTTTTTGTGTTACCTACTACATAGGGGTTTTTTTTGTGCTACCTAACACATGGGTTTTTTTTTTGTGTTACCTACTACATAGGGTTTTTTTTGTGCTACCTAACACATAGGGGTTTTTTTTGTGTTACCTACTACATAGATTTTTTTTGTGCTACGTAACACATAGGGTTTTTTGTGTTACCTACTACATAGGGTTTTTTTTGTGTTACCTACTACATAGGTTTTTTTTGTGCTACCTAACACATAGGGGTTTTTTTTGTGTTACCTACTACATAGGGGTTTTTTTTTTGTGCTACCAATGTGTTAGGTAACACAAAAAAAAACCTATGTAGTAGGTAACACACAAAAAAAACCCTATGTGTTAGGTAGCACAAAAAAAAACCTAACACAGGTTTTTTTTTGTGTTACCTACTACATAGGGTTTTTTTTTGTGCTACCTAACACGCGCTGGTTATCTGATGCTGGTCGCCCATGTGCAAACAAAAGAGACGACAGAACCTCCAGACAACCAAACTGTGGCTCCTGATCCAGAGGAAAGTGCTTCGAAGATTTCATGTCCTAATCAATCTCATTCCAAAGTACATTTTCAGTTATCCAAAGTACCACCCACTTCCTCTGCAAGAATAATGGTTGAAGCTGATAAAGCAGCACTAATGGAGCGAATTGCTGCATTAAAAATGAAAAATGTTCTAGAAGCCAAAGAAGGGGAAGAAAGGGAAAGGAAAAGTTTGCTCTTGAAACTGAATTGGCAGCAGCCAATGCAAAACTGTATGTGCTGTAAATCAACTCAAAGTGTGGTTCCAAAGCATTCAATGGAATGAACTCTTATTTTGAAAGGAACAGGGCTCAAAGAACAAGCCGACTGATAACATTTTGGGACTTTCTGTCCCAGAAAATGCAAATAAAAGTGAAATGCTGAGTGAATCACAATCTCAAGGTGTGGTATCCAGGCCTGAAGAAACAGCTGTGACACAGATTGACATTAGCCTGGCACCGCCCGCCTACCTACTTCCGCTCAATGTTCATTTCCCTTCAGTCGTCTGGGTCAGATTTTTGGCGGTCCAATCAGCGAACAGAGGGAGTAGCTCAGAAACGCACAACACATGTCACGACCAAACGTTATGTGATTGGTTGGCAGATCCACAATAACACTGGGCACATCCAATAGTTTCAAACTTCAAGTGAGTTAACGTTTGTCAATTGAGCAATTCCAGACCTTCTGTACAAATGAAATTAAGTACGATGGTCTGGTAGGACCAGGCTAGATTGACATCAGACCTGCAACAGATATTCATGATTCACAACCTGCCAGACACAATAAAGCCCCAAATGCAGATCATGCTAATCAAAGGAGAAAAAGAAGCACGTTTGCAACCAGTATCACTGCAGTAAATAAAGGAGATTAAAGTTATGAAGACAATGAGATCAAGTCCTCCTCGTCTGCCCAAAGTAATATCAAATGCTGTTTATTTTGCCAACAAACAAGTCACTCAAATCAAGTCAGTAATTTATCACCCGCACTGTGATTAACAAAGCCTGAACATATTTATGGACGTTGCGATTGCATCTATATTTAATAAGTTTGAAAAGCAGGTGTTTAACTGTTGCACACAGACGGCTGGTGAGGAGGAAACAAAAGATGACGGATAAAGCTTTTTTTTCTGCTCGTGTTATGTTTGGATTGACAAACAGAAATAATTCAGACATTGGCCATCCAGCAATGCCACTTTGGAGCTTTTGGATGACTAAAGGCTTATTTGTAGCCACTCACAAGAAAGAGTCACGCATGCATTTCCTGGTGATACCCCACTATTATATGCCTTTCCAACTGAAAAAAATCCCTGCGTTGACCCGCGTCAATGTGTTTTTTTTGTTTGATGGGAAAGGTTTCACCCTCCATTTAGATCAGGGAACTTATGGCTAACTCTTCCATGACTTCAGTTTAACTATATTCATTCTGACCCACACTCGGACTTTATTTTTGTTAATGTGCTCTTCCAAAAAACCAACATACGTCTACTTCTCATCTCTTTTTGACTGCATACATCGTTCTGCAAATGGAATGGCATCACAACCTTTGTGGCGATATCTGTTAAACAGGCAGACAAATCGTTAAAACATTTAAATAAATTGCATTTAGTATTTACATGGGGGAACAAGAAATAAGTTACAGATTAAAAGAGAAACATAAAATATTTAAACATTATTGTAAAATGGGGGGAAAAAACACTAGAACATTTGTTTTTGATTATTTTATTTTAAATATATGTTAATGTAAAAACATCCTACATGTTTTTTTCTTTTGTTTCCGTACTTCTGTCAACCTCCAACCAAGCAGTCTTTTCACCACTGGTGACAGCACATTAGTAGTGACTGTATTTACAAAGGGATATGGTGCCCCCTTGTGTAATGTTACAATACAATAAAGTGCTTTTAAACTTTTCCACCAAAGCAGATCGAAATGAAGTCTTTGGATATAATCCAAGTCTTACCATATTATTATCCTATGTGGTGATAAAATAAATAACGCAGCAAACAAAAAAGCTCCAGGAGCGGAACACAGCAGTAAGATCTGGCTCCCATTAAAGAGCTGTAATTCCCAGCACTACTCCCTTCCCCGCCCCCCCTGGGTCTTTAAATAGGCCTGCTTGGTCTGTGAGATGCAGCTGTCTAGCATGGTTTGATTGACATAAGCCTTTAAAGGCCAGTATGTAAACCTTTAAACTGCTGATTGTAAATATTATATGCAACGTTGTAATACACATCTTAATATATCATTTATCATGTTCTCTAAAATCCTTGGAAAACACTTATTTAGATCTCACTTCATGACTTTATTTAAAAGTCACCTGAAATCTATTCGAACAAAACTTTTAATTGGCTCATTCAAAGTTAAAAGGATCTTTTACTGGTTTTAGAATATCACAAGTAAAAGTTTCCCAAACCATATTAGAATGCTGGAGAAATATCTCATAGATAAGTGACCTACTGTAAATTAACCTAATATCCTTGCACTCATTGATTCCTTTGCTCGCCCCCGCCTCTCTACTATTTCACTCCTCCCCCTTACTTGGGCCCCCTTTCCTCTCTGCTTGCCTTCTGTTCTGTCATTTTTGTTTCAGGTCCTCTGTCTTAACCTTCTGTCTTTATCTACATCTTGTCATCTTAATTATTACTACACTGACTTTTTGAACCAACACATTTTCAATACAGTTATTTTTTCACCATGGCTGAAAGAAATCGTATGCTGATGAGAAGGAAGGAGAGAAGAGAAAAAGATGCAGCTGAAATGACCAAAGATGTTAAGGAAGAAAAATGTGAAGGTGAGAGGACAGTGGATAATGGAGAGGCTCCAGCAGCTGAGGAGGAAATCACCAACGGTGCAGAAGTTAACGAGATTGAGCCAATGGAACTGCCTCCATTTGAACTCATCGCAGGGTAGGTCCATATCACCAAGTTGGGTTGATTGAACGGTTGACAGAGCTAATGCATGACACATCTGTTATCTCATTCTACATTTGCTTTATTAATACAGTTTTTATTTGGCTATTGAGACCATTACTCTTGTCTGAAGTCTGAATCTGATTCTTTATTATTAAATGTGATGGATACGTAACGTGTTCATGCCTTAAGTGGTCAATCAGCAAGTGCCTTGCAGGTACTGATTATAAGACATTTCACTAATGCAATATCTACAATAATAACTGAAAACCTGTCCTCTAACCTGCGGTGGTGTATTGTGCGGGTTTTGTTGAAGCTACTTTCAAAATGTCCAAACGTAGATTTGGATCAAACTCTTTCATCAATTAAAATTTGATTTATTTTTCAAACAGTAAACTTCATTAATGGTGCTTGAAGGAACTTTCAGTTTTTTTGTTAATTCTAGCGGCCCCTTTGGACAAAATCAGTAGTGTTTTTATATGCCGGCTGTTGTCAGGGTGAGCCATGACAAAGGCATTAAGAAAAACTATATAAAAATAGCATTATTTGCACTGATTGTCTTTGTTGCTGTTACATGTAATTTATGATCATCAGAGGCAAAATGAGACTGTTTCAGAAATATTAAAAAGTTCCTAGTAGCACAACTTATACTGAGTATCCCCCAGAACTTGTCATTTCAAAATAAAAACTTAATGTCACTGTACTGCTTTGACTTAAAAACATCAGGTTAATGAGATGACTGGGTGAACAAAAACTCCTGTTTCATTAGGGTTGAGAATAGAATAACAAGCATCATATTAATTTAGCAACATACAGTATGATTTTGTTTAGTTCAGTAAATCTAGTTGCATATTCACCATAATGATTAATGTTAATGAAAAAAATAAAACCCCAAGGGGCTTTTAGGGGGTATTCACACCTGCCGTGTTTAGTTTGGCTGAAACAAACTCAGGTGCACTTCTGCCCTTGGTGCGCATCTTTCAGGATGGTGTGAATACAGCAATCGCACTTGGGGGCAGACCAAACAAGCGCACCGAGACTCAGCTGAAGATGTGGTCTTGGTGCGCTTCCTAATGCATTCTGCTGCAGTTCCTTTGTGGTGTGAATTTGTCCCGGCCTCGATCCGACACAAATGCAGGAAGCACTGTCGTCAGGTTCACATTATGGGAAAGGGTTTTTGTCGCCATTGTTGACAAAATGAGTCGTGGTTTGAGCAGGAGCCCTTCGCCAATATGGCCTATTACATTTAATAGAGAAGACGCGTAAAACGGTGTGTTCCATCACATGAAGGAGAGGGGAACATCTCCCGCACAGTGTGTGTTTTAATTTTGCTTCTCATGTTAACGGGTTAGACTGTTAATACTATCCCTGTGTCAGCCACGTCAAACTGACAAACAGCGGACACACAGCTTGAGCAAACTCTTGGGTGATTTTGACTGGGTTCAAATTGACCCGGATACATTTGTATTTTTAAAAAGCACTAATTAATGGGGAATCAGAAAACAATTATATGAAGTCAAAGAAAAGATTGACAAAGTCTAGAAAAATTGGAATGATAGGCACCTGTAAAATATTTCAAAAAGTGTACCTACTTTTACTGGGGTCAAAACACCCCAGTTGGTTGGATGAGGATTAGGGCATCTACATTCTTTATAAACTGTATGCGTGGGATCGATTAAAGCCTGCATAGTTCATTTTACCTGCTATAACACATTTTTATTTGACTTAAATCCCATTTTAGCTCTGCAGTCATCATTGTTGGTCTTGCAGATACAAGATCCACTGTCTTGTAGTCTGTTACTTAAACCTCAGAGAATTCTGACAGATGGTTTTTAGATGTTAGGTGTCAGACTGAAGTCTTTTTCAGAGTATTCTAGTGTATTGTATTACTTGCCAACTCATGGTCTACATCAGGCGGATCGTAAGGGATAGTCCAATATTTTTGAAGTGGGGTTGTATGGACTACACTATAAGCCTTACAGTGACTGCACTGATCGCCATAGTATAAGGAGGTTGGGGGAGATGTCGCTGTCGCTCTAACTATGCCTAAGTACCCCATTCAACACCTCTCCAATAATACTGAACTATCCCTTTTATGTGGCTGCAATAACTACTTACTAATTAAATAAAAGAATTTGCCATCCCCGAGAACATTTTGAAACACAAAAACGTGTGCTTTTCCTTCTCTAACATAATATCTTTGACTGAGCGGACAGACACCAGTTTGCAATGCAAGTGGTGAACAATCAAATGCTAATTTTGTAAATAAATTTAAGTATGTATTTTCTGATTTTCTTGAAGTAAAGAGGTGTAAAAGTGAGATATGCAGGTTAATAAAAGCTGCATTACAAGAAAATCAGTCTTAAAAAAAGGCAGTCGTGTTTCAGTCTCAGACATGTAGATGGTAAATTTAGCTCTGAGCTGCCGGCTGTTGGCTTGTTGCCCCCACCCTGACAGCTCAAGTTTCAACCTGACACCCATCATACCATCCTTCATGTTCGATGCAATCTCACACAGAACAGAAACAGGTGTGGCCGCTCTATCTCATACCGCTTTCAATTATGTGATCTATTTGAAGGACCATTAGTGGTTTTGCATGGGCGGCTGAGTGACTACAGCAGGCTAATAGCTTACGTTACTGATGATGTTGGGGTTACACATGTTTGCCTTTAATATTACATTAAAGCAATTACCAGACTACAGTTCTATGCGGTTTGGATAATGTGAAAAGTGAGGAGGCAAAGATTAAGACTGTCTGCAAACTCTGTCGTCGATTGGTGCTTACAAGGACGGGAAATACAACTAACATTTTTCGTCACATGAAAAGATACCATCCCTGCTACCTTGAATATGCATGAAACACGCTTTATCCAAAGTTATCTCCACCAGAGATGAGCCCTATGCCTATGGTGTCGTCTGAACACTTCAGAAGGTTGACTGACAGGTGACTGGAGGTTCAGCTGTTGGTGTAGAGGGAGAGGAGTAACGGAGGAAGGAGACAGCCTTGAGGAGAAGTAGTGCTGACGGTCCTGGGCCCAAATACATGTTTTCCAAGCGTCTTGTGCTGCTTCCTCTGTGATCCACCTGCAGGAGGAGTCAGGCACACTCTGAAACCCCAATCACTACACTACGTCCGTTTATGTTGTCTTGTAACTCGTGTGTGGCTATTTGACAGCAATTGTAATAGACTACACATGTGCATAGCGAAGCCTGTATGTCATCATTATCACAGGGAATGGCATTGCTATTTACATGGTGACACTGGAGTTGGGTTTTCAGAAATTTCACCCTGGAACCTTGTTTCAAAAGTTTACGTTTTCATGTCCTCGCGATTGCTTTACAGAGGCCGCAGACACCCTACAAAGTAGACGTGGGCTGTGTGGCCCGGGTGTCATCTAATTTTTTAAACAACAACAAACTGAAACTTGCCGAATAAAACAATGTTTGGGACTTTTACACCTATTTTAATATACTGCAATATCAATGCAGTGATAAAGACAATGATTTATTTTATTATAGACCATTTGAAAAATTATCTGTCTGACTTGGTTTGGAGTATGAGAGAAAACACCAGTTTTATTTTAGTAAAAGATAAATTGACAACTTCAGATACATAAAACATACCAATATGGGATTTGCATCATGTCAGAATGTGAAAACCACTATGCTAATGCTTCTTTCATTTATTTTGTTTTACACAGAGACCGGATTGATCCTTTTGCCTTTAAGTTCCAGTTTAAGAATGTGGAATACTCCTCGGGCCGCAACAAGACCTACCTGTGTTACCTGGTGGATGACAACAAACCAGATGGGCTACTTAGGGGATATCTAGAGGATGAGCATGCAGGGTCTCATGCTGAGGAGGCCTTCTTCATGCAGTGTATTCCAAACTACGACCCTGCACTCAAATACACAGTCACTTGGTACGTACCTTTCCTAAACTGTCGGATTGTATGTGGCAAATTAAAAGATAACTTATTTTTCAGGTGGACAATATTTCCCTGTCGTTTCCAAATTTGGAGAGATATTAATAATAAAGACCTTCCTCCAGTCTGTGGGGATGCACAAATTAAGCTTATGCTATTTGGAGTTATTGTCAAATACTCTGGATGGATGGATGGATATATAGATACTTTAGATGGATAGATAGATTCCCACTGATTGAAGGAGTCCTCCTCTCTCCTTGATCAGAAGGTTGTTGATAGATGGTTATTGCACTTGACAGGGATATCTGTACCGGTTGTTATAGCAGCAGAGCTATAGGAGACTCATTATTAGCACCAAAAGGACTTATTCCGCACGTAAGTGTCAAAAATAAGTTTACTAGGGAAATTCACAAGCATTAATATTTGCTGACTCTCATAATAGAATATTTTGGTGCTTACAGTCTTTTGGGATATCATGTGTATAATGCTTTACAAGGACATGTTAAGACATTTTCTTTAATATAGTAAATATTACCTGTATAATTTCCCTTACATTCATATCATATCACCTGGTAAATTAATTTAGGCAAATGTAGTTGTTGGACAATAAATAAGAATATCTTTCAATATGACCACACCAGCCTCTCATATTATGTAACTTAATAAAGGTACTACAGTGATTTAGTTTTGTGCTTCCATAAAGCTGGGGAACTTGTGAGGTACAGAATGAAAACTGCACAAGACAAGATATCCAGATTTTTAACCAATCTCCTGAAACAGTGGGACCTACCTCTTCTGTATTGCAACTCAATAGTATCTTCCAGTAGAGTAGACACTTCCTTGCTTTGCTGCTTGTTATAGATACAATGCATTATAGTCTGATTATCCTCATCATACACTTACACAATGATAATCATAGACTTGTAAACTTAAAATTATTCTGAAATAAAAACTGTTCTATTTCCAATCAGGTATGTGTCTTCCAGTCCCTGCTCAGCGTGTGCAGCAAAGCTAGCAGAAGTGTTGAAAGCCCGGAAAAACATCAAGATGAGCATCTTTGCTGCTCGGCTGTTTGAGTGGGAGGAAGCAGAGATCCAGGCCGGGCTGAAGGCCCTACATGCTGCTGGCTGTAAGCTAAGGATGATGAAACCTCTGGACTTCGCCTACATTTGGGACACGTTTGTGGAGAACGAGGAACAACCTCTAAACCTTTGGGAGGACTGCAAAGAAAATTATGAATATTACAGTGACAAGTTGGCTGACATTTTACAGTAACTATAGTGAGTATTCTTAGTATGCGCTTTCAAGCATTTATCTTTTTACAAACAGTAAATGTGAAGCGAAAGGGGAGGGAATATTTCAATTGCAATGTGTGCCCGGTGCAACACTGTCAAACATACCTTACCGGACACTGATGTCTCCAGCGGCAGCAGCTCAGGAAAGCAGCAACAATGACTTAAAGCTGATGACAGCAGGGAAATCTGTACCAGCACATAAAGAAACGTACCAGTAGTGTTACAGTGGGTTGCCACCAAGTAAAATAACTACATAGCGAATAAATTAGAAAGAAGTTTGGTTGATTTTGTGAAAAAATTAAGCCGTATAGATACATCACAGTTACATTTAGTGACTAAATGCAGTTTTAACATTGCCTAAATTGAGCCGTTATCCTGTGTGCTCTCAAACGGTCCTTGACCCTTGATCTGAACTCGATTGCTCTTCCTGCCGTGAATATGACAACTGAAATTTGATAACTTGAAATTGAATGTCACATTTTGAATAGAAACTGATTTAGATTCTAGTAAAGTAATTCAAAATCTAGTTTAAATAATTAAAATTGAACGTGGGTGCTGCCGTTACTGCACTGCATGCAGCTTTGTATTGGCTTTTAAACAGCAGAACCTTTAAACATTCTCCTTAACTAAGTTACTTGAATAAACATTTATAAAGTCTTTATATCCCTTTACAGTTTTTCCCCTAGGATTGAAACATAGCGTGAGGGCATTTGGGGGCACACAAAAGCATGGACATTTCAAATGTGTGTGTCTATTTACCAATATTGAGTCCTAAGTACAAACTTAACCAGTGCTCTTCCCTCCCTTCGTGTTTTGTGTGTGTTTATATATAAGCAGTGTCTATAGCGAATGCACTGAAGGCATTAAAAAAAAAAGTGCTCTTCACTTCACTGCATTGATCACCTTTCTCTCTTCTCTCAAAAAAATCCATCAATAAATCATTCTGCCTTATGTCACAAATTCAGCTGCGAGCAGCCCCACAGTAGGCTACAACAAGGGGAATTCCTTTAAAAAAGTAGGCCTTATGTGGATGCTTGGTGTATGTCAGTGTCACCTATGCGCGAGAGCACTCGGAACACAGCGACATCACAGCATGTTATGTTGAACATAAATAGGATTCATTTAATATTTATTTAAATTCAAATCATTGTAGTCTAGGCTATTTATATGGAGTGCAGAGCAAAGGTTTGATGAGCAGGCAGATTAAAAACGGAGATGCGGGGTGTCGGCCAAGAAAATTTGTTTTGATTGTTTGTTTCTCCTTTTCATTTATTCTTATTTTTACTAAATTAAAATGTCTATATAAAATAAAAAAGTTGGGCATTTTAAATCAGTGAGTTGTACTTAAGAACAATTCAGTATTGTTTTTTAACGCTCTGACTCTCTCACTCTTTCTTTCTCTGTTGACACAGGAATCCAGTTGGGAACACGTGCACTCTTGATCATCACCAAATTATTATTCAAAGATGATTCATGTTGATTAAATGTAATGTTGATTTAAAGTGATATATATTGCATATAATTTATGTATCTGTGTCTGTGTATAAGTCTGTGTAGGTTGCCTTTTCTTTAGTGTGTTGGTCAGTGTTGTAATCACCTTATCGCTATAGCATAGTGAGGGGCCCGACCACACCATCTGACTGTTATCCTCCCATCTTGCTCTACTCTAGGATTGTCCTGCTGGGTGTACTACGAAGAAGGATTTTCGAGTTAGCGAGGTATGTTAGTCTTAAACCAGACTTTTCAATGTCCGGAAGGTGGCTCTCTTTAAAAATGGCTAGATTACCAATAACACTGGATAGCTGACATGCTCTGAAAAGGTAGGCTATTCAGAGTTTGGAATTGCAAACGCACTATTTTACCAGCAACTCCTTTGGAAATTTCTTGGAACTGACGATATTCTCTATGAACATAAACTGTTTAGCCGGATGTTAATGAACCAAACCCAGCCAAGAATTACAGGAGCGCAAACTGTAGCATTGTGCTGTGATTTTTTTTTTTTTGCCACAAGAACCCACATACATTGTTATTGATGCAGAAAATGTAAAATGCTGTATGCAGTGTTATTCGCAAAGTTGTTCTAACTCTCACTGAACATGATTGGACTGTTTTGTGTATGTTTTATGAAGTGGTTTGCACCATTTTCTTTCAGAATACAATGTGTAAGGGGTGCTAGTGAATTTTCAATTTAAAAAGACTGAGGAAATGAGGAAAGACAGGATAGGTTCATATTCAGGACAGACAGCCAGATTTCAATTTTAGAAGGGCCAATGTAACTTTGTTTGGACCTGTTCTAATTATAAATGTCCCCCCTTATGCGTAACAAAGCGATAGCCTTCAGTAAACTGCTGAGGTGCACACTCAATCAAAACTAAATTGTAAAGGCCTTTTAAATAAAAAAAATAGTCTTGTAAAAAGAGACATAACTGGATAACTGCGTGCATAGCGTGTACTGTATTTTTTTTTAATTTGGTGTTTTTCTATGCCTAATGGCACAATCGCTCTCTCTCTGTCTCTCACCTACTCAGAGTAAAGTGCAAAAAATCCCCCCAAAAAGCACTAGTTGATATAGTCAGGTTACATGCTGTCTTCGGTGCGATTGTAGCTCTGAAACTTTTCTATATCCATCATGGAACTTCTGCTTCTTTTCATATTTAATCAAATATTTATTGTAATTAACTTTGACACTAAATGGTTTATATTCCCCATGCTTTGGGAGAGATCAATCTGAGTTTGCGCAAGCTTTCGCTAACGTAAAATGGCCTGCTTTGATTTGACCAAACTTAACACAATTTTAGCCTAATAAGGTTAATAATGGTGCTTTTACTTTTATTTATTTTTTAGAAGAGAACATATTTTAGGTCTTTATTTTGTATTTAAATGTTAATTTGAATGATTAAAAATAATAATTCAGAAAACATATCCTGTCAATGAGTGGGTGGGCCCAGTAACATATTTGGTGGGCCTGGGTCAAGTGGGCCCACCCATAACGCTGCGGCTGATTCAGGAAATAGCATTCATTTAGAAGGTGGATAAATGCACTTTTTAGCGCTATACATGGTTGTATGAATCCTCTGAGATAATCTTTTACCTCTGAGCTACCTCAGCAGTTGAGGTTACCCTTTACTTCTCTGCTGGATTGACAACTGGCTCTGATCTAAATTGTGTTGGGTGTGATACTCATGATGAATGTTAAAATAAAATAAAAACAAACATGCTACTGTACAACTGTACCAATTCATGTGCTTACATGGCAAATAAAGAATGGGTACTCTGTGGGGAATAATAACCTGGTTTGGCCCCTGATAATGTGTCTGTATATGTTTGTCTTCTGCCTCCTGTCTGCTCTGTCCTTTCACTGATAAACTGCTTTTACACTGGGCGAAAGACCCCTAAATCCGGAGATAGTTTTGCGCAAATATTTCCAGGTATGACCCATATATGACGAAATCCGTATAGGATTCTCTCCGACCACGACATTTTCCATTTTCATATCAGGAGCATATCTTGAGCTGGTATGGGACCACTTTGACACTATCAGAATATGGATTTTAGATATTTCCCCTATATCAGTGATTTTCAACCTTTTTTGAGCCTCGGCACATTTTTTACATTTACAAAATCCTGGGGCACACCACCAACCAAAATGACACAAAATGACACTAACACAGTACATATAATACAATATAGTTTCTAAATGTTTTTATAATCACTTAGTGTGAAACCTGGGCCTGTTTCGATTAACACAAAAAAGACTGGGATTTTGACCCATTTTCACCACAACCCCTTCTACACCTGAGCCCTGTGATTGTTCCTTCTCTATCTCTGCTGACTCCTCTATAAGGAAAATAGTTATTGGCCCAAAATGAACTAGTAGTAGCTGGATGAATCAACTAATTTGCATAATATGCAATTCTGAAAGAGGCTAAATGAATAGAAAATGCTGACCAGGTAGTAGACCTATACAAATTACCTGGGCCTCTTTATATTTACAAACTAACTTTAAAAACTTTGTTAGTTGCTATAACTACAAGGTTAGCTTTTGTTATATAGATATGCAGTCGCCAATTGAATGTTGCTCAGAGTGACACGGGGTTGTCTGCTGGCTGCTGCAGGTAGCAGGGGGCTGTTTTCACACACACACACACACACACACACACACACACACACACACACAAACCGTGTGAGTGAGGGCTGTCAACGGTGAGGAGGAGCAGACAGCAGCCGTTGCTAGTACTCGGCTCTGGTGAGCGCGGTATTAAAAAAAAGTTGCAAGAAGTGTCTCTGGTCATTAACTAGCCTTAGCGCTATGGCGGAAAGTTGGAAAATATAGCGGAAAAAGTCACCAGTTGGCAACATTAAAGACGTGACGACAGCGGGACACTGAGATGAGACTTGGTCACGTGATCCGCGCTGTTGATCTTTTCACTGATCAGTCGCGGACTGCTCTATCTTTCTCTCAAACACAAAGCACTAATAATGGATGTAATAATGATAATGAAAACATATCTCGGCGAATTTCCTGGTCACGCGCGTGCCCCTAGTTGAAAATAGTAGGCTACTCGCACTGCCTCAAAGATGGTCGCAAACTGCGAGCATTTGGTCTCAGTCTGGAGCCCTGCAGCTTTGCACACCACTCGTCCCTTGCAAGCAGCTTTGAGTAATCGGACCTCTCGTTTGTCAGAAAAACTTTAAGTTCCTCTCGCAGCTGATACACACGGGCCAGTAGCCTACTTTACCGCGCGACAGTCACCGGACCTCCGTGTGGAGCAATGAGACTTTATGTTCCGCTCCCATTTCCTCACACAAAGACACCCGACAATGGTGAATTAGGTGATATTAAATAATTTCCCACGGCACACCTGACGATCTCTCGCGGCACACACTGGTTGAAAATCACTGCCCTATATGACTGGTGTCGTATTCTGATTTTCACACACATCACGTGTCTGCTGTCAGGATATCAAAGGATACTCGAGAAATATGTCAACTCATATCCGGAAAGCAATATATGTTTGGTATACGTAGCAGGAAACGTTTTGGAAATGACTCATAATCTTACGTCGGATATACAAAGATATGATTAAAATCTGAACCAATATTGTAAAGGATACTCTCCGACCACTGAATTTTCCATTTTCATATCAGGAGCATATCTTGAGCTGGTATGGGACCACTTTGACACTATCAGAATATGGATTTTAGATATTTCCCTTATATGACT
The DNA here is from genome assembly GCA_949357725.1 of Hyperoplus immaculatus. Classification (NCBI taxonomy): domain Eukaryota; kingdom Metazoa; phylum Chordata; class Actinopteri; order Uranoscopiformes; family Ammodytidae; genus Hyperoplus; species Hyperoplus immaculatus. Next base: position 15,407,360 of record OX442350.1, on the reverse strand, counting down.
GGTGTCGTATTCTGATTTTCACACACATCACGTGTCTGCTGTCAGGATATCAAAAGATACTCGAGAAATATGTCAACTCATACCCGGAAACAGGGCCGGATCTAGGCATAGGCATTCTAGGCACGTGCCTAGGGCCCATTTCCACTAGGGGGCCCAGTGAGAAGGATAAAAAAAAAAAAAAAAAAAATGTTTTTTTTTTTTTTTTTTTTAGTACGTGTGTTTGATATTAACATCATATTATGCAAATGTAAGTTATCATACAAAAAAATTAATACAATGTTTTGGTCTGGATAGTTAATAGCCTAATAATTGAATCAGTTCATCCGAGGTTAACTTATCACTCGGTATTGAGTTTATTTAAAAAAATTGGAAATGGGGCTGCCCTCAGTTGCCCATGCACTGTGTATAGTCTATTTAGCCTATAGCCTATTTCAGCCTCATCTGTGGAAAAAAAAGATAGCTGGACAACAGAGTTCTTCTGCTACGTTCCTCTCACTGCATTTAAATGCATTCATTAAATTACAGAGAAATATGTCCCATAAAAGAAAAAAAAGCACCAAGCCCATCCCAGAGGACACTGAATTATATTTTTTCTATATTAATATTTTTATGGAAAATCCATATGTCTTTCTTCAATAGCTTTTAATTCTACTTCATTTGAGCCAGTATCTCCAAATTATTTGTTCACAAAAAAATCCTCAGATTTAGCCTCTTAATTTCCCTTTCAAAGTGCACCAGATTCATGCATTTCAATTTAAAAAGGTAAAAAAAATCTCCCGGGGGGGCATACCCCCGGACCCCCCTAGGAGAGTCAGGATCTCGGCTAGCCACTATTTTCACTAAGCTGGACATTGGAGGCACTAGCAATGAACTGGGTGTGTGAATGACATTTAACAATAGTCAATCATTTGGCCACGATAACATTGGAGAGGGGGGCCCTAATCAAATTCGGCTTAGGGCCTTATGAAGGCTTGGGCCGGCTCTGCTCCCGGTTATTATTTTAGCCGTCAAACCAGAGTTTTTCTGTGCGGCGGCTCACACCGGCGATGTCTCATCAGTGTGAATTTCGCCGTTACCCACCACAGAGTTCCACGCCAGTTTTCACCAGGTGAATCGCTGCTTCGCTCACGCAAGGCTTTTGTGTTTAAATCTGGCTTGCACGAGTGTTTTAACTTTATGCTGAATAAAGCATTGCACTGCACTGTTTTTCATCCAGTTTGAAAAATTGCTCCTTACCGCATGGGCAAAGTGGGCACATGTCCAGGGCCCTGGCCAATAGGGGGGCCCTTGAATTTTTTTTTTAATTAAAAAAATTTGACGGGGGTTTCCCCCCTGGGTCGTAAAAAGTCGGGTTGTTTTATATTCGGGGTCTTATATTCGGCCGGGACAAGCGTGTGTGCGCGACTCATTATGTTGCGAGTCAACGTGTCAGAGGCACGAATCGACAAAGCGATCGACCTACCGTGGCTTTTCTGCTGTGGCAGTTGTAGTGAGGAAAGTGTGCTAACTGTGCGTCCCCTTTACGCACCAGTACCAGTGTAACGAGCGAGGCGGTTGTTTCACTTTACAGTTAGTCGGCAGTGAGATTGGGGATTGGGGTATCCAGGCCCGGGACATGCAATCAGATCGCGGAGCCTGTCCCCTCGACACCCGTTAACGTGCAGGAATCCCCTGTGATCATTTAGTTTTAAACCACAGAGTGTGTCTGTCTCACTGTGAAGACACCAACACAGCGTTTCACGGGGTGACGCGCTGCTTCGCTCAGACATTGAGTGTAGGCTCCGAGGGGGGGGGCGAAAAAGCAGGCGCAGAGATCTTGCAAAGGCAAAAACAATCTGTTCGCGCGCTTAGAGCGCGCTCGCATCGTCGGTGTCTCTGCCCTAATCTAGTCTAGTAGACTCCGGCGCAAAGACTCTCTTTCTCTTGCGCAGCACCAGAGAGACTTTATAGAGTTGTATTTCGCTCTATCTCTCTCTTTCTCTCTCTAGGCTGTGCGCTGCATTATAATGTGTGTGATTGTGGATTGCACGGTGTGCTAGTCCGTGTATTTGCGTGTTGGTAGGGGTCCATGGCTGGTTTGTGTCCAGGGCCCGTGGTCATGTTAATCTGTCCTTGCACACTGGACTCTGCACGCTCTTTACAGAAGTGCTCCTGCAGTGCGCTCACAAACAGACGTGAAGTCGCACACGGTTACGTTTCTCTTTACTCCCGTTTACAAACGCGCAACTCTTAAACAAATGAATGAGCATAATACTCTTGTGGCAGTTCAAATGTATGTAGTTTTGTCACTAAATCGTGAAGTATCCGTTTGGAGGGGGCCCGAAAAAATGCAGTATGCCTAGTGTAATCTTTCCTCTTAATCCGGGCCTGCCCGGAAAGCAATATATGTTAGGTATACGTAGCAGGAAACGTTTTGGAAATTACTCATTGGCTTATGTAGGAAACTCAAAGATATGATTCAAATCTGTAAAAGTATGACCCATATATGACAAAATCCGTATTGGATACTCTCCGACCACTGAATTTTCCATTTTCATATCAGGAGCATATCTTGAGTTGATATGGGACCACTTTGATACTATCAGAATATGGATTTTAGATATTTCCCCTATGACTGATGCCGTATTTTGATTGTCACACATCACCTGTCAGTATATCAAGATACTACAGAAATAGTGTGATTCAATATTATCCAGAAAACAATGTGCTCATTTTCTACCATCATTACTCCGTGGAATACAAGTGCAGCAGTCAATGTCCCGCTTGTGAAATAAAGTAAGATATTTTCTTCATGATCATTAGTTATTCAAAGATGATTCAAATCTGACCAAACTTACTGTGAATACTTGCATCCATTGGATTGTCTCTGAAAATTGGCACTCATATTTTTTTGATTTGGACTTTTGTTAATGCCACACACAATTCTTATTGTAAACACACTTTATCAGGCTAGACTACATGTGTATTTCAGAGGCAAGATGTAGTCATATTTTTAAGCACACAGAAAAAAAACACATAAAATACTCTTTAAATTGTGTCTCATTTTTGAAATATTTTTTTAATTTATTAAATTGTGGCCACAGATTCCCCCCCCCCCAAGATGTCACCAGAGGGGCTCTGTATAAAACAATAAACATCATTTTAATTAAGAAGAAAAAAAAATGCAATGAAGAAAAGCTAAAAGGGAGAGCGATAGACGGGCAGGAGGAGGGCGTTGCCAAGCAACGTGTACACTATTTCACAGGAGTGAACTAGACTGCAGTGTTTACTCCTAAATGAATGAGCGGTATTAAAACAAAGTTTGCTTTGCTTCACCATCATCAGATGACCATTATTCATCTGAAATAGTCATTATTTCAACACAAACACATTACCTCATCGTGATCCATACTAACTGCCGTCTCTCGTTAATTCGCTTTCTGTGAGGACACGGAATCTTTCAGCTCTGTGCGAGTGGTTAGTGAACCTTCATCAACTTATTGCAATCAGGTGTGTGTGGCACTGACTGGCATTAGTTGATGCAGTGTCACTAACCACTCTCACGGAGCCGAAAAGAGTCCGGTGCCATCACACTTTCAACACACGGACATGCACTATATTGCGTCTTAATCATTTGACACTCGCACGGCCGACACGCGCTAGAAAACAGCTGGCGTCGTAAAAATACTACCGCTTTTGTTCAAAGGGGCCGCCAACCGACAAAGTTACTCGTAGTGGCTTGAACTGGCAAAACATATTATTATTTTGAACATAAACCTGAAGCGAGCGCTTCCTAGCCCCGCTCGCTACGAAGGGTCACTGGAGTCTCGACTACTTCGGAGATGTTGGCTGTTGCTTTGGCTCGCGTTGTGGAGTCGTCCTGCTAGAAAAGGGGGACGGCCGCGTCCCCTGACGCCCGCCCACGGAGAATGCATCCAAGAGGCGGGACAATATGCATGCCCATCGTCGGTGACGAGGGGGCACACACACCGCACCACACCTGTGACGCAGCCCCCCACAAACGGACGGACAGCAGGGGACGCGGCCGCACCGCCACCCCCTGCAGGACGACTGGCCCTCCACAACGTGAGCCACAGCAACAGCCAACATCTCCGAAGTAGTCCGCAGGAAGCAGCGAAGACATGTGAAGGCAAGAATAAAACTAAAAACTAATAAAGACTAAACTTCCTCCTCCTCCTCCTCTTGAACATAATATTCCCCCTTCCTGGAGGCAGAGGCTGATCTTTTGGACCCTTGTCCTGAGGGAATCCGGTGGTGGGTTGAGCGTGGATCCACTCCCTTCCTCCTGTTCTTGTCTAGCTCCTGCTGGCAGGACATGATGATGTTGCTGAGGCGAGGTGCACGCCACACAGGGGAAGTAAATGTGTACAATGTTTTTTCCTCATCGCTTTCCTCGTCTGACATCTAGCAAGGATCAGCGCCTTTCAGGAACAGGTAGTCTTCTGGACTGAGAATTGTTTTGGCCACCTTGACCCTCTTCTTGAAGAGCTAAAAAAGAAAAGAAAAAAGAAAATTGTGAGCCTGTAGAACTGTTTTTGTTTTGCCAACAAAACAGGTCCAGGAATAAAATCATATTTGGGATAAGAAATATTCCGGTCAAGATGTGTTACAAGTAGGGCTGTCAAAATTAACGTGTTACAGTTTTTTTTTCGATTGACTGGAACGACTAGAACGACAAGTGCAAAACTCTAACTACACTATGCACAGCAGCGGTTCATGTGGACCAAACTCTAGATCGTTTTTCATTGCTTAAACATCATTTTCAAAACTTAACACACTTATCTCATGGCTTAACCACAGCCTGCACAACACTGTGGATTTCTTTGTTCAAATGCTAAGACAATGCTGTCACAACTGTAAATCACACATTCAAAACAGAATGGATATCAGCATAGTGCATTTCAAACACTAGTGATTGCAATTTCAACTGAAACACTAAGAAGGTGTCTTGTTTTAGACTTGTTAGTGAACATACTGTATATACAGTATAGGGAACGCTCAAAAATAGGAAGACAGGTTGTTGGAGGGAGAAGAGAAGCAGTGAGACTGGATGTGTGGAGAAAGACCAAGAAGACATTGAGCTATAATTTCTGAAGAAATACAGTACACTGATAGACCCTGTTGTGAATCATGGTCTCTCATTGAGAGAGGCAGGGTCGAGGGTGCAATGCAATCTGCAAAGATCTGAAGTTGCATCTGTAATACGAATTTTCAAGCAAACAAAAATGTAAGAGTTGCACCCTTACAGTAAATGACAACATTACAGGAATTGATTTCTGTATTACAATTATAGAATATTTACACTGATAAATACTACATTTGGAAATGTTATCAATAAAATATACAGAATATGTATCTACTGAAGCAATTTCTGATTTTAACTTATTTTTGTTATCTAAAAAAAATGGTATGTTATAAAATAAACTATTTTGTGTGAAAGAATTTCACTCATTCATTAAAAGAAAATATAACGCAATTTGTGTGAAATAACGCAAATTATTCAAACTGTAAAGGTTAAAAGTTTGTCATTTGTGTATTGTTGTTTGATGCTTGTGTTTATACTCTGAGCATGTTCTGAGTGACAGTATGTGTTATCTCAATAAGGCTGGTTCATAGTGTTTGCTGCAATGAGCCTATTTTGCAGGTGAAGTGAACTGTTCAGCTCCAGTGACTATTGGTAGTGCAGACTGTAGTTAGAGTTTTGCACATTGAGCTAGTTGTGCCCACTGTTTAGCGATCGAAAAAACTGTAACGCAGGGTGATTAATTTCTGAAATGAATGTGTTAATTTTTTTAACGCATGTGCAGAATGATCCGCCCCGTGCATCCAACCCGCTCTGCACTCGTTTCACTCTACCGTTGTGACTGACCCAGGATCAGTAGCTGCGCGCAGCCAAACATAGCAGCACGTTAGCCCTTGCCGTGTTTTAAACTGCTAACGGTCACGTCTGTGTCGTGGGCATAGATAGTATATAAAATCAACTGCCGCGGGTGGCAGTCTCACTACAGCCTTTGTAACAATGTATGGGCGAGGTCTGATTTAATCGATTGTTCAAATAGCACTGAGGCTTGTTTATTTATTTTTTTATCGAAGGTAGGCTAATAAAAATATATCTCACCCTATCTCGACGGCTCGTGATAAGCTTCCTCCTCAGTATGACCTCCTTACTGCCCCCTGACTCCATCCTGGATTGGGCTTTTATGTTCTCATACGCCCTGTTGCAGGCTTCTGGAAATAACAAAAAAAAATAATAGGGGGAGTGAGAGACCACAGAGAGAAAGTGAAATCATGAGAGATATTTCCTCAACAAGTTTAAGCATGCATGTGATTTACAAAAGATATAAAAGCAGGGACAAATACAGTTTGACCGAACCACTTAGTTGAAGGCTTAATACTTACTTCGCATGAGCTGTGGGTCCCATCCCTGCCCCAAGTCGCAAAGTGCCTGAATTAGGCTTCTTGTAACGGACTCGTTATGTGGGGTTCTGAATCTGGAGGAATAAGAATTTGATTATTGATTACAAGTCCATTAATACAGCTAAAACACTCAATTAAAATTATTTGAGTCAAAGAAATAATGGTTAATAATCGAAACGTGCTGGCAGGAAATAACAGTAACATACAATGAGATAAAATAAATAATCTAAGAAAATAAAAAATTTAGGGATTTGCCTTACTTTTCATTAGGCCCGATCCTCCACTGCAGATCACCCATACCTCGGTGGGTCTGGCGAACCAAGGCCTGCAAAGAGCAATGAATGAATGAATGATTTATTTCAAATATGCAACAACAATACAATAATAATAATAATGCATCAACAGGAGTCAGCCCTAGTGACTCCTGCACTGATAAGGCCGCCAAGCACTCTGTAAAAATGCCACAACACATTTGAAAAGGGGTGGGAAGAAGTAAAAACTTGTTCAATCCCACCCCACTTCTTTAAACAATATTAACAGGTTAGAAATCAAAATCAAAACTCAAAACTACCTGTTTCCTTCAGACTAATTTCTAATTTTCATGATATAATTTCTATGTATCAACACTTGCATATCTGTACGCCATACCGACACACATAAATACACACAAACGTACAGACGAACACTTGCATATCTGTACACCATACCAGTACACATAGATGCACACAAACGTACCAATACATTTCCTGTATACCCATACACTTATACATAATCCTACACATACCCATGTTTCCTACTCACTGACACACTGAAAATGTCAGCCACTCCGACTGCCAGCACCACAGCAACTGTGGAGTCAGCCATCGCCAGGCATGCAGACTCATAAGCCATGAAAAAGGTGAGATGCCCGAAAAAACACACCTCTGTAGAGGGGTGTGGGGGCATCCCCCCCAGAAGATTTTTTGTGATTTGAACATGTAAGAGAAGCAATTTGGTGTATTCTGGTGAAGCGAATTAAGGACAAAGAAAACTTTTATTTCATCAGATGAATAAATCAGATGAGTAAAATGAGCAAAACAAGTTAGTCAGCCAACCTTCATGACTTTTCCCATTCAAAGTGTGTAGGTATTTATCAAGAAAAACGTTAAAAACAGCTTAGAAAAACGGTTAAAAATGCTGGCAAAAACCAGCATTAAATAAGACAGAAAATAACATGGAGCCTCAAATCAATCCCACTGTTCCCTTACAATAAACTATTTATATTGTGACAAACAGGATTTGCATTATCTTTGCTACACAACCATCAAACAAACACATACAAATACACTCTCTCTCGTGTTCACGCTCACAGACACGCGCACACACCTGAGTCGCGTGCTGGAAGGCTGGAACATAACGGAGCAAAATATGACGATGTTGGAGGAAACAGGTGAGTGTGTTGTTTCGGCGCTGATCTGCTATAAGCACTACATTCACCTCAGGTGTGTCGGCCAGAACACCATGCACCGGCATTCAAAAACCGTGAAAACAGCAATAGACAAAAGCACATTATTAACTTGAGGTGGCAAATCGCGGCCATTAATCAGAGCGCGCGTACATCAATGCAAACGGCCGTAAAACAACGGTTGGCAAACTCTGTGAATTTATTTATAAAAGTGATTCACATAAACTTTGTGGGAACATTAACACGATAAAATAATTATACTGCGGCTACTTGAACCATGACTTGGACGCTCCGCTAACTCGGAGAGCAAAAAAAGTAAACTTCCCTGCAGAGGATCTGGCTGACTGACACCGCCCCTCAATGACAAATACTGGATCTGATTGGCCAAATGACCGTCAAAGCTCATATGATAGGAGTAACCATCTGTCAATCAGTTAGTCACTATGGTCTCTCACACACACACACACACACACTGTGCTGGCCATAAGACCCCCCCCCCCCAACCCTCCAAAATATTTTCTCAGTGGATCTCCACGAATCACATAAATGGCCAATTTTGTTTCCAAAACGGCGAATTTCACCGAAAGGTGACTAGTTTGCATGCCTGCATCGCAGAAGGCCAAGCCACCACAGCACGCGACACCCCCCTTAAGACCAATAGCTTACTGCTGATCACACAGTTAACTAGTCATGTAATGTGACGTCAAAGCCCTCCTTCATTACTGTAACTCTGGTAAACCATCTCTTTCTTCTTTTAAACTGGTTCATGCTTGGACATTGCTTGATCTCCATATTCAAACTGTTCCACAGCTTCACCCCACAAATTGAAATGCAAAAGCCTTTCCTGGTTGTTCGAATGCTGAACCTGTCAACATTTAGTTTCCCCCTCAAATGATCACTAAGCTGTCTTTCATTAAATAATGTTTTAATATTATTTGGGAGTTTGTTGTTTTTTGCTTTGTACATTACCTGAGCAGTTTGAAACTTTACAATGTCAGAGAATTTCATTATTTTTGACTGTAGAAATAATGAATGATTATTGTCCAAATATCCAACCTTATGAATGACACAAATCGCTTTCTTCTGCAGGATAGTTACTGGAGCAATCATTTTGTTCAACAACTAACTTTCTACTATCAGTACACCGTGGAACACTGGCGTGGGAGTTAATGTCTGCACATGTGCAAAAATGATAATAAGCAATTTTTTTTACATATCACTTGTTGCAGCCCTAGTACCTTTAAACAACATTTCAGACACAATTGCATTTTTCAATTGATCATACACTCATAATGGCCAAACTTACGGATAGCTCCAGAGGGATTTTGGAATGGGGGGACTCCTTCACTTGCAGTAGTTCCCCCATTCGTTTAATTTGCTCTTGGAGCAGGTCAATTTTCTTGCCCAGTAGGCCAAGTTCTCTAAAAGTGGGAGAATAATAGAGGTTACTTGTCTTGGTAAACAAAAATACAAAAACAGAAAACAACAGGTGCATATGGAGCTGAAATACTTACTGGTAATACAAATAGAGTATGGGAGTCAACTTAAAATAATTTTAAACCATTTAAATGTATTAACTTCTTATATAACGTCCTCACTGTATCCTGTCTAATATATCTAATTTCATAGTGTTGTAATGAAGTGAATAGTGTACTGTTTCTAGATGATGAATTTAGACCGAAGACAACACATTGACTAATATCCTACGTGGGGGAAAAAAGGGCGGGAAAACCTTGTTTGTCACAAAGACACACACACACACATACAAACAGACACACACCACTTTCACCACACACCACATTCACCATCATTGTTGGAAAGAGGCAGAAAACACTTGGCATATCGAAAAAAAGGCAGCAGGGGTTGTAGCCGATTCAGTGGTCTGTACACTGACCATGGTCTCTACCACCAGGGGGTGCTGGAGGTACTGGTACGGACCACTCAGCTGGTGGTACGGACCACTCAGCTGGTGGTACGGACCACTCAGCTGGTGGCACGGACCACTCAGCGACCACATACAACTGGTCATGACCACTAAGGGGCGCTAAACTAGTGGCACGGACCACACGGTGACTGCTCACTTGTCTCACTTTCTCTTCATCTCTGTGTACATGGCTGTAATAGCAATGCTTTTAAACATAGAGATCCTTTGACTCTGCATTATTTTCATTATTGTTGCACATCTGATTTGTTTATAGCATAACTGAGGAAGTAGTTAAAAAAAAAAAAAATCAGATATGTTATTGTAATTAGCTTATGCTGTACTCTGACGCTTGGGCACACACACACACACACACACACACAGACAGACACACACACACACACACACACACACACACACACACACACAGACAGACAGACAGACAGACTCACTCACTGACGGCACGGACACACGCTACTCTAGCACGGACCAGTCAGAGACCACATACCACTGGTCATTACCACTAGGGGCGCTCAAGCAGGTAGCACGGACCACTCAGCTAGTGGCACGGACCACTCAGCGACCACATACAACTGGTCATGACCACTAAGGACCAGTGGTCCTTGCCACTAGGGGCGCTAAACTAGTGGCACGGACCACAGTGACTGCTCACTTATGTCACTTTCTTTTGACTCTTGATATCCCACTTTACTGAACTGACTGACTTTTGGTGCTTTTCACCAATAACTTTTTACTTTCTTTCTTTTTTAACACAGGCTACAATTGACATCCTGATGAGGTTGGAGGGCTTCTCCAGGTTCAAGGCAGAACAATTCCTTGGAATATCAATTGACCAATAAAGTGTTAATGAATAAATGGTGGTTGTTGTTTATTAACCTATTTTGATTTATTGCTGAATGAAATTTCAAAGTAGGCTGTAGTATATTTTAATTTTGTCATCCATGGTCGGCCTTATTTCCCACGGGGGAAGAAGAGGCATGATATAAGATAAAATGGCAGGCATACTTATAATAAGGAGCGGTCGCTGACTGGTCTTTTCAGTAGCATAGACCATGGTCAGTGTACAGATCTTACAGATCATTAAATAAACTAAATTAGGCCTACATGGCTGGACCCCAGGGGGCGCTGTTTCAGATATGACTAGCTTCACTTGATTGTATTAATATTTATTGATTTGGCAGGTACAGTGCATGTATATAAACATTTCTGTACATATGCCAGGTTGAGCCATGCAAATTAGTTTTTCATCTGCAGTCCTTTACAATTAATAATCTAGGGTTGTAGGTTACCTGCTCACTATTATATATTTTACAGGACAACTTGGGTTACTGTGGCGACATAGATAATAAAGTTATGTTGTCCTAAGCACACAGACGGTATACACAGTGGAAATACCCCCAATATAACACAAATAACCTAAACATGCGCATATGCCATCATTTTAACAATGATCCGCTTCAACATTAAAACTCCCACAATCCTTTGCTCTCACATCAGCGTATTTTCAAAAGGAACTGCTCCCCCCAGTCGCTACAATATGATTATACTTGGATAACATCAGCAGCATTCCCTTATTGCTGAATCAAATGTCAAAGTATATTAATATTGGGTCATCCATGGTAGGCATACATGTCTGAATGCAGTTGATCAAGATTCGAGATACGAGTGTAGCGTGTGTGCGCGCGTGCGTGTGTGCGCCCAAGCGACAGGGTGCAGCACAAGCTAATGTACTGTAAAGTGAGCGATAACCGAAAATAAAGTAACCAGCTTCTCAAGAATCAGTGGGCTCATCATTTCGTCCAACTACCGGTAAAAGTACAGGGTGTTACCCCCGAAAGAGCATCGGCCTTGGTGCAGGAAAGGTGTAACGTGTTCCTCGACTAAAAGTAAAATATCTGACTTTTTATTTAGTTATTTAAACTTCTTCCTCAGTTATGCTATAAACAAATCAGAGAGTGCTACAATAATGAAATAAATGCAGAGTCAATGGATCTCTATGTTTAAAAGCATTGCTATTACAGCCATGTACAGAGATGAAGAGAAAGTGAGACAAGTGAGCAGTCACTGTGGTCCGTGCCACTAGTTTAGCGCCCCTAGTGGCAAGGACCACTGGTCCTTAGTGGTCATGACCAGTTGTATGTGGTCGCTGAGTGGTCCGTGCCACTAGCTGAGTGGTCCGTGCTACCTGCTTGAGCGCCCCTAGTGGTAATGACCAGTGGTATGTGGTCTCTGACTGGTCCGTGCTAGAGTAGCGCGTGTCCGTGCCGTCAGTGAGTGAGTGAGTGAGTCTGTCTGTCTGTCTGTCTGTCTGTCTGACTGTCTGTCTGTCTGTGTGTGTGTGTGTGTGTGCGTGTGTGCCCAAGCGTCAGAGTACAGCATAAGCTAATTACAATAAAATATCTGATTTTTTTTTTTTTTTAACTACTTCCTCAGTTATGCTATAAACAAATCAGATAGTGCAACAATAATGAAAATAATGCAGAGTCAAAGGATCTCTATGTTTAAAAGCATTGCTATTACAGCCATGTACACAGAGATGAAGAGAAAGTGAGACAAGTGAGCAGTCACCGTGTGGTCCGTGCCACTAGTTTAGCGCCCCTAGTGGCAAGGACCACTGGTCCTTAGTGGTCATGACCAGTTGTATGTGGTCGCTGAGTGGTCCGTGCCACTAGCTGAGTGGTCCGTGCCACCAGCTGAGTGGTCCGTACCACCAGCTGAGTGGTCCGTACCAGTACCTCCAGCACCCCCTGGTGGTAGAGACCATGGTCAGTGTACAGACCACTGAATCGGCTACAACCCCCTCTCAAAAAAGGCCGAAAGCTCTGCTATTGGGTTTGTCCTGACTTAACAGCAGATTAAATTAAATTCTCAAATAACAAATGCTGATCGTCTTTAAAGTTATGCAGCACCAATATTAATATTCACAATATAAATTTTTTATTCAATCAATCAATCAATATCCTTTATTTAACCAGGTAAAATTCATTGAGATTAAAATCTCTTTTTAATTAATTAATTATTCAATATTAATATTCACACACACAAACACACACACAGCACATTAAGTAATATATCCGTGGAAAAAAGGCCCCCCTGTATGTCACACAAACACACACACACACCACGTTCACATCAACATTTTCGGTGGGGAAAAAAGGCGGTAAACCTTCGTGAATGAGAATAAATGGGCTGAAAACTATAGTTATTGAGGATGGTGACTTAACAGCAGCTGAAATTAAATTCACAAACAATAAATGCTGATCGCTGTTTAAGTTATGTAGAGCGCCAATATTCTCTCACAGACAGACACGCACGCAAGCGCGCACACACACACACATGCACACACAATATGAAAAAAAATGCCCCTCCGGCTAAGCTAGCATTACAAATATGCAACTGAGCAATCTAATTCCATGTCAAAGTTGTTCACTTCCCAGTTCCAATAGCTAACGTTGCTAACACACATGTGAACATACAGGCATAAACCATTTTTTAAAATATATTTATTCTAAAAATAACAAATTGTAATGATGGCTTACCTCCATATGTCGCTCCTGGTTACCCCCCCCCCAATCTAGGGCTACGTGTTGCACGACGTCGACTAGGGGTAGCCATGGGGGTAGCGGTCCTGTGTCTTCTTCTCTCGGTTTCAGTCCCGGACGACGGAGATGATGGAGCCGATCGCATTTTCAGTTGATTTATGGACATAAAGAAAGGGAAGCTACTGGCATGGGCTGGCGGCTGCTACTGTACTGATATCTCGTCGGCTTCCTAGCCGAGTGGTCGTATGTCAGAAGATAGCCAATCAGAAGAGAGGTCATCTAACTGCACCAATCACAACTCTACAAAAGTGGCGCGCATTTTCGCTTTAGATTTTTTTTCTCCAGTATCATTTCAGTTACTAAAATGCATTTAGAAAAATTCAAATAAATACACTAAACCCATGGACCAATAAGAACAGAGTAAATCAGGGTTGGTCAGTGCAGGAAGTAGAAGTCAGTTGTTCAGCAATAATAGAGCTGTTATTCGGAAGTGGCGGAATTACTGGGCATGGGACCTATCGGCTGAAAAAAAATGAATGGGAGTCTATGGAAAGTAATCTACTATTTTCTGGTCCCAGTCATTAAATGCCTTGGATTACATATATGTTTTGTATGGGTCTAAATGATCATTTTTCATGTGAAGAGTTTGACGGTATGTTGTATAATTATTCGTCTAACGGCTTTTGAAAAAATGTTACGAGAACAACTACAAGTCTTGTCGCCTCTGTGACGTCACCTCAACACATTTCCTCCACTTCTCGACTGACAGTGCTAATGCTAATGCTAATGGCTGGCGTGGACAACGCCAACAATCTCCCCACTCGAGAAATTGAAACTCCACATGTCCACTTGTGTAGTGATTTTCGCCACGCTGAAGACTTTTGTCTTGTCATTGAAAGAAGGCGGTAAAGTGCATTAAAGACACAGCCATGTTTCTGAGCTAAGCAGGTGCCAGTGGTGGTGACGTATATCATAAGTGTCAAGAGCAGCGAAGAGCTGTAGTCCACAAAAGCGCTCTGCACAAAACCTGACCGTATCCAGCTTCTACTCGCTAAATTGTTCCATTCTTTGCACGAAAAAATACCATCTAAATCCATACAAAACATATGTGTAATCGAAGGCATTTCATGACTGGGACCAGAAAATAATACATTTCTTTCCATTGACTACCGTTGTAATTTTTCGAGCCGATAGGTCCCATGCCCCGGAAGTTACATACTTCCGCTTAACAGCTCTATAGCCTACATTAATTTTCTAAATACTTCTATTTCACATATCTTTTAAGATGTGTGCTTCTATTTCAAAATGAAATAGAAAGATTTGAAAATAATAATTTAATGTATTATTTTCAAATATATGTAAATACTTATTTATTTAGGAATTCATAAGGCCTTTTGTATTTCAAAGCCTTATTCTTGTTTATTGCCCCTTAAAAATAAAATGACACTGAATAATTGTGCCTATTTATTTATGGTTTAATCAATTGGTTTGTAAAAGTTTTTTATCAGTTCCTGATATTAATTGTACAATTTGTTATAAATTATTCAAATGTTTTACTTCATTATTAGTGAGTTGTGTTGGAGCTTTTATTTTGAAATAGTCAAGCGGCCCCCACAAAGTCTATAAGGGCATGGGGACTTGGGCCCTTGGGCCTTTCCTTCAGTGACAGTCACCTGGATCAGCGTCATTGAGTGTGGTCAAGCTTTCCGGATCGGGAAAAGCCAGCCAATATAGTTATATTGTTTTGTTTTTTCCGCTAGCTAATCAATTAATCACAAAAATGTCTGACCAAAGGAAAAAAAGAAATCGAGAGGGAATATTTTGCACACACTGTGAAGATGTTGTGTCCAAATCAACATTTTACCGGCATTTAAAAACTGAGGGAGATGTGGTAAGTAAAGATTATACTTTATCAGAAGATAACTAGGCTATAGATAGCAGTATATATATTACATGACTTTTAGGTTGATTGAGGCATTATCTGTTAACATGCAGACTGACACTATGAAGGACAGACTGATGTGGGGTGTCAACAACCCCCAGGGGTTAATCTTAAAGCTAGGAAAACATCAGTGAATAGAACTCTATTCTTATATAGTTCTTTCTTGATGATTTGGGTGGGTCTGACTCCAATTTCCAAGGAACGTTATCCTAAAAGCACTACTGCTTTTGTTCAAAGGGACCGCTAAAATCAACACAAACTGATCATCATATGATGATCATAGTCACTTTGAAATTATTCTACGTCTATAAATAATGCAAGCAGTTCTAACCATACTTGAGGTCTTCTAATTTGTTTTTGATAATTACTATTAAACAAGACCATTTAATTAGCCTTTTAACCCTCATGGTGGAGATTTGTGTATCGGGTTGCATTTTTTAGATAATTTTGGCTGTGATTGTCCCCTAGCCATAAAATTTGGTAAGAAGGTGTGTTTTACAATGAAGTTTTGATGTTCCGAGTTTAATCCATTTCCACTTAATTTTGACTATGTGAGATGTTTTTGTTACACTGAGTCTGTCCGCTACACAATTTGTACCATTATAACGAGATTTTTTGACCCCCACCTTGAAATATTTTGACTGTAATTTCCCATTTCTCTGTAGCAAACTTAATAAAGTTATGTAAAAATAAGCTCTATAAAAATGCATAGTAGGGACTGCTATCTGCATGTCTATGACAAAATAAGATTGTGTGTACGTGTGTGTGTGTGCTGGTGGGTGTGTGTGTTTGCATGTGTCATAGGCTATAGGGCAGCAAATCTGTACCCCTTGTATTTCCCTCCTCTCATACACACACAAAAGCACACTTACACACACATGCACTTGCGCTCAACCCCCCACCCCCTCCCCCCACCACACACACACACACACACACACACTTACGCACAATGGACATTTTAGAACAAGTGACTGCCTTTCTGACTCTTGTCTTTGAAGTTAATAGATCAAACACTTGTACACTCCCTCTACTTGTCAGAAGATATCAACATGACCCCAGTGCCCAACAACAGTTTTGGTGCAGCGAATTGCATTGTGCAAAAATGTAAACAAGGTGAGAAGGCAGGAGTTTTGTTTATGCAGGTGGGCTGCCCTAAGCTTATACTGTACATACATCCAGCACCAGAAAAGTACATTTGTAAGCCATGGACAAGAATATATGTTATGGCAAATCCTGTACCTAGCTCAGTGCTGACAACATCTCTGGCCGTCGGCACGACCCAAAGGGGTCAGTGGCTGATTCCCATGGGGCCATGTTTGCAGGGAGCACTGGTCTCCTGTGTGCACACTGTGCACTGACTGGCATAAGACACACACACACACACACACACACACACGATGTCCCCTCATTCTTGTCACTGGGGTTAAGGTGATGTCTGTGTTTTGTTGAAAGTTGTTAAAAATGCTGTTATTTCGCTCAATGTAGTGGTTAGAGTGTCCCCTATAGGCTCAGTCCTCACAGCAGACCCGGGTTCAAATCCAACACGTCAGCTCTGCAATGACATGCAGAGTCTGCATGTCATTCCCCTTCTGCCCCATTTCATCTCCTCCCTCTGCACTGTCAATAAGGCCTTGAAAAGCCAAAAAAGTAACAATAAAAATAGATGTTATTTTGTAGTTTTAGTGATTAGTTTTTAATCACAAAAACTCATATTTTGAAATAAAGACAGGGGTGATAAAATGAGTAAATTTTACTATTATTTTTCATATTACCAAATTGCATTGTGTTTTCTGCAGTACAATGGGAAATCAGAGGCAAAAGAAATTGAAAAAATTGTGATTTATTAAATCACAACATACATTGAACAACAACCCCTTCATGAAAAAAATAAGAAAAAAAATGTGAAAAAATATTGATCTTTCATAATTTTATTGCAGTTTGAAGGTCAAAATACAAAACGTACCAAACAGACCCAGTGTAACTTTTTTTGAACAGGGCTTAAGGGTTAATATCAATATAAATAATTTTTTTAAAAATGTTTATTGTAAGAGCTTCTCTGTGGTGCCACATGTTTAATCACTATGCCTTTGCATAGTGAAGCAAATGCATATAGGCCTGCTCAACACATGTATATGAGTCACCAATTCCTGTTCTCTCTAAAATAAAATCTTTTTGGTATGGTTTTTTGGTACAGTCTGATATTTGTCTTCCTGGATGCAGCAAAGAGGATGGGGAAGCACCAGAAAACGAAGAGGTAATAATTGTCAATGATCTCAAAACTGTAATTTTGTTCATATTCCTCACTTTGTAGGCAACATGTTGGATTTGTCTTCTTAATAGGTTGCTCAGGTGAGACGCCATCAACATGCAAGATGCATCGTCAGTGATGAATCTTCAGATGATGAGCAGGTAATGCTAATGTAACATGCTCTCTCATACTGTGTTGTATATCAGTTACTGATATACTTCTGCTGCTCAGAGTTGCTCAGCTCATATTGTCAACTCAGAATGGTGGGATGAACTCAGAGTTTGTTAACCCTGCATCCTGAAACAGGACCAAGGTGTATATTTGCATTTGTTTCTTTAGTTTAGCTAATGTATTTTGGGATTAACATAAATCCAATGTTGTATATTTTTTCAAGTTGAATGAATACTTGAAGTTCCAAAAGTGGATAAGCAAATGCTCTAATAGTGATCTTGATTTTAATCAAAATAATTATGATTGTGAGTTTTGTAATAATCGGGTAGCATAAAGCAGAGGCAATTATTTATTATAAGTGATGGACCGGTTGATGTACTCTGATTTAGTTACATATCTGTTTCTACATTTTTGCAACTGGCTCCTTTTGAAAGCAACCATAATGCTGATGTATCTCGGTATACAATTCAATGTGACATCCATGACCTAATGTCATTTCACTAGGCTGCACAAGTCACAGGCCAAGATGAGGCAAGCATCTACAATGACGAATCTTCATATGGAGACCAGGTAAATGCTCACGTTCCACACCTCTCTCATACTTAGGGTTTGGAATTGTTTGGGTATCCATTCCTGTTCTTAACGGTTCAGAGTTTTGTTTGCAATAACTTTAAAAAAAATGTTTTTTATAGAACAAAAATAGCTTATTTTATTTATTTGTTCTTGAAAGCAGGCAAATGAAACATAATTCTCAGAGCTTTAGGAAACATGTCCAATGAATTAAAAAATCTGATTTAGTACTTGAGATAAAGGAAATATTGAGACTTTGTCTTGAAAATACTGGCGTCTTCAATTTAAGTCATAATTTAGATAATCAGAGGTGGAAAATGATCTCATAAATGACAAAAACATTTCTTTTTATGGTAATGAATGTAGACCAACGTAAGTATTTATAAACCTATTTCTTTGTTGCAATATAAATAAGATTGGCTTTTTTTTCCCCCTTTAACTTTTTTTTCCCCCTTTAACATAAATTATGTTAATTATAATGAATGAAAACCTCCACAAACTATTTATATAATTACAAACTAAAACAGCTCTTGCTCAGAGCAGTCAGGGTCTGGTCTGGTCTGTCTGCTGGCTGCTGCAGCTGGTTAGGGGCTGCTATCTGGTCAGGCTGGCTGTATTTGTTCTAATCTAACCTAATGAATGATTTTGTAATTTCATCAATTACCTAATGCACTGTCATTTCACTGTAGACTGCACAGGTGACTGGGGAAGATCATGCTTCTTCCGATGGAAACCAGGTAAATGCTAACATGCTATGCCTGATATTACACTTTTCAACTGGTGCTACCAAGTTTCTTAGTTGCACAAGCACACTCCTAAAACAACTGCATGGCTGCAGTCTAGCCATGAGCCCCACAATTATGGCAATTTTTATGAAGTACTAGCAACATCTGTTGTGCTATTTAAACAGATTGTTTTTATTTTGTACAGTATTTGTTTTTGTGTATGTATATGTAAACAAAAATATATGGCTATGTTAGTTTGTTAAAGTGTATTCTCAGTTCATCAACATTTCCAAGTAAAGAAATTATTAAAAAAATAAATTGTTGTTGGAATATAACTGAAATTCATCTTGTCCATAACTACAGTCTACCTCTGATCAAGAGGTCTGGAGTGATGAGGAAGAAGAGCTGATGGCCGATATTGACAACTATGGCATTCCCGAAGACGTCGCTGCATCAACAACAACAGAGTCAATGATAACTTTCATTTTGCTGTTGTTGTCAAGGTGGAAGTCTTTCTTCACTGTCTCAGACCGAGCATTTGAGGCAATTTTGAAAATTTTCAGAGTCCTCCTCCAGATTCTGAATATTGTGTTTTGTGTAAAGATACCGGAAAATGTAGCAATGAAGTTTCCTTCTACACTTCACATGTTTAGGAAGACTTTGGCTATAAGCAAGGATGATTTCACAAAATATGTTGTTTGTACCAAGTGTAACTCGGTTTACAGTTATGATGAAGCTGTAAAAGTAGTCCGCGATGGAAATGGTAAGCCAATCAGAAAGAAATCAAACAGATGTTACCACGTGACATATCCACGGCACCCTCAGAAAAGATTCCGACAGAAATGTGACACAATTCTAATGAGGTCTGTTATTGGGAAAAATGGGAAAGAATTTCTATATCCCAAAAAATTGTTTTGTTACAGAAGTTTGATCAGTTCCATTAGTGATTTGTTTAGTAGACCAGGTTTCAAGGAATCATGTGAAAAGTGGAAGCAAAGAAATGTTCAAGAAGGAGTCTATGCAGACGTCTATGATGGTGCAGTGTGGAAAGACTTCAGGTGTTTTGAGGGGAGGCCGTTTTTGCAGGAGAAGCACAATCTAAGTTTGATGTTAAATGTTGACTGGTTCCAGCCATACAAAAACAGAAATGATTCTGTTGGTGTAATGTATATAGTTGTCATGAATCTTCCCAGAGAAGAACGATTCAAGGAAGAGAACATTATAGTCACAGGAATTATACCAGGTCCAAAAGAGCCAAAACTAAACATCAATGGGTTTTTGGAGCCCCTGGTAAATGATTTGCAACAACTATTGACTGGCGTCAATGTAAATGATGCTTCAAAGGTAGAATTGTTTGTAAGGGCTGCCCTTTTGTGTTTGTTATGTGATATTCCTGCAGCAAGAAAGACAGGGGGATTTCTTGGCCATATGGCCTCTAAAGGTTGCAGTAAATGTCTCAAACATTCTGCTCGGACACAGGAAAACAGAGTAGATTACTCAGGATTTGATGAAACCTAGCCACTGAGAAACAACAGAGATCACTGCAAAAGAGGCAAAGAAGGCAATAAACAGGAGTAAGGAAGCAGAAATTGAAGGAGTATATGGAGCCCGGTATAGTAGCTTACAAGATTTGCCTTATTTTGATGTTGTCCGAATGCATGTTATAGATCCCATGCATAACTTGTTAGAGGGTACAGCCAAAAGAATGTTGCAAGTTTGGAAAGAGGAAGGTGTGATATCAAAAACAGGATTTTCGGCCATTCAGGATAGAGTAAATGCTCTAAAATTGCCAAGCGCGAGAGATTCTGGAATACCATCCAAAATAGAATCTTCTTTTGAAGGCTTCACAGCTGCCCAGTGGAAACTTTGGGTATGTGTTTATTCAACTTTCGCCCTCAAAGGTCTGGTTCCTGAAGACGATTATGCTCTATGGAGAGCTTTTGTTGCAGCAGCCCAGTTTTTTGTGTACCCGTTTCCTTAATGAAAAAGAACTTGATGATGCACATAGATGCTTGAAAATATTCTGCATGTCTTTTGAGAGGAAATATGGGAAACAATGGTGCACTATGAACATGCATTTACACTTGCACCTGAGGGCATGTATAATAGATTATGGACCTGTACATGGGTTCTGGTGTTTTTCTTTTGAACGGGCAAATGGGACACTTGGGGATTATCACTCAAACAACCGCGACACAGAGCTCAATATGATGAGAAAATGGCTCATTGATTGGCAGGTAGCGTGTAAAAGTTTAATCTCTGGTGACTCTTTTGAATGCGTTGATATAAACATATTAGAAACTATGTTTAAAAGGCCTAAAAACCCCACAGTACTCATGTCAGAAAAACTCAACATCTTA
This sequence comes from Hyperoplus immaculatus, assembly GCA_949357725.1. Taxonomy (NCBI): domain Eukaryota; kingdom Metazoa; phylum Chordata; class Actinopteri; order Uranoscopiformes; family Ammodytidae; genus Hyperoplus; species Hyperoplus immaculatus. Next base: position 15,385,999 of record OX442350.1, on the reverse strand, counting down.
TATAATCTTGCTCACGGACCAATTAGTGAATTCAATTTTCAGTTTGATGCTTCTGTTGAATGTTTGCTTCCTCCTGTTAAACAGGCTGTAATGTCTGTTTCAGAAAACCTTGCACTTCAATCCATGTTTAAGGTTCTGTGTCCAAATGAAAGTATTCACAGGGTGCTCCTTGCATACAGATATAGTAGCAGATATATTTTTGCTGGTGATGTATTTTCCCCATGTCAGTACAGGACAGGTACAGGATCATTTATATGTGCTAAGTGGCTAGGTCTTGATGCAATCACAGGAGAGCCGTTCATAGCCACAAATGGGGAGCCATGGCCAGGACAGATAGTAAGCATCTGGAAAGTTTCTCTGGCTTTAAGAAGAGCAGGAACAGTAGTACATACAGAATATACAGTGGCTCAGGTGAAGTGGTTCAAGAAACATGGGGACATGTGGCATTTTGGACATAACAGCAAAAGTACAGTGTGGGACAGAGACTTTGTTCCATGGTCGGATGCATCGTTCATCCCAATAAAGAGACTAAGCAGCCAGTGTGCATGTTGTTCATATATAATTTCCTTTCCTGGGGGCAGAGAGGAATGTGTTAATGTTGTGGTAACACTGCCCTCAGCAAGATGTGTTTAGAAAAGTAAAGAAAAGCGTTTTTCCACGTGTGACTTTACTGTTATACTGTTTTGTCAGGTCATGGCATCCCCGCAACTTAAAGAAAGAGCTTGGCTTGAAGTGTTATTAACTATTGAGAATCTGAGGAAACAGACTAGATACTGATGATTGTGCTTTCAGATGTGCACCAACATCCAGACTGAAGTCATATTGCAGGCTATGCAGTGTGTCAAAACCCATAAAATGTTTATTCCTTAATATTCTGTTCATAGAAGGAATGTGTTAAATGAAAAATAAATGCATGTACTGTATTATGTTTAGCTTTACTTTTAACCATGACTGCAATTTCCCTGTAAGAACTTGTTTTTTAAAATGGTATGCTTTGAAGTTTGTCATAATTTTTCTGCTAGAAATGCCAATTGAAATGTGTTAATACCCTGTCACAGTAAATGTACACAATGCTCGTTCAGGGACAAGATGGCATTATGAATCTTTTGTTTTGAAAAAAGCAAGAATTCCGAACATTGTTTGTCCAATAAAATAATCCAATAAGTGAAGTTTAATCGTGAAAAATATATTTGTGTTTTCCTGTGATTAGGCGTGTTGTTTGGATAGCAAGATAATGTATCTCAATTTTTGCCATTTGTTGTATTGCCATGTTGAAAAACTGCATCACCAGCGCACCTACATATGCCTATGTTGTTGGTTTTTCCTGGCTCAGAATGGGACTGTGCATGTGTTCAACAGTAAAGGTGACAAGTTTGTGGATTTTAAGTGGGTGTGGAGTTTGGAGGGGAGTTTCTGTCCAGCTAAAGAGCATTTCTTTCTGCCCTGCAGGAATGTGAGACTGTTGTGGTTATTGTAGAAGTTTTAACTTTCTGCGTTTTTATTACTTTATTGCTTGGTCATAGAACGCTGTTAGTGGACTTAAAATGATTAAACAAATTGGTTGTGGTGTTCAACGCAGTGTTTAAATTTGTATCATTTTGCCGCTGGTGACTTTCATTTAGAATAAATCTTTTTTCGGTGTAGCCCCCCAAAAAATCTATGCAGGAAAAAGCCTGGTTACAACAATAACCATGCAGATTGGTTGGTACAGAATGGGGAGGTCTGGACGCAAAACATCTGATCAACGCAAAATACATGAAAATCCGGTTTAGTCCAGATATTATAACATTTTGCAATACTGTATATGGCATGCAGGCATAAATGGCAACATATGATGTAGCCTATTTGACCACACATTGACTAGTAGCCTTTTGTCAAAGAAATGGAGCAGACCAGTTATCAACAAGTTGTAGCTTGTAGCGTACTGTACGTATAGCGCCTATCAATTCGCCTTCATTGATCAGTTAAATATCAAAGACAAAGTATCATATATATCTGGACAGTATATGTCAATATATGATTCAAAGACATAGAGTGATGATATATTTGGTCAGATTCTAGCCAAATACAGACTGCACATATTTCAATATATGCCATGCAGACATTTTCGGGTTCATATTCTATACGTGTGTGAACATTAGATGTATCTGAAAACAGAATACTATATGAGGTAAATATGTTGAAATATGACCCAGCATTTGTCCTGACACAATGCATGTAAAAGAAAATCTCCAGATATGCTCCTGATTCTAGCAGAATTAAAAAAAAGGCAATCTCCGGATTTGGGTTTTTTTCGCGTAGTGATATCTGGACAGTATATGCCAATATATGCTTCAAAAACAAAGAGTGATGATATATTTGGTCAGATTCTAGCCAAATACAGACTCCACATATTCCAATATATGCCATGTGGGCATATCCGGATATATATATTTAATCTGTGTGTCAACATTAGATGTATCTGGACACGGAATACTTTATGAGGCAAATATGACACTGGATTTGATCTGACATAGTGTATGTAAAAAAAATCTCCAGCTATACTCCGGATTCTAGAAAAATAAAAAAAGGTAATCTCCGGATTTTGCCTATGACAAATAGAGATGATATATTTGGTCACATTCAAGCCAAATACAGACCCCACATATTTCAATATATGCCATGCAGACATTTTCGGGTTCATATTCTATACGTGTGTGAACATTAGATGTGTCTGAAAACAGAATACTATATGAGGTAAATATGTTGAAATATGACCCAGCATTTGTCCTGACACAATGCATGTCAAAATAATCTCCAGATATGCTCCTGATTCTAGCAGAATTAAAAAAAGGCAATCTCCGGATTTGGGGGGTTTTCGCGCAGTGTTAGTAGCCTGTGTAGTCTGTTTATGTTTAGTTTACATGCACTCCACAACACAGGAACGGATATTTTAAAGCTCCCATATTATACACTTTTCGGTTCTATTATACACCATATTATATGGTCTTAGTGATCCCTAATACGTTTTTCTTTAATTGTTTGCTGAAAAAAACTTTAAGATAATTTATTGTACTATGCTGATGTTCAGCTAATCTCACAATTGCCTATTTTTTAAAAAGAGCTGCAGCTCCCCTCGTAAATATACAATCTTTGAGCTCCCCCCGCCCCCTGTCCGGAAGCGAAGCCAGATACGCCTCGCCCTCTGTCTGTCAGGGCCGTGAACCAATAATAAATAGGGGTGTGGGCTGCACAGTGGAAGCTTCTGGCTTTCCAGTTTTTGAGGTCAGAAACGAGGAGAATTCTGACTGGAGTATATTGGGGGGAGGGGTGGGGGTTTCAGAAAGGGGGAGAGTGAGAAAAGGAGAGATTGTTATTTTTCAAAATATTTTGGTAGTCTCTAGGCACGCCGTGGACCCATGGATATGTTAGAACACATTTAAAAAGTGCATTTAGCATAATATGTGACCTTTAAGAGTCTTCTTATTTTATTTCTTCTAAAATAAAAGGCACAATATGCAACATTTCGATGAGTCACACAAAAATAATTCCTCTCAATGATCAGTTCTGCCTCACTAGAATGTGGTGATTGGGTGTTTATGCATAGCTAGAGCAGGTTCATCCACCATAGTGCACCAACCAACTGGGATGGCACCATCCTGGACATAAATGTCACAATCACAGAGTTGCGTGACAAATGTCAGCGTCTTCTCGGGATGCATGCACTGTCAGAATGTGACACTGTCTCCTACCCCTGTGGAAAGGGCAAGGCATCTGCACTGGAAGTACTCCTAGGAAGTACCATGCCTGGTCTTAATAAAGTACTTGGGGAAACTGATGCCACCCACAGTGACCTAAAAGACACCGGGACTTGCTCTGTATGGGCAGAAGAAGGCCAAGTCAGAATAAAGCTTGATACCAGATCTAACGGCGGAAGAAAAAGCCACCTGAACTTAAAAAGCTTCCTCCAACTGATGCTGCACATTCTGCGTGCTCATCTCCAGGTCATAGTGAAACGCTAGCGAGACCAGCTCCATTGATGAATGAAACTCTAAAAAGCCTCATGAAGGAAAGAGATGAAGCCAAATCTACATATGCAAAATCTGAATTAGTGGAGGACAGATTCAAGTACTGTCAACTGAGAAACCAGATTACAAAACTGAATAGACTGATGAAAAAATAATATTATATGTGTTACCGGGTGGTACAGTTATATAGGATGTAGTTTCCACTTGGTGTGTTATGGTTCTCAACCAATGATGTTTGATTAACCTGTTGTTTGTAGTTTTCTTTATGAATATAACACTTACAGATGTAGTACTTGGGAATGGGATTGCGGGTGGCTTGCAACAGGTAGTGTTGCCGTCTGGTCACAGGGTGGCAGTATTGAGTCTTACTATATAATGCTGCAACCGGTGCATTCTGGTCCCTTCTTCCATTTGTTTACCTTTGGACAGCATTGGTCTTTACCGTGAAGACGAGGTGTATCTCCATTGCATGCGTACAGAGTGGCTTATGGACATATGCTGCCGGTTGTTGCTGTATGGAACAGTTATATAGCAATACCAGTGAGTATTTGTGTTGGATGGCCGTGTTTGCTTTAGATGTCCTGGGATTTTCGGCGCCAGTCGCTAAACGTGGGCGTTCGCTTGCATTGAGATGTATGGCGTTTGTGTTTGTGAATTGCAGTGTCGCTTAACAATGTCTATTTTTTAGAGATAACGGGAAATAAGTCAGCTGGAAACTTCGGGAGGGGCTTGCCTTAGTTCAAGTTTGCTGAAATATAAGTGTTATAAGTCATTGTGTATAATATGTGTGAAATGAGTCATTTACTGTTTACATAATTAAATGACCTGTCAATGTTTATAGTGGCGAAATGTGTATAATATGTGTATGTAACATGTTATTTTATATTTCCTGTTTACAGTCATGCCACTGCCATATTTTATAGGCTAGTATTTAACTGTATTTTGCTATTGTAGTATTTTTCTATATTAGTATTTACTTACTAATTTCTTTTATAATTCGAGCTGAGTTAAATTGAAGTGTAACTGTTGAGCACAGTAGGCATACTAGTCTGTTTAATTTAGGTGCAACTGTTGAGCACTGTAAGAATAAAGAAAGTCTTTTAAATTGAATTATTACACTGTCATAAAATAATGTGTTCTATAATAAATATATGTTACATTAATACATACATTAGTAAATTAATGCTACAAAGACCCCGGAAGTCATTGTGTCCTGTGTGGCATCTAATTCCACGGGCTACACAAAGAATAAACGCTGTAAAGCAAGATGGAAAAGAGCTCTGGAAAACCCTTAATGAAATAATGGGGAGACTGACAATTGGCGGCCTTCATATGTGGAATCAGAAGGCAGGTTTCTGACCAAACCATCTGATATAGCAAATTATTTTTACAGCATACGTCCATAGACGGATTATGAGATTATGGGCCCCTGGGCACAGACTCTTAAAGGGCCCCCCACTCGTCCCTTATCCAGTCCGGTACACTGACTTTTCCACACAGATACAAACAATTAATGGCAAAAACATATTAAGGAAGTCAGTGTTTCCCACAGGATTTTGGGATACTGTTGGAGGGACCCTGTACCTTGTTGGGTGGTCCGGGGGCATGCCCCCCCGGATTTTTTTTTTTACCTTTTTAAAGTAAAATGCATCAATCTGGTGCACTTTGAGAGGAAATTTTAGAGGCTACATTATTTTACAGATTTTTCTTAAACAAGCAGCACTCTTCTTTACTCTGCAACTGTGAAAACAGTACAGTAGATGGGTCTGCAGACCCATGTTCTATGATGGAGGGGCCCATTTCAACAGATTCAGGGTGGATAGCTACTTTTTATGAAACATTTAGAATTCACACATAGAAAGCTTATTTCTGTATGTGCTTCAAGGCCCCTCATGAAGCCCCTTAGACAGAGCTACTAATGCTGTTGTTTTTAACCTGCTTTTGTATTTCTCCCCTACTAGTTGAGGGGCCCATGATGATTTATATCTTGTTACATTTTAATGAGTATCCTTATATTTAGGCTATTCCTTTTTGGACCCAGTTATTGACATCAGTGACTGAGCTCTTTGACTATGCAACATAAAAAGTTACTATCAGTATCTCTGGCTAAGGGCCCCCCTGAGCCCTTGGGCCCCTGGGCCTGTGCCCGGTGTGCCCGTGCAGTAATCCACCCCTGCATACGTCGCACGGAGGGAACTTGGAGCGCAAAGGGAAAGTGGGCGGGGGAGGGGTGGGGGATTTAAATGGAACACACTTGCCCTTATAGTGAGTGGTCACATTTGACCGTCGGACAGTTGTGTGTGTGTGTGTGTGTGGCATTGTATTGTGGATTGCAAGTTCTTCACAACAATTGAAGACACCTGTCAACAAGGCGACGGTATTTCCTTCAGATGATTGGATTATGTCGGCATTTCCTTAGGCTTGCAATTTCAGAAATGTCTCTTAGCTTAAAATGGCAGAATACACTTCCCTAATGTCGAACTCTAATGTGAAGTTGAAGATATTATCAGCGCTATCTTGCTACGGCTATTTTGCATTCCCCCAGATGGGGAAAATAAAGGCACCGGTTTCCGGTTTACACGTAAGATTCGCTAGCTGTTGCGTTACTGCTGCTTGTCCTGTCCTATTGTGTCTTAAGTTTATTCTATTGTTTCCTTCACACTTTCCTGTTTTCTTCACAAATTGTGCTCTGTGTATTGTTTATCACTTTTCTGTCATTATCCCCTACCTCGCTGGTGTTGGGGGGTGATTTGTTGTTGTCTGTATAGCATATAGCATATCCTAGCACTTAGCTTCTCGCACTCTCCCCTGGGTCTGACTTTGTGTCTTACTCATACTTGTGCGGATTGTGCTACTTTACTGGCTTAAATTACTCGTTTAGAGAGTCGCGTCAGTGAGTTAGAGCAGCTTTCTGCTACTGACATTATAGACAGCACGGACACATTGCTTAGCCCTAGCCCCGGGAGTCTTAATACCCCCGGTCAGTGTTGCCAACTTAGCGATTTTGTCGCTAGATTTAGCGACTTTTCAGACCCCTTTGGCGACTTTTTTTTCAAAAAAGCGACAAATCTAGCTTATTTTCTGGAGTTATTGGTGACTTTTTGAGGTGAAAACACATATCGCTATGACTCTTCACAACAAGCAGCGGGTGCCTGCGCGGCCCCTCCCTCCCCCGTTTCCAAGCACTTACAGGCGGCCTCATTCCTCACGCAGCAGTCCCTCCCAGCTGTCTCCTGTTAGCAGGAGCTAACAGGAGACGTTCACGGCTCAGCATCCAAGCTGCAAATGAATCCGCATCCCGGCCTGCAAGCTGCCGCCGACTGATCAAGCCCCCGGGCATACAGTCAGGGCGGGATAATGTATATTTTCTTTGTCTAAATAAAATAATAAAATCACTGCACTAAATAAATCACTGTGTTATAAGGTCAAGGTCACTTTAATTTATATAGCACCTTATAAGAACCTAAATTCACCAAAGTGCTTTACATAAAATACATAAATTAAAATACAACAGCACACATTAAAAAACACTTACAGCAATGACACAAAACAATTCATTAAAACTTAAAAAAAGCCTGTGAAAAAAGGTGAGTTTTAAGAGTGGACTTGAAGGTTTCCAGAGACTCAGATGAGCGAATATGGTGTGGTAAGCTGTTCCAAAGTTTCGGGGCAACCACAGAGAATGCACGATCGCCTTTAGTTTTAAGCCTGCTGTTTGGCACATCCAGAGATAAGCTGTTTGCAGACCTCAGAGCTCTGTTTGGTCTATGGGCCTGTATGAGTTCCGCCAAGTACACGGGGGCCATACCATTTAAAACTTTAAAAACAAACATCAGGATCTTAAAATCTATTCTGAAGCAGACCTGAAGCCAGTGCAGGGAGGCCAGAACAGGGGTTATGTGCTCCCGCTTCTTTGTGCCTGTCAGAAGACGAGCAGCTGAGTTCTGTACAAGTTGCAGGCGACGCAGCGAGCGCTGGTCTAAACCTACACACAGTGAATTGCAATAATCCAGTCTTGAGAAAATGAAGGCATGAATAACCTTCTCCAGGTCACTGGGAGAGAGGTAAGGTTTTACCTTGGCCAGAAGTCTCAGCTGGAAGAAGGCACCTTTGACTACAGAGCCAATTTGCTTTTCAAATTTAAAATCTCTGTAAAACATGACACCAAGGCTCTTATTGACAAGAGCAGTTTTTTAAACCCAGGGATGGGGGTAGAGCAGCAATACAGTCAGCATAACATTATACACGCCCAAACACTATACCTTCTGTCTTACTGTCATTGAGACTCAGGAAACTAAGACTCATCCAAGTCTTAATTTCATTTAGACAAGCAAGAACATTTTTTGCAGAGTCTTTACAGTTCATTTTCAAAGGGAGATAAATCTGAACATCATCAGCATAGCAATGAAAAGACACATTATGTTTGCGGAGAATGGATCCAAAGAGCAACATGTACAGAGAAAACAATAAAGGACCTAAAACAGACCCCACAAGTCGTCGCACTAGAAGAAAAAAGTCCTAAATTAACTGAGAAAGTCCTATCAGTCAAGTAGGACTGGAGCAGCTTGAGGGCAGCGCCCTTGATACCAACATACTGCTCTAGGCGTGACAGCAGGGTCCTGTGATCGACTGTGTCGAAAGCAGCTGTTAAATTTAATGTCACCATGATAGCAGCGGGTGCATGCTGACAGTCCGACAGGCCCCCACTCCGACAGCCCCTTTCCTCCATCCCTCCACTCCGACGTACTTCCATTCCTCCAGCCCCCCACTACGACACACTTTCGTACCGCCATTCCGACAGAATAATTTTTCCTGTAGCCTATTTCCCCAACTATGTAGATAGCCGCCTCGTTTTTTTAAGCGACTGGAAAACCGTTTTGCTGAATAAGCGCCCAGCGCAAATAACGGCAGGCGATTGTTTAGGCCTACACTATTTTACAATGACGGTTTTCTGCGCCAATTTCCCGCCAAACATGAATATTTTCAACAAAATAATATACGAAATACTGTAGAGCAACGAAAATTAAATCACAAGGCGTGAAATGATGGTTCTAGGCCCAGGGAACCATCACTGAAATAACGTCGGTAGTAGGCTATGCATCCGTCTGTCTTGTCTTTGTCTTGAGACTGCTATCTATCTATCTATCTATCTATCTATCTATCTATCTATCTATCTATCTATCTATCTATCTATCTATCTATCTATCTATCTATCTATCTATCTATCTATCTAATTATTTGGTCAGAAAAACGCACGGAGACTATTTCATCCCGATGCTTGTGGGACAGTCAGTTTTTTGACAGACGCACTTCGGCATTAATATAAACCGTTTGAGCCCCTGGTTGTTTCTTAGAAAATCAAAGCGAGTCCTGTTTGGTTTTAATCAAATGCAAATAGGCTAGCCAATGAGTTGTATTTTAGGATATAAATATTTGAAGGGGGGGAAAAAAGCACAGTGTCCATTAGACCTACGTTTGCTTCTTTCATTAGTAGGCCTAGGATGAACTGAACAGCGAAACAGACGCATTTATGAAGCACCCAAAAGCTACACCTGCACCTTGAAATCAGCACCTTTAATTGAACAGCGACACAGAGGCAGAGGCGATATGACCGGCGACACAGAAGGAATCGCTTGTCGGAATGATGGGCCGTTTCTTATCGACAAAGGAAACTTAAAATGTCGGAGTCGCGACCCCTTTTTAATTAAATAAAGTGCCGCCTTTGCGACAACAAGTCAATTGTCGGAGTGGCAGCATGTCGGAATGAACGTCCGCCCCCGATAGCAGCACACCCAGAATCAACAGTTACAATGAGATCATTAAAAACTCTTAAAAGGGCAGTTTCTGTGCTATACCGGGGTCTAAAACCAGACTGGAACTTTTCAAAAATGTCATTACTCTCTAGTACTGATATCAGCTGATTATATCGTTTGACTCACTGCCTCAGGCTCAGTCACTCACTCACCTCACCTCGTCCACTGTGTGTGTGTGCCTCTGTGACACAAACTTTCTTTACCATGTCTAAACTTTACCAGCAGAAATACAGAAAGGAGTGGGAGGCAAACACAGCTTTTAAGGGATGGTTAAAGCCATTTATTGGAGATATTGGACGAGCATACTGCCATTACTGCAGAGTGGATTTCTGTGCTAAAATCAGTGATGTGAAGAAACACAGTACAACCCTAAAACACATTCAAAAGGCAAAGCCTTATACCTCAGCCGCACAAACAACGCTGCCAAAATTGATGGCTCCAAAAAGGCTGAGGCTACCATAGCGTTAGTCATTGCTGAACACTGCTCCCTCCTAGCATGTGACCACATTGGGGAAGCATGTAGGTCAGCCTTTTCTGACTCCGCTGCTGCTACGCATATCAGAATGCACAGGACTAAGTGCACTGAAATGATCAATGGTGTCCTAGCACCTTACTTCTTGAAAAAGTTGGTGGTAGATGTGGGTGAGCAGCATTTTAGCCTCCTCCTCGATGAGGCCACAGACATCAGTGTGTCTAAGTACCTGGGTGTTGTCATCAGATACTTTAGTGAAACTAAAGGGACAGTGGTATCTACATTTCTGGGGCTTGTTGAGCTGGAGGGAGGAGATGCATATTCTATTGCCCGTGTTGTGGTGGCTTTTTTAGAAAAGTGCTCTCTTGTTAAAGAGAAGCTCCTTGGAATAGGGACTGACAATGCCTCTGTAATGACAGGGATAAATAATGGGGTCCATGCAGTGCTCAAACATGAGTATGGCCTTAAAGATCTGGTCCTCATTCGTTGTATGTGTCACTCCCTGCAGCTTGCTGTCACCCATGCATCAAATGAGACGATCCCACGCAGTGTGGAGTACCTTGTAAGGGAAACATATAAATGGTTTTCAGTGTCTCCCAAACGCAGGGAGGCATACAAGGCCATTTATGAGACCATTAACTGTGGGGAGAAACCATTACAGATCACAAATGTGTGTGCCACACATTGGCTCTCTATTGAGCCCGCAGTCTCACGCATTTTGGACCAATGGGAGGAGCTCAAGCTGCATTTTGAGGTCACCAAGTCGAGTGAGCACTGCTACATGGCTGAGGTGTTATACTCCATGTACAGTGATCCTCAAAATGTGCTATACTTGACCTTTCTGAAGTCAGTGCTGGGAGAGGTACAGTTGGCCATGAAAGCTTTTGAGGGAGAGCAGGTCGATCTTCTTAAGCTACTTGACAGCTTGGTGAGCCTCATTAAGTCTGTGAGTAGCAGGGTCCTGAATCCACTGGCAAAGGTGGCTGTTTTGAAAGGGCCAATCGATGGATATATAAGTCCTGTTCAATACCTTGGTTTCCTTTTTGACTCAAAGGCAGCTGAGCTCCACCTTGCGCCTGACGATGAGTGTGTGTCACCTTCCCTATCTCCCTCACCAATGAGCTGAGGATGAGACTGCCTGAGAACATTGAGACATTGAAATACATGTCAGTTTTCAATGTAGAGCAGGGGTGGCCAACCCGCGGCTCGCGAGCCGCATGCGGCTCTTTGCCCAGCTTCGTGCGGCTCTTCAGTTCATATCAAATTATGTGATTATAATTTTTTTTTTTTTTTTTTATATACTTTTTTTTTGTGTGGGCCTATGTGTGTGCATGTTCGCAAACGTTTCATGCGGCTCTTACGTTCGTTTTACATGTTGTCTATTATTTAATTTTTTATTTTATTAATGTGTAGGCCCTATGTGTATGCCTGTTCGCAAATGTTTAATTGAGGACGCAACATAACGTTCGCAAACGTTTGGTGCAGACGCAACATAAAACTGCCCGCTCAGCTTGGAGGGAGGTTTTCCGTGAGTAAACTATTTGTGTCAAGTTCGCTCCGAAACAGAGTGGGAGAGTTCATATTTTTTGTTGAACGTTATGTCAGACCATTCTGCCTTATATGCCAGGTGTCATTTGCGCATTTCAAGGCTTCAAATCTTCGGCGCCACTTCAGCTCTCTCCATGCTAAAAGTAAGTCCCACAAAGCAACATGCATAGTAAGAGAAAAACGCTATTTTAAATTGTTATATTTTTGTTTGTGGACTTGGTTGAACTGAGAGTTTGTGTGTGAGGCAGTGCACACAATGTTCATTGTTGAAAATGACTGCCCTGTCGTCTTTAGTACTGTAGGAGTCCAGTCCTGTCATTATCACAGGTGCGGCCTTAACGATCTGGGGGCCCGTTTCAAGTGGGGCCCCCTGTTTTTTTTTTTTTTTTTTAAATAAATAATGCTTGTGCATGCATGTGCAAGCTCCCCGCGAAAATAAAAACGCCCCCCCCCCCCCCCCCCTGAAATCGTACTGGCCACCCCAGTGTCAGTAAGATTTTTTTCCTGATATGTATCCTAGTTCAGAGATGATATGTATTTTCTTTTCTTTCTTAACTTTTTTTGATAGGCAGTTGCCAAGTTCATCACACAAACACTCCAATCCACTGATATGAGATCAGTTTCCAATTTTCAATTACTAAATTAGTGGTAGGACTTTGGCCACTAGAACTGGTCTCTGGTCAGCAAAGGTCTTGAAAACAGCAAAAGTGTGCTTGTGTATAGGCACGTGTCCCAGCAGATTTTTGAAATCTGAATAAAAAAATTTAAGTTTGTAGTTAGTGAGTGTAACATGTTCTTAGCAAGGGCAGACTTTCATAAATAAAGGTTTATTTTTTTAGCAAGATATTTGGTCAAAAGCTAGTGGTCATCCGTCCCTCTGTGCAGTTGTTAGGCATCTGGCTGCTAGCAAGTTATGTTGTCTTGCTAATTTTACTATTCATCTGAGCTGAAATAAATATTGACTTTTTCCTTTATTATCTTCGCCAGAATGCACCAGAATGCTTAGATTACATGTTAAAAACACAAAAAAATATTCTGGGGGGATGCCCCCAGACCCCTCTTCAGGGGTTTAGTTTTCAGACAAACATTACAATGGATACTAACATGATTTGGGCATTTGGGATTATAAATCATCTTTAAATTGGTTGTACAGCATATCACATGCTATTCATTCAGGGGTGCAATGGCCACCCCACTCTAGCTCTGTGGCCCACCTTGGCCACCCCCAGTCAAAATTTCCTGGAATCGCCACTGTGTGTACCCGTGTGTACGATGTGGCTCTTTGCAGTAACACAGTAAAAAATGTGGCTCTTTGTCTCTGACTGGTTGGCCACCCCTGATGTAGAGGAAACTCTTAAGCACAATAAGAGCCCAGCAGAAATGGTCAAAATAGCAAAGCTCCTTGGCTACTCACCTGAAGCAATAGACAAGATTGTCTAGCAATGGCGTACCATCCACCTCAGTGTCTGGACAGAGAAAAAGAACATGCTGAGCTTCTGGTGTGAGATTTGGAGGTTCAGGGACGCAGCTGGTCTCAATCCATTTCAGGAACTCGCCATGGCTGCTGTGGCTGTGTTGTCTTTGCCACACTCAAATGCTGAAGTTGAGAGAGTGTTCAGCCAGATGAGTGTGGTGAAGACCAAACTCAGGAACAGGATGTCCTTGCAGTATACATATTGCAATATACATGTGGACAAACCCGAGGACAGAAGTGCTAAAGAACTATGCTATGTACTGGAAAATTTTGGACTCTCCCAACACGTAAACCAGCCTACACATAACAAAGGTCACACCCTGGACTTATTAATTTCAAAGGGCCTGGACATTTCAAACCTTTTAGTGTCTGATGTGGGTCTCTCCGACCATTCATGTTTGTTTTTTGGGAGTACAATATCTTTGAACACAACTGCAAAAACAAAGGTTATCAAAAAACGGTATATTACTGAAAACACGAGTGAACAATTTATCCAGGCATTTTCTCTGTCCCCGCTCCTCCCCTGTATCTCAGTTAATGAGCTTGTATGTAACTTCAACTCAAAAATTACAAATGTTATCGATGCTATTGCACCCACCAAGGTGAAAATCATCTCTGGTAAAAAAAGGTCCCCCTGGAGAAATACCCCTCAGGTCAGAATTGAAAAAAGAGAGTGCCGTAAAGCAGAACGCAGGTGGCGAAAAACAAATCTAAATGTTCACTATAACATCTTCAAAGAGAAACTACGCACGTTTAATCTAGAACTAAGAAATGCAAGACAGTCTTTCTTCTCTGACATCATCACCAAAAACAGCAACAATGCACATGCCCTGTTTGCTGCTGTTGACAGGCTAACAAACCCTCCTGTGTCAGTAGCGTCTGAGCATCTTTCCACGAGGGCCTGCAATGAATTTGCCTCCTTCTTTACTGAGAAAATTCATAAAATAAGACAAGCTGTCACTGCATCAATACCAGGTTCAAGATATGTTTTATCTCTGTACCCATTTAAAACAAATTCAGATGCCATGACAGAGTTTTTTCTGATAAACAAGAAAAACCTGGATGACATTATACAACACCTGAACTCCTCCTCCTGTTGCCTTGACATTCTGCCCACAGGCTTCTTTAAAACTGTTTTTAGCTGTATGGCCTCAGATGTCCTAGAAATTGTCAATATGTCCCTTCGCACTGGTGTATTCCCACAGGCCCTGAAAACAGCTGTCATCAAGCCACTCCTAAAAAAGAAAAATCTAGATACATCACTCATGAACAATTATAGGCCGATATCCAACCTACCATTTTTAAGCAAGATCATTGAAAAAGCTGTTCATCATCAGCTAAATAACTACTTAGCAATGAATAACTGCTTTGATGTCTTTCAGTCAGGTTTTCGACAACACCACAGCACTGAGACTGCTCTGGTTAAGGTCCTCAATGACATCCACTTAAACACAGACAGTGGCAAAAGCTCTGTATTAGTTTTATTGGATCTCAGTGCTGCGTTCGACACAGTTGACCACAGCATATTGCTAGATCGACTTGCAAACTGGGTTGGACTTTCTGGAACTGTGCTAAACTGGTTTGAATCATACTTAAAGGAAAGAGACTACTATGTGTCAATAGGCAATTTCACATCCGAGCGAACAAATATTACATGCGGGGTCCCCCAAGGTTCCATTCTTGGGCCTCTTCTGTTTAACATATACATGCTACCGCTAGCTCAGATTATGAACAAAAACAAATTATGTTACCATAATTATGCAGACGACACACAAATTTACATAACCATATCACCAGGAGACTATGGTCCGATTCAAGCACTAAGTAAATGCATTGAACAAATCAATGACTGGATGTGCCAAAACTTTCTTCAATTAAACAGCGACAAAACTGAAGTAATTGTCTTTGGTGCCAGGGATGAACAATCAAAAGTCAGCGCACAGCTTAAATCTGTTATGTTAGAAAGCACACACCAAGCTAGAAATCTTGGAGTAGTGATAGATTCCGACTTGAATTTCAAAAAACACATTAAATCAATTACTAAGTCAGCCTACTACCACCTTAAAAATATATCGAGAATTAAAGGGCTAATATCTCAGCAGGACTTAGAAAAACTTGTCCATGCATTTATTTTTAGTAGACTTGACTACTGTAATAGTGTCTTTGCAGGCCTTCCTAAAAAATCAATCAGACAGCTTCAGCTAATTCAGAACGCTGCTGCTCGAGTCCTCACTAGGACCAAAAAAGTAGATCACATTACCCCAGTTCTTAGGTCTTTACACTGGCTTCCTGTCACGCAAAGAATTGATTTTAAAATATCGATGATGGTCTACAAAGCCTTAAATGGTTTAGGGCCAAAATACATTACTGATCTGCTGATACGTTATGAGCCGCCCAGAGCCCTTAGGTCGTCTGGGACAGGTCTTTTAAAAGTCCCCAGAGCTAGGACTAAACAGGGAGAGGCGGCATTCAGCGTTTATGCGCCCAATGTCTGGAACGGACTGCCAGAGAGTCTGAGGTCCGCTGAGACTCTCAGCTCTTTTAAATCGGGTCTCAAAACGTTCTTGTTTCCCTTTTAACCTGTAATTTTTTTTTTTTTTTTTTTTTTTGGTAAAATGTTTTAATTCTTTTATTTAAATGTTGTATTTTTATCCATGTTTTAAATTTGTTCATTTTTTTTTTTTTTTTTTTTTTTTTTGTATTTGTATTCTTTATTTGATTTTAACCCTGTGAAGCACCTTGAGTGGCCCTGTGCCTGAAATGTGCTCTATAAATAAAATTGCCTTGCCTTGCCTTGCCTTGCCTTGCAAACCCTGAACTCCATCCTATACATCAGATATGGATTAAAGCTGTCAGGTGAGGCTTGCTTTGAGCACCAGCTGCCTGATCACATTCTGAAACTGTTTGGAACCTCACATGCTTATTCATTCAAGGCAGCCCCTTCAGCTGAACCTGCAGTGGAGAGCCTGAGTGACGATGAGTCACTAGTTCTGTGAGCTAGCACAGCCGGTCTGTGTTTTTGGCTTTTCAGACCTCCCTCCACACCTGCAATTAGGGCCAGACTAGTTAGCATCATCACAAAAAAGTGTTAGTTCTATTTCATTCTTACTGACCGCCAGAGGCAGTGCTTAACACTGGATGTTATCCTTCACGCATGCGCAGGTCGAGTATATAATATAAACAAAGTCACGTGTGACCGGGGATGACGTCGGGACGCCCGTCTATATAAGTCCACGTCACTTCCCAAAATGTCCCTTGTATCTTCTCGCTGTAGCGAATACAGGTTTAGAGTAAGAAATAAGACCTCAGGTTGAAGGTGAGCTTCCCCTGCCTGGGAAAGAACCAGAGGTACGAGTACGCTCCCCACCCAGGGCGGCCCCGCCTAGGAAGAGGACTAAGAAGACTGACCATTATGCTGCCAAAGTGGACAAGCTAGTGTCAGAGTTTGCTGAGATTAAGAGTTGCTCTTTAACCTTCAGCCAGTCAGGTTGGCGTCATCCCAGGGGTCTATCCCTTAGGCTGAGGCTCCGACCACACCAGAAGGGGACGAAGATGCCCTGTCTATGAGGGCTTCCTGTAGCCAGTTCTATGAAGACAGGCCGGGACAGGACGAAGTAGAGGCTTCTACCCAGGCTTCGGAAGACTGCTCCCAAGTGACAGGAAGTGGGTCTAGGGCAGGCTCAGAGGCTTCCCCGGCCACGGTTAAGCCAGTGGTCCGAATGGCACTGGCACGGTTAGGGTTGGATGAGGCTCCAGCAGCAAGTGCTCCAGCTAGTGCATTCTTTAGGCGTGTCCCGCCACAAGAGAAATTTTCTGTGCCTTCCTCCCAGCCATATATTGAGGAGCTTCACAGATGCTGGCCAGACCCCAGATCTCTATCTCATCACACCAGTGACAGCAGGGCTTTGGCTTCGATGCAGAATGCCGGCAAGCATGGACTTGACCAAATGCCAGCCGTAGAGCCGACCATTGCCTCCCTCATTGTAGCACCGGAGGAGGTGTTGAGGCCGAATGCTCGCTGCCCCAGGCCACAGTGTCGCATTACGGATGACCTGCTAACAAAGTGCTATGACACAGCGGCACGTATGGGCCGCATTGGGAACTCGTTCTCACATTTGATACTGACCCTGTCGCAGTCCTTGCAAGCGTCCAGTGCAGAGGCTTCAGTGCAGAGTCTAAGTGATACGTTGTTGCAGGCTTTTGCCTTCATGACCAGAGAACTTGGTAGGCTGATGTCGACGCTTACGTTGGCGCGCCGCCAGGTATGGCTGGCCCAGGCCCCATTATCAGAGCCATGCCGAAGAATCCTCTGCACTCTCCCCGTAGTTCCGGGGGAGCTGTTTGGCCCGGCAGCACAACAGGCCTTGAATCGTGGCATACAGGCTAACCAGACACGGCAGCAGTTCGCTAGCCTTCGAGGACCTACACCCCAACCGAGACAGCAGTCTCCACAAGGTAATGGCACCAATCGTCCTCTGCCGCCAGCGCGTCCTGGTGGCTAAGTGACATTTGTGCAGCGGCCTCCTGGGCTTCAGCGTGCACCTTTGCCCGATTTTACAGGGTCAATGTAGCTGCTCGCCACGCAGTGGCTGCAGCTGTTTTCCAGGAACCCTCAGGCCCTTCCTAATAGGTGGGTACAGGATTCCTCGTGACTACGTTGGTAATAGTCGTCCAGTGTTAAGCACTGCCTCTGGCGGTCAGTAAGAATGAAATTAGGGCTGTCAAGCGATTAAAAAAATTAATCTAATTAATTACAGGCTCTGTGATTAATTAATCTAAATTAATCGCATACTTTTATGACACTTTTATACCTGTTTATAAACAGCTGTATAGCCTGCTAGTCTCTCTCTCTCTCTCACTCTCTCTCCGTCTCTCGTAACTTCTGTCTCCACAACAGACAGCGCTGCACTGCCACAGATGCTTATGCCGATTCATTCACCATCGTCGTACTCATAGGCAAAAATATTGAGAGACACACACACGCACGCACACACACACACGCACACACACACACGTTTACGCGGACGACGAGACAGCTAGCAAACAAAATTGAGACACGGGGAGAAAGATTGAGAGATACTGTTTTGAACCTAGCCTACATTGTTGCACCCACTAAATCAATAATGCACAGACACTGGCTGCGGAGAATAAAGTAAGATGTCTTCCTACCTTCATGCTTATTAAACCGTCTATAGAGCCCTCGGCCCCCTGCTTCTCTCTTTACTTTTCTCCCTTTCACCCGCGCGGGCTGTGTCTGCTTCAGGTGCAGCTCGGTGCAGCTACGCACCACTTTTGCACCGGGTCAAAGGGCATTATAGAAGTGCGATTAATCAGCGTTAATTTTTTTAATCGCGTTAATTTTTCTGTGATTAATTAATCGAAATTAACGCGTTAATTTGACAGCCCTAAATGAAATAGAACGAGAGTTACGTATGTAACTACGGTTCTATGAATTCTGGATGACCGCCAGAGTTCTCTGTCACTCGGAATTTTGCGAGAAGATTCTGAAGGGACATTTTGGGAAGTGACGTGGACTTATATAGACGGGCTTCCCGACGTCATCCCCGGTCACACGTGACTTTGTTTATATTATATACTCGACCTGCGCATGCGCGAAGGATAACATCCAGTGTTAAGCACTGCCTCTGGCGGTCATCCAGAATTCATAGAACCGTAGTTACATACGTAACTCTCGTTAAAAATGTTCATATCTAACTGTGACTTGTTTTAGGCTCCTAAGCCTCCTAAGCCTGTTTTAACCATAAGGTTAAAACAAAGCTTAAGAAAAATTAAATCTTTAATAGGCCTAACTGCCAGAGTGGGCAATTTAGATTGTTAATGTATATGTCACACTTCAGCCACTATTTAGTTTTTTCACTTGTCTGTTCCCATTCTAACTCTCTTGTCATTTCAGACCCGGCCACTCCCTCCTGCTCTGCACTCCCTGTTAATTACATTCACCTGGTCTACCCATACTCACCTGCTCCCCATCAGCTAATCAGCCCCACAGTATATTACCGGTTCATTCCCTCAGTTCTCTGCCAGATTGTTAGATGTCCTTGGGTGTTCATGTAGCTCTCCAGCGTCCGTTACGTTCCTGCAGACCTGTCTGTATTCCTGCCTGCCTGTTCGTGTTTTCTACCCACCCTTTGGATTTTGGATTCCCCCCTTTGCCTGCCCCTATTGGACGTGTTTGCCACGCGACTACCTTGTTTGAATTATTTATTAAAACTTTGTTGCTGCACCCAAACTGTGTTGTGTCTTGCTATTGGGTTCTTGTCTGTCTTTCCCTGGAAACCTGACAGTACAATCTGGCCAATAATGAACCCAGCAGACACTCATTTTGCACTGGAGTTGAGGGAGGTGACATATATCCTCACCTGTCTTAAGAATGACTTCAAGTATGCAGTGGATGGTGAGGAGAGAGCGGAGGTCCTTTCATCAGCCCGCAAGGAGGTTGGGTCTAGACCTTGGCTGCGTAAATTGCTGCCTGACTGGGCAGAGCAATTTATTAGCACACCATCCCAAACTTCCAGCAGCAAGCCCCAGGTCCCGGCCTCCAGCAGCAAGCTCAAGTCACCGGTCTCCAGCAGCAAGCCCCAGGCCCCGGTCTCCAGCAGCAAGCTCAAGTCACCGGTCTCCAGCAGCAAGCCCCAGGCCCCGGTCTCCAGCAGCAAGCCCCAGGCCCCGGTCTCCAGCAGCAAGCCCCAGGCCCTGGCTTCCAGTAACAAGTTTCAGGCCCCGGGCCCCAGCAACCAGTCCCTGTATGCTAGCCACCTGCCCCAGCATGCTAGCGACCTGTCCCAGTATGCTAGCTACCAGCCGCAGCATTCCAGCTACCAACCTCCTTCTGCCTCGCAGATTATTAGAGTGGGGGTGTGGAGTTTGGGGTGCCATCCATCTCCTCAGAACTCTCCAGCTGGTAAGCTTACTCCGGCCCCCGAACCTGTTACTGTGACAGAGAAGGAACCAGAACCAACTCCAGAACCCGAGGTCCTTCCTGAACCAGAGCCTGAGCCGGTAGCTGAAGTCCATGAGATGATTCCCGAGCCCCTGGTTGAACCTGAGCTGATCTCTGGACCCTCAGTTGAGCCCTCTACACATCATGGTGAGTGGGTCCGGTCTCCACCTCCTGATGGGGGGGGGCCCACCCTCCGGGCCTACCAGGGGAGGCCTGCTTTCTACAGCTTCCAGAGGGGGACCGCCTTTTTCGCCTTCCTCCGGAGGGGGTCCGCTCTATACCGTTCCTGTCCGAGGGGTCTCCTCCTCCGTTCCTGTCCGAGGAGCCTCCTCCTCCGTTCCTGTCCGAGGGGCCTCCTCCTCCGTTCCTGTCCGAGGGGTCTCCTCCTCCGTTCCTGTCTGAGGGGCCCAGTTCCCAGTTGCCTCCCGAGGGGCCCAGCCCCGTGTTGCCTCCCGAGGGGCCCAGCCCCGTGTTGCCTCCCGAGGGGTCCAGCCCCCTGTTAACGCTCGAGACGTCCTGCCTCCTGCTCGAGGAGTCCAGCCCTCTGTCCCTGTTTAACGCCCGAGGGGTCCAGCCCCCTGTCAACGCCCGAGGGGTCCAGCCCCCTGTTAACGCCCGAGGGGTCCAGCCCCCTATCCCTGCCTGAGGGGTCCTGCCCCCTATCCCTGCCTGAGGGGTCCTGCCCCCTATTCCTGCTCGAGGGGGACCGCCCTTCGCTCCTGCCTGAGGGGAACCGCCCTCTGCCTCGCCGGCCTCCAGTAGGGGGATGTCACCCTCGCTGCCGGCCTCCAGAAGGGGGATGTCGCCCTCGCTGCCGGCCTCCAGTAGGGGGATGTCGCCCTCGCCGCCGGCCTCCAGTAGGGGGATGTCGCCCTCGCCGCCGGCCTCCAGTAGGGGGATGTCGCCCTCGCCGCCGGCCTCCAGTAGGGGGATGTCGCCCTCGCCGCCGGCCTCCAGTAGGGGGATGTCGCCATCTTCGTCGCCGAGGCCGGTCTCCAGGAGGGTTCCGTCGCCTTCGCCGCCGGTCTCCAGAAGGGTTCCGCCCTTGCTGTCCTCCTGCGGGGGTCCCTCGTCGCCGAGGCCGGCTTCCAGAAGGGGTTCCTCGTCTTCGTCGCTGCAGGTCTCCAGAGGGACTGAGCCCTCACCGTCCAGGCCGTCCGCCTGAAGCTCTGTGCCGTGTCCCTGCTTGCCCACCAGGCCGGCCGCCTGAAGCCCCCTACCATGCCCCTGCTTGTCCCCCAGGTCGGTCGCCTGACGCTCCCTGCCGTGCCCTTGTGCCTTTTTCTGGCTGTCCGCCTGACACCCCTCCATTCTGCCCCACTCCAGTTCCCTGGCCAGCCCGTCACCCCGTGCACTGTCCCACTCCAGTTCCCTGGCCAGCCCGTCACCCCGTGCACTGTCCCACTCCAACTCCCAGGCTAGCCCGTCACCCCATGCTCTGCCTCGGTCCATTTTTTTCCCCCTCCTCCTGGCTCCCCTCCACCCACCCTGTTTGGGTTTGACTTTTTTTTTTAGTTCCAGTTTAAGGTCGCCTGGAAGTCGACCTTTAAGGGGGGGGTTCTGTCACACTTCAGCCACTATTTAGTTTTTTCACTTGTCTGTTCCCATTCTAACTCTCTTGTCATTTCAGACCCGGCCACTCCCTCCTGCTCTGCACTCCCTGTTAATTACATTCACCTGGTCTACCCATACTCACCTGCTCCCCATCAGCTAATCAGCCCCACAGTATATTACCGGTTCATTCCCTCAGTTCTCTGCCAGATTGTTAGATGTCCTTGGGTGTTCATGTAGCTCTCCAGCGTCCGTTACGTTCCTGCAGACCTGTCTGTATTCCTGCCTGCCTGTTCGCGTTTTCTACCCACCCTTTGGATTTTGGATTCCCCCTTTTGCCTGCCCCTATTGGACGTGTTTGCCACGCGACTACCTGGTTTGAATTATTTATTAAAACTTTGTTGCTGCACCCGAACTGTGTTGTGTCTTGCTATTGGGTTCTTGTCTGTCTTTCCCTGGAAACCTGACAGTATATTGTATACAACACATGTTATGTTTAAAAATTTTCATGTTTAAGTGTTACCTGTTGTAGGCTCCTACGCGGACCATAAAGTTAAAAAACAAACTTAATAAAAAAATATATATATAAAAAAAAAAAAAAAAAAACCTAAGTAACTCTGCCAAAGTGTTCCTTTTTGGTCACTTTTGCCTGTCCCAAGCCCGGATAAAGGAGGAGTTGTTGGAATTAATAATTTGTATTTCTAAACATGTTTGAGCTGTTCTTACCTCATTGTTCTCTTGCTCACTTTTCGCGCGAGCGGGAAACGTTTCAGGGACGACGCCGTGCTCCACTAATCAGAGACGTCGGTGTGACGCTCAAGGATCATGGGTAGTGTAGTTCTTCTTCCAGAGATCGCCAATAAACTATGTTTTTCTTAAAACGAGGTTGATACCATGCAAACTTGTGTCATGTACAGTACCTTATATCAAGTCATATAAGTCTCCCTTAGATGGTGATGAAATTAGGGCTAATAATCTCTTAGAATAGGTCCATGATAATAATCCGCTATGGCTATGGAGAAAATGAATGGGATTTTTACTTCCGGATATGCAAATTAGGCGATGACGTCATCTAGCGACTTTCCTCACTGAAGAGTTGGCAACACTGCCCCCGGTAGCATTGAGGTAACTGCTTCGGCAGACGCGTCTGGGTTCTGCCCTGTCCTGCGGGGCAGGAGTGCACGCAGTGCTAGCGGGCTTGCTCGGTGCCCCGGTTCACGGCCCCCTCTCGGGACTGAGAATCGGTACTCGGCTCTTGCGAGCCCTGTTAGCCCGTCTGTCTCCCTCGCTCCCGTTGGTTG
Source organism: Hyperoplus immaculatus (assembly GCA_949357725.1). NCBI lineage: Eukaryota > Metazoa > Chordata > Actinopteri > Uranoscopiformes > Ammodytidae > Hyperoplus > Hyperoplus immaculatus. The sequence goes on along the minus strand of OX442350.1, from coordinate 15,362,872 downwards.
GGCTGGGCCCTGCACGCCAGTAATAGGGGACTCCATCACACGCAACATTAAAGAGGACCTATTATGCTACTTTTCTGGTCTTAATTTCTTGTTTTACACTGCTATAGAGCAACCTGACACGAATCACATCACAAAAAACTATGTAGATTTTCGGGAAGCTCTTTCTCTTATTTTGGCGATCCAGCACATCCTGTCAACACTTGAGTGTGTGTGCTTCGGCTCCCTCCGCCTGTGCTTCGGCCATCTCCGCTCCCCTCTCCCCCCTCCTGCAAACCCCACTCCGTTGTGATTGGTTACCTTCCTTCCGGAACACTTTCAGTGGCGGGAAGCGCGAGCATGGACCTATAAGGGCGCGAGGCAGACGCGAACAGGGAAGTGACAGCATTACCATACATGGAAACATCCGCGTGGAGACGTCACAAAGTTTTATGCGACGTCACAAATTATGAAAGGGTAGACCGCTTTGAACACGTGACTTCTCGACTGGCTAGAATAGTGTTTAGTGCTCTGCACAGACACCCCAGACGGTCAGTAGGGAATATGTCGAAATGCATGTAAGTCATTATTTGATAATTTAGTATGGTTAAGCATGACTATGAATCATCATAACAACGTTTATAGGTCATAAAAGTCAAAAAGCATCATAACTAGGGCTTTTGAGACTGCCTCAAAGATGTGTCGGCATCCATTAATAGTCTCTGGTCTCCTACCCAGGAGGGGTGATGGTGAGATGTACAGTAGGGTTACAGCATTAAATCGCTGGCTGGCACAGCACTGCCATGAGCAGGGTTTTAACTTTGTGGATAATTGGTCTTCATTCTGGAAGCGCCCTGACCTGCTGAAAGCAGACGGCCTTCATCCTAATGGAGAAGGCGCTGCTATGTTGTCTAGGAATATAGATGGGTACTTGAAATACGATTGATATAGGGATGTAATATCCAGCAGGTCGCAGGTTGTACATGAGCCTGCTAGTGCGGAAGTGGAGTCAATTAGCTTACCTACCATGTTAAACGTAATGTTAAATCAGGAAACTGTTAATGTGCTTAAAGGCCTACTTCACCGGTTGGAATATGAAGGTGTATTGAACTCGGAGATCCTATGAAGTATAAATGTGCAAAAAAAATTGAAATCGGATCATCCTAGCCTGAGAAAAGGCAGAAAGAGTGTTTTATGGTCTCACTGTCTAACCCTACATTTCTCTTTCTGTGATGTCACAGAAAGAGAAACATTCAGCCGCTATAAAAATCCTTCTCCTCCGCATTTTCAGTTTTTTTTTTGTACGTAGCTCCTTTTAGCGAGTGTGGCAGTTGTTGGCAGTAGTAGCCTACACGGTTGCAAAGTTACATTGATTCCAGCAGCGAGTGAAGTGGATGAGCGAAGAAAGAAAGAAAGAGAGAGAGAGAGTAAGTTGCTAAAATGTGTCGCTACATGACCTCCAGTGTTAAAAACCCTCTGAGCCCTATCGTAATTTTATTTTATATTATCTAGGCTATAAACCGTAACCTCCGTGCCGGTTTTTTTTCTCTAGTAGACGATTGTATGTGTGTGTGTTTTGTCGCTCTTTTTGGATCACTCATAGCCTTTACTGGAGCTTATATCCAGTCAGGAGCTTGTAGCCTAGGTATTTTCGGGAACTGTTAGATCCGATGTTGTTCTTTATTGCCATATAAAATCCGTTTTCATCGCGTATTTTAGTTAGGGATTTATGCTAATCGCCTGTAAGCATATGGTCATTAGCATAAATGCAGGGAAAAAGCCTATGGACTTTTTAAAAGAGCATGAATAGTTTCTATTATGTATAACTTATATTTATTTTAGAATTTTCTCATCACTTTTTGACTCCCAAGACTAAGTTTTAAGCAATAACAAGGTTAATCAATGTGCCTTTTTGTGTCATATCAATAAATAATTGTGAGATATTTTTTGCTTTTTTTTATTGTCTAATTGATAATTTCCTACATTCAAACGACATCACTGCAGCACACATATTCTGATAGTCCAGGTTGTGACCCAAATAAATGATAGCTTGACAGCTATGCATTATAGGGGTGATGAATGCAATCTTAATAAGAGAATAAATCCAGGCGAACCAAAACATCTCAAAAATGGCTTAGGGCTCAGAGGTTAAAATGCTGGTGCAAGCTCTTAAGGGATGCACTGTGCACAACGTATATATACATAGTTAAATAATATATATTACATTTGCAGATGAGTCTAAAAAGCTGGGTGAAAAAGAAAGGCAGACGGGGACAATGGAGGAGCTTACAGAAAATACAGGTAGACCAAGTAAAGGCTGTTACATACTCCGCAGCCCTTGTTTAGCTGTTCTCGCAGCTTGTTCTCGACACATCACCCGGGCCCAACTTTCTTCTCGCAGCTTGTCCGAGAACTATTGTGTGATTGGTCATTCTGAAGTCCATGAGGAAAGCGAAGTGAAATCAGCTGGCGGTACTGAGTCAATTACCATGGTAACAGTGCGCCGCGGTGAGGAGTTCCGCAGATGAGTTCTCGTGAAGTATGTAATGTCACAAGTGAAGTATGTAATATTTACTTACTTTGTAAATATTACTGTGATGTATTTTACTGTGACATCACAGTAATATTTACAAAGTATGTTTTTTTTAACCCTATATTTCTCTTTCTGTGATGTCACGAGAAAGAGAAATAGGGTTAAAAAAACACTCTTTCTGCCTTTTCTTAGGCTAGGATGAACCGATTTTAATTTTTTTTTGCACATTTATACTACATAGGATCTCAGAATTCAATACACCTTCATATTCAAACCGGTGAAGTAGGTCTTTAAGGGAGGAAAGAGAAGTGACAGAGAAGCAAGGAGAACAACAGAGAGAGGGTGCAGTGGTAGATCCTGAGGTGTTTTGCCCATGATTGCAGGAGATTTAATTTTTGAACAATGTGTCTTGTGTAAAAAACAGTGTGTAGTGTTTTGAAAGAAGTGTGTTGGAGAATTTCAAACACAGTGCAAAGCACTTATTGTGTTTGTAGGGTTGGTGCTTTTGTTTAGGGCATGGCTACAAAAGTCAGAGGTTGTGATGCTTTGGGCATAGCAACCACTTTTAGTATTTAAGCATTAGGCAAAAATCTGTAAATAAATTGTGCAAAAGTTGTGGCATTTTTTGTTTAAATATTAATTTCTATACAAAAATGTCAAAATCTGTAAATGAATACACAAAAGGCAAAGTTACAACACCAATAATCCTATCTACAGTAATACACAGGACTGTGTGAATAGGATTTAAGTGCATATTCTCCTCTCAAAATGCACCAGATTCATGGATTCCAATGTACAGGGCACAAAAAAAAATTGGCCGGGACCCCCCTAGAGGGTTCGGGGACCAGAGCACCGCTGCTGAAAAAAATCCTGCGGGAAACACTGACATTACTCCTCATGTTAGCTCCTTGACCGATGCCTTTGTCTACAGCATCGAGACTGTCTCCCTCCCTCGCCGTGCAAATTGCTTTCTGTATCCAAATGTTGCTAAGCACAATAATTTAATTGCCATTCCCACACTGGGAGGTGGTAAGCCAAACCCCACTATGACCCTCAAATGTGGGCTCTTAAATACTAGATCTCTTTCTAGTAAATCCCTATTGATAAATGACTTGATTATTGAACATAAGTTTGATATGATTGGCTGTGTGAAACATGGCTTCAGCCAAACTTTTTTCTACCTCTAAATGAGGCCTCTCCTACTCCTCCTACTCATACTCTCATGTTGCCCGTGATACTGGACGGGGTGGAGGTGTTGCCCTTATCTATAAATCTATTTTAAACCTGAGCTCGAAGAATGACTTTAAATGTGATTCATTCGAAGCTATGGTAATGAGGCCACCTTCTGTAAATAGGAAAAATGGCTTTCATGGGGAGGGTTTCAATCTGGTGGTGGTCTATAGCTCCCCCGGCCCATACTCACAATTTATAGAACAATTTAGTGACTTTCTTTGCGGATCTTATCACCCACTCTGATAAAATCCTAGTGATCGGTGATTTTAATATTCACCTCAATAAGGCAGCCGATCCCTTAAGGAAGGCCTTTGTTAATATTATTGATAACTTTGGTTTCAACCAATTTGTAAATGAACCTACTCACTGTGAGGGAAACACTCTCGACCTCGTCCTCTCCCGTGGGATTTCTGTTATGGCCCTAAGTGTTTCTCCTGTCACTTCTGTAGTATCTGACCATTTTCTTATTTCTTTCGAGGTTGCCCTGGATTGCCCGAGCGCGGATGATGGAGCAGTGGTAACCACTCGCCATATCGGTGCGTCAACTGTAACAACCTTACTGGATCAACTTCCCACGGTCCTGGCCTCCTTAGCACCGGTGACCGAATCTGTCGATAGTCTGACATCTGCACTGAACTCAACCCTCTCTACCCTCCTGGATTCTGTGGCACCTCTCTCTACAAAAACCAGACGAACGATGAGGGCTTCTCCCTGGTTTACTGACCACACTCGAGCTCTGAAAAATGACTGCAGGAGATTCGAACAAATATGGAGATAATCAAAACAAGAGTCCACCTACCGGCCTTGGAGAGTGAGCGTCTCTATCTACAAACGTGCTCTGAATGTAGCAAAGAAGGCATATTTCTCTTATTAATAGGAATAAGAGTAATCCAAAATTTCTATTTGACACTGTTGCCAAACTTACAAAAAAAACGCTATCATCAAATCACTCAATCCACACTGCGCAAAATTTTAATGACTATTTTGATAGTAAAATTACCAATATTAGAAACCAAATCAGTTCCTTCGGTACAATGAACTGCACGATAGCTACGTGTAAGCGTAATATCGTTTTACTTAATAACTTTGAGCCCGTTCCGTATGAAGAACTGACTCACATAGTCAAAAACTCAAAACCAACGACCTGCCTTCTTGATCCCTTGCCTGCCAAATTGTTCAAAGAACTCTGGCAAACCCTGGGTCCTACAATACATGATGTTGTCAACCTTTCATTGATGACTGATACTGTTCACACTTCCTTTAAGGCTGCTGTGGTGAAACCCCTTCTCAAGAAACCCAATTTGGATCCCGATGATCTGAGTAATTATCGCCCAGTGTCAAATTTGCCTTTTTTATCAAAAATACGAGAATGTGTAGTGGCGCAACAGCTCTCGGATCACTTGACTAGTAATCAACTTTTTGAACCGTTTCAGTCTGCCTTCTCACTCGACTGAAACCGCGCTCACTAAAGTACTTAATAATACTCTGTTGATGATGGACTCCAATACGGCCTCGGTGCTTCTATTGTTGGACCTCAGTGCAGCGTTTGACACCATCGACCATGACATACTCCTGGATCGGCTCGAAAACCTGTTTGGCTTTACAGGGCCGGCCCACGATTGGCTGAAATCATACGTATACGGTAGAACTCAGTGCGTCTCCTACAACAACAGTACATCCATATTCACTGACGTGAAATACGGAGTACCTCAAGGGTCTGTTCTTGGACCTCTGCTTTTCTTTGTATATTTGTATATTTTCATTGTATTGGTCAAATTATTCGTACCTTCAGGGTCAATTTTCACTGCTATGCGGACGATAGTCAGCTCTATGTCCCGGTCAAAGTCAATGGTGTTACTCAAATCGCTAATTTAGAGGCCTGCCTATCCGCTGTTAAAAGCTGGATGTCGGGGTTCCGGTTTGACATGCAGTGAGCAGACGTACGAGAAGTGGCTCCCGAATTACTTTTTATTTTCTACCTCATTTTTCGAGCATAAAGTTTGGCGAGTCTTGGTTTGATTCGGTGTACTTCAAGAAATAACTTTGCACGACTAAATGAGTCCAAGGAGACACGGCCGAGGGCAAAAAACTGCCGAAATGGACGAAGACGCTACAAGTGAAGACAACATGGACGCACAAGCTAGCCCACGCTCGAGGTTACCTGCTGATCTTGCTCAGCTCCACTCGGTGCTTCTTTCCGACCTCGCACAGTCAATGGACTCCCTCCTGAAAAAAGCACTTGGCGAGGCATTGGCACCAATCTCGGCATCCCTTGAGCGGGTAAAGTCGTCTCTTGATTCCCACGAAGAACGCATTCATGACATGGAAGAAGGGCTAAACAACCACAGCGACAGGTTCGAGGCTATCGAAACAACATGCGCCGCACTTGTAGCTGACAACGAGAGGCTGAAAAACAAAGTGGAGGACTTAGAAAATCGCTCCCGTAGGTCCAATCTGCGAGTTGTCGGCATCCCAGAGAATCTGGAGGGGCCGGACACAGTTAAGTTCATGACTGAGTTTTTCGAGGAAGTCCTGGGAAAAGAATTCTTCCCGCATCCCGTCATTCTCTCCCGTGCGCATCGAGTGGGACCCAAGCTGACAGCGGACTCCGGCCCCAGCCCCAAACGGCCGAGGATATTCCTCGTTCTCTTCCACTCCTTCCAAAACAAACACCGCATAATAACGAGGAAGCGAGAGCAGCTGTTCTTCAGGGGACACAAGGTATTTTTCCATGAGGATGTCAGCGCGGAACTCGGCAAGAAACAAGCTGCCTTTAAAGAAGTGAAATCCCTCCTGTACAAGAAGAGCGTCAGGTTCGCTCTCATCTATCCCGCCCGGCTCCGCGTCCTGCACGACGGACAGACGCTGTTCTTCCAGACACCGGAGAAGGCCAGGGAATTCTACGATCTTCACTGGGGAGAGTAAATGATGCTGGAGCATAAACAATCTATGCAAAGGTGAAATTAAGCCTAGCTTTCGGCTTAGACACTTTGATTCTTTGGGACTGTTTGCTATATGGCTTGGTTAATATTTATTGTATGGGGGAAAAAAAAAAAAAAAAAAAAAAGTTCAACTAAGCTACATGCCTACTGACACGATTATATTTAAGTTAATGTGGTCTAATGTGGTTCATACACGTTTATGGTACAATAACAATGCTGGGGCCTCTGTGATTTAAATATACAACAGTTATGTTTTATTCAATAGCATGGCACAGTTATGTTTCAGTTGGTGTGGTTTTCACACATAACTTTGCATATGGCCATTTTACAGACTGTGGTCAATTTTAGTAGGGTAAAATAAGTTACATTATCGGTCCTGAAAAGGCTGAATTCATTTTATTTTAACAAGGCCAGCCACTCTGATTTATTTGAAATAGTTTTTCTAGTCCAATCGTGCTCTTTGTAATCGTACAGTGAGCACTGGTGATCCAGATGCAAACCGGGGATATATTGTATTATTTTCCATTTTATTTATTTTATCTAGTTTGGTCCCTCTTTTATTTTTTCCCAAGGTGAGCCGAATAGATAATTGTATATAGGTAGAACATATATCATTTAATGAGAGGGGAGCCACCCTCAGGTTAGGATAGGTGTTATAGACAACGCTGGATGTCTTGGAAGTCTTTCATCTGGGAATTCCTGCGGTTTTCTTCGTTTGGGGAAGAAGATCTAGGTTTGGGGTGTTCAATGGGGTTTTTGTTTTTCAACTTAAGTTTCATGAAAACTGGGGAACATTCTATTTATATGGCAACACTTTATCTTCTAAGGATGCACACAGCTATGGTAAAACTTATTTATCATTGATACTTTTTTTTCCTTTTTTTTTCTTTTTTCTTTTTATTTACTTCTACACAACTGGACATCACTTATGACCATACATGTACTTATACACCATGTGGTTCGAGCTAATCATACCCATTTTGGATGTCTGCTATGATAAATAATGCAGGGGGTACAAGCCCAATAGGGGGAGCTGCAGTTAGGTTTGTGTCCTGGAATGTTAAGGGGATGAATGGTCCTGTGAAACGGTCTAGGATTTTTTCTCATCTTAAACAATTGAAAACTGATGTTTTGTTTCTACAAGAGACACATTTACGGTTAGAAGACCACACCAGACTTCGTAAAGCATGGGTTAATCATATCGTCCATTCTAAATTTAATAACAGATCAAGAGGGGTGGCAATTTTGATTAATAAACGAACTCAATTCTCACTAACTGCTATAATTGCTGACCCCAATGGTCGATATGTCATTGTCTCGGGCCTCCTATTTCAAACACCTGTTATTTTGGTAAACGTGTACGCCCCTAATTGGGACAATGCTGAATTTGCCAATAAGCTTCTGTCATCCCTCCCTAATTTAGATACACATAGATTAATCCTTGCAGGAGATTTGAATTGTACAATTGACCCATTGCTCGATAAATCTAGCCCTAAATCTGCCTCACCATCTGTAATGTCAAGGGTCTTCTCAGATTTTATGAGACAAAATGGCTGTGTAGACCCATGGAGGTTTCAAAATCCAACCTCCAAACAATTTTCTTTCTTTTCTCATGTCCACCACTCTTTCTCAAGGATAGATTACTTTTTTATAGATAGCTCTTTCATCCCTGCAGTGGAATCTGTTGAATATTTGGCCATCATCATTTCAGATCATGCACCACTCATCTTAGACCTTTCTTTTACTTTGAACGTTAGAGAGCAATCCTTCTGGAGACTTAACTCCTTGCTGCTTTCAAATGAGAAATTTTGCAAACATGTGACTACTAATATAGATACTTTTCTGGAAGTAAACAAGAAGGAAGGTATATCATATTCCCTACTTTGGGAAACTCTAAAAGCGTACTTAAGAGGACAAATTATCTCCTATGTAGCGCATGCCAATAAGGAACGGCGTAAACAAATACAAGACTTGACGGATTTAATTTTTAATTTAGACCGCAGCTACTCTGAAAGCCCCTCCCCAGAATTATATAAAGAACGGATAGCTTTACAGTCTAAACTCAATCTTCTATCCACCAACCAGGCTGAGTACTTGTTACTGCGGACCCGGAGCACTTATTATGAGTACGGAGAAAAAGCTAGTCGATTGCTGGCTCACCAGCTGAAACGCCAGGCTGCGTCACGGCTCATACCCCAAGTGAGAGATCAGGATCAGAACATAGTCACCAACCCAAAGGAAATTAATAATACTTTTGCAACATTTTACTCTACACTTTACACCTCTGAATTCCCATCAGATGCTACAAATATGAACCGTTTCTTAGATAATTTGGATATACCTACTATTGAGCCTGGAGATAGGGAAGGGTTAGACCGACCTCTTACACAGTCAGAGATCACTGCAGCCATCGGGGACGTGCGAACTGGTAAATCTCCAGGACCCGACGGTTACCCCCCTGAATTTTTTAAGAAATTTAAAGATAAACTTGCACCCATTATGCTAGAAGTATTTAACGAATCTTTGGGAAAGGGTTCTTTGCCCCCAACCCTCACACAAGCTACGATTACACTACTCCTCAAAAAGGACAAGGACCCTACTAAGTGTGGCTCTTACCGTCCTATCTCCCTCCTAAATGTTGATATAAAAATTTTAGCTAAGGTGATGGCACATCGTTTAGAATCCGTTCTCCCTAAAGTAATATCTGAGGACCAGACGGGCTTTATAAAGGGTCGCCACTCTTTTTCAAATATTCGGCGACTTGCTAATGTGATCTACTCCCCCGGTCCTTCCTTGACTGCAGAAGCTGTTATCTCTCTAGATGCGGAGAAGGCCTTTGATCGGGTGGAGTGGAAATACTTATTCGCCGTATTGCAAAGGTTTGGGTTTGGTGACATATTTCTGGCATGGATCCGTCTGCTTTATTCGTCCCCACAAGCATGCATTCAAACTAATCAATCTCATTCCAAATTTTTCCCCCTGTCACGTGGGACACGTCAAGGATGTCCGTTATCCCCGCTCCTGTTTGCAGTGGCAATTGAACCTCTTTCGATTGCATTGAGGTCATCGTTGTTGTTACGGGGGGTGGGAGTGAGGAACATCGCGTCTCTCTGTATGCAGACGATCTCTTGATCTATGTAAGCAATCCAGAAGCTAGCGCCCCTGTAATCGTATCACTATTGAACAATTTTGGGTCTTTTTCTGGCTACAAACTTAATTATCAGAAAAGCGAATGCTTCCCCATTAATGAGTTGGCAATGCAAATTAAACAAGAGTCATTCCCCTTCCACTTAACACATTCTGGATTCAAATATCTTGGAATAAACGTCACACGTTCTTTCACCTCTCTTCTTGGAGCCAATTTTACACCCCTAAATAATCAAATGAAATCTGACTTTCAGAGGTGGAGCAGTCTACCTCTGACTATTGCAGGGAGGGTACAATCGGTGAAGATGAACATACTCCCAAAGTATTTGTATTTGTTCCAATGCCTACCGTTATTCCTGACGAAATCATTTTTTCAGTCAGTTAACACATCCATTACCTCCTTCATCTGGAATAATAAAGTACCAAGAGTTAATAAAGGCTTACTTCAGCGGGGACGCAATGTGGGGGGACTAGCTCTCCCCAGTTTTATTCACTACTATTGGGCAGCCAATTTGCAGAAAATTTTATTCTGGCTCCATGTGCCAGATGCAGATTGGTGTACACTTGAAGCACATTCTTGTCACTCGTCATCCCTCCCTGCATTGGTGTACTCCTCCCTGCCCACAAAGTGGTCCAGGTTTACCTCCAATCCTGTAGTACTGTCCACCCTTAGAATCTGGGCACAGTTCCGAAATCATTATAAATTCACTTCTCCCTCCCCTTTAAGTCCTATTTGTAAGAATCATTTATTTCCAGCCTCCTCTCTCGACTTAACGTTTACTCAGTGGGGCAGGAAGCAGCTTTCCTGTTTTAAAAGCTTGTACTGTAAAGAAGGGTTCGATAGTTTTGAAAATATATGCCAGAAATATGATTTATCACGCAGTAATTTTTTTAGGTATCTCCAAATACGCCACTGTGTCAAAACGCTGTTTCCCTCTTTCCCTGTCCTCCCTACTGAGGCAGCATGGGAAGAAATGACCCTCCTCTGTCCAAAAAAAGGACTGATATCATTGTTATATTCTCAACTAATGTCTCTAGAAAACCATGACCTTTCAAAAATTAAGATCAGATGGGAGGGCGAGTTGATGATTGAGTTGTTGGACAAACACTGGGAGGATGCTTTACAAAGGATTAACTCATCCTCATCATGTGCACGCTTGGGGCTCATTCAGTTTAAAGTAGTGCATAGGGCTCATTTCAGTAGGGCTAGGTTAGCAGATATATATCCAGGAACAGACGGCAGCTGTATTAGATGCTCCCTCTCCCCAGCTGATTTAACACACACGTTTTGGTTGTGTCCCCGTTTAAATCAATATTGGTCATCTGTTTTTCAAACTTTATCTGAAGCCATGAAAATTAAAATTAAGCCCTGCCCGTTGATTGCAATATTCGGTATTCCAAGCGAGAGTTTAACCTTAACCCGGAATCAATCGGACATTATTGCTTTTACATCACTTCTTGCCCGTCGAAGAATCTTATTGGCCTGGACTTCCCCTGCTCCCCCAGCAGTGGCCGCATGGTTACAGGATGTTTTATTTTTTCTTAAACTAGAAAAAGTTAAATTCACGGTGAAAGGCTCAGTCCAAAAATTTTATGTAAAATGGCAACCTTTTGTAACATATTTTGAGAATCTTAAAGTAATGCCTGAATAATGAGACACTTTTACATTTTCCCATCTATTATCTGTTTCCTTTGTTTATTTTTTTTGTGTATTTTTATTCAAATCAATGATCATCTACGCTGATGGGGTGGGAACTGATTAGCCTGATTGACAATTGTGAAAACGTGAGTTTAAAACCTTGTAAACCATTTGTGTAAATATGTTGACATGCGGACGTGTGCTTGTTTTCAGTGTGTAGACCTTTAAAAGTTTTTGAAGAAATGTGTACCAAACAGAGTGGAAAAAAAGCTTCCCAGAATGTTGTCAATATGGGGGTGGGGTGGGGTGGGAAGGGTGGGATATTTTTGTTGGGAGGGGGGATAATGCTTAGCAACGTTCTTTTTGCTACTTCTCTTTGTTTTGTTTGTAATATTTTTTATTTGGTTACGAGAAAATGAAAATGGAGAACTGTCTTACTTCCTGTACAAGGTAACATGCTTGCTCCTCCAATAAAAAGATTTATATAAAAAAAAAAAAAGCTGGATGTCACAAAACTTTCTGCTCTTAAATTCTGAAAAAAATTAATTGTTATTAATTGGTCCCGCACACGTTAGAAATCAGCTTAAGCAACTGACAATTAATTCCGACAATTGCGTTATCTCTCAAAGCTTAACAGCAAGAAATCTTGGTGTTAAGTTAGACTCCAACCTGTCCTTTGATCAACACGTTAAAGAGATTACCAAAACTGCGTTTTTTCACTTACAGAACATATCAAAAATACGATCCAGTCTGTCCTTGGCTGATGCGGAAATATTAATACATGCCTTCGTATATTCTCGGCTTAACTATTGTAACGTACTACTGTCTGGGTTGTCCAGGGCAAGTACTCGAAGCTTACAAAAGGTACAAAATGCTGCGGCGAGGCTTTTGACCAGAACTAGAAAATACGACCACATCACCCCCGTTCTTGCGTCGCTCCACTGGCTTCCGTTTCATGTCAGATCCGACTTTAAGGTGCTGCTATTGACCTATAAGGCATTAAATGGGCTTGCACCTTCATATTTGTCTGACCTAGTTGCGCGACATGCCCCATCACGGGCACTACGGTCTACGACTGCAGAGCTCCTGTCTGTCCCCAGAGTTAAGACAGCTGCCGGCAGCAAGGCTTTCTCGTATCGAGCTCCTTCGTTATGGAACACACTCCCGATAGAGATCAGACAATCTGAGTCTATCGAGGTGTTCAAGTCTAAACTTAAGACTTATCTCTTTGAATTTACCTTTGGTTAGCGCTCGTCCACCTCTCTGCTGGCGCGGGGTCGGGTCACCCTGTCTGGGGTCGGTTCTCTGGCCTCTGCTGGGGGGGAGTTTGCTCTGGGGTAGGCAGTGTTTATTTTGTTGACTAAGACTATGACGATAATGATTCGTCAACGAACCTTTTTCACGGATGTGAACTAAATAAATACTAAACAAAAAGGCAGATATGATGACGAAGACTGAGACGAATATGACTGACACTATAGTCTACGAATAGGAACGAGACGAAACTGTTAGGGCGGGACGAATGGAGAAGAGATCCAATCAGAACTAATCTTTTTGTGGGACAAGTTGGGAAGAAATCCAATCAGAGCAAAGCAGCGAATGCAACCCTGTGTCGGTGAAAATCGACGGGAGACCTCGTCAGTGTGAGCGGCCGAGCAGAAAAACTCTGCGGTTTGATGGACAAAAATGATAGTCGGGGATATACTGCCCGTTAACGTTGTCTAAGGCAGGAATTCCCAAAGTGTGGTGCGCGCACTGATCATTACACAATCTATATTGGTCCGAGTATAAGAGGGTTTTATTTTCGCGGAAATAGGTCGTAAAAAGTCGGGTCGTGTTTTCCAAGTTGTGTTTATTTTCTTTTTTTAATCGGGTGGAACACCGGCTGTACTCTCAGAAGTGGCCGGAGCGTTTGTGCGCTAAGAGAGAGAACGCTTTGTGTGGAGAGAAAAAAAGAGGCACGGGACTCGACAAAGCCGATTCAAAGCCTCAAATCATTATGTTGCGAGTCAACGTGTCAGAGGCAGGAATCGGCAGAGCGATCGACTGTGGCTTTTTAGCTGCTGCAGTTGTGCTGAGGAGAGATGCCAACTGCGCTGTCCTTTTACGCACTAGCACTGCTGCTGTAATGTTCAGATTTCATCATTTGCATCAAAGCCCTAATGATTTTAAGAATGAGACGCTTTATTTAAACGCTGTCCATGTGATGGTGGTGATTGTCACTTTGTGAGCTGTAAACTGAAACCAACGGAGGTCTCGGAGGGCTTCCCCTCGACAACGTTAACGTCCCCCGGTTATCATTTCAGCCTTAAACCACGGTGTTACAGCTTTCGTTTCAGCACTAGGCTATTAACTATGAGCATTAAATAAATGCTGTGTCTCAGATGCCGAGGACAGCAGCAAGGATGACCGAACCAGAGCATAGGAGAGATGACAGCGAGAGCGATCACAGCGGGGCAGAGGAATTTGCGTGTGAGGAATTGTCTGTGGTGAACACATCAGAGTTTGGTCTATTTGCACTATCCTACTGTTTATTTGTAATGAAGAGAAGTGTTTTTTTCAATGCGTTTTTATTTTCGTATATTATTTAAATAAATAAAATGTATTGAGTTGAGTTTTGAAAAACGGGGGGTTCGTCTTATAATCGGGGTTGTCTTATACTCGGACCAATACGGGTACAGTGTTTTTCCCCACACAATAAAGACTTGTAAATAAACATTTCCTTTGTAAAATTTAGAAACAAAAACTTGAATTTTAATTAATAAATAAATGGGGGCTATTCAAAATGAAGCAAAGTTATCTTCTTCTACGCATATGCGCACCTAGTTTGTGGCCTCTACATTCATTCTCACAATTTATTTAAAATAACTGGCGTTCTAATTTTATTTCCATAACAAGTGTTATGATGACGGGGTTGTTTGCTCCACGGTCATTTAAACTTGCTGCAATTGTTGCTCAACGTGTCAAAATATTAGGCTATAATATTTTCCCCATTTTATCTGCTTTCTGCCCCTTGTTGTGATCGTGATTATTTTATTATGTGTGTTCTGGTCATTAGAGCATGATTGAACATGCCGCCTTTAATATGCCTATATTGTTTTTTGTGGGTGGGGGTCCGTCAACCCGGTTGGGACATAGAAGGGGGTGCTCGGCTAAAAAAAGTTTGAGAACCGCTGGTCTAGGCGAACGGCTAAGTTCCGCGTTCTGTTTGTAGTAGGCTGTGTCTTGAGCTTGAATACACAGAGCCATGTCCCCAAACTGACTGCACAACTATATAGGAAATGAAATGTGAAACTGCCACCTCCCTTCGTTAGTTTCTGTTTTCACCCGAGTAAGTTACAATCAACTCCGAAGCATGGACAGCGTTCAATTAAAACCTCATTTTATTATCAAAAAGGCTTTGATGCAAAAGAAGTCCGAACACACACAGCGGCAGCAGTGTTGCTTTAAGGAAAGCGCAGTTGCTTTCTTTTATCAGCACCTTAACTGCCTGCTGCTGCCCAGGGGTGGCCTTAAAGCTGTCAATTTTATATGTGCTGTGTCTGAAATCGCACACTTAGGTAAGTGCACTTACATTGAGTGCACTTTATTATCCCTACAGTACACTTACTTATAGACGCAGTGCTCTCATTTCTACAGTGCACTGTCCCAACTGCCGTCGCGCACCTACCGGAAATGACTTTGCATTTTGTCGGTTCTTCTTCGGTGGTATTTTTTTCTGCTTGTGTTACCGATAGCCAAAACAAGAACATAAATCGCGGAAACACAAAAACAATGTGTAATTTAACTTTTGTAGAGCGCGTCTGTCTCCACGGTTGCTTCAAGCTCGTCTATTTTGATTTTAAAGAGGACCTATTATGCTACTTTTCTGGTCTTAATTTCTTGTTTTACATAGAGCGCTTCTGCCTCGACGTCATGTTTGCTGCGTTCTGAACCAAAACAAAGCAGCACGTGTCTGAAGTCATGACGCATTTGCTACGAGCGGAACCGATAAGCGGAATCGTTAAGCAGGCATGTTCACGATTCCAAGGAATTGGTTGACTCGGAACCGGGTCTGAAGAACCGGTTCTCGATTCCCATCCCTACCAATTACACCAGAAAAAAAAGCTAGATTTGTCGCTGTTTTGAAAAAAAAGTCGCCAGGGGGGCTGAAAAGTCGCTAAATATAGCGACAAAATCGCTAAGTTGGCAACACTGCTCCCACCGTCTCTGCCGTGCTCTCGCGATACTAGAGAGACACTGCGTGATTGCGAACACAGTGTTTACCCGGAGCGAAGCCATAGCTGGTTGATTGTCCCAAATCTAATAGCTATACACCAGTCAGGCAAAACTACCAATAAAAACTATTATTTTAGTTTCACCGTTTTAAAAAAAAGCACAGGTAGCTTCCTATCCGTTGTGTTGTTAAAAACGAGGCATTATTAGACTGCAAGGGGAAAGCTAAGTTAGTGTATTAGGAGCAAAACTTGGTGCTACAACCGAAGCTACATGGGCGCTAACGCTAAAAATAAGACTCAGACGATTTAAACCAGTGTAAACAGTAGCTTCAAAGTGTGATTTCTACAGGAATATCTTCCCATCCTTTGTCATGTTAAAAACGAGTCATTTTCAGACTGCTGTTGGGAATATAAACAGCGTGTTATGAGCAAAAGCTGGTTGCTTGTCCCAAAGCTAATAGCTATACACCAGTCAGGCAAAACTACCACTAAAAACTATTATTCTAGTTTCACCATTTAAAAAAAAGCACAGGTAGCTTTCTATCCGTAGTGTTTAGGGATGGGTATTTTAAGAAATTCAATTGATCGATCATCGGGAAAATTAACGAGCAATTTTCGAGTAATCGTTATCTTTTTTTACATATTAAAAAATGCCAACAGAACATCCAAAATACAGCGTTTTTACCATAGACTGTATACAAGAGGTTTTTACTCAATTACATCTTTATTCCAAGATATTCTAGGCAAACAACAATCTATTAAGACAAGGCAACTTTTTAAAATAAAATAATAATAAAATGCGGTGCTGGTTAAAGCTCGAGGCTAGCCTATGAGCCAACAAGGAGCCAATGATACGATACCTTTAAAGTTTAAACACATATGCGCCTCCTAAGATGCTGCCAAATACTGCATAAGGGCACGGCACGTTTCTCTGAGTGGTAAAGGACCTAACGTTACTTCATCTAATCATCATCTAAACTGCAAATTAGTTAGGCATGGACAACGCCAACAATCTCCCCACTCGAGAAATTGAAACTCTCCACATGTCCACTTGTGTAGTGGTTTTCGCCACGCTGAAGACTTTTGTCTTGTCATTGAAAGAAGGCGGTAAAGTGCATTAAAGACACAGCCATGTTTCTGAGCTAAGCGGGTGCGAGAGGTGGTGACGTATATCATAAGTGTCAAGAGCAGCGAAGAGCTGTAGTCCATAAAAGCGCTCTGCACAAAACCTAACCGTATCCAGCTTCTACTCGCTAAATTGTTCCATTCTTTGCACGAAAAAATACCATCTAAATCCATACAAAACATATGTGTAATCAAAGGCATTTCATGACTGGGACCAGAAAATAATACATTTCTTTCCATTGACTACCGTTGTATTTTTTCGAGCCGAGAGGTCCCATGTCCCGGAAGTAAGCCAGTTCCGCTTAACAGCTCTATAAAGAAAATATGGGGATGTGGCTGTGCTGACTATTACGTAATAGTCGGCGAGAATTCTGACTGGAGTATATTGGGGGGGAGGGGTGGGGGTTTCAGAAAGGGGGAGAGTGAGAAAAGGAGAGATTGATATTTTGGCAGTCTCTAGGCACACCGTGGACCCATGGATATGTTAGAACACATTTAAAAAGTGCATTTAGCATAATATGTGACCTTTAACGATCTCGGGGCCCGTTTCAAGACCTAGTGTGGGGGCCCCACTTTTTTAAAATTTTTTATAAGTAATGCTTGTCCATGCTCCCTGCAAAAAGAAAAAAGATTGTGGAATCCAGTTAGTTCATAGACAGATCATGAGATAATGGGCCCCCGGGCACAGGCTCTTAAAGCCCCCCCTCCCCCTATCCAGTCAGGTACACTGAGTTTATGTGAGATTATTACGAATGAAATAGAATACATGTTTTGTATTACAACCATTAAATCTGTGTCTGTATTGCATATTCAAAACTTAATACCATTCAATGTCGGGGTGCGTGCTCAGACGTCTGCAGTGGCGCCATGCTATTGCCTGACTGGACCGTTGGGTGGGGTGGAAATGGGGCATCGGGTGCAGATTGTGTAATTATTGCACTGGTAAGTGGGCACTGCGATGTTTTTAATCGTTTGGACGTGGGTTGCTTTTGACCGCCTCGGGAGAACTGCGGATAGATTGTCCTGGGGCGGTTAGAAGCAATCTATGCAATTTGCGTTTTAACTGTTTTTAAACTGTTTTAATCATTTATCCCTGCCTGGCGGTCCGCTCTGTGGCGTCGCTGGTTTTGCTGCCCGGCGTCGGTACTCCTCCGGCCGGTCCTAGCTCTGGGTGTGCCGATGGCGGATGCGTCGCGCCCTTTGTGCTTGGCACCTCTGGCCTTGCCTCATGGGCTGGGCATGGCCGGTCCAGCGGGCCCAAGTGGGCTGTACGGGCTGCCCCTCCGGGGGTTTCGGCTGTGGTTGCTCCTCGTGGCAGCGGTGCATTTGGCTATTTCCCTATTCTATACTGTCTATTCTCTATCTATGGCCCCGGTCCTCCTCGGGACTAGTGCCGCACTGGGGCGTGCTCTCTGGGGGCGGGGTGCAGGCTCTGGGTCTGGGGGGCTGGCCCCGATTATGTTTCGGTGGGGAACGGTAGAGTGTAAATTAATGTAATTTAATGTTAATTTTGTTCATATTGTTTAACATTGTTATAGCGTTATTATTAACAGCCTGAGGAGCTGCCTCGGTTTGTCTGGGCCTGAGTACCGGTTGTCCTCCCACTGAAAAATTGTCCTGCAGACGCTAATTGCATAACTGATACCATTTCTCTGACATTCGTTCTCCTCTCTACTCTTTTTTTACTCACTTGCTTGTTCAATCTTTAAATTCATTTTTGCTTTGCTCATTGGTTGCCTGTCTGTCCTCTTCCAGTTTCCCTGGTCGTGACGAGACGGTGTGGATCTGGTCCCCCCTCCGGTAACATCTATGAATGGACCATCAACGCTGAAGATGTTGCAGTGGTTGGACGCCACCTGGAGACGTGGGATGTAATCCCGGCGCTGGAAACCTTAGTTTTCCCTGGTGGTGACGAGACAGCGTGGATCCTCTGGCAGCATCTGAAGTCTTCCTGCATCCACACTATTCGCACTTTACTTTAGTATTACCATGTAATCACCTGGTCAATGATCAAATTCCTTAGTGATTTTCTCTACTTATGACATCTATTGCAGTATGTCCGTCCTGGGAGAGTGATCCCTTACTTGGTCGACTCTCCCTGAGATTTCTTAATTTTTTTTTTAATCCCGGTAAAGGGTTTTAGATGCTGACATCATGATTAGTGCACAGGTGTGCCTTAGACTGTCCACAATAAAAGGCCACCCTGAAATGTGCATTTTTTTGCTTTATTGGGGGTCTGGGGACTCAGAACCAGTCAGTATCTGGTGTGACCACCATTTGCCTTATGCAGTGCAACACATCTTCTTTGCATAGAGTTTATCAGATTGTCAATGCACAATGTTTTCGGCCATGTTTTTCAAGCTATCCTTCTAATATTTTTTGGAGACATGCGTCATAGTCCCCCAAGGTTTCGTGAGAAATTTGGTGTCAAATTTCAGGAAATTGTGGTTTTCAGTGTATGCTAATTAGCGGAAAATATTCCCAGGTGGACTTTTATGGTCTCAGGCTTTTTTTGTAGATACACCTCTGTTTTAATTTCAAGTGAATCGGACATACGTTGTGAGGGGCGTGGCCTCTCAAACTTTTTTCAGTCAAGGCTTAATAACATCGACCCCCTAGCGGAAATTCAAAAAACTGAATAATAGCACACTCCGTGAGGTGGGGACGCACGCTGTGTGAAATTTTTGCATTTCTAAGTGCAACAGTGTGGGAGGAGATAGAGCTAAGAAATGTGGCGGTAGAAATAAGTCAGAAGAATAAGTATGGTGGATAACAATAATTACGGGCCCGTACTTAATTAAACATCCAGACCAGGGGCCTCATTTATCAAATTGTGCGTAGGATTTGCGTTGGAAGTTTGCTTTCGTAGGATTGAGGGCATCGCGTGTGCACAGAGAGGTTCGGATTTATTTCCTTTAGTAAATCACAATCAATCCTAATGTTGCGTTTGGTGTGGAAGGGGCGGTCACTTTGCAAAGTCAATGTATAGATTCTTCTCGTGTGGCGCAAATGATGCAAGTAGGGCTGCAACAAACGATTATTTTAATAATCGATTAATCGGTCGATTATTTTTTTTGATGAATCGGATAAAAAAATAAACATTTGTAATTGCCGCTTTATTCAAAAACTGAACATTACTTCAAATTCACAGTGCAGACTGAAGTGTCAAAACACCAGGGGCCGGTTTCCCGATAACGTCCTCTCTTAGCGAGCTACGAAGACTCCCACATTATGACTTACCAAAGTTGTTTACCTCTGTAGTCATGGTTCCCGAACGGTGTCTTAGGAGAAACACTCCTTACGTCGTTCGTACACTGCTGAAATCGGTTGCTCCGAGTTCGATTATCCATTTCCTGCGCAGCTGCATCTGTATGCTGTCTAATCAAATCTACCTGTGCATTTCTAGTGTAATATAAAGTCATAAATTAGTTTGTTGAATCATCATCTGTGTTTTGGAACTCTTGTTTTATAATCTAAGTATCTTTAAGAACACCAATCACGTTACTTGGTGGGTCAGTAATGAAACTGAAAGTAGACATAATATCGCCAATAGCCTATATAAATAAACAGACGGCACAAACAGCGTCCAAATGAGCTAAAATCCTAAATACAATAAACAGTAACATGGCACACTTATTTTAAGGTAAGCTCTAATTGATCATTCATTCATTTTTTTGCACGTCTACATGTTTTGAGGCGGAGGATCCGACGCACTCTGCCCGGGCTCAGCTGAAAGCTGAGCCGGTGTGGAACAGTGCAGAGGTTCTAGTGTTAACCATGTCGAACATACTACCATAGCCTATACTAATTTAAAAAAAGATATAGAAAATATAGAAACAGCGGAGGAGATGAAGATTGTTTACAGCAATTATTTTCATCATGAATGACTTGTGGCAGTTCCATGCGCAACAGGGATGTGACTCGTGTCCGTTTTACGCATGGTGCTTTACGGAAGGAAATGTGGGGGTTTGTATCTCTGGCGAAGCCACAGCGTTCGCAGGGACTTTCACTTGTGTCATTAAACTTATACATCTGACTGTATTTCATATCACAGAGACACAGTGATGACTATTTAATAACAAACTGATAAAAACGATCCGACTGTAGGCTATAGTGTATCACGTATAAAGTATTTTCATATTGAGGGACATCGCATCCATTCAGTTAATGCTGATTGTCAAGTCAGTTAGATGACTAAAAAGTAGGCTACTTGTTCATATAGTTTGAACACTTTGTGAATCAGAGTTAATGGTATTCTGCTAAAATATATAATAGCCTAAGCCTACTTTAAATATACGTGATATACACTAGACAGTTGGATCGTTTTGAACAGTTTGTTATTAAATACAGTCATCGCTGTGTCCGTTTGATATGAAATACAGTCAGATTTATTAGTTAAATGACACAAGCGAGAGCTGAAACATCCCTACGGTAGAGCTAAGAAGGCTCTGCGGGCGCTCCAGACCAACCTTACCAACGTATGACGTACGAAAGAGATTCGTAGCAAAGAACGTTTCGGGAAACAGGCGAAACGTTAAGTAGGAACTCTACGTAGGGGTTACGAATGACGTAGCGTTAAGAAGGCTCTAAGAAGGCTTTGGGAAACCGGCCCCAGGTTATTGCTCCAACGTCCCTGAACTATTAAAAGTAATATTAAATTATAAAAAAATAAAAAATAAACTTAACTGGGATAGCACAAAAATATAAATTTACATGAACATATAATGTATGATATACATTTATACAGTATATAAAGGATGTTCATGGTAAACCAGTCAACCGATAAGATTTTTAACCGGTAAATACTAACGGTTAAAACAATTAAATCACCTTAATTTCTCTCAGATGACAGGAGATCGTTAATTTGTATTGGTATTGATACCATTTGAGACTCCTTGATGATCCAAGTCTTTATTGATGCTTTTCAATTATTTTGTTGAAATAGAACTTATATTATTGCTTTAATTGCTGATATGTTCATAGCTCAAAATAGGTCATAATTCCATCTTTACTATCTATTTTATATTGCTGGGAAAACAAGTTTTCGGCAAAATCTCAAATTTCTTCTTTTTTTTTTGCATTTGTACACATCATTCATATTACTGAGCCGTCCTGGACACATCATATTTGACATGTTTGCTACTTTTTAACTAAGTCTTTAAGTTAACTAGCTCTATATCGTTCCAATTTTAACATGGATTTAAAAACTGGATTACTACTTTTAACTGAAGGGACTTTCTACACCGTCCGGTTGTGCGTATGGAAAGCGGAAGGTGCCACAATTCGGCCCGGTATTTGACGCGGTATAGACAACAATCCGCGCGGTTTAGTCGTTAATCCGCCCGGAAAGGCCCCTTAAACCGCCCGGAACTTCCGCGCGGATTTGTATTTTCCGCCCGGAACTTCCGCGCGGAAAAACCGGGCGGAATTTCCGCGCGGATTAGACGCTCTAAACCGGGCGGAAATTCCGTCCGGTTTCTTAATATGCAAATGATGTTTTGCTTGACCACTAAATTCGAAGGCTTTGTAACCAATCAGTGAAGAGAAATGACAGACCAAAGTAATGCATTGACGAGATCTGCAGTGCCTGCCTGCCTGTTACGCCGTAGCCTAGCTTGAGATAGGATACAAATGATTGTTCTACTTAAAAACGTAACTCACATGCATATTTAACAGTTCTGGATATGATGTGTTTGCTTAGCTAGTGATAGTAATCAGCTATGTAGATTCCACAACATATAAGTGTTAATTAATAGGCTACCACTGTTAAAATAGGACTTATACTTGTAGTGAAGTAGGCTAACTAAGAGTTCAGCAGAATTGTGTCACGAGCATAGGCAAACGTAGTCATTATGTACTGAAATGGGCCCTGTCAGACAGTGTTTTTCTGTTCTGATGCTTGTGGATCATTCTTTCAGCCAGGCCTACATTAATGTCTTTTACATTTTCCTGCTATATGTTAAGGTTGAGCTCACTAATCTCCGTTGGCTAGTTTAATCTACAGCAATAGAAGACTATATCCAGATAAATAATAACATACTTCACTAAGGGCAGTTACAATCCACCACTAAGGATTTCATAGAGCTGATTCAGTGGATTAAACATGTATATAACATGTATATAATCACATTGCCTGCCTTCTCTTATAAAATACCATTTTAATCATGTCTATACTGATCTGTCTGTCTCCGTTGTTGACTGAGGATTAAACATTTGCCTTGGACTATTTCCTTTCCTTTTTAACTCACCTTCTTTTAAAATCTCCTTTATTGTTCACCACATGCACTAAGACAAATTACTTTTTTCACAGGTAACTGATATTCTAATGGTCTGAGAGGAAAAATAGATATTCAATCATTACAGGATCAAACCTTAACCTAACCATATGTCATTCCCCGCCCCCTCCCCCCCTACAACCAATGTTCATTTATCATGAGATACATTAGTATTGATTTAGGCTCAATTAGATCCAACTATATCCAACTTTTTCCTGTAAATGGTAAACGTAATGACCATATTACAAAGTATTCCCACACCTAGCACACACAGTATAGCAACATCAGTGTAACACATCAGATAAACTTTATTCAGGTATACCAGTGAAAAGAAACATCTGTGTCATGGGTAAAGTAGGCTGTGCATGTGAGGAGCAGGGTCCGATTAGAAGGAAGCTGCAGACAGGATGAAGTTGACCCAGGAGAAGGGAGTTTCCAGGGAGTTGGAGATGGAGGGCTCTACTTCTTATCACCACAGCAACAGAACGCCTTCTGATAGGATGAGAGATCGGAAACATACATAGATATTAGAAAAAGAAAAAGCTTGTTAATCATTCAAACTAAACATCTGTAGAGCACCTCTTGTCCTGCATGTTTTAGGACAAGGGGCAGTACTCCTTTTTGAAAGAGATGCTATGTAAAAAGCTTATTTAATTGATAATTGCAGCATTTAGTATTCTGTCTCATTGGTCAATCAAACATGTAATGACTACTCTTACTAACAATCTGGTGGTATAAAGGCTATGCTATAATAAATGAATAAAAATGAGCCCTATATAATAAATCTGTCTTGAGTTGTGGTGTTTGTTGTTGTTGTGAATAGGGATTTAAGTCTGTCTGTTTTGTGATCACGTTCAGTGTTAGTCACTGTCAGTAGTTCCCCTACAACATGTGTGTAGCAGATCCTAGGACAGTTCTTGGAAAGGATGTGTGTAGCAGTCCTGGGGCCTATTTCAGGTAGCTGGTTTTACATAGTCCGAGTTTAATCCTGCACTCTGGGGCCTGTTTCAGGTAGCTGGTTTTGAGGCAACCCAGAGTTTGTTCGCTCTGAGTTAGTGGAAACTCTGGGTTTTCCGTTTCAAGAAGCAGGTTCAGCGCAACCGAGAGTCAGTTACTGCGGCAACATACGCCGTGGGTCTAACCTGCTCGGTAGGTGGTTAGACCTACCCTGAGTTTGTTTTCACTTTACGCTGCAGCTCCGACTGAAGAAAGAGTGTCACTGTCACACGCGTCCCTGTACAGTTTAAAGCAAAGTCACTCCATAGAAATCTCCATCGGGATGTTTTTATCATTTCCTGATGATTTTACGTTTGACCGATCATTTATCTGATCAGTAGCCTTGTTCTCAGCCCTCGGTCCGTTCATATAGGCGGCCACCTTACACATCGTGACATGCTCTACATTCAGAAACCTATTTGTATTGTATGTTTTTTAACGTCTGTGCCACTGAACAGATTTATGTCAGGTGGATTCATGTAACGCTGCGGCTGCACGCGATCGTTACTTGTGCGATCCTAAAGTCACAGACGAGCCTCGTTAAATAGCCTAATATGAATATAACAATGATATAATCATTTAAACTGTGATCACTTGAGGAAAATGGATCTGGTAATAAATCAATCAGGCTCTTCAATGGAAACTGTCACCTAATGTGTCTGATGTTAATGTCTTTCAATCCCCATTTAAAAGAAGCGACAGTCTGTTAACTTCTGTTTACTGCACAGTAGGCTATTAGGCTATAGCTTGCCAACATATTATACAGTGAATATAAAACACTGTCAGCAATGCTGTGCCGCGCCAGCTTTATTACTTTACAGCTGATGAGTAACTTTTTAAAATAGACAATGGCTTCTCATACGGAAGCGAAATGATTATCTTGACAAAAAATGTTTGCTCTGTTTTTTTTTCTGAATTGCCGAGGAGATTAGATCAGAGTTATGAGACAATATCCCCGTTAATTCTTCTCCATAGGCTACCATAAACTCATTCGTTAATATTTCTAACTCAGTGGGAGGAGCGGAGATTTCTTTTTTGAGAAGTGGAGAAGTGGGAGGATCAAGCATTTGTTTCTTCTGTTTCCATGGTGAATCATGTTATCAGCGATCCATCGACGATGGCTTTTACGCACATGCTCCACCCAGAGTGAACACGCTCAGAGTTGATAAACCCAACGATGATCCACTGTTCTGAAACCGAAAACCCAGAGTTACTCATCAACCCTGCGCTCTGAGTTTACCAACTCAGATTAGCAGGATTAAACTCAGAGTATGTAAAACCAGCTACCTGAAACAGGCCCCTGAGTTGGTAAACTCAGAGCGCAGGGTTGATGAGCAACTCTGGGTTTTCGGTTTCAGAACAGTGGATCAGCGTTGGGCCAATCAACTCTGAGCGTGTTCACTCTGGGTTAATCGCGTACGTAAAAGCCATCGTCAATGGATCGCTGATAACCATGGAAACAGGAGAAACAAATGCTTGATCCTCCCACTTACCCACTTCTCAAAAAAGAAAAGAAAACCTCTCTGCTAGTTCCCCTAGAGTTAGGAATATTAACGAATGAGTTTACGGTATGGAGAAGAATTAACAGGGATATTATCTCATAACTCTGATCTAATCACCTCTGCAATACAGAAAAAAACGGGGCAAACAAAAGAGCATCATTGCTTCCGTATGAGAAGCAATTTTAAGAATTAAGTACGCATATCAGCGGTAGGAAAAGCATTAAGCTGGCGCTGCACAGCGTTGCTGACAGTGTTTTCTATTCGCTGTATTATGTAGGCAAGCTATAATAGGCTACTTTGCAGTAAACAGACTGTCCCTTCTTTTAAATGGGGAGTGAAAGACATTAACGTCAGACACATTAAGTGACAATTTCCATTGTGAAGCCTCACGCAAGTGAATAGTAGCCTACCGATTGCGTGCAGCCGCAGAATTATATTTCAACCTGAAATCTGTTCATTGGCACAGACGTTAAAAAACTCCTTATAATAAAATAATGAGATACATACAATAAAATAGGTTTATTAATCTGAATGTAAAGCATGTTTGCGATGTGTAAGGTGGCCGCATATGAACGAACGAGGGCTGAGAACAAGGCTACTGATCAAATGATCGATCAAACGTAAAATCATCAGGTAATGATAAAAACATCCCGATGGAGATTTCTATGGAGTGATTTTGCTTCAAACTGTACAGGGTCGCGTGTGACAGTGACACTATTTCCTCAGTCGGAGCTGCAGCGTAAAGTGAAAACAAACAAAAACTCTCGGTTGCGCTAAACCTGCTTCTTGAAACGGTAAACCGAGAGTTTTCACTAACTCAGAGCGAACAAACTCTGGGTTGCCTCAAAACCAGCTACCTGAAACAGGGCTCTGGACACCGATACCGCCCTACCACCTGGCGGAGTGATTCCATGAATCGTTTTTTCCGTCCTGATAGGATCACACTGGGAGGCTCCACACATCGATGGAAAGGAATCCTCACAGTGGTTCATCTCGCCCTGTCTGTAAGACCTGTTTATAAAAACAGAGTGTTGTTCTGTATTATTTCTACAACAATTATACAACAGCATGTCGACCATGCTAACACAAAGCATATCACACTGTTATTTATATACCTCTGAAACAGCATGTTCAGACCTTTTTGTCACACTCTAGTTCAACAAATTCAAATCTCAGGTCAATTTCTGAATCACATGTCAGTGTAGGCTACAGAATTGTACTAAAAGCATTTAGACCCATATCACCATCAACAGCATCAGGCTGTACTCAACCCTGCATAGAAAAGGTTGTAGGCAGTATGCTAGAAATGGACCTAGTATACAGTATATGTTACAGGTATAAGAATTAAGCTCTGTTCCTTCTTTTTGCAACACAAAGCTTAGACCTCCTCTTGATTTCTCAACATCTGAGGGGATGTATGATGAGACTGAAATGGCAGGGCTCCTGGATTTAGTGGTTTGAAGGTCAGCATTTTGGTAGTTGGGCAGTATTAGGTTGTCAATTTCTTGATCACAACTTTCAACATTATCAAAGGCATTGTATGCTTTTACTCATGCTGCAGCTACCTTTACTTCCTTTGTTGCTTGTAGCCATTGTAGCTTTGTCTTCTCCTCCTCTAGTCTTAATTTAACCTCTGCCTTTAAGCTTCCATTCACTCTCCAGCTTAGTGAGTTTTGTTTGTTGTTCATGTATTTCTTCTATTGCATTGGCCTGTTCTAGCTTAGCTGCAAGATCTGCTTCTGCGTCTGCATGTTTACTAGGGGGGATGAAATTACTATTTTTACAAAGACAGACCCATACCGATTCTTATTTAGCGTCATCCTCACTCTTTTCTTTTCATCACTTTCATTAAATGTCTCGTCTTTGTTCTCTAGACGTTTGCTTATGAGCTCCAAAATTTTATCTGTTACAGTGCCACATGCATCCATTCTTTGAACAATAACTGGGGTAGTAGTATGGTTGCGGCAAATTGGCTCATAATGTTGTTGCACTAAAGTGTGCTTAGCTTTAATGTCCCTTTCTAGTGTATCAAGATCTTCAGGTGAGCAGAGAGCCTTTAATCTTACTCGTGTTTCTGTTGCTAACTGGTTCCACAAGTCATAAGCTTTGTTAAATGCCTTTTCACTTTTCTTTTCTTTGCTTCCTGTTCTTGCATCTCTAGGCCCTTTTCTGTTAAGCTTCAGTTGGACCTCACCAGTTTGTCCTCCAAGGGGCACTCTGGTTCTTCAGCGGGTGATAACATTTTGATAGTCTGATATATTAATTTGCTCCTTTAAGGGCCGGTTTCACAGACATGGATTAAGCCTAGTCTTGGACTAAATGGAATTTTGAATGGAGATTGTCCATTGAAAGTCCAATTTAGTCCAGAACTAGGCTTAATCCATGTCTGTGAAACCGGCCCTAAGTGTTTTAATGTCTGGACTTAAATTTGGATGACTGGTGGCTTTAACTTTACGTACATACTAATCAACACTCAAACATAGACATAACACCTTATGAACACCTCAAGGTTAGCAAACAATATGCACAAAAGGGCAAAATGTTATGGACGAAAAATACTGCTGGTACTTCACAATCAGACAATACACTTAAATAATGAGCTTCAACAGTTAGGGTTTCATGAGATAACAATAATTTTCATGGACATTAAAGCCATCAAATGTACAATATATTCTAACCACGCATTTAACCTTTACAATGGAGTTGGTTGTTTAACCGTTGTTAAACTCTTAGGTTGCCACAGTGTGTTTTTTTTAAGTCATCTTACCACATCACCTTCGATTATGTGTACAGTGTGTCAGTCTCTTGCTGCAGCTGAGGCGCCTGTGCATTATTGTGCATTAGTGTGCATTATTGTGCATTAGTGTGCAGGACATCAAGCGATGCATTATTTACATTCTATTGAAGATGCCAGCATGTTGAAGGTGCATGTCCAGATGCAGACTTGAGGGTCAATGGAAGAAGATTCGTTGAGGATCAGTCGATATAGCACCGTGAAACTAGAAAAAGTAACACAAAATGGTTGCACTATATATTAACGTCAGTACAGTACAATTTCCATGTTCACAAAATAAAGAAAATTACACTTGTCTCTAAATATTAAGATAACATTCGTGTGTGCAAACTGCATAAACATCTGAAAGATATTATATTCCCAGGAAATAAAGAATATGACACACAACATATTTCTGCACAGTAAAGAAAACTTAAACATGTGCATTATTTGCTTCACTTTCATTAAGAAATCAAACTGAATTATAATCAAGCTAAAGGCTTAAAGCAACATACCTTGCTCCGCTTGCCAAGGGTGCAAGACCATAGACATCCTTTATAATGTGATGGCGCTTTTCCACCGCACATGTAGCTCGACTCGACTCAACTCGACTCGACTCAACTTGGTTTGGTAGCAGCACGGGTCGTTTTCCACCGCAAATAGTACCTGCTGAACGTGGGCGGGGTCGTCGTAAGGGGCTGAAAGCCTACTCCGGAGCAAAGTAGCAAAGCAGAAATTACGAGCAGTTGTTGCACTATTAACTGAACCAACCGCCAAACACTAAAGCCATTTCATCTCATTTTAAAAAAAAGGTTGATATGTTGTCTACTTAATATATTTTTGGCAGAAGTGTTAAAACCGTAGCCGGACGCGCTAGTTCCGCCACAACTATGCCCGGCGGAAGTCGCCTGATAGTCCGCCTCGCGTCGTCCACATGCCCCTTGGTGGTACAGCGGGGGAATCCCCCTGCCATTTATTGTTGTGTCTACTAATTCTTCCTTGGCAAAAGTAAACAGTAAATACGAATTAAATGTATTCTCGGTATTGAAGGACAACTGTTGGCCTAAAGTTACGTTTATTTAGGAAATGTTCCTGTTTCGGAGTTGGAAAGGAAATAACGTTAACCTTCCTCCTGTGTTAACTTTCTGTTACCATTCATGGTGTTAGCGGTCGGTTTCTGAAATGTAATGATTGAATATCTATTTTTCCTCTCAGACCATTAGAAGATCAGTTACCTGTGAAAAGAGTAATTTGTTTTAGTGCATGTGGTGAACAATAAAGGAGATTTTAAAAGAAGGTGAGTTAAAAAGGAAAGGAAATAGTCCAAGGCAAATGTTTAATCCTCAGTCAACAACGGAGACAGACAGATCAGTATAGACATGATTAAAATTGTATTTTATAAGAGAAGGCAGGCAATGTGATCATACAGATTATATACATGTTATATACATGTTTAATCCACTGAATCAGCTCTATGAAATCCTTAGTGGTGGATTGTAACTGCCCTTAGTGAAGTATGTTATTATTTATCTGGATATAGTCTTCTATTGCTGTAGATTAAACTAGCCAACGGAGATTAGTGAGCTCAACCTTAACATATAGCAGGAAAATGTAAAAGACATTAAAGGCCTACTTCACCGGTTTGAATATGAAGGTGTATTGAATTCTGAGATCCTATGTAGTTTAAATGTGCAAAAAAAATTAAAATCGGTTCATCCTAGCCTGAGAAAAGGCAGAAAGAGTGTTTTTTAACCCTATATTTCTCTTTCTCCTGACATCACAGAAAGAGAAATATAGGGTTAAAAAACGTACTTTGTAAATATTACTGTGATGTCACAGTAAAAGACATCACAGTAATGTTTACAAAGTAAGTTTTTTTAACCCTATATTTCTCTTTCTGTGATGTCACGAGAAAGAGAAATATAGGGTTAAAAAAACACTCTTTCTGCCTTTTCTCAGGCTAGGATGAACCGATTTCAATTTTTTTCACACATTTATACTACATAGGATCCCAGAATTCAATACACCTTCATATTCAAACCGGTGAAGTAGGCCTTTAATGTAGGCCTGGCTGAAAGAATGATCCACAAGCATCAGAACAGAAAAACACTGTCTGACAGGGCCCATTTCAGTACATAATGACTACGTTTGCCTATGCTCGTGACACAATTCTGCTGAACTCTTAGTTAGCCTACTTCACTACAAGTATAAGTCCTATTTTAACAGTGGTAGCCTATTAATTAACACTTATATGTTGTGGAATCTACATAGCTGATTACTATCACTAGCTAAGCAAACACATCATATCCAGAACTGTTAAATATGCATGTGAGTTACGTTTTTAAGTAGAACAATCATTTGTATCCTATCTCAAGCTAGGCTACGGCGTAACAGGCAGGCAGGCAGGCACTGCAGATCTCGTCAATGCATTACTTTGGTCTGTCATTTCTCTTCACTGATTGGTTACAAAGCCTTCGAATTTAGTGGTCAAGCAAAACATCATTTGCATATTAAGAAACCGGACGGAATTTCCGCCCGGTTTAGAGCGTCTAATCCGCGCGGAAAATACAAATCCGCGCGGAAGTTCCGGGCGGTTTAAGGGGCCTTTCCGGGCGGATTAACGACTAAACCGCGCGGATTGTTGTCTATACCGCGTCAAATACCGGGCCGAATTGTGGCACCTTCCGCTTTCCATATGTGTGACTTCTACTGCCGCTGCTTTGAATAACTGTTGATGCGCCGATGCAGACTCTCCGAGCCCGTCTGCACACCGTCTGCAGCAGCTGACAGTTTTTTTTGGACTAGACGGATACTGAGTTGATGGAGTTTTTTTAACCCAAAGACAGCAAAGGTACAACACTTTTATATAGACCTACAGTCCACTGTTAGATATGACCAAAATACAAGCTGTGGCCGGTCACACTATAGTTTCCCGCACCGCTTCACGTGCGGAAGGCTCTCTGTGGGCCAGCATGAACCTGTCGGCGGCTGGATGTAAACAGTGCCGCGCCTACGAGGACGTATTAATCGCGCGACTCAACGAATCGATGACGAAATTCGTTGCCAACGCTTTTAGTAATCAATTTTTATCAATTTGTTGTTGCAGCCCTAGATGCAAGTTTTGCGGAAAATATTCATCAAATTCGTGTGAGGTCCCGCGGTGATTATCACGTGCTTGGCATGGAGCAACGCAAATTTTCACATTTGGTGTGGACGCAGCATAAATGTGGCGCAGCTTTCAAGGCTTCATGCCACACCACTAAATGCCTATAACTAGTCTTTGATACGCCCCAAATGAAGTGGGGGAAAAAAAGCAATTTTGTTTGGAAGCCAGTGTTAGCATAACAAATGCTAAAGAAGCCATGGAGTGGCAAAATGTGGCAGATACATTGAATGCCTCCACGTCCAAGGCTCAGACAGTGGCCGAAATTTTTGAAAATTGGTCTGACGTAAAGGTGGATGCGAAAAAGCGCCTGGCGCTACGTGACTGCCACGGGAGGGGGGAAGGGGACACCGGAGCTGACCCCCATGAACCAGAGATTGGCCCATATAATAGGGGAGGCCCTACTGTGCCGCGTGGTAACAAGAGGAGGGGTTCTGATGCTCAAGAACCACCTGATGATCCAAGTAAGTATTGTAGCATTTGTGTTTGTGAAATGAGTACAGACATGGAAATTAAATCAACAATATTATTTATCCACAAAAAAAAAATATTTATAGGGGAGACTAGGGTGAGTTGTGCCAGTGGGGAAGTTGTGCCACCTATTGTTTCTAGAAAACCATAGAAGAAATTGGAAATGTGACCACATATTTAAGAAGAGCCGTTGACGAGCTGTCGTCAACGGCTCTTCTTGCCTTTGCCTTTTGATTGGCCCCTGAAAGAAAGGCCTCAGGATTTGATTGGCCCGTGATAGATGGGACTGGCCATTTCATTGGCTGTAGAAAGATTGTTCTCAGGGCTGATAAAACTGGTGCAGCTGGTGCAGTAAAGAGTTGGCGCTCTTGACCCTTGCTGGATGTGGGGACCATGGTGCTGGACAGATGGGGCTGGAGGCTGAACTGTGGTGAATGGGGGTTTCCTGAGCTTAGTTTTTGCCATCCCTGCTGTATTTGGTGGCAGTATGTAACTAAGCAGGAGATGGGGTTGATGTGGTGGTTGTTGCATAACAGGCTTTCTCTGGGCAGGTGGTAGAGGCTGTGATGCCACTGGCCGTGCCTCAGGGAGCTGCACGTCTTTGATGAGGATGGCAAGCTATTGCTGTTTCGGGCGCTTGTTGTGCCATTGAATTAGTGTATTCTGATTAACAACGACTGGCTGTAATGTGGTCTGGTCCAATATGACTGCGTTACAGAGGAGCAGCTGGCGAATTGTCATAATCAGTGATTATTAGAGACCATCTTGACAGGCTATCTGTCCCCTGCTTCTTTGGGGACTTATGAACATAGCCTGACAAAGGTCTCAATCACCCGGCAGCAGGCGAGCCCTTTGAGCCCAGGAACACCCTCTCTTTGTGCTCTCCACTCCTGGTGTGAAATCAGACCGCTCTTTGCTGGTTCTGAAGCGCCCATGCACCAGCCTCCCCTGGTGTCGAACAGCATACTCCACCCTCTGCTTGTCCAATCCCTCCAAGTTTTGTCACAGACTCAAAATTGTGTGAGTCTGCTGATTGGTTCCGGGTTAGACCTGTATGATGGCGCAGCTCCACCACGTACTCGGCTAGTGCTTCCACTTTCTCCATGCCAGGAACGCCATGGTTTTCCACGGCCTGGAGATAGGCTGGAGGGAGGAGAGGGAGTAAAGGCGCTGCCCACTGCTCAGATGGAGGGATACATGTGACTGATGGCTGCACAGACGGAGGGAGGAAAGGAGCTGCTGGCTGCACATCGAAAAGATTTGCCACTGTCAAATCATCTACCGTCACTTCAGCAAATCCTTCATCCTCTTCCTGTTGCCCTTCCACATCCAGCTCCTCCAGTTGCTTGCAGGTCTCTAGGCAACTTGTACTCGAGACCTGCAGTGGCACATTATTTTGACTCCCCTGAGAAGATAGTAACAGTTCATAATATTATTATGTATGTTATTATTATTATTCACATTCTATGTAAATTATTTTGAAAATGGGAAAAAAATTGCAGTCACTGTAAATATCCTCACCAGTGTACTGCATCGGTGGCATGAACTGAGGAAGCAGTTTTCACCCAAAAACCTTCTGGACGTTTGTTCACAGAATGAAGCAACTCCCCTGTGTAACTACGCAGGGGAGTTTGATTCACTGCATCAGCAGTGGAGACCTTCTAACAGATACATTTGGTAGTTGATGCTGTTTGCGCTGTTCCCTGAATTCAGTAAAGATAGACAGAAGGAAAGAAAGAGGACAACAAGCAAAATATTAGAGCCAACACTGTATAGAAAATATGTTAAGGAAGTAAACATTGTGAACATTAAAATTTTCTTTCTTTGACTGCAAATTGTTATAAAGACAAGTGTGTTTAAAATATAATCACCATGGATAAAAAACACTAACCTGGAATTAAGCGAACGAGGTGGCAGTGAAACGATTCCAAGGATGGAGCCCCTGGCACAGTGGTAGGTTCTCAACAAAACCCCTCCCTTGGTGATGCTTTCGGTGTCTGTGTAAAGCAGCACACCTGGAGTGTCCTGAATGCATGCCACATGCCATTTCTGGATCCGCCAGATGTGCTGCATCTGCTGACAGTCTGTCAGAGGAACACCAAGTGCATCTTTCCCCTTGCTGCTCATTTCCTCTGTAAGTTGGTCAAGGAGGAGTGTGGTCTGCTCCTGTTGTAGATTTGAATAGCCTCTATTTCAACAGTTGCTGAGCGTGTATATCTAAAGGTTGGGTCACAGGTAAAGAGACGAAAACAATCTATGTAAGGACATGTGCTTGACTTGTTGTGATGAAACGATCTATCTATTTGTAGAAGATTAAGACATATGATACACCCCACACACAGATATAAACGAGTCCTGTAACTTTAAGGAGAGTGCCATTGCGGCCTCAGCCTGCTGCTACTATGCTCCATGAAATCCTCTGTATGAATTGTCTGATGGGAACTCCTGAAATAAACCTTCTTGAAACACAATGATGAGAGTCCAGCCTCGCCTCTGTCTTGGTCGCCATGGGGAAGAATTCGGCTACCACAATTGGCGTCACGATGACGGATAAAGTAACGGGAACATGGACTACCTGTACGCGGCGGGACTCATCTGTCGGAGAGAGAAATCCAGATGGACGCCGTAGTTGAAAGTTTCATGTCTGTCTCAGCATCTAAAAAATAACTGAAAGAACTGCGATGGGAGATAAGGTGTACTCGGCTGATAGTGCTCTGTGTCAAGGTCAAGGGCACGGCATGATTGTCCGGTCTGGGGACCACTCAGAGGCTCCGTTATGGCCAGGTATCCACGAAGTTCCGGTTATAAACAAAGAACCGTGTGCAGTTTTATTGACTAAGACTTTGGAAGAAAAGCTGGACTGGAAATCAAGCTTGTTACGTCGCTCTGTGCATTCATGTACGCTATGAAAAAGGAAAAAAGACTAAAAGAAAAAGTGCCAAAGGTTGGAGACCAACGTCAATGTCATCATAAATTCAGACTGCTCGGGTTACTGCTCCCCGCGCTGTCACAAGTGCAAAGCTGAGGTCATGGATGAACGAGGAGGAGGCCACGCGCATACCAACCGAATTCCAACTTGGACTCTGCTGGGCTGCTAGCCACCGAATTCCACGAATGACGGAGTCCGCCAGGCATGAAGAGGTGGAGCATCCTCTGTGCCAAAGTTGGATGGACTACATCCCCCATGAGGGGGCTGATCACGTCTCGAAATATCTGAACTTGAGACTCTTGAGACTCAGCTGCAAAGGGCTCTCTGCACACTGATCTCATTTTATCATCGTTCAGTGTTAGAGCGTTTGCATTGTTGGTCCTAGAATGTAGTTTACTGCAGTAATGTGTACATCTATGCATTGTATTCTACATCACTCATAAAGAGTGTTTATGTGTTTTGTTGGAGGTTTATGTTGGGCCATTCAAATATGTATGGTTACATCTTGTTTTTATAGAAGAAGGTTCTTCTAAGAGGAGGAATGTTGTAGATTTAAATAGCCTCTATTTCAACAGTTGCTGAGCGTGTATATCTAAAGGTTGGGTCACAGGTAAAGAGACGAAAACAATCTATGTAAGGACATGTGCTTGACTTGTGATGAAACGATCTATCTATTTGTAGAAGATTAAGACATATGATACACCCCACACACAGATATAAACGAGTCCTGTAACTTTAAGGAGAGTGCCATTGCGTCCTCAGCCTGCTGCTACTATGCTCCATGAAATCCTCTGTATGAATTGTCTGATGGGAACTCCTGAAATAAACCTTCTTGAAACACAATGATGAGAGTCCAGCCTCGCCTCTGTCTTGGTCGCCATGGGGAAGAATTCGGCTACCACACTCCTCTCCCCGGGTCCTCCGCCGACAGTGCAGTGCCAGCTCAGCCTTTGTTGATGTGGCGATCCAGCTCTTTCTCCGTCAGCCTCAGCCAGTTCTGTTGTGTTAGCTGCTCCCTTTTGGCCCTTCTCAGCAGAGCCAGATCTTGTGCATCCCATTGAAAAATTGATGCCGACATTCTCGCCATGAAGGTGCCATACAGCTGATGCGCGTCTGTCGTGCAGCCAACTGCCAGACGCCGCTTGAAGTGCCAGATGTCGAGGCGCACGATCAGATCTGGCCACCTGCTGAAGCGCAAATTCTGTTTGGTCTCCCCCACAGCCTTGCAGCAGCCACAGTCCACATAGAGGAGAGTAGGAAGAGCCTCACCTGCCTGCCGGTACCGGTCGATAAGGCCTGCAGTCATAAGGTCCAATCCAGGTCCTTCACTGGCTATAAGACACTGACAACTATCTGACCCGCTACATTGCCAACTGAAGTGAGCCATTGTGCAGTTCCTTTAGCAGGCCCTGTCATTTTCTTTTGGATCTGAAAAATGCAGACAAATAAACAGTGTTATTAGGAAGCTATGAAGTGTTCAACTGGATTTACTAATCTCATACGTTGAAGTGTTTTAATACAAAGGTATTCATGAGGATAAACCCATTGTGATGAGGAATATATTACCACAAATTGTTATAGGATCTTGATAAGTATCATATTTTAAACAACATTTAGAAGTAAGAACACGGTTATAAAAAACTATTATTCAAACCTTTTTATTATGTTGCATCCACACCAAATGCATTTGGGGCGGTCACTTTGCATACAAAGTCAATGCACAGATGCGAATGCTTCTCGCGTTTGGCGCGAACACGCAGAATCCGCACCTACCACTCATTCGCGCGAGTTGAAAATATTCATCTCACGCAAATTTTCTCGTGACGCTTTGAAGCGAAAGCCAATCAGCGTCGACTCTGACGTCAACATCGCTCGTCATGAAACAACAATGGAGGACCAGATGATTATAGCCGTTTACTCTACGATACTAGCCTTAAAGAAGTGGCGTGAAGGGGTGTGGCGGAGGAGGTCGGCTTAACTGGTGAGTCATAAAAATGTGTATGAGTTTTTTTACAGCCATATTTGAGCTTCGAACTGAACCAAGCTAGCTACAGTTTGCGTCAACCGCTGTTCAACTGGCATAGTACCGGTGATAACAGTTTGTGCTTTGTTTCTTGTCAGCGGATGTATGCAGGAAAAGGTGGAAAGGTCTCAGGGACACCTATTTAAAGGAGAAAAAGAAGGAAAGTGAGGCCAAAAGGAGTGGGGCAGCGTCAGGGACAATAAGAAAGTGGAAGTACTGTCTTTCCTCGACCCCCACGTTACACCTAGGGCTACAGGTAGTAACATGGAGCGGGGGTCGGTGAAGATAGGACTGCAGAGGACCCAGGGTCAAGTCAGGCAGAGGACCCAAGTCAGGCAGAGGATTGGGCTGAGTTAGCTGTCTGTGGCCGGGCTTTTTTTTTTTTTTAACCTTTATTTATACAGGTATATCCCATTGAGTCCGAAGACTCTTTTGCAAGGGAGACCTGTTCCCATTTACACGTTACCATTCACACACACATTCATACACCGATAGCAGGCTAACTATCGACATTCACACGAGGCAAGGTGGGTGAAGTGTCTTGCCCAAGGACACAACAACTATGACACAGGTGGCAGGGCGGGGATCGAACCTCCTTCAGGAGGAGGAGGAGGTTGTTTGAATTGTCAAGTCACACATAGTAATAACACGTAGTGAAAAAGTCAAGAACGTTTGTGATCTTGTCTTCTTGTCAAATAAAAGGCTCACTGCAGGAAAGGGTTAATTAACGCGTTAACGCAGGGTGATTAATTTCTGGAATTAACGGTGTTAATTTTTTTAACGCATGTGCAGAATGATCCGCCCCGTGCATCCCACCGGCTCTACACTACAGTCACTCTAGCGTTGTGGCTGACCCAGGATCAGTAGCTGCGCGCGGCCAAACATAGCAGCTAGTCTGTGTTTTAAACTACACTCAACAAAAATATAAACGCAACACTTCTGTTTTTGCTCCCATTTTTCATGAGATGGACTTAAAGATCTAAAATTCATTCCAGATACACAATATTACCATTTCTCTCAAACAATGTTCACAAATCTGTCTAAATGTGTGATAGTGAGCACTTCTGCTTTGCTGAGATAATCCATCCCACCTCACAGGTGTGCCACATCAAGATGCTGATCTGACATCATGATTAGTGCACAGGTGTGCCTTAGACTGTCCACAATAAAAGGCCACCCTGAAATGTGCAGTTTTGTCTCACAGCAAAATGCCACAGATGCCACAAGCATTGAGGGAGCGTGCAATTGGCATGCTGACAGCAGGAATGTCAACCAGATCTGTTGCTTGTGCATTGAATGTTCATTTATCCACCATAATCCGTCTCCAAAGGTGTTTCAGAGAATATGGCAGTACATCCAACCAGCCTCACAACCGCAGACCACGTGTAACCACACCAGCCCAGGACCTCCACATCCAGCAGGTTCACCTCCAAGATCGTCTGAGACCAGCCACTGAGACAGTTGCTGAAACAATTGTTTTGCATAACCAAACAATTTCTGCACAAACTGTCAGAAACCGTCTCAGGGAAGCTCAACTGCATGCTCGTCGTCCTCATCGGGGTCTTGACCTGACTCCAGCTCGTCGCCGTAAAAGACTTGAGTGGGCAAATGCTCACATTCGATGGCATCTGGCACGTTGGAGAGGTGTTCTCTTCACGGCTGAATCTCAGTTTACATTGTTCAGGGCAGATGGCAGACAGCGTGTGTGGCGTCGTGTGGGTGAGCGCTTTGCTGATGTCAATGTTGTGGATCGAGTGGCCCATGGTGGTGGTGGGGTTATGGTATGGGCAGGCATCTGTTATGAACGAAGAACACAGGTGCATTTTATTGATGGCATTTTGAATGCACAGAGATACCGTGATGAGATCCTGAGGCCCATTGTTGTGCCATACATCCATGAACATCACCTCACGTTTCAGCAAGATAATGCAAGGCCCCATGTTGCAAGGATCTGTACACAATTCTTGGAAGCTGAAAATGTCCCAGTTCTTGCATGGCCAGCATACTCACCGGACATGTCACCCATTGAGCATGTTTGGGATGTGCTTGACCGGCGTATACGACAGCGTGCACCACTTCCCACTAATATCCAGCAACTTTGCACAGCCATTGAAAAGGAGTGGACCAACATTCCACAGGCCACAATTGACAATCTGATAAACTCTATGCGAAGAAGATGTGTTGCACTGCATGAGGCAAATGGTGGTCACACCAGATACTGACTGGTTCTGAGTCCCCAGACCCCCAATAAAGCAAAAAAATGCACATTTCAGAGTGGCCTTTTATTGTGGACAGTCTAAGGCACACCTGTGCACTGATCATGATGTCAGATCAGCATCTTGATGTGGCACACCTGTGAGGTGGGATGGATTATCTCAGCAAAGCAGAAGTGCTCACTATCACACATTTAGACAGATTTGTGAACAATGTTTGAGAGAAATGGTAATATTGTGTATCTGGAATGAATTTTAGATCTTTCAGTCCATCTCATGAAAAATGGGAGCAAAAACAAAAGTGTTGCGTTTATATTTTTGTTGAGTGTAGTAACCACAGACCTATAACTGCTGCTAACGGCCACGTCTGTGTCGCGGCTGGCAGTTGCTCTCGGAAGCAACAGGAGAAACATTCTGCTCCGTTCACGGGAGGAAACAAACGTCTGCAGTTTTCAGAGGTGTGTGTGATTAATACGTGACATCAACATAACGTGGGCTACACACACACACTGTAGCGGAGGAAACTGGTGGATGTAGCCTACCTGTACCGTGCTGATCTGTATCACTGGTTTCACTTCAGAGGTGTCGGCCAGAACACCACTTATGGCCAAAAACGTCAGACTCTAAGCATGAGACGAGGAGAGGAGGAGTATGGTTTATCCGCTCTTTATTTTCCTTCTTTCACAGACACAGCAGCATAGATCGCAGGAAAAGAAACACAGGCTTATCTCCGCTCGTGACTCGTGAGGAGACGTTACAACAGCTGTTGCGACCCGCGAATCGTGGCCGTTAATAACATGCATAAACTATAGCCTAACTAACTTATAACAGCGATCGGGACTGCATGTAGGCTACTTACTCACACACGGGTGATTCACATAAACTCAAATAAACACGTTTCACATGTGGAATTTTTTTCTCACACACGCACAAACAGCAATCAGGTTGTATTCAGGAATGCAAAACCATGGATTCACCAAATACATGCCATTATTATAATAGCCTATGCTATATTTGCTCAAATACATAGGAATAGAGACAGCCAAATTGAAGTATGGTGTGGTAGCATATGTTTTAGTTGATTATAATTTATTTGCAGTATTTACACCATCATTTGGATTTTAAATAAATATAAAAAACTACATTTAAATGTATTATGTCCTTTATCTTTCAATTCATATAACAATATACAGAAAATGTTTTAATTTTTTGGGCCTATTTCGAATGGTAGAATTAATCGTGATTAATCCACAGAATCCTGTGATTAATCTGATTAAAAATTTTAATCGTTTGACAGCCCTAAAATAAATATAATGTATGCATGGATACTGTGTTTTTCTCGATAACATGTACTTTATTCCCTGCCTTCCTTAGTCCGATAAGCAAATATTTTTAGTCTGAAATTACTATTTGTGACATTTTCATTTGAAGCGATGCTTTGATTTCATTTTGGAATATTCAATAGATAACCATACATAGTTCACCTGTTTGCATTCCCTTAATTTTTTATTTAAATCGGGCTTATTTACCAAAATAATGGTAATTGAAGTAAAACGTTCAATTGATCATGATATTGATTTGAGGGCAAATTGCCCAGCCCTTATAATAACTATATAAGTGATATTCTAATGTTCTCATTTGATACAGGGAGAAAAGCAAGTCAGAAAGAGTCCAGGGCCAATGAGAGCGTGATCGAGAGAATGCTGATGCAGTCGCTGGCCCATGAGAACACTCCTGCTCCACCTCCCCTTTCAGAAGACGTGTTCTTCTTTAAAAGCCTGCTTCCTGCCCAAAGGTCCTCCAGCAGAAGGAACATGTAAAATGTAATATATATAAACTAATTTACGAGGCCAGCACTGTGGTACTTAATTTGGAAACTATTGAGGGGGCAAACCTTGTCTGGCAATGAAGCAGGCTTCAGTTTTTTTCACATTTTGTAATTTAATTTGATAGTTTGTTTGTTTTTTTTCTTATCGAAACATAAAATATACAAAATAAATAAATATAACTCCACTTGGATTTTCAATAAATTTATTTTGTTTTATTTAAATATAAATAAATACAGTTAACAGGACTGAATATTGAAAGCTTGTGCATTTTACTTTCTACTTGTTCTTACTGGTTTCTAAATTATGTGCGAGTTCAATTGAACCATATTCTTACATTAAACATACCTGTGAATTTGAACACAACTACTACTTACCTTTACACATATTTACCTTTACTGCTTGAATAATAAAACATTATGTTATGTACAAATTGCAAGAAGTTTGCTCAATTGAACTGAGTGGGTGGCTCTTAAAAGAGCCGTTTTGTGTGTGCTTCTGCTACACTATGTTGTCTTGCCATGACAAAGCTCCCTATGTTGAAAAGTGGGCAGTGAAGACCTCCCTCACCCTGACAGCCTCTCTTCCCGGGTTGTTTGCGGCAACTCTGCCCAGGTCTGGCAGTGGCTCCACCTCCACTACTGGGACGTTCCCCCTCACTGCAGTTGCCTCTTCTGACCTCCGCAGGAAATTGTGCAGGACGCAGGTTGCCTTCACACACGCTTGACCTCCATCGCACGCCTGTACATCCTCCATTGGGAGGAGAGCATGCCGTATGCATTTTCAACCACCAGTCGAGCTTGGGAGAGACGGTAGTTGAAAATCCTCTTCTCACGAGGGAGGATGCGCCCAGGGTATGGCCTCATGATGTTTCTTCACAATGGGAACACTTCATCTGCCACAAAAACATGTGGCTGGGTTCCACTCTGGTCAGCTCCAGGAAGTGGCAGGTCAGAGGGCAGGTCGAGGGTACCTGACTGCAGGGCTTGACCAAACGCGGAGTTGGCCAGTATCCCGCCGTCACTGGATCTCCCGTAGCTGCCAACATCAATCACCCGGAAGCAACGCTGGGCATCGACAACTGCAAGCAATACAAGGGAGTATGTCCCCTTGTAATTGATTAACTTGGACCCAGTATTGCCAGGGGCTTTGAGGGTCACATGCTTCCCATCCAGTGCTCCACAGCAGAGTGGAAAGTTCCAG
Organism: Hyperoplus immaculatus; assembly: GCA_949357725.1. Lineage (NCBI taxonomy): Eukaryota > Metazoa > Chordata > Actinopteri > Uranoscopiformes > Ammodytidae > Hyperoplus > Hyperoplus immaculatus. The sequence goes on along the minus strand of OX442350.1, from coordinate 15,320,686 downwards.
CGCTCCTCAAACACTGCCGCAATGGACCTCCAATCCTCTGCTGTGGGCACTGCCATAAACTCCCCCACCAGGCATTCCCAAATGGCAGTGGCAACAGCAGGGACATTGATTCTCTCAGTGGAGACCCCAACACGGAAGCTGTTGGCGATGGTCCTGTATGAATCCCCTGTTGCAAAGTGCATGCAACACAGACAACAGTTAATATAACTGAGTTATGTCAAGGGCTATACTAGTTTGTGCTGTTATTGGTGGTAGTATTTTATGTATATGCAGGCATGCAAACTCGTCACCTTTCGGCGAAATTCGCCGTTTTGGAAACGAAATTGGCCATCTATGTGATTTGTGGAGATCCGTTGAGAAAATATTTTTTGGAGAGAGGGGGGGGCCAGCACTGTGTGTGTGTGTTTGTGTTTGTGGAGCGGAGCATGGACATGGAGGGACCATAGTGACTAACTATGATTGACGGATGTTAACTCCTATCATATGAGCTTTGACGTTCATTTGGCCAATCAGAAACAGTGTTTGTCATTGAGGGGCGGTGACATCAGTCAGTCAGAGCGTCTGCAGGAAAGTTTAATTTTTTTTCTCTCCGAGTCATCGGAGCGTTCAAGTAGCCGCAGCCGCAGTACTATTATTTTACCGTGTTAATATGCCTACTAGTGTTGCCACCCGTCCCGTTTTTCCCAGAATTGTTCTCTTTTTTCACCAGCTGTCCCGGGAAAAAATAAATCTCTCCCGGGACACAATTTGTCCCGTTTTTTGGGGGGAAATGCCAAAACCTCATTTGATTTCCTTCGTTCAGTAGTTAAGGCCGTTTCACACGGGCCGAGGCGTTTGTTGCGCCAACTAATGCATTCTCAATGGAGAGGCGAGCGGGGCCGGGCAGAGAGAAAGCGCAGCGGGCAGGGGCGGTCTCAACGATCTCGGGCCCGTTTCAAGACCCTGTGTGGGGCCCCCCACTTTTTTCTTTTAATAAATAATGCTTGTGCATGCTCCCCGCGAAAATAGTAAAAAATATTGTGGAAACTATTTGGTTCATATATACGGATTATGAGATAATGGGCCCAGACTCTTAAAGCCCCCTGCCCTGCCCCACTCCTCCCTATACCTATTCTACAGATAAAGGGTGGATAGCTACTTTTTATGAACAGTATAGAATTTACACATCGAAAGCTTATTACTGTATGTGTGAGGGGGCCTTCAAGGCCCCTCATGAAGCCCCTAAGACAGAGCTAATAATGCTTTAGTTTTGCACTTGCTTTTCTATTATTCACCTACTAGTTGAGGGGCCCATGATGACTTATTTCCTTATTTTAGGTGATTCCTTTTTGGACCCTGTTATTGACATGAGTGACTGAGCTCTATGACAATGCGACATGTAAAGTTACTTTACAGTAATTCTGGCTTAGGGCCCCCTTGGGCCTGGTTGCATGCAATTTTCTTCTCAAAGTGCACCAGATTGATTTTACTTTAAAAGTTTGCATTTTTTTCTTCCGGGGGAGCATTCCCCCAGACCTCCCTACAAGGTCCAGGGTTCCCACCTCAGTCTCCTTATATATCCTACTGTAAAAAGCACTGTAGGTGTTTATGGTTATTATAGGTCATTAGACTGGTCAGTCTGAACTGGTAGCCTAATAATGGTCGAGCCCTCCGCCCCAAACATCAAGTGTCCCTTTTTTTCCTAAATCCAAGGTGGCAACCCTAGTGCCTACTCTGTTTATGTGAATCACTTTTTAAATAAATTCACAGAGTTTGCCAACCGTTGTTTTACAGCCATTTGCATTGATTTATGCGCATGCTGGTTAACGGCTACGGTTGGCGGATTGTCACTGCAGATTAACATCCAGACCCCCCTACCGGTGTTTGTTTTCGGACTTCTCACCTTTTTCATGGCTTATAAATTTGCATGCCTGTATATGGCTCTAAAGTCAGAGTAATCAATAATAGATAATACGCTATAATAAAAGTATGTAGGCCTTTCTGTTTGTAAAAAAAAATGATAATGTAGCTGCCACATTTATGTAGGCTATGGTTTGTACTGTGTTGTTTTGACTGCTGTTGGAGCAGCTGTAATCTCAGAACATCAGCTCTGATCAATCCAAAGACCTTCCAAGAAACATGCATTTTAACAGTAGTTTGCTTATTGTCTAGCCCAGTGATTCCCATCCGGGGGTACGCGCAAAGATTATAAATTAGCCTACAGTATTCACACAAATTTTTTTTTCTATTATATTATGAATTTTATTAAGCCCATAAGTCTATTTTCCATGAGTAACAGTTCATCCACAGTGATTGTAACACTACAATGCACATCATATGAAAAGTGGCGAGGTCAGACCTATGCTTCAGACGTCTGTAGTTCACGTTTGCGCTTTAAAAAAAAAAGTTTCACGTTCTTGCTGCGGTCGCGCGTGCGATTCGCGAAGCTCGCTAAGTCTAGCTGCATACCGACTGTAAACATGGATGCATGGCTAGGCAGGAGTAAACGTCCAGCTACCGCTACTGCTACCGTCGCCCCGGAAAAAAGGAATAGAGAGACCACTGCCAAACACCAGCAGTACAACGATAAATACATTTTGTATGGATTTACTGCTACATCTGATCCCCCGCAGGGTCAGTACTTTTTGTTTTCGGTGACGTCCTGTCAAATAATTCAATGAAACCAGCAGCGGCACCAGAGCACTAAACACATGGGAAATGTAGGTAAGACCGAGGACCTATGCTGTGTCTTTACTTGTGGCTAAGTAAAAAAACACATTCAATTTCGGAAGATCTGATTCTCCCTGCCGCTATAGAGCTGTTAAGCGGAACTGGCTTACTTCCGGGACATGGGACCTCTCGGCTCGAAAAATTACAACGGTAGTCAATGGAAAGAAATGTATTATTTTCTGGTCCCAGTCATGAAATGCCTTCGATTACATATATGTTTTGTATGTATTTAGATGGTATTTTTTCGTGCAAAGAATGGAACAATTTAGGGAGTAGAAGCTGGATATGGTCAGGTTTTGTGCAGAGCGCCTTTGTGGACTACAGCTCTTCGCTGCTCTTGACACTTATGATATAAGTTTGGTATTACGAGCGTTTGACAGTGTTAATTTTGGCCGCAAATTCTGATTTAGTCTTAGTCTTTTGAATATCACACCATTTAGTCTTAGTCCTATTCTAGTCATCTGAAATCTTTTAGTCTAGTCTTAGTCTATATAAGCAGATTTTAGTTGACTAAATCTACAGCGGACTTCGTCGACTAAGTGTTTTTTTCTTCATTGAATGGTATTAAGGTTTGAATATGCAATACAGACACAGATTTAATGGTTGTAATACAAAACATGTATTCTATTTAATTCTTAATAATCTCACATACAATCAGTGTACCTGACTGGATAGGGGGAGGGGGGCTTTAAGAGCCTTTGCCCGGGGGCCCATTATCTCATGATCCGTCTATGAACCAACTGGATTCCACAATCTTTTTTCTTTTTGCGGGGAGCATGCACAAGCATTATTTATAAAAAATAGAAAATTAAAAAAATAAGTGGGGGGCCCCACACTAGGTCTTGAAACGGGCCCCGAGATCGTTAAGGCCGCCCCTGGGCAGCAGCATGCAGTGCTGATAAAATTGAGTAACTGCGCTTTCCTTTAAGCAACACTGCAGCCGCTGTGTGTGTTCGGACTTCTTTTGCATCAAAGCCTTTTTGATAATAAAATGAGAGGTTTTAATTGAACGCTGTCAATGCGTCGGAGTTGATTGTAACTTACTCGGGTGAAAACAGAAACTAGGGAGGCGGCAGTTTCACAGTTCATTTCCTATATAGTTTTGCAGTCAGTTTGGGGACCTGGCTCTGTGTATTCAAGCTCGAGACATAGCCTACTACAAACAGATCGTGGAACTTAGCCGTTCCCCTAGACAACGTTAACGGGCAGGATATCCCTGATTATCATTTTGTCCATCAAACCGCAGAGTTTTTCTGCACGTCGGCTCACTCCACCCTCTCACAGTTCTCCCGTCGATTTTCACCGACACAGGGTTGCATTCGCTGCTTTGCACTGATTGGATTTCTTCCCAACTTGTCCCACAAAAAGAGTAGTTCTGATTGGATCTCTTCTCCACTCGTCCCGCCCTAACAGTTTCGTCTCGTTCCTATTCTTAGACTATAGTGTCAGTTATATTCGTCTCAGTCTTCGTCATCATATCTGCCTTTTTATTTAGTTTTCGTGTGGTGAAAAAGGTTCGTTGACGAATATTTTTCGTCATAGTCTTAGTCTACGAAATTAACACTGGTTTGACAGAGGCAGTGAATGAGGAGCGGTTGCGATAGAGGAAGCTGAGTCTGGCTTTTTCTTTCGACTGCAGAAAGGACAGATGTTCAGTGAAGGAGAGGATGCTGTCAATCCAGACGCCCAGGTATTTGTAGGAGGACACTAGTTCAAGTTTTTGGCCTGGAGCAGTTAGAATGGTACCATCTTGGAGGGGGGGCTTACGACCAAACCACATGACCTTGGTTTTAATGGGGTTTATGGCCAGTCCGAGGGCAGAAAAGCTAGCCTGTATGGAGTGGAAGCTCTGCTGAAGTGTTCCCAGTGCAATGTCAGGTAAGGGGCCACTGGCATAGAGAACTGTGTCGTCGGCATAAAGATGGATAGATGAATTGCCAGCTGATTTGATTATGTCATTTATGTAAATTGAGAAAAGAACTTGGGCTAATATGGAGCCCTGTGAGACACCGTTTAGAATAGGCAGGGGTTGTGACGAGATGCAGTCAGATTTCACATATTGGGAGCGTCCAGAGAGGTAGCTGTTAAACCAGGCTAGTGAGGTAGTGGAAACACCGATGGAGTTTAAGCGTTTCAAAAGCTGTTCATGAACTACAGTGTCAAAGGACTTGGCCAGGTCGATGAAGACGGCCACACAGAATTGCTTGGAGTCCAGAGCACTGACAATGTCATTAATTACTTTGAGAGTCGCAGTTTCGCAGCTATGACCTGTGCGGAACTCAGATTGAAAGTCAGAACGTTGCAGGCTCATTATGGCACAGTGCTGCGACAGCCAACGCGTGTCCTTCACCTCCTGAAAAATATTTCAGTTTTTCATGAGATAAAAGCATACAACCCATTTTTTGCTGCTTTTCTTTCTGAATAACTTGCCTTCACTTTAAGTCAGCCAGGCCCAGGTTCTGAGCTGGCGCTTTCAGAACAGAAGTCCTGTTTGCACTGTTGCGGAAATAGAGGTGGAGCTGCTGCAAGTGGTACCTGAATGTTGCCATGTGTTTGAAGATGCATCCATCCTTACATGACAGGGCAAGCCGATGTGTCGCACAGGCAACAGACATCTGCAAGGGGAATTCGTCCTGCATGAATCAGCTCAATATGCATAGCAGTCATGACAGCAGCTCCATCCATTCCCAACTCATATAATTTTGAGGTGGAGAATGTCTTTTTCTTTTTGTTGCAGCAACAGATGTTCTTTTATTTTCAAAAGCCTTAATAAAAACAGCGACGTTTCGATCATTATTGATCTTCCTCAGGCTAATAAGGCTGTAAACTTATAAAAGTTGTAGAGCGCTACTGCGCCATACCAGGCATCATGAGCGCCGTTGCTAGAAAGAGAAACCGGATGGAGACCAAGACGGTAAATGGGCGTCTGCCATTCAAGTGTGCGCCAATGCTGCCCTCTCGTGGCGGGGCGGAGGAAAGGCATTCTATGATGATAGTGAGTGTTCAATGCACTCAATACAATGAGTGAATACATCATTACAGTTTAAAACAATGTTATGTTTTTAAACTATATTAATTAATAAATAATTTTTGTATATATTTTGCCCATTGTTTTATGTTAAGGCCCGTATTTTCCAAAATGGGCTTTTAAATCCAAATGTGCACACTGTGATTTAAGTGGTGTCACAATAAATGTGTTTTTTGGACTCTCTCCAATGCCAGTATGCCAGTCCAATGCCAGTCTGTTTCTTCCAGTATTGTTACAAAATCATCAAAAACACGTCATGGGACTTAAATGAGACAATCCACTTAACAATTTCCCTACTAACCAATGAAAAAGTTTCTTATTCACATACTAGAGCAATATATACACAATCTTCCACTGTAATATACACAAGATTAGGTGCTGTGGACTCATGAATCAAATTAAAATTGTAAGACTGGTGGGTACATGAATAGCATCAGCTAGCAGTCTCATATGATAAAATAATAAGTCTAGGAAAAAGAATATGGTGGTTAGACTGAGGTTTGGTGTAAATAACCCTATGGCAAGGGTTTTGTTAGCTGGTGAGTACATGTTTAGCAGTTAGATCCAGCACTTCCCAATAGTATGTGCCAAGATGGAATTTTAAGTTCAGGCATGCAGACGAATGGTTAGGGTTAGGGAAAAGGTAGTCTCACAAAGCCAGACCAAACTACAGCAAGTAGTATGGTCTGGAAGCACTCCGTTTAGAGCCGTCTATTCGGGGGGAAACTGGGCTGGCCTGTTTTTATTTATTTAAACCAATCATCTACGGCGGGGCTAACCCCGGGAAGCAGCCAATGGAGGCGTAGCGTTGTTTGCCGACGCCAGCGCTTAATAGACGCTGGCGGGAGTGGTCAAGCCAGACTAGGGAAAAGGTAATGTTAGGGTATATGGTGGTGTCAACACCTCATCAAGGGCCTAAATAAAGCAAGATGCAAGGATAAATAACCCAACAGAGGCGGCTCTGGCAGGTTAGGTTAGAGCAGTGGTTCTCAACCTTTTTTGAGCAAACGCCCCCCTAACCTTACCGAGATACTCTAGCGCTCCCCCCCCAAAAAAAACACAAACACACACACACACACACAATTAAGAATATGTTTTGGCTACATCCTCTATCAACAATAAAACATATTTTCTGTGCTGTTTTGGTTTCTTATAAAAATTATTAAAAAAAAATCCCAATATGAGCCTGTTCTATGATAGGCAGATTTAACCCACTGTCAGGTGGCTGGAAAAAACACTATCAGCATTGGTTGTAATCTATTTTTTCTTTTTAATCAATAGAAACATTGAACGTAGGTAACAACATGTGTCATTTCATAATGGAAAAAAACAGGTGCACATCACGTGAACAGCATGCACATTGTATTAATTATGAGGTGAATAACCGTTAACTGTTCAACCAATCACGAAACAGAACGTGCACGAGGCCTAATTAGGCCTATTTAAGTTGGGGATGTAAAATGCAACGGTCATTTTGTGAAGACGCTCAGAGCAGCTGGATAATAAATTAGTGAGAGCCCTGCGGTTGGTGGCCCGCTGCCAGCGCCTTGACGTTGGGACACTGAGACGTCAATTTCAATCGAAGAGCACCAGAGCTGACCAGGTTGAGACGGTTGCGATATTTTGACTGCATGTGCAGTGCTTGGCTGAATCCCTGCTCAACGAGATAGGACGTAGGGAAAGCGAGGAGGAGAAGGTGGACTCTCTCCCACAACAGAGGGAAACGCTGTCCGTGTGCTATCCACAATGCTCGCCAACCAGAGGTGCGAAACGTGGCCATCGCCTCAGCGTCATTCTGGAGGTCAATGAGGCTCTCTTGGATGGCCTCCTCGCTGCTGGCTGCGTCGTGTTGGAGCGGCTCCATCACCCAATCGGGAACAGCCAACTGGTCCAGATCGCTGAAGCGGACCTCCATATCAGCCTTGACGGCCTTCAAGTGGTCCGCGTACACCACCAGATGGTCATCGGTCAGTTCATCCAACACCTGAATGTAAGTCATTACAGTAGGGCCAAATTTATTTTATTGATGACAATGGCAGACTAATAATTAAGCAATATCACATGCTACAAGGCAGCGGGCTGAATGCCGAAAATAATCACAGCTGATATTCAGCACGACCTCCGGTGTTATAGGCTATAGAGCTGTTAAGCGGAAGTTCCTTACTTCCGGGATATGGGACCTCTCGGCTCGAAAAATTACAACGGTAGTCAATGGAAAGAAATTTATTATTTTCTGGTCCCAGTCATGAAATGCCTTCGATTACACATATGTTTTGTATGGATTTAGATGGTATTTTTTCGTGCAAAGAATGGAACAATTTAGCGAGTAGAAGCTGGATACGGTCAGGTTTTGTGCAGAGCGCTTTTGTGGACTACAGCTCTTCGCTGCTCTTGACACTTATGATATACGTCACCACCACTCGCACCGCTTAGCTCAGAAACATGGCTGTGTATTTAATGCACTTTACCGCCTTCTTTCAATGACAAGACAAAAGTCTTCAGCGTGGCGAAAACCACAACACAAGTGGACATGTGGAGAGTTTCAATTTCTCGAGTGGGGAGATTGTTGGCGTTGTCCACGCCAGCCATTAGCATTAGCACTGTCCGTCGAGAAGTGGAGGGAATGTGTTGAGGTGACGTCGCAGAGGCGACAAAACTTGTAGTTGTTCTCGTAACATTTTTTCAAAAGCCGTTAGACGAATAATCATACAACATACCGTCAAACTCTTCACATTAAAAATTATCATTTAGACCCATACAAAACATATATGTAATCCAAGGCATTTAATGACTGGGACCAGAAAATAGTAGATTACTTTCCATAGACTCCCATTCATTTTTTTGCAGCCGAGAGGTCCCATGCCCCGTAATTCCGCCACTTCCGCTTAACAGCTCTATTGCTTTTATACAACAGTAGGCCTACTACATTTATTTGTTAACAGTAGGCTAATCAGCGACAGCAAAAGATTATGATTTGTTTGTTTATGAAATTATTTTTTGACCCTGCCAACAAAAATAGATCCGAGACTGGGATTTAACTGTTGCTAAGCAACAAACACTGTGGCAGTAATAAGGAACACCTGTAGAGCGGAGTGACACATGTAGGCTAGTTAAACGTTACGGCCAATCAGATTGTATAAATAATTATTAGCCTACCTTAGCCAACAGTGGGAAGTTGTTGAACTGACGCCTGCTCAAATTGTGTCCATACAGCTCCAGCTTCGCGAGGAGAGTGCGTATGGCGGCCTTTGAATGGATTAGCGTCACACCATTTCCCTGGAGCTTCAGCGACACTTCGTTCATCTTCCCAAAGAAGTCGGAAAGACAGAAGACGTCGTGGCGGCAGCCCCATAGCTGGACTTTCAAAGTGTCGTTGGTCTTCTCCAGGAATTCGAGGACAGTGGGGAACAGCTCACACAGCCTGGCCAAACAGTTCCCCTTGGAGAGCCAGCGCACCTCTGTGTGGAATAGGAGGCGCTGAAAAGACTCGTCGTTCTCTCCACAAAGTTGCCTGAAGAGCCGCATGGGATTTTATTTTGTTTATCGCTTTGACCGCTACATTAAGGGACTGATGGAGCGAGTCGGATATGTGCTTTGCCACCAAGTTGTGACGGTGCAGTACACAGTGCACGGTAAGCACATGTGGCACCTGTTTCTTCAGCAGCGTCGCAAAGTCGCGGTACCTGCCGACCATAGCCGGCGCTCCGTCCGTGGCACAGGCGATGATGTTCTCCATCGGGATGGCCCTCTCTTGCAGGAACTCGGCCAGGGCGGTGAAGATGCTCTGTCCGCGTGTTTCGGTGGTGAGATACTGCCCAAACAAGAAGTCCTCCTTGAGATCCCCCCCAGACATGTACCGAACATAGCCCATTAAGAGGGCATTGTTGTCGGCAGTTGTTGTCTCATCTAACTGGATGCTGAAGGGACACGCAGGCAGGGTGGCACACAGCTGCTGCTCAGTGTCGAGCGACATCTCCCGTATGCGCCGGGCAACAGTATCGTTACTGAGCGGGATGGCTTTGATGACTGGCGCAGCATCCCGCTACATGACTGTCGATATTGCTTCTTTTATTGCCGGAATTACCAAAGACTCACCCACAGTGAACGGTAAGCCAGGCTTAGCAATTAATAAAGCGATGTTGTAGGACGCCACTAACCCGCTTTCGCTTTGATTGACGTTCCGGGCGAACAGAGAGTTGATGGTGGGCCGTCTTGAATGTTGATCCCCAAGAGACTTAAAGTAGGATGGATCTTTAGCTGATTTTTCGGGATGTTTTTTCACTAAATGTTCCTGTAGTCGCGAGGGTTTCATGGCCTCATTAAAGAACACCTGATCGCAGAGCAGGCACATTGGTAAAGTGGTGTTCATCGGTGACGGGATAAATCCATAACTAATGTAATTGGCATTGTACTGCCGGCGCTTTTTCTTGCTATCCGCCATGTTTGTTTATGTTATGTTATTAAAGTTGAATATGTTACAATGAATTGTGTACGTTTTCATTGGTTGTTGAACTGTTATCCCGTGAACTAGCGCTCATGACGTAGCTGTGCTTTGCTGCTGTCATAGGGCTGCTGTACAGGGCTTCAGTGAGCCTCTCGCGGTGCACAGCGTTTAGTATATCGTCCCTCTCCAACATATGAGGGTTGTGTCTTTAACATGGTTCTGCTTGTGTGTTAGTTAACTCCATGCTTTGGCTGATTACTCTGTGTTTTCTCCACCTCAGAGACAATAGTTAGTTTAAGTTTGAATCTCGCTGCGCTAGCATTAGCAATATCAGTAAACGTCATTATACTAGTCTGTGATTGGCTGATTCCTCTGCCGCTAAGGCTTTGATTGGCTGGTTGTTCTGACTCAAAGACCTCTGATTGGCTGTCTGCAGAGCCTTCTCTTTTCTAAGGCTGTGACAGACAGCAGAACATTGGAGAGAATAGTTAAAAAGAGGTCGAGGGGTTTGAAACATGAAAAGTTAAAATAGGCTGTTTATTTCAGGTAACCTATTATTGCAGTCAAAAGATTTATAAGATTTTTAAGAAAGTTTAAAATATATTTATTAAAAAAAAAAAAAAAAAAAAGCTCTCGTGTCCCAGCCTGGTCCCAGCGCCCCCCTAGGTTGTACGAAAGCCCCCCAGGGGGCGGTACCGCTAATGAATATGCCGGTATCCCTTCACCAGATTAAACACCCCTAAATTAATATCAGGATGTTTTCATGTAAATATAGCCCGCCAAGTTTATTTGTTCCTTGAATAAACCTGTTCCACTATAAAGTTTATGTGTTCATCGACCCCTGCACTTTTATATGGCAAAAAAAGACCAAAAGCCGATTTACACAATTCCCAAAAGGTTTTACTTTTCACCAAAAAACCTTCACACCATATATTACCTTAAAGGCTCTGGTTTTAAAGCATGTGACCCTTTTGACCCCTGCCTATCTCCAGATCTCCCCCTGTGTTGATCCCCTAATGACCCTTAAAATTGTCACTTCTAATTTTATCCTAGGTTAAATCCAGTTTTCAGACCTTTTATCCTAGATACGTTTTTAGAAAGGAGGAGATTAGATAATAGGTTTTTAATTATTCTGGTGGATGAATACCTCACATTTACCCCTGGCTTCAAAAGACTACCGTTAAGTCCTCACTAAGTTCATACACCTGGATGAGCTAGGCCAATAGATAAATGCAAATCCCTCCTAATTCAAGGAGGGTGTTTATGGGATGTGTATTCTTTGTTATCAGTAGTGTAGCCGTAGTGTAGGTTTGAATTGCTTACCTCAGAGGCGCCGCGATCTCTTTAAAGGAAAACCCTAATTAGGTCCTTGTTCCCAACACTAAACTAAAAATTCAGGCCAAAGATTTTTAACGTTTTCAAGAAATTTTATTTAACCAATATAAAAAGATTATACGTTCACAATATAGAAAGAAAAGATAAAATAAAATGAAAGAAAAGAAAATAAGTACCTACACTCCCATTAATGTGATTATTATATGTAGAGAAGTATAAGACTTAACTTATTTGTTTTATGTCTTTTGTTCACATTGAATTTAGTTCATGAGTTCTCCCATTTTCAATCCACAAGAGATCAGGAGTATTCTCATCTTCAGGTTTTTCAAAGTTTTACTGTCTACACAACTTCAAACGTTCTGAGTGTTGGCCGAGCTTTCCATCTTGTCATATATATTTGAATATCTTCAAATGCTATGACAAGTTTGATTTTGCGACCCAACAATCAGGAAAAGTTGGTTCAACAGTTTATTTGGTTGATCCACAAGAGATCAGGAGTAAAAGTCTGTCCACTGTCTACACAACTTCAAACGTTCTGAGTGTTGGCCGAGCTTTCAATCTTGTCATATATATTTGAATATCTTCAAATGCTATGACAAGTTTGATTTTGCGACCCAACAATCAGGAAAAGTTGGTTCAACAGTTTTACAACCTCAACTCCATGCTATTTTACAACCTGGTTCATCAATTAGTTCCTATCAATAACCCAAATGGTCCCTTACCAAAATTCTCAGAATAGAAAAGGAAGAAAATGGTTCTGAGCCTCTTCCCCTTCTTGAAAAGAAAAAATAACCAGCCCTCGATTTTTCTAAGTATTTTACACTCGAAAAGATTCAGAGTGTTTCTTTCGAGTTTTTCTTCTAAGTCTTTCGTCCATGCTAAAAGAACAAAAAAATGGAACAGTCAAGACTTCCCCAAAAACCAGCAGACTTTCTTGCTCAAAACCCTGGCCTTAAATAGTCTGAAGACAGAGAGAGTGGGTGTGTGCATTAATGGGAGAGAGGGTGGGGGTAAAGATGAGGGTGTGTGTGTCCAGCTCAAGGACCCACTGCCCCCTTGTCTCTCTCACCCCTGACCTGTCCCAGGACGAGCCCAGGCATGCCTTTTCAGAGAGGCCTTATGAATTCACAATTATGTATATATTTCAGGATAAAAACTTGAATACAACACTTTTAGTGATTCTACCTTAATATTAAAGGTCACTTGTTACCTTGCCTGTCTTATTAAAAATATCATACTTTTCCCTACGAAAACAAGAAATATACATTTCACATTCTCCTAAGAACAAGATATGTACAATGAAAAGTTGCAATATTCTTGCCTATCTCAACACCGCCCCCGTTGAGAAACCCTGGTCTATGTGATGGTGCATTTTTTTCACATCCTCCGTGAAAGGAAGAAGCATAGGTGCGTTCCAACTGGCTTCATTAAGATTTCTGAGTGCATGTGTTGCCACAGACTCGTTCCATCTCTCTTCATACAGCCTCTTGAATGTGCGCACATTGTGCAGGGTGTTCTCTTCTTCTGACATCATGGCTTCACATTCGACTATATCTGCCAGTTTTTTTAGGTTGTGTCCTAGCTTTAAAGCCAGGAAGGGAGTTTTAAAAAGACCCTGGTCTTAGTTAAAATCCGCCACAGCCTTCACAGCTTCAACAACAGAACTAAAGTTGGCTGGAACAAAAAAATTATTTGTCGTTTTTAGGTGTCCAATAGACTTCGCTTTTTGTATCAGTCTTCCCGTTTCCCTCATTTTTTGCCTGATATATTCATGTTTGATAACATCATGTCCGTGTTTACTATACAGCTTTTCCCCAAGTCTAAGAATCCACTTTTCCCCTCGAACGGTTTAAGTTACCTCATCCTGATTCATATCATGGCACCTTTTTATATGCCTCCACAAGGCTTTTCTTTTCAGAAGTGCTTCACAATTGATGCAATGCATATATTCGTTCGGATTAACAGGCTCACGGCTCTGCTGGCTGGGTATCATAACCCCTCTTCCATCTTGAAGGACCTGTTATTGTGTATGCGGTTGCCTCTGTTTCGTAGCAGATTCAGTTGAAATCTTCTTTGTTTTGACCCCTTGGGTGAAGTAACTGCTCGTTTAACTTCTGGTATACTTCCATGTCGGGCCTCCAAATGGCGGGCGATTTTGCTGAACGGCAAATAGCAGAAGCAGCAGTAATCTTTCTTACCATTCTTCTTAAATTTCATGACTGAAACCCCACTTTTCTCCTTTCTTCTCTCTCACTGTCTTCCTCTCATGTCCTCTCTCTTCTCCTTGTTCTCCCTCTCTTCTCCCCGGTCTCCCTCTTTCTGAACTGGTGTCTGGTGACGCGGATGGTGCCGCTGTTTTTCTTCCTTTCTCTCCTTTTTTCTCTCCTGTCCTCTCTATTCTCTCTTCTCCTTGTTCTCCACCTCTCTGGACTGGTGTCTGACTCAGAGACTGCGCAAGGACAGTAGTCCTCACTGTCCAGGGTGGTTGTTGATGCAAGCATTTCACTTTTAAACTAAAAAAAAAAAATTAAACCTTTACATATTATATTCTTTCTTTCAAAGGTTTTTTTATTCAATAAAAGATTTGCAAAGCAATTACAGTACAATTATTAAGTTTTTTTTCCCCCTTTTTTCTTCCCCAAACACACCCCGCCCGTATCCCACACCCAACCACAAACAATCCTGCATCACAAAATCAGCACAAAAAACAATACACAATGTTAAAAATGACAGAAACGAAATACACGCTACAAGAAACAAAAACAAACAATCAATATGAAAAAAAAAACATAAAGAAATAAAATTAAATCAAGTAAAAGAGGGGAGGAGGTAGCTACTCTTCTATTGTTGTTGTTGGTTTTTTAAAATAATTTAGGAAGGGGCGCCAAATTCTGTCAAATTTATTCTCGGATCCCTGGGTAGTATAACGTATTTTCTCTAAATTCATACATGACATAATGTCTCTAATCCAGGGATTCCCAAAGTGTGGTGCGCGCACCCCTGGGGGTGCGTGAGCTGCTGCTAGGGGGTGCGCGAGATGAAAAATGTAATGGCGGTCTGATCATTACACAATCCATATTGGTCCGAGTATAAGAGGGTTTTATTTTCGAGGAAATAGGCCGTAAAAAGTCGGGTCGTGTTTTCCAAGTTGTGTTTATTTTCTTTTTTTAATCGGGTGGAACACTGGCTGTGCTCTCGGAAGCGGCCGGGGCGTTTGTGCGCTTGGAGAGAGAACGCTTTGTGTGGAGAGAAAAAAGAGGCACGGGACATCGACGAAGCCGATTCAAAGCCTCAAATCATTGTGTTGCCAGTCAACGTGTCAGAGGCAGGAATAAGCAGAGCGATCGACTTTTACTGTGGCTTTTTAGCTGCTGCAGTTGTGCTGAGGAGAGATTACCAACTGCGCTGTCCTTTTACGCACCAGCACTGCTGCTGTAATGTTCAGATTTCCTCATTTGCATTAAAGTCCTAATGATTTTAAGAATGAGACGCTTTATTTAAACGCTGTCCATGTGATGGTGGTGATTGTCACTTTGTGAGCTGTAAACTGAAACCAACGGAGATCTCGGAGGGCTTCCCCTCGACAACATTAACGTGCCCCGGTTATCATTTCAGCCTTAAACCACGGCGTTGATAGCTTTTGTTTCAGCACTAGGCTATGTGATTAACTATGAACATTAAATAAATGCTGCGTCTCAGATGCCGAGGACAGCAGCGAGGATGACCCGCTATGCACCGAACCAGAGTATAGGAGAGATGACAGCGAGAGCGATCACAGCGGGGCAGAGGAATTTGCGTGTGAAGAATAGTCTGTAGTGAACACATCAGAGTTCGGTCTATTTGCACTATCCTACTGTTTATTTGCAATGAAGAAAAGTGTTTTTTTTCAATGCGTTTTTATTTTCGTACATTATTTAAATAAATAAAATGTATTGAGTTGAGTTTTGAAAAACGGGGGGTTTGTCTTATAATCGGGGTTGTCTTATACTCGGACCAATACGGGTACAGTGTTTTTTCTCCACACAATAAAGACGTGTAAATAAACATTTCCTTTGTAAAATTTAGAATCAAAAACTTGAATTTTAATTAATAAATAAATGGAGGCTATTCAAAATGAAGCGAAGTTATCTTCTTCAACGCATATGCGCACCTAGTTTGTGGCCTCTACATTCATTCTCGCAATTTATTTAAAATTACTGGCGTTCTAATCTTATTTCCATAACCTGTGTTACGATGACGGTTGTTTGCTCCACGGCCATTTAAACTTGCTGCAATTGTTGCTCAACGTGACTCAAAATATTAGGCTATAATATTTTCCCCATTTTATCTGCTTTCTGCCCCTTGTTGTGATCGTGATTATTTTATTATGTGTGTTCTGGTCATTTGAGCATGATTGAACATGCCACCTTTAATATGGCTATAAAAAAGCTTGTTGCTTTTCTTTTTTTTTTTTTTGTGTGGGGGTGCGTCAACCTGGTTGGGACATAGAAGGGGGTGCGCGGCTAAAAAAGTTTAGGAACCGCTGCTCTAATCCAATGTGAGTGGGAAGGAGGAGCAGGATCTTTCCACTTGAGTAAGATAACCTTACGAGCAAGTAATGAGGTGAAGGCCAGTACCTTCAGCTTCACTTTAGGCAAGCCCGGATTTGGAGCAATGCCAAAAATTGCAGTGAAAGGGTTCGGCTCAATTTGATGCTGAAGTACTTCAGAAATTGTTTGAAAAACTGATGTCCAGAACTCAGTCAAAGTGGGACACAACCAGTACATGTGAAAGAGTGATGCCGGTGCGCTCTTACAGCTATCACAGGTCGGGTCTACATCGGGGAACATACGAGCTAGTTTAGTTTTAGATATGTGGATACGATGTACTACTTTAAATTGCACAAGAGCATGTCGGGCGCACATGGAGGTAGCGTGTATCCGATCCAGGACTGAATCCCACATGTGATCTGTGAAGGCAGAACCTAGGTCCTGCTCCCACAGGGTTCTTATAGCTGCTAATAAGGGGCTACGCAACTTCGAAATAAGGTTGAAAAACACAGAAATTGAGCCTTTTAATGTGGGGTTTACAGAAAGAAACAAATCGACATGATTGGCTCGCGGTTTATAAGGAAATTGGGGAATTAACTCCTGCGTAAAATGCCTGATTTGCAGAAATCGGAAAAAATTAGTCTTTTCGATACCAAAATGTTTTGTCAATTGAGAAAAACTAGCAAATAGATCATTAATAAATAAATCACCGATGCATTTTAAGCCTATTTTATGCCAGATCTTGAATGCACCATCCACCGTTGAGGGAGTAAACAAATGATTAGCTGCAATTGGGCTGAAAAGTGAAAAATTCTGCATTCCAAAATTCTTCCTAAATTGGGTCCAGATTCGAAGGGAGTGCTTAATCACGGGACTACTGTTGGGAATAGCCGAAGAGAGTGGAAGTGCGGCGCTTTAAGAGGGCAGATAGAGACAATGGGCTAATAGCGCTGGACTCCGTTGTTACCCAGACTGGGGCAGAGTCGTCAAGGTGAAAATGCACCCAATACACTAAAGAACGGATATTAGCAGCCCAGTAATAGTATTGGAAATTAGGGAGGGCCATTCCACCTGTTTGTTTGAGTCTTTGAAGAAAAGCTTTCCGTAATCGAGGGTGTTTACCATTCCAAATTTAATTTATCATTAAAGAGTCAAGGGCCTGAAAAAAGGATTTGGGGAGAAAGATGGGGAGACATTGGAATAGATATAGGAACTTTGGGAGTAATGTCATTTTAATTGAATTTATTCTACCTATAAGAGAGAACGCCAGAGGAGACCACTTCGATAATATTTGCTTCGCCTGATCCAATAATTTGAGGAAGTTCGATTTGAATAGGTTTTTAAAATTTCTGGTAAAACATACCCCAAGGTAACTCAGATTATCTGTCACCACTTTGAGTGGGAGAGCTGTGTAATCAAGTTTAAGAGCTTCTTTATTAATCGGAAAGAGTTCGCTCTTACTCAAGTTAAGTTTATAGCCAGAAAACTGACTAAAGACCTCCAACACAGAAAGTGCCTCCAGTAAAGAGGTGGCTGGCTTGGCGACAAACAAAAGTAAGTCATCGGCGTATAATGATACCTTATCTTCAATTCCTCCTCTCCATATCCCCTGAATCTGTTTGTTACAGCGAATGGCAATCGCAAGTGGTTCGATTGCAATAGCAAAAAAGAGCGGGCTCAAAGGACAACCCTGCCGGGTCCCACGGTGCACAACAAAACTACTTGAGTAACGGCTGTTTGTTAATACTGAGGCAGAAGGGCATGCATATAATAATTTAACCCAAGAAGTGAAAACAGGACCCAAACCGAATTTTTCAAGGGTGAAAAACAAATAATTCCATTCTACTCTATAAAATGCTTTTTCAGCATCCATAAAAGCGAGGCATTCTGATTCAATATTTCTGGGGGAATATAAAATGTTCATTAGCCGGCGGATATTATAAAATGATTGGCGTCCCTTTATAAACCCAGTTTGGTCGGGGGATATGATAGAGGGGAGAACATCCTCCAATCTGTGGGCGAGAATTTTAGCAAGTATCTTCACATCTGTATTTAATAGTGAAATTGGTCGGTATGATGCACAATCTAGAGCAGGGGTTCTCAAACTTTTGATAGCTGAGTGCCAATTTAGGAACCCAACATTGGACCGGGGGCCGCCGAATGGCCAGCGTCTTTGCATTTTTAAAGTTTACATGTCTGCATCCAATAATGTGTAATTAACACATTTTAATTAATAAATGAAGGGCTAGGTTTCATTTCAACATTGGGGGGGACACATTAAAAGCGGGGGCCTGGGGGTTGTCCCCCAAAAAAATTTGAGGTTCGAACACTTCATTTTGTGCATTTTGGTTAATTTTTATGCAGTAATTTGTGTCTTCTGTATTTATTTATGGTGGACTAGTTAAGGAAAAGACAACTAGCTCCTATTGACGCAAATCTAATGGAATATAAATCAGTAAGGCACTGAGGCATTCTGTATTGCATTCAAATATTTATTCTACCTTTATTGTAACTTTCTGCACCACCTTTTGGAGTGTTTTTTTGTAGGACGCACTACTCATGATGCAGCAGCAGTGTTAACTATTATGACACTATACATTGGAAATAAACCGGGTGGGCTATCAGCAGTCAACTAGGCAGATAGTTCCATGGCTATCAGCAGCTAGCTAACGTTAGCTTTTTAACTAAACTTTAGGAAAAAGAGTTAGAAACCAGATAATGTTAGCATCCATCCTTAGACACTTGACCTAATCTAATTCACCTTGAAGGTGAGAAAGTGCATCGTATTGGGCTTGACAAGCTCACTATCTAACAACTTACATTGGGACCACTACACTGCCTGCTGCACTGCGGGAGGCTGACCAGCCGTCTGCAACGAGAGGCAGAGGCCAGCCGAACTTCAGAGGTTTAAGATGGTACGGTCCACTGTAGGGGTGTTATTATTAACAATTGGGAAATGAATATAAACAATTAGGAGGGATATTTAAGTATTCCGACCCCTGTAGTGTTTTTATTGTTACGGGGAACACATCCCCTCCGTCTGTTTCAATTATAAAAAAAATATATATATTTTTTTTGTTTTGTTTTTTTAATAATACATAATTCAATGTGGGCTGCCAGATATGTTTCCACGGGCCGCCATTGGCCCGCGGGCCGCACTTTGAGAACCACTGATCTAGAGGATCTTTATTCTTTTTTAACAACAGGGAAATACAGGCCTGATAGAACGAAGGCGGAAGTTTACCTGAGTCAAATGAGTCTGAGAATACTGATCATAAAAAAGGCGACAATTCGGCTGAAAATTTCTTAAAAAAGGCAGATGGAAGTCTGTCTGGACCAGGAGATATGCCTGATTGCATAGATGTTATTGCTGCAATAATTTCCTTCTGAGTAATATGTGCCTCAAGGCTATGTCTCAGGTCTTGAGAAAGGGAAGGCATGTTTAGGTTACTGAAAAAGGTTTCCATCACCGTTACGTCTACTGTACAATCAGAACTATACAAATTTGAATAGAATGTTTTGAACTTTTCGTTTATCAATTTCTGATCTGATGTTGTACACCCACTGTCTGTCCGTATTCCAGGGATAAATTGCTTCACTCTAAATCCGCGCAGTTGATTGGCCAGGAGTTTACCAATCTTGTCACCATGCTCGTAAAAAGTACTTCTGCTCCCAAGCAACTGGTCAGCAACTTGACGAGAGGAAAGAAGGTTGAATTCTGTCTGAAGTTTTAAACGTTCTTTGTAAAGTTCAGATGAAGGTGAATTAGCATATTGTCTGTCTATGTTCAGAATCTGATCAGCAATTTCAGTTTCTTTCTGTTTTGTACACTTATTTTTGTATGGTGCAAATGATATAATTTCACCTCTCAAATAGGCTTTCAGGGCTTCCCAATTTGTTGCATTGGACACATCTGGTCTTTTATTTATACTCAAAAAAGTTTTAATATGTGTAGAGATGTGTGAAAGAAAACTCTCATCTGTGAGCAACAATGGATCCAGTCTCCACTGCTTTCTTGTATACTCAACGTCAGAGAAAGCCAGTTGAAGGAGCAGAGGAGCGTGATCTGAGATCACAATACTTTCATAACTGCATGACTTTAGTTCTGACATCAATGTATTATCAACAAAAAAATAATCAATTCGGGTGTAAGTGTGGTGGACATGTGAAAAGAATGAATATTCTCTTCCTGTGGGGTATAAAAACCTGTATGGATCAGAGAGGCTATAATCAGCAAGAAATTATTTGGGTAACACTTTAGTTCGATAGTCCACTGTTGACACTCAACAAGCCATCAGTTGATACGCAGTTGCATGTCAACAGTGAATGAGTTTCCATCTCAACAGATAAGTAACATGAATTCAACTAACTGTAAGTTAACTACAAGTTGCACTATTAGTAGATGATTAGTTGATATTCAACAGAGCTTGTTCAACAAATAAAAAAATAAAGATTCAACTAACTGTCTGTTAACTATAGGGGGATTTTTTGTTTACCAACAAGGCGGATGCGTGCGCAGCGCAAATGCAGAAAGCACATGGTTGCCATGGTTACCCGTTTAGTTATATTGTAGTTGTGGTGTTTTTTATAGGTCTATGGTGTTAAATAGCGATGTTGTCAGCTTACTAAAACAGTTTATCAGCGAGTGATAACATTGGTTATGCTTAAACATTAACAATATTGAACGGGATACGTCTTAATGACCCATACGCGTTGCCGGCAGTTGAGCTATAAATGATGAGAAGAAATGGCCCCGACGACTTCCGTGTCCGGACATCCATCCGAGAGAGCCTGAAGTACCACACGACACTGGATGCCTACAGTTATGTCACAGACAATCATGTTCAGGACATATGTGAACATATCTTAGTGCACTAAAAGAGGGTTTGTAAGTGTATAGTCATAAGAGTATTTGCCTTTGAAATGTTGAATAGCCCGAACAGCAAGTGCGCCATCATGCACATCTAGCCTTTGTGTTTATATTGTGAAACGTGCTCCTTACTAAGTTTAGATGTGAAAAAAAAAACGTTAGCCATTATACTGTATTTATTTTCAATGTATTTATTTTCAACTTTTTGCCCGGCCGCATACCCGGGACTTAGCCTATTTGCATCCACATTTCCATTTTTGGGATGATCTTTTTAGGTTCACACATTTGTAGTGGAAGTTCTGGCAGCAGTCTGGACAATTGATCATTTTCCCAAAGCTGGGCTTCTTGCAGCACGGACACTTGCTGTCTTCCCATCGGTCAGGGTCTTTGCTGCGGCAGATGAGCTCAGGGAGGAGGTGATTTATAAAGAACGCTTCTGCCTTTGGAAGATGTTCCTTCATAAACTTCTCATCCCTCTGTAGCCGAAGAATTACGATGTCGGATTTGGTCCACAACATGAAGTCGCAAATGTTCATTTTACATACGTACATTTGCAGCTGTATCTGCGAGTAGTACTGGTGGGCGGGTCGCAGATGGTAGCCTGCACCGAGACAAAAGGAGGCATCTGACTCTGACCCCTGTAGTCCCTCCCTGTACTTATAGGGGCACTTTATCTCCAGCAGGCCTGTCCCACAGCAGTCGCAGGAGAACACTCCATCCGGAGAAGCAGCCAAGTAGGGCTCATCTGGACTGACTGTAAGACCCACTGCTTTGACAGTCATGTTACTGTGATTTTTTTGCATTTCTTGAACATACTTTTCACGGGCAGTAGCCTCCATTTGTCTTCCCCATATGACTGCTGGAACCGTCAGATCCTTTACATTGTAATGCAGGATTTGTTTCACCAAACTGTCAACTGAAGAATCCTTATTTTTGATCACCCGGTGGAAGCTGCTGCCTGTTATTCTTCCCACTCGTTGTATTTTCCAAGTTGTACACTCGGCCTGCTCTTTGGTGACCTCCTGGAGGTGTTCCAATCTGTGGATGGTGCATTGAGCAGCTATTTTGTCATAGCTGGTTTTGCACTTCTCCCTAAGGTCAGCTGGCGACAGGTCCCTTGCAGATGGCTCGTACATAGCCGTCAGGGGCTCAGGGAGTTCATCTTCTGTTTCTGATGCAGTGTCTGTGTCTGAGTCTGCAACAGTGTTTGTGAAAAATGCAGCGTCTGGACATATGGCTTTGAGTGCCTGCAGATCTTCAGTTGTAATGTCTGTGTGAAGGACGAAATGTATATGAGCAATATCAAATGATAGGCAGTATTTTAAATTAGCACATCAGTTTACTTATCGAAAGGCTTTTTGTAAAAAATTTTTTATTTAATTCAATTCTGCTGACAAGTTACTAAAAGCATAGGTATAGGCCTATAATACAACTTGATGTGAAATTTAACGTAACTAAAAGCGGGATGAAAATTCAGAGCAAGAAAAAGGCTAAATAGAGAACTAGGCATATGTTGCTAGCCAATAATATTATTAATATCACTGATTGACAATTGAATTACCAATTGGATGTGCCTATGGGCCAGTCAGCTGCAGGGCCCGCCCATCGGCAAATCCCATTGATACAATTGTCAGTCACTCAATCACCTAGCTGTGGACGGCTGTCAATAATAGTTTACAGAGGAGCAGCGCGTCATTGCGCTCTTGTCTACCTGATTTGTTTTGGGGTGTTTGCGCGTGATGGACTTTGGGCAACTCTGTGAGATGTCTCTTTGGTCGGCTGAAGTTGATGTTTTTTAGCTTTTGTGGCTCTACTTTCTTTCGGGACATATCATTCCATCGATTTGGCTTGGACGTGCAGGCGACCTCCTCCTCAGTGCGTGTGCGCCCTGACAGCTCAACCTGGCACATGATGGCTGCAGCATGACTGCAACAGGAAGCGAGGCTGGTGCGAGGAATACCATTTATTTATTTGCAAAAGTGAGTGAAACATGATCTTACAATATCTGCTGTGTCTGGGTGACACTTACCCTGCCATGCATGTGCAGTTGGCTGTTAGGATGTACCCAAGATCCCTATGGACGTAAACCCAGGCATCATACGGTTTACATTTTAGTCCCTGTCTCTGGCTGGGCAGGACACCGGCCCTCAAAACGCAAAACCCTGAACTTGTGTCATAAAACTTAACCTCTTGCACATGACCACAAAGAACATAATTATATGCGTCTAGGGATTTGTATGCACGCAGATTTTCCCTCGTATACACACTTGGCTTCTCAATGAGATAGGTGTATATGTCGGGCCACACGATTGTTGGCCATTTGGACATATCTGAAATCCATTTTTCATTTTGGATGGTGTATGGATCTGGTAATTTGTCACCATTACTAAGGACTAATTTGTTGTGATAATCGATGCAGTCCGAGCTACTTAGGCTCCCAATGTAACTGATCTCTGCCATTTCTGTCCCAACATTAGCTAACGAGCTAGCTTAATACGTGTCTCCTGTCAGTAGCCTACCTATGGTCAGTATATTAGCTACTATGTTTACATTAATATTGGCGGTCAATTTTTGTATTCTAAATGTATGTGGCAGGCCGTAAAGTAAAGCTACGTCGTAAACAAATTTTCTTTGTTGTTAGCTTTTGGGACATGGTTACCACCTCATATTGTAGACAAGACATCACAAACTACGAGCGAAATACAAGGTAGAGGAGCTGCAGAGATCAAGTGCTGGCATTGTGAGCAGTATACAACAAAATATGACAACGATGCCCTTTGAAACACATTTATTTCATCTGTTCCTATTTAACATTCAAAGTGTAGTTGCCATTTGTTGTCAATAAAAAACGTAACTTGAAAATAAAGAAATCAAACAAAGCAACGTTATCAAAATCATAGCCACTGAGGCACTAGGGGGACGAATCTTACGCATGGTAGGCAAAAGAGTCACTGTCCAGTTGGGAATGTGCATTTTGAAGGTTTATTTTCCAAGTGTACAAGCAAACAAACAGCTTATAAGTCCCTCTAAAAGCATTTGGCAGACACCAGTGGTTTCCTGACCAACTCCAGAGAGAGCACAATCCCCTTACGCGTTATTTACAAACTATTTAAATAAAGTATTAAACTTCAATAAAAAACACAATCATTAAATTATTATTATTATTATTATTACTACTACTACTATTATTATTATTATGATTATTATTATTATTATTACTATTAATTACAGTGTGCATCTTGTAAAGAAATAAAGTAAAAAGTTATTTCATGTCACTATCTGACAAAGACTAACTTTTTCGCCCAAGAGCACAATCCCCTTACGTGTTATTTACAAACTATTTAAATAAAGTTTTAAACTTCAATAACAAACACAATCATTAAATTATTATTTATTATGATTAATTATTGTTATTTATTATTATTATTATTATTATTATTATTGTTATTATTGCTACTGTTATTATTATTATTATTATTATTATTATTATTATTATTATTAATTACAGTGTGCATCTTGTAAAAAAAATAAAGTAAAAAGTTATTTCAAGTCACTGCTGCTGTACATATTCACTAATAAAAATCTTTAAATGTATCTTTGACTCTTGTATACTTTCTTTATAATCTAATTTCTCGGGACTATACATTTGCACATGTTAGTTAACGCTGCACACACAACTGCAATGTCATCCAACAGGTCAACCTGTGAAATTGGAATCACAGTAGTTAAAATTTTAAAATTTTTCCACCTTCCAATTATTCTTTCTATATGTATTCTAACATTTGACAAGCGCCTTGATTTATCTACTTCTCGAGCAGACAGCTGCTTTTTACCTTTAGTGAAGTGAGGGATCCTTAGGGTAGCACCACGCATGGCAAGATCATCTCTGATGGTAAAACCACGATCTGCTAGTACCTCGTCATTCACTTCTAGAAGGTCATAAATTCCAGATTCGGCTGTAATTTGCTTATCAGAAACACGCCCACCCCAACCTTCGGACATGAATGTAATTGCTCCTGAAGGTGACATGCCAACCAAAAACTTTAATGTGTTGTGGCTCTTATAAGTTGAATATGTTTGGGCTCTGGCTGTTAGGTTTGTGGGTCTGCTAATTAAAATTTCAGTGCAGTCAATAATGCACCTGCAACGGAGGAATTTAGGTTTGAAACATTTTGGCATGTTCTTTAATATGGCATGCTTGCTTGGCCACTTGATAAGAGGCTTTAAAGACCGAGATAAAACAGGGAGCCAACTTCTCAAAATTTTGGAGATGCGACATTCGCTAATTTTAAATCTGTATGCTATATCCTTATTGGTGAGTCCTAATCTAAGTTTCATGAGGATGGCCAATAGATGGTCCTCCAGGGTCAGAGAGCCATGCACAACCTCTACACTGTCTTTAACTAGCTGTAGGGTCCAGTTAAAGAGGGCACTGGTCAAGCCTGTGAAAAACAGAAACGGTGCTGCTTTACTCTTGATAGAAGCAAAAGAGAACTGTGTACTCCTAACTGTTGCTTTTAACTGTTCATTCTCTGCTTTCAGTTTGCTGATGTCTACACGCAGGTTGTCACACTCGGTATGAAGTTGGCTGTATTTCTGTTTGAGGTCATCATGGACAGCCTTCGGAACCATAGCTTCTGAAAAATAAATCAGACAAATAGAAATTTCACCATCCTATTTTTCCGTGCCATGATTAATTACTTCTTCAAAACAAATATATAAACATGACAACATGTGGCCCGGGAAAGAGAAGTTTGGGGTTCCCTGCTCAAGCTGCTACCCCCGCGACCCGATTTTGGATAAGCGGTTGAAGATGATGATGATGATGAGATGAACATATTTGTCTACACTCTCAATCTATACTCTACAATAATGAAGATGTTTACATTCAGAAAAACATTAAAAAAAACACATACTTACTATATTGTTCTATTGTATTATATATTGCTTTAATACAACATATAGCTTCTGTACAGGGTATTTTAAATCACTTAGATGTTACTACCACTTATTTATTCTTACTTTTTTTTGTACTTGTATACTCTTATAATGCTATCCTATTCGCACAATAATCCCAATGTACCTGTACTGTCCTGTACCTATGCAAATGGTAATAAACATATTATATTCTATCCTACTTAAGAAGAGGTATGGGCTGAGAGGCTTTTAGTTTTTATTTAAACAGAGGTTCTTTCCCTTCCAAACAGGTTCACAGACAGTCTTGGTCTGGTTAGTGTTAAGGGTTCTTACCAGTACAAAGATCAGCACCAGGCTCCATTTCACAATCAGTTGGAGAGAGGGAAGTGGGTGTGGACTGAAGTCCATTGTCTGGACATCTGCGGGAGGGTTCATCCCTTTGTTTTTTTCTCTTATATCTGTAACACACAGAAGAGAGGGATCATATAGTACAAAAAAAGCAGTTAAACACAAGTTTATTTCTTCCTTAAGTGTACAATTCCCATATCATGTGTAACTGCAGGCAGTTTTTCCTGCTCTTTAAATATTATTTGTAATTCACCATTTGACCACAAGGTAGACTGTTGTGTATTTTTATTTTTTCATAGAGTTATATTAAATCACTCAACAGTTATCTTTGCACTCCCAATCATACTAAGTCGAGACATGCTTGTTGATAAGTTAACAACAAATCACACGGATCATATTTACCGCTCCATCTTTGTATCGCCGTCTTTGCCAGACTGGGTTGAGTAGGGGAAGATTGACGGGACAAAGTCAGGACTGTCGAAGTCTTCAGATGCCTCTCCTGTACAAATAAATTGTATTCCAATGATTTACGGGTAGAAAGGTACTTATAGTAACACCTCGGTTGGCCTACAGTTAGAAACCATTACAACTGTTTAGCAACGCAACTTAACAACACTATCAAGTTACTGTTACATTAGCTTTCAAGCTAGTTGTACTCCAATTGTTTACAATCGTTCATTATTAACATTTATATATATATATATGTAGGACTCAATAAGTTTGTTCATTATAAAACCAACTGTACTGATTAGTTTGTCAGCTAAGGCTTACCTGATATGAAGTGATCGCTGCAGATTGAGGCATTTTTAATCATCTGCTCGTTCCAATCACTCCTTCTGATAGCTTGTAACCAAAGACGTCTCCTGTTTGCCTTAAATGGGGTGCGAGTTGCTGGTATCCTGTAAAACTTCCTCGTTTTGTTAAGCTTATTATAACGGTTTGTACATCCAACAACACAGCAAGACATTGTCGCTAGTGTCTCTCTTGTCTCTTTCTGCGGCGGACATGCGCAGTAGAGCGGGGAGTGACGCGGTGTGACGTAGACTGGAAAGGGGTCTATAGGTTGCACTATTAGTAGATGTTTAGTTGATATTAAACAGTGAGTAAGTTGATAAATATTTAGAATGCATTCAACTGTCAGTTAACTACAAGTTGCATTTTTAGTAGATGTTGTTTTGTACACGTAGCATGCATTCAACTAACTGTCAGTTAACTATTAGTTGCATTATTAGTAGATGGTTAGTTGATATTCAACAGTGAGTTAGTTGATACTCAACAAAGCTTGTCATCAAATATGTAACATGCATTCAACTAAGTGTTAGTTAACTATACGATCATTTTATTTTGTTAATTTATTTTTACAAATACAGTCTGCAACAGACATTGTACTTTTTATTACATGTTCTTTACAAATATTCAACTATCAGTTGAGTGTCAACTTCTAGTAAGTTGACTACCAACTGCTGTTATTAACCAATTCTCAACTTACGTTTCATATGGATCAACTTTCCCCCACTCACAAGGAACACATCTAATGAATGAACATTCAACCCTCTGTTGATCATATATGTTCATTGTAAAATAAAGACGAGAATGTTTTATCAATCAATAGGCACCCTGTGTAGGTGACTACCTGTTGATTGTCATATGACTGTCGACAAACTATCAGTCAATATTCAACTTAGCATAAGTAGACAGGCCTTGGGACTGTCAAATTAAAGTGAAAACAGTTTAGTGTCGACACACTATTAACAGAGCAAAACAGAGAAAATAGTTGACTATCAGTTGATTCTCAACAAACTATCAGTCGATGTTCAACTAAGCATTAGTAGAACGGTCTTAGGACTCAAATTAAAGTGAAAACAGTTTGGTGTCTGCAAACTATCAACAGAGCAAAACAGAGAAAATATTTGATTCTCAACAAACTATCAGTCGATATTCAACTAAGCATTAGTAGAGAGGTCTCAGGACTGTCAAATTAAAGTGAAAACAGTTTATTGTCTGTAGACACTCTACAAACTAGTAACAGTAGAAAATAGAGACAAGTTTTGCTCAACTGATGAGTAACACTGGATGACCCCAAAGTAAAGTTACAAAAATATATAGGCAGCATATCTGAACAGGAAAGAACATTTATTTGAAGTAAATTTAACTTTTTTCAGTAGTTATACAACATGTAGGTACACAGCAAGTACCATCAATACCTCTAAAAAAGACAATAAAACTAATGCATGTATTTATTTAGGTGTCACTTAGGCAATTGTTTAACGACAGATCGTCCAAAAATTGACATTCATAAAGCTCAGTAAAGTGTACCATAACACCCAGTACCACTAGTTATGATACTGAGCAAACATATGCAATATATAACATCAGTTCTCATGAAACGCTTTGTTATGGTAAGAAAAAGATATATAATTTTGTTATGGACCAGAATATCTGAAGCTCCTAGTAGCTCGGGAGAAGATGGATTACTAACAGCAATGGTGAAACAAGACACACTGATTCAGCAGTTAGGTTTGACAAGTACATGTAAAATACTTATTTTCTACTCTCTCTTCCTTAAAGTGTATGTCATTGTTGAATCAAAGTGCAACATAAAAAAAAACAAAAAAACTCAACAGTGCCATTTTTTTCATTATGGACTCAAGATAAAACAACTTAATTATCACTCTCCTGTGACCAACCACTAGTTTAACCTGGTCCTGCCACTGTTATTTGAATGAGCACATTTGAATAAGTTTTCGCTCTCTTTAGATCCAGTTGTTGGGTTTACTAGCCACTCCAGGCCTGCTGTACTCCTCTTCAATTGAAGCAGTCGGGCTGAAGAATCCAGGAATCTTGTCCTATCACCCAGTTGATGAACATAGAAAGAAATGATCTGAGAATTACCACAAAATAGTTCAAATGCATTTTGATTTCCTTTATCTAAATCACAGGCATGCAAACTGCCTCGGGGTGAAAAAGGTGAGTGATGCGTGCGCTGAGAAAATCACAGACCCACTAGGGGGTTCCAAGGTTATACTCCGGGGAGTTTCTTTTTGAAATATAAGCTACAAAATCCACATTTTGTATTAGGGTTAGTCACAAGTTAAAAAAATTACAGGATTGCGCTCAATTACGAACAAAGTATTAATTTATTATGTGCAAGATACATAACTTATTACAAAGTTAATACTCTGCAAGATGAATAACATGAGGTGGGAGGACAGGGCAATAGGAGTATGCTATTTTTTCTATTTCTTTTTCTTCTTGGCCTGGACCAGTGTCTCAAGGGCCCGCTTTCGCTGTTTTGCAGCATGCCTCAGTCTTGCTCTCTTCTCTTCCTCAGCCTTCTGCCTTTTGCCTTTTGCTCAAGGAAGCACTTCCTGATGCTTGGGAGCCATACTCAATCTGCTGCCTTTGCTTTTCTAGCATATTCTGCCGTCTCTGGAGTTTGTCAGTGCTTCCTGCAGACCGGATGTTCTTACAGAGTGTGCGGTCCACCTCCCCGTACCTCACATCCTCCCTTTTGAACAGCTCCACAGCCGTCTTCTCCCTGGACTGGAGGGTATACTTGACTGTTTGGATGGCACCGAATGTTGATATTTTCACTTCTGGGGTCAAGGATTTCATTCATCAGGCTGAAAGATGATTCCACTCTGGGTCCATGAAAGATGGAGAGGGCACATTTTACCATTGCACTAAGGGCTGGGTACTTAGGTCCGTTGTCAAAGACATGACCCCACCACTCCACCATGCTGTCTCCCTCCTTGAACGTGGGCATGTTAAGATCGATGTTGTACAGAAGGATTTCCTTGTGGATGTCATTGACAGCTGGTAAAAGGTGGTCTAGCATTCCACCCAACCTCTTTAGCTGGATGGTTGCCTGTGAGTGGCCTCTTAGAAGTGGGTCCAGAGAAGACAGGGCAATCAGTGTCCGGCTGGACAATGGAAGTTTTTTCTGCATGTAGACAGCAGTGGTGGTGTAGGCTGTTCTCACTTGTTTGAGGAATGGTTCTAGCAGCTGAAACATAGTACACCACAAAACAATTACTATACATCAACAAAAAAAAACTATCAGGATAAAAAGTGAAGTACCAATTGTTTTTATAGTGCAGGGTACTAACCGCATGATTGGGATTCCTGGTCCTGAATGCGTCTGCTTCCTGTCCAACATAGAACTCCCTGGTAGGCAGCAGCATGTTCTCCTCCAGAACCATCTCTCCCAGAGCCCTGGGAGACATTTGAGTTATGTGTTCCCCTTTTATGAAGCAAGCCAAAAAAGCCAGGAACAGCTCAAACTGCTTGTCATGCAGTTTGTGCACCAATGTCTGGCTACCCTGTGTAGGTAAAACAAACTGTTGTTAAATGGAAGAAACATAATTGGTTACACAGTTTCAGTAATCTGTAACAAAAGTATACACCTACCTGGAAAACCATAACATATTCCTTCAGGATAGCCAATACACCCATGTAAACGCTGAGCTGCAGTAGCGTTGTAGTCTCCTCATGCCACACCTTTCGACAGACCCTTTTCTTCCTGTCTTTCCCTTGCTGTGTCATGCCTGTGAAAAGAGAATCATTAATTTGAGTGGCAATAAGTTAAAGCTAACCATGATGTAGATGACTCAATTCTTAAAGTAGAATTCACCTTTTCGGCTGAGGTCCTCATGTAGGGTTTTAATTCTGGCCCTTGCAGTAGGATTGACAGTGTACTTTGTGTATATACTTTCCAGAGGTTCTTTGTAAAGGTCCTTGTCTTCTGCAGACAGAAATCCAAAATAGAGAACCTTGTATGCTGGCAGCATTGCGTAGGTTGCCATGCAAGCATCATATGCACAGAGCCAACGATGTGATACAAAGCCCCTCTGAGGGTTGGAGGCAGGGATGTTCAGAATTTGACATACCTCCTTGAGGTACATCACCTGATAAAAAGAGAACTTATTAAATAGATAGATTTGTATAAAAAGTAAATAAAATCAGTTATCTGATGAATAAATAAATTAAAAACTTTACATTTCTTTTTACCTGATCAGGAGACCACTGATGGTCCGTCTGCAGATCATTGAACAGCTGCTCAAGGTAGTAGTCAAAGGGCTCTGTAAACTTTTTTGCTGCGTTGTGTATGTGGTGACAGGAGTCGCCATCAATATCAAGCATGGTTGGACAGTGCTGCAGGATCCTTTTTTCAAGGCCGGTCTTGCTGCCCCTCATGACCGCACATGAGTCCATAAGCATGCTAACAAGATGTTTCCATGGTATTTTGTTTTGCGCAAAGAAGTCGCGAAGCACCTTCTCCAAGGCAGCGGCGTTCACTTTTACGACCTCCAGGGACCCCAAATGCTCCACCATCACCTTCCTGAAGTCGTCATGATAGTAGCTGACGAGCATGGAGAGGACCTTCAAATCAAACCAAATGTAAAAGTTGTGAATCAAATGTACAATTATTATAATATACGATTTAAACTAGAAGTTTGTGCAAAAAAGGCAACAAGTCAAGGCACATGGAACACAGGAAACATACAGGGACAGACTCACCAACAGGTACAATGCTCAGACAGGGAACAAAGAAACACAGAGAGTTAAATACACACACACTAGACAGGGTAGGCAACGAGGGACAGGTGTAACACATTAGGAGTAATCAAACAGGAGGGAAACTTGACAGGATATGGGGAGGAACAAGACAGAAATACCAAAATAAAACAGGAACGCAGGGACACCACCAAAACAAGACAAGACAGACAGACCATGACATAAATATTGTAATAATTTGACAGCACTATTGCAATGTATCTTGCAATTTAATATGAGACCAACCTTTTTCTTGTTGTTTGATGTACTCTCGTCCAAATTTAGGGAAAAAGGAAATCTTCTCAGGTTGGAGAAGGTCCTCTCAGTGAAGGTTCGCCCTAGGCCATGGACCATTTTGTATGCTGCCGCTGTCCGAGATAGCTTTATTCCCTGCAAAGCCACTTTGTCTAAAGCAAGTGTCTGGGCCAGCTCAACAATTACTGGAGCAATAGCAAATGGGAGAGAATGCTCCGCTATCACTCCAAGAACCATGGCCTAGAACAGAAATTATGAAATATTTTTAATTTCATTTTTCATTTAACTTTTATTTATCCTCGAGAGACCAATTGAGGGGTGACCCTCATTTTCAATGACGTCGAGTTCAAACAAATTCAACAAACAAGATTTTTTATATGAAAATTAAAAGTGAGTTTATCATCTAACCAGATGCCAAGATATTTAGAAAAGCAGGTAGTATATGTTATGCCCAAGTAGTGACACTGCCTGTGCTGAACTAATAGGCCTACCTACACCTACCTCTGCATTTGCTATGCGGTTCACAGTGGGTGTGGGAAGTATTGCCTGACTTCGCTGTCTGATGTTCTCAGGACCTTGCTGTAAAGCTGAGGTGGATGCTTCAGACTCAGGTAGAAAGCTAGGGGCCACACTGTGCGTTGTAGTTATATTATAGACTTTCTTCTTGTGAAGTTCTGTTTTGCAATGTGCTAGCAAAGCATGGCTGCCCTTGTTTGCATAATTAATTTCTTTTTGGCAAAGAATACACCTTGCCAAACCTGTTTTATTGATTTTTTTGAAGACATCTGTGATGCCCACTAATGTGTGCTCACATTTGTGTATATTAAGTTTTATATTCTGCACCATTTTATATTATTAAGACACTTTATTTTCTACTAAAATGATCTTATTTTGTATGAGCAATATCTTTTATAGTTTTACATTTTTTTACAATGCAATTGCACTATCCCGCCAGTAGGAGGCACAGTAATATTGTGGTTTGCCTGAATCCCCGTGAGCTCCTCATAACTAATGAGGATTTGAAAAGACAAGCCACGTTTCCCGTGTCAACATTCTTTTGCTGTATTTCAGGTGGGTTAAGTGTTTAAAATGTGAAACAACTTGATGTTAGTGATCTGAGAATGTGTAGTGTTATGTTTAAAGCAAAGTATTAGTGTAAAAATGAATGTATTTGGAGCTAGTAAGGTCCGACGCTCGCCGAGGGTTTTTGTAGTGTCGGCGCCGTTTGAAGTCTCACAGCTAGTAGCTTTAAGCTAGTACAGACCACGCTCGTCTCTACCTTTTTGGTTTATTGTAATTACACCACACGTGGCTCACTTCTTAGCTTTTTGTAGAGTGTTAAAAAGGTTTATTGATTGTTGTAAAGTACTTTAAAGACACTGTTAAAACGGGTTAAGAAAAGTTATTAATAAGATAATGTGTATGTTAAAAATGTTTGATATAGAATGTAGTTTACAAGGTACTGTTGAAGACGAGTCCAGTAAAACTTAAGGGGTTTTAAGAGCATTAAAAAGATGCACTATTTACAAACTGTTTATTATATCAGAGAATAGAGAGATGAAAGAACAACACTGTGAGAAAAGGTGTGTGTTCGGAAGTAAGAGTATTTTTGTGTATTTTTGTTTGTTTTGAAGAACATTTAAATATGTCGAAATTAGACAATATATGCAGTAATGTGATACTGAGTAAAATAAATGGACAATGTGAAAATACAGTAACCTTCAGTAAAGAAACATGTTAAATGAATAAAGATAACTAATGAGGATTTGAAAAGACAAGCCACGTTTCCCGTGTCAACATTCTTTTGCTGTATTTCAGGTTATCTATAATCTGTTCACGGGCGTCCCCACCTGGGACCCGTTACAGATTCTTGGGGGCTCGTCCGGGATCGGCGCCACCTTCTGGCCGGAAGCTGATCCATCCTAATGACATCTGGGACCAATGACCAACGCAGACGCTGACGTGTGTGGAGGCCTGCTGTGAACGTGAACGAGTGGAGAGCCCTGACCCAGAGCAGAGACTGTGCATTACCGAACTGTTTAACCTATCGTGAGGTAGAAGAGGAGCAGCTATGGCTGACAGTGGGAGGAAGAACCTAGTGTGGGACATTAGGAAAAGTCTACTCGCCTTGTCAGGAGAAGAGCTCTACCAACTTACCAAGACCGTGGGTCCAGTGTCGGGCAAAGAACAGTCCGAGCTTGAGGAAGGAGACCAGGAGGGATGTTTCGAATACATCAACGCGTTCATGTACAGTAAGCACTTGCTTGATTCAGAGGACAGTGGTATGGTTGAATTGCTGGTTTTGAAAGATACTGTTGATGCTGTGCGGACGCACCGTGATGCAATGTTGTTGTTAAATGCAATGGGTAATGTTGAATCAAATACCATGCAGACTGACACTTATTCAGTTCACCCTGCTCACACTGTTGATGTTAATGCGACCCAGTCAAACCAAATTGCCACTGAAACTACCACTGATGACATTCCTATACAGATAACTCCAGCTGTTGTCAGCTCTAGTCCCGCCACAACTGTCTCATTCAGCTCTGCGTTGCCTAGCCAAAGTACTGATAGGCTCAGCGCTAGTACAGTGACTGTTGTCCCAAATTCAAGCGTATCTAGTGCTACAATGCTAAACACATCTGACACATCCAACACTGAGTTGTTAAAAATGCTAGCTAACTATGAAGACCTTAGCAAGAAGCTAATACAGTGCATCCCAGTAAATGCTACACACACACCAGGGGACTTGCAACCGTCCTCACTCTCCTCCAGCAAGCCTGAAAGTGAACCACCAAACAGTAACCCATCTGGTAAATCTGTCACTCAGCCAGGCCGTGAGGGGATGATCTCAATAAGAGAACTTTCCTTCCTTCAAAGAAGAGAGTTTAAAGTGCAAGGCGGACAAATTGGCGACCAATCATCAGACATCAGTTACAATAATGTCTGCAAACAGATTGAAGAAGGAATCAAGGCACGTTTCACTGATGCAGAAATAGTCCGTGGTGTGTTAAAAATAATCAAACCTGGAATTTTCAAAGATATGCTAATAAGTAAGGATGACATGACACTGACAGAACTTAAGGTGTTCCTCCAAACCCACCTAAGAGAAAAAAACAGCACAGAGTTATTCCAAGAGTTGATGTGCGCAAAACAGGATGAAAGTGAAACACCACAACAATTCCTTTACCGTGTAATGGGCTTGAAACAGCGTATCCTATTCACATCTAAACTGTCAGACACAGGAATAAAATACTCTGCAGCTACAGTACAAGATGTTTTCTTGCATACAGTGTACCAAGGATTTGGAAACAAACACACAGACATACGCCGAGAACTAAAACCTCTCCTCTCAAACAGTGACGTCAGTGATGAGACAATATTACGCCATGTAATGAAAATCCAAAGTGAGGAAAGCGAGAGACAGAAGAGACTTGGCTCTTCCCGTCGACAAACTGCAACAAATGTACACAGCGCACAGCTTGAACTTAACGCAGTTAAGGGGTCTAGCAATAAGCAAGAGAGTACAGACCACAAAACAAAATCAGATCCATTTAAAGAACTTGCCGCTAAAGTAGATGCGCTTACAAAAATAGTTGAGGTCATGCAACAACACACCCAACCACAACCATTCTACAGTGAGCATCGTTTCAATCAAAATAAGGCTCAATCAAGGCGTGGAAAGCCCTTCGGTTGTCCGAAATGTGTTGAACAAAATCGTCAAGACTGTAAACATTGTTTCATTTGTGAGGAGGAAGGACATCGGGCAGCTGGCTGTCTAAAGCGACAAGATAAACAGGGAAACTTCAACCGGCCTCTGTAGAGGGACATCCAGTGACCGGATCTGAAAGACAGTCCCAATCAAAATGTTCAACAAAGGCTAACTGTGACAATCATACCAACCTTAACTCATCTGCTGCAGCAACAGTCAGCAAACCAAATAACTGTGAACAAACAACTCAGCCTTCTCCTAAGCCATCACTTACAGCAAGAGGAGCTGTTGCCAACCTAATTGGAAGAAAAGCCTTTGTCAAATGTTACCTCAACGGGTTGGCAGTCACCTCATTGCTAGACACAGGGGCACAAGTTAGTATGATAAACCGTGCCTGGAAAGACCAATACCTGCCTGACCTTGATATCCACCCAGTGTCTGAAATAATTGAAGAAATAGAGGAACTAAAAGTCTTTGCTGTAAATGGAGATCTCGTGCCATTTGACGGATGGGTAGCCATAAAGATAAATCTACCAGGAAATGAGGACCCCAGTCTTTCCATCACTGTCCCATTCCTTGTCAGTACTTCACCCCTGGAGAGACCACTGCTTGGTTTTAATGTTTTAGAACAGCTCATCTCCAGCCAACCAGAACGGTTAGTGCCCGTACTTGTTAATCTGCTTTGTAATGCTATCTCTGTCCCCAGTGAAAAAGCTGAAGCTATTGTGAGCTTTATCCAGACAGCAAGGCCAATCATGCAACAGGGACGCCTGAGGACAGGTGCCCAGGATATTGTCATCCCAGCTGGTAGTGTGTCATGGATAAAATGCCGGCTTCCACCAAACATGGATGCTCATGACAGTATGGTTTTGTTTGAAGCAGAAGAAAATAGTATACCACTAGAGCAGTTGGACGTGGGGCTAGGGTTGTTTGACATTAAAAACATTGTAAAACCGTACGTCACCATACCAGTTGGTAATAATACCAATCATGACATTACCTTACCCCGAAAGACAGCTTTAGGGACCCTGCAAAATGTTGAAAAAGTTGTGGAGGGTGACGTCCCCGCCAAAATACAGTCAGCAGCGACAGTCAGTGAGGTCACCACCACTCAAACCAGTGACCCAGCTCCACCCTTGTGGCATCCAGCTGTAAGTCTCGACCACTTGGATGAGGAACAACAGGAAGCTGTTAAAAAGATGTTGCATGAGGAGTCCCGTGCTTTCGCAAAAGATGGAAATGACATTGGCTGCATTCCAAACCTGCAAATGGTGATAAACTTGAAAGACGATATCCCTGTACAAAGGTCATACACCTCCATCCCAAAACCACTCTTCAAAGAGGTAAAAGAATATATTCAAGACCTCATACTAAAGGGATGGATTGTGAAGTCTAAGTCTCCTTATTCTGCCCCCGTCGTATGTGTGCGGAAGAAGGATGGCACACTGCGCCTTTGCATAGACTATCGTCTGTTAAATCAAAAGACAGTCCCTGACAGGCATCCACTGCCTCGGATTCAGGACTTGACAGACACTTTGGGAGGGTACTCATGGTTCAGCATCCTCGACCAAGGCAAAGCGTACCATCAAGGTTTTGTGGCAGAGGGTTCACGACATCTCACGGCCTTCATCACCCCTTGGGGATTATATGAATGGGTGAGAATCCCATTTGGACTATCAAATGCACCTGCTGCTTTCCAGAGAAGCATGGAGGAGATGTTGAGTTCCCTGAGGGATGAATGTTGCATTCCCTACCTGGACGACATACTGTGTTATGCAAAGTCCTTCAGTGATCATGTGGAGGTGTGTCGTAAGGTTCTCCAAGCTCTGCAGCACCATGGGGTGAAGCTTCGACCGGAGAAATGTGAGGTATTCAAGCGAGAAGTTCGATATGTTGGGCGCATGGTGTCAGCCGAGGGTGTCCGAGTTGACCCTAAAGACTTTGAGGCTGTGCTGGCTTTGAAAACCAAAACACCACAAACAGTCGGCGACATCAGACAGGTGCTTGGCTTCCTTAGCTACTACCGATCCTACATACAGGACTTCGCCAAGATAGCCAAACCACTATACGAGCTGCTCCAAGGAAAGTCCCTCACGCCACAAACCCCCCACCGCCATAGTAAGTCCAAGGGTCCTCAATTACCCTCCAGGACGCCTATAGAATGGACTGCAGACCACCAAAGTACACTAGAAGAGCTAATCAACATGCTAACGCATCCCCCAGTTCTAGCATATCCAAACTTCGAGGAGCCATTCGTTCTGCATACTGATGCGTCAGAGAAAGGGCTCGGCGCAATCCTCTACCAGCAGCAAGATGGGAAACTGCGAGTCATTGGATATGGATCTAGAACATTGACACCTGCGGAGAGAAACTACAACCTCCACAGCGGAAAACTTGAGTTCCTTGCTCTAAAGTGGGCAGTGTGTGAGAAATTTAGAGACTATCTCTTCTATGCTCCACACTTTACCATCTACACTGATAACAACCCACTGACCTACGTAATGAGCACTGCAAAACTCAACGCAGTTGGACATCGCTGGGTTGGAGAATTATCCGATTTCCGCTTTAACATCAAATACAGGCCTGGGAAAATCAATATTGACGCTGACACACTCTCCCGCATCCCGCTGGATATGAACAGTTATGTGGAGACATGTACTGAGGAGCTGTCACAGGAAGTGTTACATGCAACCTGGGAAGGTAGTAAAGCAGCAAAGAGGAAAGAAGTGGCCTGGATAGCTGCTCTCTACGCCTCATCTCTCGATGTAATCCCACAGCCTCGTATGACCCTACCTGAAATCAGTCACTATGAGCTCGCAAAAGCGCAAAGAGAAGACCCGGCAATAGGGGAAGTAAT
This sequence comes from Hyperoplus immaculatus, assembly GCA_949357725.1. NCBI lineage: Eukaryota > Metazoa > Chordata > Actinopteri > Uranoscopiformes > Ammodytidae > Hyperoplus > Hyperoplus immaculatus. Next base: position 15,282,126 of record OX442350.1, on the reverse strand, counting down.
ACGGCTAAAAGAGACGAATGCTGTTCTTACTGATGCAACACGGAAGTCTATGAGTGGGCTCACTCGAAAGATCCTTCATGAGTGGAATCAACTACACCTTGAAGATGAAATCCTATACCGACGGACAACTGAAAGAAAACAGTTAGTTCTTCCTGTTAAGTACCAACCTGTTGCTCTGAAACACCTCCATGATAACATGGGACATGTGGGGACAGAACGAGTGCTTCAACTCGCCAGAGAAAGGTTTTACTGGCCTTATATGAAAAGGTGCATAGAGGACTATGTGACAAAGAAATGCAGTTGTATAAAACAGAAGAAGCCCACAACGCATGTGCGCGCACCAATGGGTGGCATAACATCTAACTCGCCCCTTGACCTTGTCTGCATAGATTTTCTGCATCTAGAGAAGAGCAAAGGAGGCTACGAGTATATTTTGGTTGTCATCGACCATTTTACTCGGTTCGCTCAAGCCTACCCAACCAAAAATAAATCTGGACAAACCGCAGCAGAGCGAATCTATAATGATTATGTACCTCGTTTTGGATACCCAAATAAACTCCACCACGACCAAGGACGTGAGTTCGAAAATGTACTCTTCAGAACACTTGGACGGCTGTCAGGTGTCGGTCATTCTCGAACATCCCCGTACCACCTCCAATGTAACCCAGCGGAGCGGTTCAACCGAACGCTGCTGCAAATGTTAAGAACACTGGAAGAAAAGGAAAAGGATAAATGGAAAGAACATCTTCCACAGATTGTACATGCGTATAACTGTACGCGCCACGAGTCAACTGGGCACTCACCCCATTACTTACTCTATGGACAGCACCCTCGCCTCCCTGTGGATCTCTTGTTTGGATTACTCGAGGAGACAGACCCGGTAACACACAAAGGATATGCGGAGAAATGGTCAAAAAGGATGAAAGAGGCATACAAAATTGCAACCAAAAACAGCCTAGCCTCTAGTGCTAAGGGCAAGTCCTATTATGATCAAAAGGTGAGAGGCGTAGTTCTAAAACCAGGAGACAGAGTGCTAGTTCGGAACTTAAGCGAGCGAGGAGGGCCCGGAAAACTGCGCTCGTACTGGGAGAAGAGGATATATGTGGTAAAAGAGCAAGTCTCAGACAATCCAGTGTATGTCATTCAACCAGAAGGAGACTACAAAGAAAAAACCAGAACCTTACACAGAAATCTGCTACTGCTAGTCAATGACTTACCGGTTGAATCCCCACCACAGTCAGCCAACGCAGTTGCAAAACCACCACAAAAGCAAAGAAAGTCTCAGCTGAGAGCAAGCGCTGCTGCAGACATGGCTCAAAGTGAGGAGTCATCAGACTCTGATGATGAATGGACAGGAGGTTATTGGTTGAGGACGCCTGAAAACAGGATGGGACAAAGCCAAGAACCATCCTCATCTGCAAAGGTCACAGTTCGGACTCCTAGTAGACCTGCCATAGTCCACAGAGAACATGCAAATACATTACCTGTAAGAGGGGATGTACACAACTTACCTGAAGGAGAGGACGAAGTATACATACCTGAAACAGAAGACTTACAAAACATTCCTGAAAGAGAGGACAGTCAAGACGATCCTGAAAGAGAGGACGATCAAAACGATCCTGAAAGAGATGTGATATTGATGGGAGATAAAACACAGACAAATGAACTATCGGACGCTGAAGACATGCCAGAGCATGAGGAAGACGAACAAGATGGATACCCTCAACAAAGACAGGATGAGAGACGTATTCCTCCCCTTGTGGTGTCTAGTCCTGTGAGAGATGAATACACAGAAGTCAGACAGTCAGCCAGAGAGAGAAGACCAAGACAGTTATTTACATATGATACACTTGGCCAGCCCTCTCTACAGGCCTATATAGACACAGTCTCCACTTGCACTGCACCATCCCACATACCTGCTCTTAGTATGTCGCACTACATCCGACCATTGTTCTCATCTGTGCCCTACACATCACCTATGTACATGCCGTACACATATTACATGCCATACACCACACCTGTTTACTAATGGTGAAACAGAAGGTTTTGAGGTATTTGTAATGTCAGGAGCCATTTTTATTTTGTCGGGGAGTGTGTGATGCCCACTAATGTGTGCTCACATTTGTGTATATTAAGTTTTATATTCTGCACCATTTTATATTATTAAGACACTTTATTTTCTACTAAAATGATCTTATTTTGTATGAGCAATATCTTTTATAGTTTTACATTTTTTTACAATGCAATTGCACTATCCCGCCAGTAGGAGGCACAGTAATATTGTGGTTTGCCTGAATCCCCGTGAGCTCCTCATAACTAATGAGGATTTGAAAAGACAAGCCACGTTTCCCGTGTCAACATTCTTTTGCTGTATTTCAGGTGGGTTAAGTGTTTAAAATGTGAAACAACTTGATGTTAGTGATCTGAGAATGTGTAGTGTTATGTTTAAAGCAAAGTATTAGTGTAAAAATGAATGTATTTGGAGCTAGTAAGGTCCGACGCTCGCCGAGGGTTTTTGTAGTGTCGGCGCCGTTTGAAGTCTCACAGCTAGTAGCTTTAAGCTAGTACAGACCACGCTCGTCTCTACCTTTTTGGTTTATTGTAATTACACCACACGTGGCTCACTTCTTAGCTTTTTGTAGAGTGTTAAAAAGGTTTATTGATTGTTGTAAAGTACTTTAAAGACACTGTTAAAACGGGTTAAGAAAAGTTATTAATAAGATAATGTGTATGTTAAAAATGTTTGATATAGAATGTAGTTTACAAGGTACTGTTGAAGACGAGTCCAGTAAAACTTAAGGGGTTTTAAGAGCATTAAAAAGATGCACTATTTACAAACTGTTTATTATATCAGAGAATAGAGAGATGAAAGAACAACACTGTGAGAAAAGGTGTGTGTTCGGAAGTAAGAGTATTTTTGTGTATTTTTGTTTGTTTTGAAGAACATTTAAATATGTCGAAATTAGACAATATATGCAGTAATGTGATACTGAGTAAAATAAATGGACAATGTGAAAATACAGTAACCTTCAGTAAAGAAACATGTTAAATGAATAAAGATAACTAATGAGGATTTGAAAAGACAAGCCACGTTTCCCGTGTCAACATTCTTTTGCTGTATTTCAGGTTATCTATAATCTGTTCACGGGCGTCCCCACCTGGGACCCGTTACACATCCACTAATGGGAATGTGTGCTCTGCTCCTTTGACCTCAATTTTTGCCTCTAATTTTAGCCATGACCAGTTCCAACTGCACTTTATGCCTGCATCCACCTGCTTGACTACCAATGCATCTTTCTGTTCTAAATCATTCATTCTGAAAGTAAGGAAAGCATTGTTAGTTAGTTAAGCTAATTTTAGCAATGTTGTAAACATAGCTCAAGCTGTTATCTTGTACCATAGCTGTCTGTCACTGACTGAATGTCTGGCTAATTATCTATAGACTACATGTAGGCCTACTAACGTTAACAGAATGTAACTTTTTTTTTTCCTCTAATTTGTACTCTTACCTCAGTCATGTATTTTTTGGGCTTTCCAGTCGACTCCGTCGGGACTTCTTTCGGCTAGGCTATATCAATACAATGTATCAACACAACTGGCGAAAAATTCTCGTCTCTGGGCTCGTGCTCGGCCGTTTCAGATGGTAGGCGACTTTCCGCTCGCGCTGTCAGTTGGCAGCGCGGCTTCGCGTTGGGCTCCCCGTGTGAAGTGACGGGCGGAGGATCCCACGAGCGCGCGCATGCGTTTGACGAGCAGCACGGAAGCGAAAGTTCAGAGGGAGTGCAGTGCGCCCGCTTGTCGTGCCGCCTGACAGAACGCTGCACCTTCTCTCTGCCCGCTCGCTTCTCCATCTCTCTGCCCGCTCGCCTCTCCATTGAGAATGTATAAGCAGCCGCGACAAGGACTCACGTGTGCAACGGCCATGGCCGGCCATCGGACCCCCCTCCCTCCCCCAAAAAATATTTTCTCGACGGATCTCCACGAATCACACAAGTGGCCAATTTTGTTTTCAAAACGGCGAATTTCGCCGAAAGGTGACGAGTTTGCATGCCTGAAATCATTATAGCATTGTGGTTCCACATTAAAACACATAATGCTTTATATTGCTTTAATGAAATATATTTGGTACCCTAATCAAATAAAATTCTCACTGAACCTTGTACAAATTGAAATTATTTTTTAATTAAAGAAACATGTAATCTCTATGATACCCAGGGGGCAAAACCCTCTTTTTTTGGAAAACAGAGATGGGCTGTTGTAAAAGGTTGTTCACCAGAAATTATATCTAAGACCTTCAAGGATCACAACCTTGGTGGACAACCTGGTCAACTACCTGCTGGAAAGCTACAGGGGGCCGAAATACAAAATCGGAACCATGGTTTAATGCGAGGGTAAAACATTTTTTTTAACTTGTAGATATCATCTTGAAACTTTGCCAGTTGATTACTGGCATTAAAACAATGATTTTTTTTTATTTAAGTTTTTTTTCAATTTCTTTTGAATATATATATGCAAATTTGGCCTATTTCACAAATCATGCACACATTTTCACATCTTTAAAACCAAAAATCTTGATATTGGATAAAGCCAGAGTTAAAATCTTTATTGCATTTTGACATTTTATAAGTGTTAAGTTTCTACATAACAAACTTTCTCTGTGAGAAATGGTGTGATAATTCTGGTTTGATAGTGGTTAGATTGACATGATTTGATAGTTTTTTTTCATTACTGTGACCCAAAAATCTCAACTTCTAAATCACTTAAATCAACTAAACTTTCCATAATCATTCTTAGCACTATTCTGAATGTTATTAAAGAAGGATTTTTTACGCAGCCTTTTTAAATTTTATAAATCAAACAATACTATGTACAGGTCTTAAAAATGCATTACAGCAGGTTTTGAAGAAGAAAATGTCTCATAAATCAGACTATGAACAACATATGAAAAAAATCCATCTTAAATAACCTACAGAATAGTGCTAAGAATGATTATGGAATGTTGAGTTGATTTAAATGATTTAGAAGTTGAGATTTCTGGGTCAGAGTAATGAATAAAACTATCAAATCACGTTATTTATCAGACCAGAATTGTCACACCATTTCTCACAGAGGAAGTTTGTTATGTAGAAACTTAACACACTTATATAAAGTCAAAATGCAATAAAGATTTCAACTCTTGCTTTAGCCAATATCTAGATTTTTGTTTTTTACAGATGTGCACATTTGTGAGATAGGCTAAATTTGCATATATATTCAAACATTCTTGAGAAAAACTGCAATACAAAAAATCATTGTTTCAATGCCAGTAATCAACTGGCAAAGTTTCATGGTGATATCTATAAGTTAAAAAAATTCCATTTTACCCTGGCATTAAACCATGGTTCTGATTTTCTATTTCGGCCCCTTGTAGCTTTCCAGCAGGTAGTTGACCAGGTTGTCCACCCAGGTTGTGATCTTTGAAGGTCCTAGATATCATTTCTGGTGAACAACCTTTTACAACAGCCCATGTCCAAAAAATCAGTTTGCCCCCTAGGTATGACTATTCTTCACAACACTACATGCATAGACTCAGCTTTTGCTCACTTTAGCCTGAAATAGCAATGTGCACTTTGAATGTGGAACATGCAAACATTTATTCAAATACAGTTTAGTGTCTATAAACACACTTTATTTAGACAGATACTTGTGAAGCTAGGCAGCTCTAGGCTAATGCTAACGTTGCTAGCTAGCGCGCTAGGCGCGGCGCTAATGCTAACGTGGCTATGCTAGCGGGAGGCCGCGTCGCTAATATATATCACATTATTCTTACATACACAAAAGGATATCTCACAAATACCTCAGTTAACTCACCAGTTATTCCCTTTGGCTAATGGCAGCATACTTGTGACCACCACGGGTCTTTAATGTGAAATGGATGGGTTGGTCAAGCTGGCTTTTAGCATATAGCTTGTGCTTATACTGTCCAGGCACACATCCATCTTTTTAGCTGCCCAGGTCAGTAAAAAACGAGCCCTCTCTCTCGAAAAAGCCCTAACCACGCTGGGGCAGTTCAAGTGCTTGAAAAAAGTGGGTAATCGTAATGTCGATAAGATTCGAAAATACTTTTTTTTTCAAATAAAGACTCCAAACATATTATCACCTTCCCAAAGTTTAAAATACATATTTATAGATGTATCTATGTTTTTTTATATAATTGTTAATATCAACAATGGCTGTATAAACCTCTCAAGATTAGAGGACCTAAATAGGCCTACATAGAGTGGTGTGCAATACAATGAGAACGTATAATGGTTACTGATAAATAACAACTATAGCCTGTAATATTGATAATATTGTGAGCAGAAATTATATGAAAAAAATATATATTGATCTATTAATGTGTATTTTAAACTTTGGGAAGGTGAAACTATGTTTGGAGAGACTTTATTTAGGAAACATATTTAATTTCTAACTGTATCGACATTACGATTTCCCACTTTTTCAAACACTTAAACTCCCCCAGCTTGGTTGGTAAGGGCTGTTAAAGCGAGAGGTCTCGTTCTTTACTGGCAGCTAAAGAGAATGTTGTGTGTCTGGTCAGTAAAAGCAGCAGCTATGTGCTAAAGACCGCTTGACCAACCAATCCATCTCACACTGTATGCTGCCATTAGCCAAAGGGAATAATTGGTGAGTTAATTGAGGTATTTGTGAGATATTGTTTTGTGTATGTATAATGTGATATATATTCGCGAAGCGGCCTCCCGCTAGCATAGCTACGTTAGCATTAGCGCCGTGCCAAGCACGCTAGCTATATTATCAACGTTAGCATTACTTTAGCGCTGCCTAGCTTCACAAGTATCTGTCTAAATAAAGTGTGTTTATAGACACTAAACTGTATTTGAATAAATGTTTGCATGTTCCACATTCAAAGTGCACATTGCTATTTCAGGCTAAAGTGAGCAAAAACTGAGTCTATGCATGTGGTGTTGTGTAGAATGGTCATAGAGATTACATGTTTCTTTAATTAAAAAATAATTTCAATTTGTACAAGGTTCAGTGAGAATTTTATTTGATTAGGGTACCAAATATATTTCATTAAAGCAATATAAAGCATTATGTGTTTTAATGTGGAACCACAATGCTATAATGATTTAGATAAAGGAAATCAAAATGCATTTGAACTATTTTGTGGTAATTCTCAGATCATTTCTTTCTATGTTCATCAACTGGGTGATAGGACAAGATTCCTGGATTCTTCAGCCCGACTGCTTCAATTGAAGAGGAGTACAGCAGGCCTGGAGTGGCTAGTAAACCCAACAACTGGATCTAAAGAGAGCGAAAACTTATTCAAATGTGCTCATTCAAATAACAGTGGCAGGACCAGGTTAAACTAGTGGTTGGTCCATAATGAAAAAAATGGCAGTTTTTTTGTTTTTTTTTATGTTGCACTGAGAATCAACAATGACATACACTTCAAGGAAGAGAGAGTAGAAAATAAGTATTTTACATGTACTTGTCAAACCTAACTGCTGAATCAGTGTGTCTTGTTTCACCATTGCTGTTAGTAATCCATCTTCTCCCGAGCTACTAGGAGCTTCAGATATTCTGGTCCATAACAAAATTATATATCTTCTTCTTAAGGCGAGACACGGCAGGCAAAAACATCGTTTTTTTAAGCACTGGTCAATTTTGAGATTTGTGTCTATTTAGCTTCCATAACATGTCTTCTTTCATACTAGTATGGATAAAAGGTCCAAAATATACGTTTTAGGTGTTTATTTTACTAAACTTTGACTGCTTGCGTCTGTATTTTGCTCCTAAATTCGTCAAAAGTGAGCATTCTAACGGAACATACAGCACCGCGGCCGCTGTATGAATCATAATAACCATGGTACTGTTGGAAAGCTCTGAATCTCAAGAACAACGTTATCTGATCCAAATATGGTCATTTCCTTTGTATCAGTAACCAATCGTGAAAGTGTGAGGAGGGATTCAATGCTAGGAAAGCGACCTCATTGGCTAATGCACATTTCTGACGATGTGATTCGCTAAAAGGCATCACGTGATGCTAGCCCCGGGTAGCTCGAAAATCACAAAATAAAATGGGAAAAACGTCGAAAATATGCCAAACCAAGACAAAAAAAATACTTAATCAATTGGCTACGGACATTACATGATCGCCATTTGAAGGGGAGAAGTGTTAAAGACATGTAAATCACGCCGATCACGTCGGAGAGACACAGACTGTCAGACGATCAGAGGGGAGATGGTGGGGAGAGAGAGCGTCTGTGCCGACAGGAGCAGGTTGACAGACAGTGGCTAATAATGAATTAACCACGTTTAAATGAGCATGTGGATGTAAATGTTACTATGCTATGGTTTATATATGTTAAGCAGTGGTAGGCCTATATGGCATTGAGGGGTGTAGGGCCTAATTCAATAAATTACTCTAGCTATAATCAGTGATTATCAGCAGAATTCACGTTTTTATCTTTAACGGCCGTTTTCTCAAAATGAGCTTTTTCCAATACTCTGCGAAAGATATCTCAACTTCTAGAACACTGACATCAACCAAACTTTCTATGATCATTCATAGCACTATTTTAAAGGTTTTTACACAAGGATTTGTTAATATATTGTTAATTGTCTGATTTATGATACATTTTCCTCCTAAAAACATGCCGAAAATGCATTTCTAAGACATGTACATAGTCTTTTTTGATTTATTAAATGAAAAAAGGCTGTATCCAAAATCTGTTGTGTAAAAACTTCAGAAACTAATATGTGGTTAAAATAAAATAGAGATTTTAACTCTGGCTTTATCCAACATCTCAAATTTTTTCTCGAAAAATGACCCAAATTTACGCATAATTGGTTAAATATTGCCATATTTGCATATTTAATATAATACTAAAGAAAAACATGTAATACAAAAAATAAGTGTGTTAGTGTCAGTAATCAACTGGCAAAGTTTCATGATGATATCTATAAGTTAAAAAAAAATCCCTATTCACCTGGGGTGTCTCGCCTTAACATAACAAAGCGTTTCATGAGAACTGATGTTATATATTGCATATGTTTCCTCAGTATCATAACTAGTGGTACTGGGTGTTATGGTACACTTTACTGAGCTTTTTGAATGTCAATTTTTGGACGATCTGTCGTTAAACAATTGCCTAAGTGACACCTAAATAAATACATACATTAGTTTTATTGTCTTTTTTAGAGGTATTGATGATACTTGCTGTGTACCTACATGTTGTATAACTACTGAAAAAAGTTAAATTTACTTCAAATAAATGTTCTTTCCTGTTCAGATATGCTGCCTATATATTTTTGTAACTTTACTTTGGGGTCATCCAGTGTTACTCATCAGTTGAGCAAAACTTACACGAGCGAACCGAAAATCGGACTGGGTGTACGACCAGATCAAATGCAGTAATAAAAACTATATAAAAACGTCTTTCTTTGCACTGATGGTCTTGTTTGCTGTTAAAGGTAATTTATGATTATGAGAGGAAACATGAGGCTGTTTAAAAGATATTTAAATGTTACTCGTAGCCGCTTTAAGAGTTTTGTCTCGATATTGAAAATTACTCAATACTTTTTCACAAAAACAGCTCGTATAGACAGACAAGAGTCGTGGCTTTAAGGAAAGTAACGTGTATTTGTGAAAGGCATGTTGTATTACGTTTTTATTAAGTTTGTTTGCCGAATACGGGTGTCATTCAATATAAAGTGGATGGAGCGCTGTGTATTGTTTTCCCCCACGATGGGCGTGGCCTCAGATTATGACGCGTTATGCACTGTCTCTATGAATGACTGCACGTACAGTTGTCAGATCGCGGACCCCAAACAATGTTGTTGCCTAGCAACTTACTCGAAAATATTTAATTTTCCTGGGCGGGTAGAATTGACCCAGTGCATTGTGGGGCGGTTGAGTAGGAAAAGTATACAATCGATTCATACCCAAAATCTACTCATCCGGGAATTTCTCGCATACCCAAACTCGCATACCCAACCGTCACGTACTCAAATTGAAGTCAAAATGAGTATGAGTAGGACATTAGTATGGCTTTCCGAACACAGCGAATGATAACACAAGAAGCTCGTTTGATCGGCTCCATGGCTTTCGTAGTTTCTTGGCGTCATCGCCACGAAACAGGAAGTCGCCGTAACTTCGTTCTGCACGGCCCCACTTGCTCCAAACTTCCCCGGCACGGTAACATCCCAGGCCCGAGGACATCCTCGCATCCATCAGTGATTCTTGAGAACCGGGACAAAAGGCTGGGACAAAATGTAACTGCTGTTATCTTTTAAAATAAAAATATTAAAAATTGTAGATGTTATTAGGGATTAAGAATAGAATGTCTGGAGCACAATTATACCCTTAAATTTAATTTTATTATTATTATGTAAAATTTATGATACTTATCTCCTCATGACGTCAAAAACAGTGTGTCCACATAGAAGGTTTCAATCTTTCATATGCAATAAAACCTATTAAACATGTACTTTAATGATTAAAAATAGTTTTTTTCATCAAAGGCAACACTAAATAATCTCTCATATCAATAAAACATGTTTTTCTAACACATTCATGTTTTATATTGGTTTCTAAGTGGCGGGACACTTTTTGTCACCACCATCAGAAATTTCATTAAAATGTAATAAAATCTGGCAATATGAGGGGCAGCTGTCTCTGTGAAGGACCTATTGTCACAAGCTATATGTGCAGAGTACATTAGAGTCAGACAGACTCTGATTAGTGTTGTAGTTTTAGAATATTTTACATTACAAATCTTGAGAGTCCTGCGTCACAACCATGATACGTCAACACCGACTTACAATTTCTGAAGAAGTTATATGAAATGCTTCGATAATTTTATTTTCCTGAAGTAGTTCATACTAGCACCTATCATCAACAGAAAAACCAAACTGCTACTAGAAAAACTATATTTGTTCTGTTTAAGAAACATTAAATATGTCAACACCATCAGATATCAAAAACATGTATATTCATATACATTTTGAAAATATTTTTGTTGTGGCTGTATCAGTTTTGGTGAATATTTGTAATCAATATACATCTCATGGGTCTAGCATAATAAATAAATGAGGGAACATTTATTTGTGTTTTTTGGTGTCTGACGGAGTTGACACAAAATAAGGAATGGCAAGGTAAAAAGCCCATGTTAAAAAAAGGAGAAGCAAGGTAAAAAGTCCATTTTGATAAAAAGGACAAAAGCTGGGAGGATGTGTTAAACCTTAGCTCAGTAGCTGTAGTGGATATGTTGGATACATACATGTAATTTAATTTGCCTAAACATAGGGTTTGTATTTTTTCAACATTGCATCCTGTTTTGTCCCACTTCTCAAGAATCACTGCCATATCAAGCGCGTTAGCGGCGCCTCCCGACATGAGCAAGACTCCAGTTTGGAACTGTAAGTGGTGTTGTTATACACTAGCCAACATTGAGTTACATCCGTTTTGGGGAGAGTCAAGTTATTCACTTGGTGTATTTCAGGTTATCAGTGTGGCGTTAGTGCAAGTTTTCGGTATTTGCTAAAAGCTACTCAGGAGTGTTGTTGGGAAAGGATTAGGACAAACACTTTAGATGCTGAGCTAATGTATTTCACAAATAAGCAAATGTTTTTTTCATGAAATCAATATAGATATGAAACCTGAAGAACATTACCTGGCTACCTTTGGTTGCAAAAAGTATAGCTAAGTTATTTGTCTGATGATCTATTTCAAGACCAGTCTATTTCGTACATGCTGCAGCTTGTGAACGTGTATTCACAAACTGCAGCGCAATACAACAATGCAATGAACAACAGAGCAGTCAGTGTAGTAACCAAAACATGCTTACAGGGTGCGCCCACTGGGTGGAGCTGTCGGCTAGGCTCTAATACAGGACGCCCTGTAACAACAAAACATTATAAAGATAAGATATAAAAGATGAGCTAATAAACTAAAAAGTAAAATATTCTTCAAATTAGTTACTGGTGTTGAAGCAATCTTAAACGATGGACCTTTCACCAAAGCATCACATTACCCTATGGATCTAGAACCCCTTACACCAAACAATCTTTTACTGCTTAAAACAAAGCCATTGTTACCTCCAGGAACGTTTAGTCCGGATGACAGCTACAGCAAAAGGAGATGCCGTCAAGTTCAATACATGGCGGATTTATTCTGGAAAAGATGGATCAAAGAATACTTAACAGAAACAACAAGAAACTTTGACAAAGCAGACATTGTGCTCATTATTCATGTTACAAATGGGACAAATCGTGGAAACCCTTCCAGATTCAAATAGCAAGTTCAGACCAAAGACCAGCAACCTCCGCAGGCCCATCACCAAACTTGCCCTGCTCCTTGAGGTTCCAGCTGGAGTCTGTCCCCCGCACACACACACATTTTTCTCATTTAATATTTTTCCATGGACAATCTTTTTTGAATTGTTTCCACTGACGTAATTGTGCGTCAGAGATCTATGGATTTCTATGTTTGATGTTCTCTCGTTTTCTGAAATTGTAAAAAATGAAAGAGGTTTGACTCCTTTGTTTTATTAAGTAATTGTCATGTATACATTACAATTAGGGGCCGGAATGTTGAAGCCAAATAGTTGATTTCATGATTTATTGGATATTTTGCATTTGTGTATCAATTTTGAGTTTGTTATTTTGTGATTTATTATTTAAATGACTTATGAATGAATGCCGGCTGGTAATAATAATAGCAATGATTTAAACACAGGGGGCCTACAATTTTGAAATAATATGGCAACACGCCGGTGAGTGTGGTCAAATCATTGCTTTCCTGTCGGATCACTGTTACAGGAACAGTTTATCACGCTTATCCTGAAAATTAGCCTACCCAGTACCAGGCTAGTTTCCCTGCATAAGTAGCTATACAATAGATTGAACTACTGTATGCTGAATTTGCCTTATTTAACTGAATTACCTGACAATGAGTCTGATAAACCAAGCCCACTGGTCAAGGCTCGCCTTTTCAATCATCCTGGATATCTGAATTGAACTTTTGTGCAACGGCCCAAAGGTGGAGTTACAGATTGTGTATAAAGGTTTATCAGAAACCACTGCAAAATGGTGTGTTATATTACCAGACAAGAGTTGTAAAAACTATGGAAGGTTGGCATACGTTAAGTATTTTGTCAGCCCCAAGGTAAACATTATAAATGTAGCATTCATGTTACAAAGTAATTTATCTGGAACATGTGCTTTAATCTACGGTATGTAACTGATCCCTCTTAGGTAAATTTAGAAATTTGAATGTCCAACCTTGATTTACAATACTAGGATACTAGCTTTAAATTAGTTTCATTTATTAATATTGAACTGTGTGTTTCAGACAGTGAGCAGTTGCCCAATGTTTTCAATTAAAACAAAACAGCAGATTCTCTAGTAAACGAACATAGCTATTTTCTGCTTCTTTTAGAATGCATCTATTACTCACTGCCTTTATTTATGCTGCCTAGTATCTATAGAGTGGGATGGATGACTGTATAGTGCAGAAAACGAAAGTACAAGAGTCTAGTTTAATAAGTAACTGTATGGAAGGGCATAATGACCATCTCTGTGTTTAACCAGAGACAATGCTCTGAGATCACACCAATAAAAAGCCACCCCTCCCTCTGCTTCTTGTATTTTTACTGGCATAGATTGTGAGGTTTCCAGTAAGCTACGTGATAAACACACATTCTGGCTGGAGGCCAAATCTACCTGCCAGACAGGTATGTTGACCTAGTAGGAGGTGTGCGTGTGTGTGTGTGTGTGTGTTTGTTTTGGGAGTGCTCTTCTAAGCTAGTTATTTAGCAAGTCTTACAATGACAGTGCAGGAGAATTAAATCAGGTTTGTTTCAGGTGACAGCAGTCTCAATTCAGTTTGATTAACAATGAGGGCATGATTAATAAACAATTTGATCATCAATATAGTGCAACCACATGAAATGTTTCAGTTATTTGCATTAAGTGCAGCTAACAAAATACAGACAACTTGAATCCGAGACAAACTTTTTGTCTTCTCTGGTGTCCAAAAAAAGCTGGAAAATAAATAGTTGCTTTTGTGCATTATAAGTCGAGATTGCAATTTGACCTGATGCAAATAATGACTGATGAAAAAAGTGACAAAAAGGTGGATTTTAAAATATACAGTGGATACTGTGTGGTTGGTACTTTGTAACCATAATACTGTGATAATAAAGAATTGCTACTAAAATACAGGGGGGGGGGGGTGTCCACTTCACTTTCTGGTGTATGGCAACAAATAAAAAATATGCAGTGTTAAGAAAAATGATTGTGGTAAATGAATGATACTGCACAATATCATTGTTTAAAATATTGCTTCCTTGCCTGTACACAATATGGATTAAAAAGTTGCTCAGCTTTGCAGTAAATATTTAACATATTCAACATATCTACTTAAAAAAAAAAAAAAATAAACCACAACTGCACCAGAGTTCACACAAAAGCCTGACGTTTGGCTGTATGGTTCACAGCAGAGTTTGAGTGGCACACAATTCTAATGAACCAAACTAAATGGGCAAACACACCAAACAAGTTAGGCACGAAAGAACCTTTGAGGAAAACTCAAAAGTGATTTGATTCTAGAGTGAAGCTTTGTGGTCTTATGTTTTATACTTTATTACCTTGATTACTCAAGCACATGGACGTTTTTTCAGCACTGCCATGCTCTATACATACAGACACTGTTTTCTATATCTAAATTAGCACTTCAACTCCTCCCCTGGGGTCAGATACTTTGCAAAGGCTTCTCCAAGGTGTGTTATGATGGGACAAAAAGGGCTCATTTACTTCCTTATCCAGATTCAACCTGTTGTTTATTGTCTACACAATCAAACATGAACTAGAAAATTAAGCAAAAATTTTAAAAGTGCAGGCCGGCTGCCCGTCGCCGACCGCAAGCCCGGCATTTGCTGCATTTTCAGGCAATGTTGCTAGATCTCCAGAGACACTGGACATAATGCTTTCCATGCAGGACAATGCCCACCCCCCTCTGCACAGCACCTCCACCAGCCAGAGGAGCATGTTCAGTGGAAGACTGCGGTCCCAGTCCTGCTCCACTGACAGACAAGTATTTGGTCCCCCCTGGCCATCAGACTCAGCCATAAAAAAAGCTAACATGCTGACAGACTGAGGAGTGATTATCATGAGTAAACTGCAAAATGTTGTCTTCTAAAAGGTGTCAATTACATGTTTTTGTTTTCCTTTCTGCTAGGTTGAATTGAATTATTTTGGACTTAGTTTGTATTTATATTTCCTTCAAGGTTTGATTTAAATTGTATTTGTATACAGTTTACAGTTTTTTTGTTGTTGCAAAGTTTAATTCAATTCTTTAAAAAAAACATATCCATAACTTACAACAGAGATCAATACAATACATCACACAACAGTCAAAAAAGGCGTGTCATTTCTGTGTTTCTTTGTGCTTCAATCTCCGGCCCTGTCTTACTTCTTTGTTCTACTTTCCATGGACTTTCCATGGTGGCGTTCATCATCTACGCCTGTGACAGTAATAGCTTCTTTATTTCTAAAACAGGAATGTTCCATGATGACTCCAGATGAGCAATGAGGCCCTTTTTCAACGTAGTGCAATGTTGGCTTTTTTAATGTATTTGTCTCTTCTGCTCTAGGTGAGTGTACTCCATGTCTAGGTGCTGTTGGTTGTATATACACAGTAAATACAGTACATCCTCACTGTAGTTTGTACTTTTCAGCATTTCCAAAGAAAATAGAAAGGAATGGTGGCAGTCATGGTCACTAAAGGAAGTTATTAAACAACAAACATACCATCCAAATGTAATCATGCCCTGTCATCTCCAACAGGCCATACCGGTTGAACACCAACGCTGAAACCAGAAACCACTATCTACCAGTGCCAGGCACAATTTTGCTGCTCAGTGTTAGCAATATAACAATGGTGTATTGATAATGTATTCACAGTAAGAGGTAACACACAGCCCACAAAGACTGTTATTTCGCACTCATTCACACACACACACTCATACACACACAGTGCACCTGCAGTATCTATCGGCACATATTGTCTGCTTTCACACACATGTGACACGTTTCATGGTTCATGTGGAAGTTTGGTGTTGCGTAATGCAGTCAGGTGTGCAGCTCCCTATTGTGCCCAGTTAAAAGGTGACTGGCGTGATATTGTGCAACACTGGCATTTTGTAAACCCATTCCAGTAAACAGGTTTTTATGACACCAAACTGGTGAGTTTACAACGTGGCTTAGTATAAAGCCCTTTGTGATGATGTTCAGTGCATAGCAGGGCTATAATGGTTTAATTTGTTCTTTCTTTACTGTGCTCTTTTTTAAACAAAGCAGTAAATAAAAAGACCAGTTGGAGTATAGAAGACAAATAACAAACAAAGAATATAAAACAAAAGTCAATAACAACACAGCATAATTACTCAAATAAAATAAAATGCATTTACACATATCATAGCATACAGAGGGGCCAGATAGCATACAAGACTCAGTTGCACATAATGTGGGTATGGCAGTACAGCTTATCGTGACTCCAAAACTGAACAGTTTGATTGCTAAAAGTAGAGGAACAGAAAGTGTATCCATTGTGTCATTTTGCATGTGTTTTGTTGTCAGTTTGTGTTTAAAAATATATAAATGGCACTCTTCTTTAATCTGTATTATTATATAGATTGAAAATGTGGTGTTTTAATTGTGTGTGTGTGATAAGATGGCAGAAGCTTCGGCTACAATAATTTAAGTAAAGGGGCTTAAAGGAGCTGTAAGCGGAATGGTTCTTTTAGCTAACTTCCTGTCAGTTACTGCAGTTAGCAGTCCCCTCGCTCGTCCCTACGTCTCCACATTAATGCACTGCGTTCTTCGAGCAGCAAGTTATCTAGCATCATCTCAGATCCATAAGTGTGATAAAACATGATAAAACCATCAAAACAGACATTGGGAAGGATTTTTACCTGCTCCGCCATTGTAGACGCATAAACATTCACCCATCTGTCGCTCTGGCGCGCACCGGCAGTGAGACCATGAGTGAGATGGGTGCGGACGGGTGTCGGTTTGTAGCGTTCTCTCTTGTGATTGGATAAAATTTCGGGATACTACACAAAGTTTAATTGCTTATTACATGCAGAGCAGCTGACTAAGAGATTGGTTTTATGAAATGCGCACATCGTGTAAGTGATTACTGTATGAATAAAGAGCGATTTACCACTTATATATAAATAAACCGCTTACTTCACCTTTAAGGTTTTCCTTTTTTACTTTACATGTTTCACAATTCTAGTTCTCATTCACATACTCTGTCTGTCATGATGGTATTCCAACAAGATGAAATCAATTCCAAAACAGGAAGTCAACATGTGAAATTTTATTTCCAAAAAACCAAAACCGTATGCCATTAATAAAAAAACATTTAACATTAACATTATTCCACAAACATGTATCAGCCCAAAATAGATGACAGCAAAGTGGATTAATCACATTTAAATAGTCACACAAACTTGATGCATACAACATCTTTATGCTTGATGGTCATATGGGACCTGGGATATATTTACTCCTAAACTACGTTTTACTCAAACATTGTGTAAACACACTTTATAATAAGTGATACTGATAGACACGTAGTGCACATTGTGACTGTATTAATGCAAATTAGCATCACCATCTCTCTTTTCTTTCTCCGTCCTTCACTTTGAGTTTACCAATATAAGACCTCTCAAAACGTGGTCTTACTTTCAGGTCCACAACTGATTTGACATTTACATGAAAGAATGAAAACTGACTTTGTCTCCACCCTTTTACAATAACAAACAGCAATTTGAAAGCAAGAAAAAATGATATTATATTTTCAGTGCAATAATAGAGTAAATAATGCCCATACACCAAAACAAACTCTATAGTGCCAGATGAGGATAAGTTAGTCCAGCATCAGCAAAGAGACTAGAATGCAAACACCGGAGTGATTTCTGTACAACTTTAAAAAGTTTGCTTTTTTTAGCCTCTAGTTGCTTAGCGAAACCTACAACCATCCAAAACAAGCGCATATGCGCACATAATAAAGTTTCTGTACTGATGACAATTGAAACACACAACAGGTACCACATTAAAATTGGTTCATAAAACCTACTAGAGCCACAAACACTGGCTTACATTTTCTGCAACACCTTCCTTCAAAGAGGAAGTTAGTGTCTTAAACAACTGGATTTTTTTTTCTAACAGGCCGCATGGGTATGACTACTTTCTGGACCACTGCTCTGATTGGTTTTCAGTCATGCCTATGCAACTCCCGTCATTCTTCCAGCCGCTTGAGTTCTTTCCAAACTTGTAAACGAGCCTTCTGCCATCGACTCGTTCCAGGATCTCCCTCTTATAGTAATACCTGAGGGAGGAGGCGGGACAATTAGTCTAGGATGAAGACATTTAGTATGCAGTTCACTTCATCACTTGCTGCACTGATTTAAATTCATAAATATAAAGTTATATAAAGCATTCTTAGACACCAAAGGAGCATTGACAACTCAAATCATTAGGGTTATTCAATATCG
Organism: Hyperoplus immaculatus; assembly: GCA_949357725.1. NCBI lineage: Eukaryota > Metazoa > Chordata > Actinopteri > Uranoscopiformes > Ammodytidae > Hyperoplus > Hyperoplus immaculatus. Next base: position 15,263,557 of record OX442350.1, on the reverse strand, counting down.
TCTTAAAATAAAAAAGTGTTAAAATCAACTGTGGGTGTTGCATTTGATAGCCAGGGAAGATCTAATGAAAGGCACTGTGTCATTGCTTCATGGGACATGTGTAAACCAACATCTTTTGAGCTTGTCACATGCTAGGGAAAAAGTCAAGATATCTGGAAGTACAATACTAAATCAATGGAGAAGAAATTTATATTTTGCCAAGCGAGGTAAGGCTACTTTGGCTGGGATAGTTGTCATTGTATGAGTGTAGATATCTGACTCGTATCATATGTGTATTAGACCTATAGTCCTTATGCCAGTGCCTTGAACTTCTGAACCACTTCTCAACATGCTGAATCATTAAAGATAAGCAATGTGTTGAAACGGCTGACACTTTTACATCCACCTCTTCCAAGTAGCATCTTCATGAACTCACCTCATGGCGCGGCTGAGTTTCTCGTAAGTCATGCTGCTGTTCTTCTTCTTCTGGCCCCACATCTGAGCCACAGCCTCAGACTTGAGGAACTTAAACACCCCCTCACGGCGGTCCTCCCACTTCATCAGGCCCGAGTTCTTCTCTGGGTGGATCAGAATGTCCCTGATGAACTCCCAAAGGTGAGTACCACGAGGGGCTGCAGACCAAGAGTGGGGCACAATGAGCTTAATGTGTGTTTTTGTGAGCATGGCTGTATAAGCACATGCATGCAAGGCCAACGGCCTGCAGCCTGATAAAGATGCAAAGTAGAATTTGTAAAACAGTTCAGCAGTGTTTATGTACAAATGCCTTTTGAGCAGTGTTTGACAGTATGCCAATGGCCTCACCGTGTTTGTTTTTCTTTGGAGTTTCATAAATACTGGGGCTGTGCTCTATACCGGTTTTAGGAGGTCGCCCACGTGGTCGCTTCAGTCGAGACTCTCCTTTTTCTATTTTGATGTGCACCTCTGTCAACACAACGGATCATTGTCAGACATGAACTCTGTGTGTCCCTGCTGAATGCAAATAACTTTACAGTTTTCCTGCTTACTCACTTGAAATCAGAGGGTAGGACGACTCTGGGTCTGACTCGCCACTGCCAGACTCTGGTGAGGCTGAGCCGAGGCCTGAAAAAGCAAACATGCCACCTAAATACAGGAGAGACTTTGTTTTAAAATACAGAATAGTTGAGATAGCTGATAATGACATGGGAAACATTCGGATGGAATACTCACTGTTTGATGAAGAGCTGCATTCACTGTCAGATTGATTATCAGACAAGTAATCTGTGTCTCCAGGAGGTGTGATTTCTTCCATGGTAAGAGTAGTCAGATCATAATCATCGCAGTAGTCAAACTCCATCTTGCTTACGACTGCTTCAGCTTTTGGTAAAAACAAAATAAAAAAAAGCATTATTTTTTATTTATGTTTTATTATTATTAAGTTTACTAGTATACTAATTTACTTGTATATTACTATGCTTATTCTATATCACCAATTTCCCTTTATTTATACGTTAACTAGATACACAATATATTGCACTATATTGTGTACATTTATTTCTATCTATTCTTACTTTTATTTTATATACTTTTAAGTATTTATTTTCTTGTGTTTCTTTTTTTGTGTTTATTCAAAACTACCCTTGTACTGTAACACCCACATTTCCCCTCTGTTTATCAATAAAGGATTATCAAATCTTATCCCTTCGATTTCCACAAGTATCGATTTTATGCTACTATAGCATAAGCTCTATAGAATGTGTACCTTGGCCAATTCTGATGGTGCTGAGCAATGGGAAGTTTAGGTTGTCCAGAAAGTTGTCCAGGAGCTGGCAAGTCTCGTTAAGCTCTGGTCCTGACAGGCTTTGCAGCTCTGGGGATGCAAAAAGATTTGAGAAAATAAATAAAATGAGACATTCTAACCGGTGGGCCAAATTTCCTTTTTCACTGTATAATTTTAGGTTTAGTCTGATATAAATGTCAAATTTGAGTTATACATTATAATGTATCATAATTTGATCATAATATCAATATTAATATGCTGCTATGAAGAACATTTTTAAGCCACAATGTATACCATCTGCAGCATTTGCATTTATTTTGTATATTTATTTCATACAGTAGCACTTGTTTCAGTGAGAAGTACAGTTGAATGACAATAAAATGATCTAAGTCTACTGATAAGAGTTTTAATACGTGTTCTGGGAATGGCGCACATGCCCTTTTAACCCGTGACTTTACAACCCAAATTGTGACAGTATATTGAGAGACCATCACTCAAATAACATGAATTATAATCATTTGGATATATATATATTTCACCTCTGGAATTCTATAAATCATTCCCACATCACAAATAGAGTTTTACCAAATTTGGTCTTGTGTTCCTGCAGACTCTGGTGAAGGTGTTGGCCAAGCTGCGAGCCAAAGACCCTGACCATCTGGTCTCGGTTCATCTGGCAGAGGGCAGGGCCGTCCATGATGCAGTAAGCCAGACTCAGGGTGCTTGCGTCAAAATTGGTGCTCTCCACATGGTCGCTGATCCACTCCAGAACGTTGTCTTCTGTCCAGAAGTGAGGGCTAATCTTCATGTACCACTGACCTGCACGGACATAGGCAGGAATTATTCAATATTCTACAATGGATGCATGCAGTTTATTTTATATTATAATTTAGGATTTGATTCATGCATTTTATTACATTCAGTTGATTTAACGTCATCTCTTTCAAAGTTCACAATTTTGAACGTGTCATTATTTGCTTCTACATATACTCAAACAAGTGATAAATCAGTGATATGGACTGATGCAGTCTGCTTCATCACCTGGTCAAGTTTTTTTGTGTCTATAAGGTCAGACAAACAAAGGCTGAACTGTTGCAGCAATGAGGTGGCAGAATTCTTCTTGTTTGACGGTTATGGCTGAGTTAAACATTGGCTGCCTGGTAAATGATTGAGCCACTAGTGACCAAATGAGGTCAAAGCAAAGTTAAGTGAGCACACACTCCCACTGGCTGAAGTTTGAAAATAAAGCATCATGTTTACTGTGAGATTAGTCTTCAACTGATACTGCCTGTGAAACTGAAACTGGGCTATAATGGTTTGCAGCCCAGATACTTAACAATATCAATGTATCTGGTGTCACACAGAGCACACAGACATACAACAGTCTTATAGCAACAGTTTGTGTTCATCTTACCACTCAGGTCAGGGCTGTATGCTGCATTGGTTATCCGCAAGGTGTTGATACTGGGCAGCACACAGGGCTGCTGTGGCTGATCTGGGGCACCAGTCTGGTACATGGTGAGGTTGGCATTAGTCAGGACACTGCTGAGGGACGGTGATGACATGGAGACACTGAGAAGGATAGAAAATATTAGTTTACACACCAGTTTAAAAACATAAAAGAAAGAAAGGAAGGCTACTAAAGAGGAATTATATCTAATGAACCTATTTGTTTGTTGACGTCAAACATTGTAACACAATCTGTATCCCTTCTAGACATACCCCCTCTAACAATTGAATTGAATATTAACATAACATTTTACCTGATTACAGCATGAGATGGAGTATAATGAAAAAAAAGGATGCTCCAAGAGAAGCCACACTGTGAGTGGGGTTTGTATAATTTCCACCGTTTGGGTATAACCTCTGTCTTTGAGGCAAAAATGCACCTGCTGCTGCATTTAACCACTCATGATGCTTTATACCTCCTGTAAAGGAGTGGGGGAAGGACTGAGGTGAGTTCAGGGGAATTCCACCTGAAACTGGCCACACCTCCCTCCCTCCTCCCCCGTCACTTTCCTAAGAACTTGATCAACAAAACAAACCTGCCCTTCTATTCTCTTCAATCTGCCAATTATTACCCTTTCACACTAACACTTAAGGCTAGATTATATGTGTACCTACAGACTGGGTCATCTGTAGGTGTTCTTATTATATTACTTTAACTAAGAAATAAAGATACCAGTGCATGTTAAAGGATCTTCACTCAGCCTAAATACATAAAATCAGTTTGTGAAACCTGCTGTGAATTATTTTTTCTACTTCAGTAAATGTTTATACACCTGTTATCATTTTTGTAGATTAGAATCCATTAACAAAGTAAATACATAAAATACGTGCTATTACATTATATTAATTTGGATTTATCCAAAGTGATTTACAATAAGTCAATTCAACCATGATCCAACACAAAAAACAGGCAGAACTGATTCAAGTGCTCCATTTAGGAGCAATGGGGATATATAAGACATGGCAAGGCAGCATAGAGAAATGTCAACAACAAACAAACAAAGGATAGGAATACAGATAATATGATACAGGGGCGAAGAGGCTTTGGTATAAAGTTGGGATGGTCAGGACAACTAGGTCAGGCCAGTGTTTTGTTTATTTTTTTGTTTTTATCTTTGTCCTCGCTTTCATTGCTTTCCCCAGCTACAGGCCGGCCCCACCTTTACAGGATGGCAACTTTCTGTTTGAACGAGGACTTAGTGCCAATCAAGCCTTCCCTCATAGTGCCATTTGTCGACCTCCCCCAACCTGTGTGTATTGTGCATACAATGCCGTGGAAACATCAGAAGCTAATCCTTATACCCAATGCAGAACAGAACATAGGCCTACATAATATGAAATAGAAGAGGCCGCACTACTTTCCCCACTCCCAAGGAATGACCAGGGACACAAATGTTTCACAGCCATTGGCAATATGTTTTTTTTTCTTTTTTTGTGACTCTGCTCTTCAGGCAGATGCTGCTAAAACTGCAAAAACAAGGCATATGTGGCGGATGACGAGTTTGACAGTCGAGTGAAAGGTAAAGAGCACCTATTATGCTTTTTCAACTTTTATGACCTATAAACGTGGTTATAATGATTTATAGTCTTGTTTAACCATACTAAAGTGCCAAATAATGATTTACATGCATTTAGACGTTTTCCCTGCTGACCGTCTGGGGTGGCTGTGCAGAGCGCTAAACACTAGGAACGCCGGTCGCGATTCACTTGTTCAAATTTCCGGGATTTATCTACGTAGATCAATCCGGATTTTCCATGTTTGGGAATGCTGCAACGTGCTCAGGCATGCCCCCACCTGCCTGCTCAAATCTGCCTGCGCGCCGCTGAAAGTCTTGTTAATTTATTTTAACAAGTTGAACTTGTTAAAATAAATGCTCCTTGTTTCATCAAGGAGAAAGGTTTCATTGTAGGAGAAAGTGCATATTTGTCTCAACCTAACCTGTCCAAAGGTGACCACATTTTTTTTTCTATTGGTTGCCAGGATTTTTTTGTGTCTTCCTGTTTCGATTGCCAATTTGTGGTCACTGAGCCTGTACCTGATCAGGATCTGTCTCTGCTTTCTATCTCTGACAGTAGAAATTTAGCCTAACTAAATTGCTAAATCAACATTTAGGTCATTATTACTGGTCATGAATTGTGTGAAAAAAATTGAGAAAAGTGTGTGTTTAGAACAGGAATAAAGACGATAACGTCGGATAGCGCCATCGTTGCCGTCCTGCAGCCAGCCAGCCACGTTACTGATGAATGAGAGGGGCGATACTGAGGTCGTAATTACGATATCCTGATGTCGTCAATACGAGATCCTTATCTCGTAATTACGAGATACTGATGTCGTAATTACGAGATCCTGGTGCGCTAACGGCTAGATAAGGAGTGAAACTTTTTTTTATTTGGTGAATGCTCAGTGCCACCGTAAATTCGTACACTAAGAAATTATATTGTATTTGCTTTAAAAGTACTTGACCATGCAAATAATTTCATCCTATTTTCACAAGTTTTAAGATTAAAGTTTATTTCACTGCTACTTTGCCTTCTTTTGTTTATGTGCACATCATAAAGAAGTTCCATTCATTCAGGCAGTAATCGTACAATTGAAATCACAAAACCCAAGGACATGTTAACTTTTGACTCAGTGGTACTTGTTGATAAGAGATTGATTGGTTTCCATTTACAGTTTTCGACAAATTATCTCACCAAATGATAAACAGCAGTACTCAGAGCGCTAAAAAATCATTTTGAGCATTTAGCTGATGCCTTTACACGGAAGCTCTTACTGTACAATACAGTTGATGATTGTCATAAATGATGATTTGAAAGTAACCAACAAACCTAGCAATGTGTTAGACAAGAGTTCAGAGTGAGCAATCATCTGACTGAAACTGAAAAAAGAAATTATTTTGGCATTCTAATGTTTATTATAGATGATTTAGCTGTAATATTTTCAAACAACCTGTTTATATGCTCAATTATTTCAGAAACATACAAAGAATTATACAAAGTAATGTCTGCATGATCACTGTGCAAAGTGTAATTATAACATGTTGATCCACTAGGTGGCAGCAACCCTCACGTCCAGTTAGTGATGTGCCTCTGTCTGCAAGTCACGTTGCACACTGTGTTCGCCAGGAACAAAATAAAGCTCCTTCAATGTGCAATAAGAAGCCTCCTGTGCGTTACTACAGTCTGTTTGATGCACATACAAATTGAACAGCTATGCCAATTGTTATTTCTGTTGGAGTCTTATGAAACACACATGCTGCCAATAGCTGGACAGAGCAAAATATCATTCAGTTAATGATGACATTTTACTGAATGATATTTGGCTCTGTCCAGTTATTGGAAGCATGTTTATTTCAAAAGAGTCAAACAGAAATAACCATTGGTAGTTATCGACTTTGAAAAAACTTAACCAGTGGGTTTATATTGTTCCCACATTTTTAAACTTTGAGAATGCTAAAAGTGGGGAGCATTCCAATGTGAGCAATACAAATCCATCTTAATAAATCCCATCACACACATCTTCTCTTGCTACTTTGCTATTATTATTTTATTTATTTATTTATTTATGTATTTTAAATATTTTGTAATATTTCCAACTATCATTCATCAAAGTATATGTCTTAGTTTGTTTCACATTTTCTTATAATAGTTCACCTAACATAACAATACAAAGTATTTAGGCCATAGATTTGTTAGATGTGTTTAATTTGATGATGTCTTTGCATGCAGCATTTCACCATAAAGCAGTAAACCAACTGATCAAGTGACATCCAAAGCAACATTATGGAATTATCTTAGCCAGTATGTTGGACTAGTGGACGAGGACACACAGGACCACATTAATCAGCTCCTTGAATAGATGGCCCTGCTGCAGCTGCCAGGACTGGGCTGCCACTTAGTAGTGTACAATATTTATTCTAGATTATTCACAGCCAGCCACAGACGCAACAACTACGGAAACTTGTGTTGAACCTTTGCTGACCGAGCCAATTTCACAATACGTGCAGACAAAACCAGTGAAGAAAAGCTTCTTATCCAGCAGTCCTTATGTGAGGCTGTGTGGAGGATGTGCTGATCATTTCTAATCGCAAATATGCTACAGGATACGTGTTTAATTATTTAGTTTTTGTCATTGTTGTTGTTTTTAACACATCTGGGCCAAATATACTAACCAATAAGTATATTATCTATAAAATCTGTGTTTGATATATTTATGTATTTTTGGAAGAGGTTCGATTCTTAACATCAGTGGGCACAGGCATGGCACTAGCATTGCCGCTGCAGGAAGATTCTCTGGGTGTTTCTCCCAGCCATCCTGCATCACAGCGATAAAGAAACTTAAATAAGCTGCGTCTTGAGTCTCAAGCAATGCTGTGAAATACAGAAGTGGTGTGCGTGTGAGCGTGTTTGGGTGTATACAGTGGATGTCTATTTCCTGGTCTTTATGATTTTTACCACCTGTGCTGTTTCAGGGTGAGGGGGTTGACATTTGGCGAATGTGGCCTGTTGTGCATTTGCGTTCTCATCGAGGCTCATCGCCTGCATCTGTGGTCATCTGTCTTGCAACATCTCTGTTGAGCCGCCCTAGATTTGCATTCAAACCGAAAGCATTTAAAGAAATTGATCAAAGATAATGCAGGGTTTACAACCCAGTTTCACTGCCAACACTCAAACTCCAGACATAATTCTGATTATCTCCCATAAAACCAAGCCTGGGTCAAGAAGTATGAGCTAAGCCTTATCAATTTAAATCACCTAATGTCAACATATTGGGCTGTCTCTACTGTTCCCCAGCCACAGAGCTTTTACAGGCTAAAAGGCAAAGGAGAGTAAGAGGGTAGCACAAGCACCAACTGTAGGCTATGTCTGAGCACAAACAGAGACAAACAAAGAACATCTTGCTATTGGTTTGAGAACGTATGAGAAATAAACAAAGCATTTTCTGTTCTGAATAACACACTAAAGTGCTTTAAAAATGAAAATCTATGTAAATGGGGAGTTTTGGAAAATAATACTATGTTCCAATCTTAAAAAAGAAAAACGTATCTACATGTTAATGTTTTAGAAATTAAAGGTATAAAGCGATAGTTTTTGAAAAAAATATGCAACTTTTTGTATGCTAAATATTCATCACACGCCAGAGTCTGTTGAGCTTAGCTTAGCATACAAGTTGGAAACAGGCTGACTGGTTTGCCTGGAGCTTTTTCCCAGGGCTCTTTCCATTATTTTCACTAAGCTAAGCTAACTAGCTGCAGCTTTTTATTAACCTTACATACATTACAGTGTTAACCTTCTTCTTAACTGCATTAACGTTTATTCGATGTCAAAAATATATAAAACAACTAGCTAACCAGACAAGAACCTTAGCTAAGCAAAACATTGCTCTCGAAATCGTTCAAATTAGCTTAAAAAAAACTCTAAACAAGACTGCTGTGTAGGAATCAGACACGCTTGATATGATTTTCAAAAGTGTCTGAAGATGAGGACATAAAACCGGCATTATAGTGGACCGGTTGCAGGCATGGTGTGGATTGAGTTGTGAACGGAGGAGAAGAGCAAGTAGCGAAGCGAATAAAAACGACAGCTTGGTGCCCCCCGTCACCCTGGCAGAGGCAAGATGGATGAGCTGCTTTCTCCAAGCAACCTCTGTCTCCATCCGTCATCTCCTTTTTAAACTGATTTGCCAGAGAGAACATGTCTCCGTCATCAATTACAAAGCTGATCAGATGAAGAAAAAAAAGATACTGCAGAAGTTCAACGTCATGCATCCCTCCCCTGCTGCGAAGCGGCATGAATAAACTGATTTCCAGGATTTTTACAAAGCTGTTGTGTAACAATCTTCCGCAGTGCTAAGATTAGACCTGTTTATTCATTCAAACAATTGCGCCAATATTGCCTGATAGCGCTCTTGGTTATCCATGAGCCATTATAACAGGCAATTACCCGATGAGTTGATAATCTGATTTAATTCTACAACCTTATTGCATTGACACGTTCATTTTTATTCTGCAAGGAGATGGCTGATGTGACACATGCACATGACAGAGTTTATTTTTGGAATAAAAACAGTGGGGATTATTTAAGGTTGCAGTTATAATTGTATAAGTTTGTTGGTAATTAATAGCATCTTAAAGGAGATGGGTTAGGAAATGTATTAAAAAGTATTGTCGCCAATGTCCGCCTTAAGGTGCCAACACACTGCACACCGCAGCGCGGCGAGTTTACATAGAAAGTCAATGTATTTTGCACGCTGCCGCGCGATTGGGTGGCCGGCGGCGAGCAGTTCACGCGGTGCGGCCAGGGTGGCGCAAATAGGGCGGCGCGGCCGCCGCAGGAGTTGAAAATATTGAACTTTTTGCCGCCGGCCGCGCCGCGATAGCCAATCAGCGTTGAGCTTCTCCCGACGTCACTCACTTCGGGACGACGGACAGAGGAAATTAAGATGGATGAAAACATAATAGTCACAGTTTGCTCCCATAAATTCTGTGAATAGCCTATGTGTCTGCTGCCTGCTGTGTACAGTTATCAGTTTTGCTTTATGAACCAAGTTAGCACCGGTTAGCTTGGGTAAAGCACCATCAGCACAGCAGACTGGTGCTCTCAGCACAGGTTAGCACCAGCGCCAGCATATCCCCAGAGTAGGAGAAGGCTAGATTGTTTTAAGTTTTTAAAGTGAAATGCATGAATCTGGTGCACTTTGAGAGGGAAATTAAGAGGCTAAAGCTGATGAATTTTGTATAAAAAAATGGGGACACTGTGTCAGATGAATTAGAAGCTTTTGGAGAAGGACACATGGATTTTCCATAATAACATCAATCATATCGTAGTTTGGACACCCCTGGTTTAAACCCTGAATACATTCAGTAAATATTAAAGCTGCACCAAGGTCTAGATAGAACCAAAAAGGGTACTGTATATGTCATGGGCGGGTGCGGGATTATTTGTGCAGGACCAACTCAAACTTTGCAACCACCATTTTAAACATAACAGTGCTAGAAATCTAATTGAAAAATAATCGTTGTCCGTGGCATTTGCAACAAGCAGCAAAATGAACATCGCCGTATTTGTTGTCGTGCTTGTGGTAAGCACTAGTATTAGCTGGGAGAGCCACATATGTTCAGTGGTAAACATTGACTTAATTATGTGGCTCTCTAGCCCATCGAAAAGCCTGTGGTTTTTAAAAGGTTCACAAGCTGAACCAAGCACAAGCCCAGACCAGGAACCTGGGTCAAGTTAGAGGAAAACGGGTAGGTCTAGTCTTGAAGAATGTGGCTGAATGAAAACAAAGCACACAATCTCTGTTTCTCTCTAAGAGATCTGGATATGATAAAGAATAAATCCCTTCTTCAACTTCCCTTTGCTATGGGCATGTTCTGTTCATATGTCAGAGAAGAATATCTGAAATTGTACAAACTTTATGACCCACATGCCCTCCTCATCATCAATTCTGTAGTCCCATTCAGCTCAGCATTCAAGCTCCTTTGCATTATCAGATCTGTACTGTACCTTAAGGCTTTGTAACTGAGGCTAGTTTACTCTGCTGGATGTAAGAGCAATCTTTGAGAAACGGAGGCCAAATACAAAGCACAGCAAACTTGTCATCTGTTAATCCAATAGGGAACATGGTGTATTATGTACTGGATCTTTATTTTTTTATTAGTTTTGGTGTCATACATTTGTCAGAGTGAGGCTCTCCGCTCTCCTCGAGATCTGTGACAGTGAATGTGACATAAACACAGAGATCACATTCAGGAACAAGTAATTGTCTGAGGTGAGCAGCACTGACAGGGTGGCAGTTTCCTATAGCAGCACGCCTGACTTTCAATGAAAGATGTGTACAATTGGACAAAGATTGGACCTGACAAATTGAGCAGCCCAGGTTGAAAGAACAACATTCTGTCGGGCTGTGCTGATTAGATTTGTAGCTGTTGCAGATGGCTACCGAGTGACTTTACAATGCTCCCAATAGAGCTGATTGCCATAGGGAAACTGTGGGTACTTCAATAAGTCAGTCCTCATCTCTGACATTCTAGATGTTAAAAAAGTCGCAGCAAGGTATTTATATCTTTATATAAATGCACTTGACTTTTCAGCCATAAACACAGACTCCCTTTCTTTGTTAAAAGGAACAGTAGCTCCGTTCATGATGTTGCCTATGGATCCATAAATGTTTAGTACAGGCCTACAGTCAAGGTTTTTGGTTAAATGGCTGTTTTGGCCTTATCTTTTTTCTAAATAGTTCATTAGATTAGATGGCACTGGCAATCTTGGTCAGCATGGCAGGGATCAATAGAGACATGAGATACAGTGATTGAAGCAAGGGAAGTTTAGGGCATTGAAGACCCTGTCTCACTGAGACACAATCAGACACGTTTCACAATCCGCTGGCAAACTAGTGGAGATGTTGCTGCATTGATCTGATCAGAATTCAATTGATTTTAAATGTTAAAGAGACTAAGAGGAACTTTAAATGTTTATGAAACAGTCTCATTCTTCCTTTGATGATCATGACCTCATCATGATGCATTCCACTTTCTATCTTTCACTAACTTACAAATCCAGTTATTTCTTTAGGACAGCCATCGCTGGTGTCCTAAAGACACAGTGTCATGAACATTGTCATTTCACACATTGCTATTATACAAAGGCAGTTTATACAGTGGCTGCTTTACAGTTTAACTGTCCAACAGTGTGCAGTGGAGCTGACATAATGTTGCACTTCATTAGGTTTAAATCCTCTAGCAAAATAAACATTCACTGGGGCTTGCCACTGTGGGCGATCATAAGCCCACAGTGGCAACCTAAGCGTTACAATGGTAATATATCAACCTGCATTTTTGTTTCTATTTTTAAATTAAAAGTTTATTCGCCATTATCAAATGCTTCTTGTGCCTACATAGAGTGAGCCAGGTTAGCATTTTGTTGTGTTTTGTGTGACCAAGCAAACATGCAAATGATTGTTTCTCATTCAATTCAAGGAATGCATGGTACAGTGTGTACATTTAGAGTAAGTTCAAGAGTCAATGTGTTTCACTCAGTCAAATTATATAAAGTTTTCGGACAGTTAAAGTTAACTTTCATGAGAGCTACAGCGGTAGCGAGTCAGCACTGCAGTAGTATGGAAAAAAAGATTATTTTGTTTCCTTGCGTGATTTCCTGTTGTGAATGCTTTAATTGTTCATTCATGTTGGATTCTTCCCCCCTTCCCTATGGCACCTCCACGTGTTCTGCATGAATATTGATGACTCCAGCATTTGCCTTACCTTCTTCTTACTCTATCCTGCCTAAGGTGCAGAGGCAGGTATACTTGGTTTCCTGTTCCAATCATAGCAAAGAGTCCCCTTTGGAGCAGTAAAAAAGGAACACTTTATGCGTTTTGGTGAAGCCGTCTGGGATACAAGCTAAATTACATGTGGGCCACAGTGAGATCAAAGTGAATTATTTATATGCTTCCTGCCCTGTGCCCTGCTCATCTCAGTATGGCATTGCAGGGACTAGCGAAGTCAGGCCAGGACATCCCTTCAAGCTGTTGTGACAACTTATAAGGCTCCTCAGGCTGCCATCACAGCAATGATACAGTCTGGAAGATTGTATTTTATTTTACAGAGCAACTCAGGAAGGATGACTTGAGTAAAAAGAGATGTTTATAAACCACCGAGGAGGCAGTTTCACAAAATCTGCAAAAAATGTTTGTCCCGAGGAGATGATGAAGTGATGTTGGTTCCACTGCTGTTTACCAACCTTCAGTCAGATTAGCCCTTTATAGTGCGCAATTCAATTATGTCCTCCGAGCAATCCATTGCATGTTAAAAGATCGTTGGACAGCAAGTTTCCCCTCTCTTTGACATTGACACAGATATATGGTGGGAGTGATTGGATTGTTGGATGTGGGTAAATTGGTTTGGCTTGCGAGTGTTGTGGCCTCAGAGCAGAGCTGGAGGACAGGCGCTGCGGGAAGGAGATAAGGGGACAATGGCACCTGATGAAGATGATGGCCAAAGGGGGAGTCTTGGGACGGAGCACAACATGTTATGTTTGTCTTCTCGCGACCATGGCTAATCCGATTGCCTTGGTGCAATAACACAGCCCAGATGTGCGCAGACCCAGGTTTAGGTGTCTGTTTTGATGTCTGTGATTTGCCAGGGGGTGGTGGGCGGCGTTGTTTGGCTAATAATTTATTTAGCTGCAGGGTATGAAGAGAGCAACATTGTCATTTCTTTCATGAAGGGAAGTGCTAACAGATGAACAGGCCTTAAACAAGCCAGAGTTAATGAAGTTTCTTTGCACAGAGACTAGCAAATACAGTTTATTGAGCCTTTAAGATCAGGTCGAACTCTGGTGAGTGTGACTTGCAAACTTTGAATGTAAGACAGGTAAGGTAAGGTCTTCTCGTGAACACTTCATACAGTGCAATTATGGGCAGTATATAACGCTAATGCCAGACAGAACATTGATATTGGACAATTCTGCAAACCCCTCAAATTAGGATTAGTGATAATGTTTTAAAACATTTATTAACACATTGAGTATATATATATATATATATATATATATATATATATATATATATATATATATATATATATATATATACACACACAGTCATATGAAAAAGTTTGGGAACCCCTCTCAGCCGGCATTATAATTGACTCTGCTTTCCCACAAAAAAGATAAAAGTGGTATGTCTTTCATTTACCAGGAACAGCTAAGTACTGGGATGTTTTCCAAACAAAGATTTTTTGAAAAGCAGTATTTAGTTTTATGAAATTAAATAAAATGTGAAAAACTGGCTGTGCAAAAATATGGGAACCCTTGTGGTCTTGCTGATTTTAATGCATGTAACAGCATGTAAAACTGATCACTTTAAACACAAACTTGGTTGGATTATGTTGTTAAGCCTTGAACCTCATATAAAGGTCTGTTTAATCATGATAAAAGGTATTTTTGGTGCCTAAATGCAAGTTCCACTTCTCTTTGACTCTCTGCAGAAGTGAGACAGAATGCGATCATCAAAACAGCTCCCAAAAGATCTTAAAAACAAAGATTATTCATTGTCATGGTTTAGGGGAAGGCTACAAGAAGCTTTCCCAAAGGTTTCAATTTTCAATTTCTACTGTAAGGAACGTTGTCAGGGAATGGAAGGACACAGGCACAGTTGCAGTTAAACCCAGGTCTAGCAGACCAAGAAAAGTACAAGAGCGGCATATGCGGCGGATTGTGAGAATGGTTGCACACAACCCAAAGATCACCTCCAAAGACCTGCAAGAACATCTGGCTGCAGATGGTGTATCTGTACATGGTTCTACAATTCAGTGCAATTTGCACCAAAACAACTGTATGGCCGGGTGATGAGAAGGAAGCCCTTTCTGCGCCCACGCCACAGATACAGTTGCATGGAGTATGCAAAAGCTCATTTAGACAAGCCAGCTTCATATTGGAAGAAAATGCTTTGGACTGATGAGACAAAAATTAAGTTATTTGGTCTTTATAAAAAGCAGATGTTTTGGTGCAAATTGCGCTGAATTGTTGAACGATGTACAGATACACAATCTGCAGCCAGATGTTCTTGCAGGTCTTTGGAGGTGATCTGTGGGTTGTGTGCAACCATTCTCACAATCCTCCACCTATGCCGCTCCTGTTTTTTTCTTGGTCTGCCATGCCTGGGTTTAACTGCCACTATGCCTGTGTCCTTCCATTTCCTGACAACGTTCCCTACAGTCGAAATTGACAATTGAAACCTTTGGGAAAGCTTCTTGTAGCCTTCCCCTAAACCATGACAATGAACAATCTTTGTTTTTCAGATCTTTTGGGAGCTGTTTTGATGATCCCATTCTGTCTCACTTCAGCAGAGAGTCAAAGAGAAGTGCAACTTGCATTTAGGCACCTAAAATTAATTTTCTCATGATTAAACAGACATTTCTATGAGGTTCAAGGCTTAACAACATAATCCAACCAACTTTGTGTTTAAAGTAATCAGTTTTACATGCTGTTACAGGCATTACAATCAACAAAACCACAAGGGTTCCTATATTTTTGCACAGCCAGTTTTTCACATTTTATTTTATTTCATACAACCAAATACTGCTTTTCAAAAAATCTTTGTTTGGAAAACATCCCAGTACTTAGCTGTTCCTGGTAAATTAAAGACATACCACTTTTATATTTTTTTTTGTGAAAGCAGAGTCAATTATAATGCCGGCTGAGAGGGGTTCCCAAACTTTTTCATATGACTGTATATATATATATATATATATATATATATATATATATATAAATAAATGCTATGGTTAAAGGTGCTGTAAGCGGAATGGTTCTTTTAGCTAACTTCCTGTCAGTTACTGCATTTAGCAGTCCCCTCACTCGTCCCTACATCACCACATTAATGCACTGCGGTCTTCAAGAAGCCAGTTATCTAGCATCATCTCAGATCCATAAGTGTGATAAAAACATGATAAAAACCATCAGAACAGACATTTGGAAGGATTTTTACCTGCTCCGCCATTGTAGGCGCCTAAACATTCACCTATCTGTCGCTCTGGCGTGCACCGGTAGTGAGACCATGAGTGAGACGGGTGTCGGTTTGTAGCGTTCCCTCTTGTGATTGGATATTAATTTTGGGATCCCTCGAAAAGTTTATTAGCCGATTACATGCAGAGCAGCTGACTGAGAAATCGGCTTCATGAAACGCGCACATTATGAAAGTGAACACTCTATGAATAAAGAGCGATTTAACACTTATATTAACATAAATAAACCGCTTACTTCACCTGTAAGGTTACTGAAAGATTGCAAAAATATTGAATACTTTCTGTTGCAGAAAGTTTTTTTCCCCTCAGTTCTATCATGCAAACTCAGATTTATCTCCTAACCCCCTGTGAGGTTACTGAAGCTCCAAATGCTTGAAGCTACTTAGATCAACAGTGACTTGACATATGACTTAAGATATTCAAGATATTGAGTTATCAAAGCAGGGTTTGAAATTAATCATAACATTTACCAGTACATAGGATTCAGCGCCATTACACAGTAGACAGGTGAAACGACTGTAGCTGGTGGAAAAGAGATGCTAAAAAGCCATGTATTTCTTTCAGCAGTTGGTAGAAGAGTAAATATTGGACTTCAATTATTCAGGGGGGCCAGAAACCTGACTCCAAATGAATGCTAATGTTGCTCTGTGTCTCTCCTGGGTGTGTAAATAGGCTGTTTGCCAGCAAGTTCATCGTATCCACTTTGAAATGTGATAATAATGCACATACTTAGTTGTACACATACTTAGAAGTACACATTAAGTATTACACGTTATTGTTTTCCAATTCTTCTTTTCAGACAAGACTACAGTTTCATTAACACTTGGTAAAGATAAAGGTGGTAATGCGAGCATATAGATATACGCTATATATAGTCTTTAAAATGTGTGCTCACACTTTCCCCAAATCCGAGGAGGTCCATCTGTGGCTTTGAAACCAAGTTAAATGTGTCAAAAGAGATTTAAGTCTTGATAGGTAGAAAGTCAGCCAGATCCAGTTCCACGTACTGTCTAGTACTCATTATTTATGTTTTTTCTGTTCTCTTTGAACACAAAATAAGTGTTAAAAAACACTTCATGTATTGACATGTTAGGGTCCAATGAGTATTTTATTAAAAGGTTTTCAAGTCTGTACTTTAACTAAATGAATCACAGAAGGGAAGACCAGAAAATAACACTGTGTCTCTTCTAATTATAGAAGAGTTGGTGTCTCATTTCACATCTTTGATGAGAAAAGACAGGCTAAAGACCTATTTCAGATAACTGTATTGTAAGAACATTAACAGGACTGCTGAAGACTGACAATTGACTGTTTGCTGCCTCAAGTCATATCCATCTTGTCGTAAATATTTCTAAACAACAGGGTCAAATCTCATTAGTCCTTTGCTCTCATAATATGTCCTCGCATTGCAACGGCCCAGCTCTTCACGGCCATAAATACATTTCCAATATAGATCACATTTGCTGGATTTATTGATCATCTTCATCGGATTATGAAAGCTATTCGTCCACTGAGATGAATATTCAGTTAGGGAACCAGATGCACCATTACTCTGGAAAAGGGAAAAGGTTCAAGTCACATGGTTTGGTTTTCTCTTGGAGCAACTGTTTTGTGTGTACAAATATAAGGTTTCTCTGACCACTTCAGGGTTGGTTTAGGCAACGAATAAATGGTTGAGATTAAGGGAATACTTTGGGTTGATATAACCTTCTCATCATGGGCATGGCTAAAAGAAACCGAGATTGACTGTTAACAGCCTCCTATGCTGTGGTTTTGTTCCTGAAAGAGTTCATTTTAACCAACCCCCATGTGGTGTTTCCTTTATAAGGGCAGTGACTTTTTGAGTAATGTTTCCTCGAGCTGCTCAGCAATTTTTATCAGTAATCTACTACAAACTAAGTTAACCAATGAAAGGACAGGATGCATGGGAAAACCAATGCAGTGCTTCATATCGCAAAGTTAAGGTATTTACAAAGGAAAGAAAAGAAAACTGAAGTAACAATTTTCTTTATTGTCCAAATTTGGATGGATTGGTTTGTTAGAAACAATATGGCCGACCCCTGCCAGTTTAGGGAACAGCATACTAATGCAACATGTGTCTTTACTCAAATACACACACAGTACATACATGTAAGCATACAGTGCTGTGTGTGTCTGTGTGTGGACACTCATACATACATGTTACACACACATGCCATGCAGGTACAGTCAGACCCAGCTCTTTTGAAGCCCCAGCTGACAGCTTATCCAATTACGTCAGCAGAAACACTGGTTACAAGGGAGTCAACTCTGAAATTGCCTGCCGTGATTCAATGTGGCCCAGGCGACATGTGTACAATTGACAGCGTGATTTCTGACTGGGCTTCCAGCAGAGATTGCCTCCCACAAGACGCTGCAGTTTCAAAAAGGCTGGGCTGTGTGCCAAAAGGTGAATGCTGTACAGCGTTGTAGGCACTTTGCTACTTAGGCAGAAATGTCTACAGAGAAAGCCTCTTAAAAGTCAAGTGAGTTATGGTTATGAAAGTCATTATGTTAAGAGATTGTAATCTGCAGCATTCAGTCTCCGTGTTTGGTGTTTTATTTCGATAGATATACAGTTTAAGGTACAAAGAGTTATTTGTCTTAACACTTCATGCAAGTTGCTTGTGGGATACTGAGATCATCCTTTATTGAGGATGATTGTTTAAACCTACAAATTATGAATTCCACGTCACTATGTTCCTGTTTCAGAATCTATATGGTTTTGTGATTTGCATTAATGTGCTCCTCAGTTACTTTTGCCAGTAATATCATAGGTCAACTCAAATATCAATTTGCTTAACCCTGCACCACACTTGCTACAATGTAGGACGGTAACGGTGCTAATTTACCATTCTCAAATTCAAAGTAATTTATTAAGCAACTGTCTGCAGCTGTTACTAGCTTTGCCAGCTAGACAAGCTAATATTAGCTCCATGAGTGGATCAAAAATTCTGTCCCCATCAAACCGGTAGCCTACATTATACTTTTAACCCTACATGAGAGAAGGCTTTCAGAATGAAGCTAACAAAGGTAACGCTATTTCGGGTAATGTTGGCTTGAAGCGCAAACTTGTCCAGGGGAAATAATGTATGCTTCTACATAACGGATGTGCTTGTCATAAACAGGGCTTTTTCTCCCTGTAAAACCACAAACCCAGCACTTTGTTGTTTTAGGCTATTTAGCAGTACATTTTATCAGTTGTGGTTGACCGGCCTAAATGTAGTCATCAAAGCTGGACAGGCCCGACTTTCATAGTTGCTGTTGCTAAGCCATGATTTGACCGTCACCGTTAGGAGCAGTGGTTAAGCTTTATCAAATAGTTGATGTCTCTCATCTTTTGCTCTGCGTCAGTATTTAGCAATAATAATGGAGTTGGGAGAAAGATTTGTTTTAAACAGACCCATGAAAAGTCAGGCTGTCTTAACCTGGCATATAATATTTAGCAGCACATCTCCTGCAAGCTTCTTCCATTGGGCCTAAACTCCTGTTTTCTTTGGTAATAAATAGAGAATGTGCTTTGCTGTGAAATTGATGCTCAGCAGGCACAACATACTTGAAAAGACACTTTTTTGTGATTTTGTCGAAGCTGCAGTTGCTGTGCAGAATATTCATCAGTTTGCCTCAAATCTGACGCCACTTTTGATGTGCCTGAAGCTTACACTGATTTGCTGTGAAGACGTTCCTCCCATTAGAAATTCTGTAAAGTCACAGCCTCAAATTGCATTAGCCGAGCATGGCAGAAACCCTGGTGATGCAACCTCAAACAGTACTGTATGGGTACACCTACTGCGTGCAAGGCGGAAGAGCTATTCATCACAACACGCCCTCAGGAAGTTGTTTTGCTCTCGTCACGTCTGTTTACCATCTCAAGGTCATACAAGTCAGACATGCATATTGATGATGTAGATGATAGGCTGTCCCATCTGTGGGATCTGCCATGGAGCAAGTGGAAATCAATGCAGGGAGGAAAACAAATTAGCTTGACAAAATGTGCAGCAATTGAAGGCAATCAAAGCATGAACACACACACACACACACACACACACACAAACAAACACTTGACCTCAACTAAAATGGTCTCTACAAGCTTGAGGGTCATTCGAAGAATTACATACAAGGGCAATAGCTGCAGGTTTTTGTTGTTTTCGTCGGACAAACATGGAAAACAATGTCCCAATAAATGTTCCAGCTTGCCAAGTCAATAACGCATGGAGGCGGTTAATAATTGATCACACACTTCGTATACTTTGAGATCTTCTCTGTGTCGAATGGTTGAGTGGAGCATTGTTATCTTCTGGGTTCTTGTTTCCTCGCAGTGGCTGTGCCAGTTGAAACGAGCAGCCTAGTGTTTGAGATTACAGGGCAACTTCCAGCTTGGAAGAGCTACATCCTTGCTGCAACCACAACAGCAGACACGATCTGTAAACGAGTGGGTCACATGGGTTAATGTGACATAATATGCTGAAATCCTGTTGGATATAATTTTGCGCCTCAGATCGTGCATTTCTTCTCTAAGATCCTTTTGTTTCCCTTCAACGTATTACTTCACATATAAGCAGTATTGTTTTCAGGCTCAATTTATAATTATGTTCACTCTGAATATAAGATGATTCACAAAAGACACACAAAAAGGTCCTTGGAGGTAACACCATGATGTCACAAAAAGACAGGAAAGCGTTTTGTTTTGTAAATGTTGATAATGATCGATAAAGTACCTCATCTGTCTCCTTAAACTTTCATTCATATGCACCTTATTTTTAAAGATGACAGCTTTATCACAGCTAAAATACAGAAATTGCCTATTATGAAAAATGCACTTTTTTTATTTTTTTTAAAAATTGGAATGGGTCCTTGTGGGCCTGAAGATTCGCAGAGGGAGAAAAAGCAACCCTCTCTCTTCTCTCCACCTTTCAGAAAATCTGTGTTCAAAAATACTCTTATGATGTCATAAGGGGAGAAGCAACACACTCGCATTGCCAACCTAACTTAGCTTTACCTCCACCTGTGATAAGCACACCCCTGAATGTAACTGGCAGTTAGTTTAAAAACAGCAGTTAGACTCAAGGCCAATCAGAGCAGACTGGGCTTTTTGTAAGGTGGGGCTTAAAGA
Organism: Hyperoplus immaculatus; assembly: GCA_949357725.1. Classification (NCBI taxonomy): domain Eukaryota; kingdom Metazoa; phylum Chordata; class Actinopteri; order Uranoscopiformes; family Ammodytidae; genus Hyperoplus; species Hyperoplus immaculatus. Next base: position 15,242,652 of record OX442350.1, on the reverse strand, counting down.
AACGGAGCGTTTTAGACAAAGGCTGAAAAGAGGAGATTCAGCAATGGGAGAGAAATATAACGTTTTTTTTTGGACACTACACTATGAAAACAGTATCTGGTCGGAACCCAAATTACAATTTTGAACCTGAAAATGAGCATAATAGGTGATCTTTAAAGCATTTACGTCTTTTTCTAATGTTCACACCCTCAAAACTCTCTTGGGTAAGGTTAGAACAAATAAAATAGTGTGGTAAAATATTCAAAAAGTCACAGAAGTTTTTTATTGTATTTAGGAGAGAGGGTTGAAATGGAAGACCAAAAGGTTTGTGGAGCAGATGTCAAAACATTAACGTTGCTTTGTGATGTTTAAAGATGGTTATCAATAATGAATCTGTCTCATTATCTTATCCTGTTGTATGTTTCTGCACCAATTCTCTCATGTGTAAATATAATATAACATATTTTGAGAGGTTATACACCCTTTGCATAATTGCATCTGTATGTACTGTACCAATAGCCTGGTCCAACCAGACTATCGTACTTCATTTCATTTGTACAGAAGTTCAGGAAGTGCTGTAATTGGCAAACGTTCACTCACTTGGAGGCGGGTGTCTGTTGAAGTTTAAAACTATTGGATCTGCCCAGTGCCACTCTGGATTAGCCAACCAATCGCATCACTTTTGGTCAGACGTATGTCATGAGCCAGCTTCTGACGGTGCGTTTCAGTTGTACAGGGAGCTTGGAAATTTCCGACTTCACTACATATTGTGGTCTATGGATCTACCGGTACCTGGCATCGGTAACTTGTTAGAGCCTAACGTTTAGTTATTTGGATGAGAAAGGTTGTAGGCGTCCATACTTTTCCGAGCAGATGCACTGGAGCACAGACAGGTCACAGACGTACTTTGTAAATATTACTGTGATGTCACAGTAAAAGACATCACAGTAATATTTACAAAGTAAGTTTTTTTTTAACCCTATATTTCTTTCTGTGATGTCATGAGAAAGAGAAACATAGGGTTAAAAAAAACACTCTCTCTGCCTTTTCTCAGGCTAGGATGAACCGATTTCAATTTTTTTCGCACATTTATACTACATAGGATCTCAGAATTCAATACACCTTCATATTCAAACCGGTGAAGTAGGCCTTAAAGATATCAGTTTCAATCAGAAGTATCCGCAACAATAAAGAACTTTTTTTTTATAAACTTGTTTACCAAAAATTCGAGTAACAGCATTTGTTTCAGCAGTGGATATGACACCACCCTTTGCCAATAAAACCAAAACTTTCTGTATGGCTGTAGCTGGGAAATAGCCTGGCACCGCCCGCCTACGTACTTCCGCTCAATGGTAATTTCCCTTCAGTATCAGTCTAGGTCTGCAATATATTCGTGGGTTTTCTCCAATAAGCAAACAGAGTTTCAGTTGTATTCAGAAGCCGGCGCATGACATACGTCACAACCAAACGTTAAGCGATTGGTTGGCAGATCCAGAGTGGCACTGGGCAGATCCAATAGTTTTGAACTTCAACAGAAAGACCCGCCTTCAATTGAGTTAAAGTTTGTCAATTGAGCGATTCTAGACCTTCTGTACAAATGAAATTAAGGACGATGGTCTGGTAGGACCAGGCTAGATGGGAAACGGAGAATGTGTGTATTTGGAGATCCTTCAAATCCACTGATTGAAAACTCTGCAAAAGTTCTTGTTTAGAATATTTTCAATTTCTCACTGTCTTCACCTGGAAACACATGTTGATACTATGTTTAAATAAAAAAAAGTTCCACCATTAAATCACTGAACCCGCGATGCTGCGCTGTTTTGTTGATAAATACAGATTTGTTTATTTGTAATATGTGTGTGTTGATAGACAGCAGCATGGACGGGACGTGGCAAAGCTGCGCAGAAGATTAACCTCAGGGTTGAAGAAGCTGAGGAGGCTTAAGAGCACACGGGCACAGCTGCTTGTCACAGTCCAATGTTTGTTTCTGTGCATATTCTGTACAAGCGTTCCAGAATGATGTGGATGATTGTGTGTGTTTTTGCGCCGGTATGAGGGTTTTTCTCAGTGGAAAGTTGTCAGTGTGTTGCAGCGTTCCATTTTGAGATTGACAGGAAGAGAAAAATTGTCAGGAAGCTGACAGGTTCTCTCACATGTACTTTCACAGTGCATTTCTATAGTTTCCAAAGTCTTTATTAAATGGCGTTAGCTGTGAAATTTGCTTACTGTGCTGTCAACCTTTATTGTACAGGTCCTTACATGTCTGCCTGTTTGTCATTAAAGCTGCCGTGGTACCGCAGTTAACTGCTTTATAGTCATATTAGTCTCTTATCTGATGCATTATGGATAGCTGGCTCAAATCCAAATGTGTGACGCCAAAAGCTCTTAATTCTGAGTCACATTCTGCCGTGTGTGTGTGTGTGTGAATATCGTCAAGATAATTTAGCAACACACAGTGTTTAATTTCTTGGCCAACCAGTAACACTTTAAAATTCACATATGCAGCATCCACTAAATCACACTGGAGACTTGCCAAACACTGAGAGAGATTTGATCTGTTGTATTATGGTTTATGATACAATAAAATACTTCTAAAGGGATGGAATCTATTCTCAAGGCTGCCCTAATCAGACAGTTTATGATCACCTGCTGCGGGCCAGTCGGTCTGTGGAATAGATACAGTAAATCTCAATGCCTTTAAAAAAATACATAACCATGTCTTGGGTTTCTAAAGATGATCTAAAGATGATAGAGCGTATTGAAATCACTGATGCATTTATTTTCTTAAAGGAAATTATGTTATTGCTTGCTTCTTCCTGCATACAGATCGGCTTTTTTCACATTTAATCATAGACGGTGAGATTGTCTCACAGATAGATAGGGGAAATTGCTTTGTTCGAGCCACCACAAAATGTAAAATTTCCCAGGGCAAACATGCGAGGCCTTACCTTACTGCATCATAGTTTTTAGCACAGAATAAAAGTATAACGTGTGCACTCCTTCCCTGCTTAAAAGAATCAGGGTTTACAAGCTCTGGTTGGATACACCACCTTTGTTAATGTAGGCATCCTGCCCAATAATTGCAGATGTCAAAGTACGCCCCGAGTGATTCCCCTGATTGAAACTCACTGATGATTATGTCATCATAGTTTCATCCCCTTATTCTAGCGTTGCTGGTCAGCAGTGGCAGAGATTTAACTGGGCAGTTGCCAGGGGTGATTGTGTTTATAAATACATTCTTAATCCTGTCACATCTGTGTTTTCTTAGATCCCAATGAGAACTGCTTCTGTTTTGCTTTGTCAGATGTTATTATTATTTATTATTATTATTATTATTATTATTATTATTATTATTATTATTATTATTATTATTATTATTATTATTATTATTATTATTATTATTATTATCTCTATTGTAGTGCTTTTTTATCTTTTAGAAAGCAACAATTATTTCCTAAAATGACTTTGCAGCAGAATGGTACACTTGTTTATGACACCACTGAATGACATTCAATATCAACTTTGTATTAGAACATAAATTTTAAAATAAACACATAGGGGAGAGTGGCCTAAGTTGTGCATTTTGGAAGTTGTGCCACCCCTTGTTTCTAGAAAACTGTGGAAGAAATTGGAAATGTGACCACATATTTAAGAAGAGCCATCCATTTGACTCATCCTGTAAAGAAGGGAGACACAAGGAATAAGATATAAGCACATTTAAGCTCAAAAAACTGTGTTTTGCCTTTCAAAGTAAAATTTCCATGATCAAGGTTTTTTGATTATTGTGTCTGAACAATTATAGACACGTTTGAAAACATTTGACACATGTTTTAGTGCTTTGGTATGCTACACTTTGAGTCTATATAGTTAGCACGATGTCAGCCCTAAATTGCTGCATCATGCCTATTATCCAACATTCTGGGGATGGGGTGATTTGTGCCAAAGGGCCTAGGTGAGTTATAAGTAAGTAAGTAAGTAAAATGTATTCATAAAAGCACATTTATGACAGTTTGCACTGTTCAAAGTGCTGTACATAGTGCATTCAGTATAAACAATGAAGGTAAAATAACAATAACCAAAATAAAAGACGTAAAGCCCATACATCCACATAAACACAGATAGTAGTGCAGAGGTAAGATAGTTAATGGGGAGTAAACACCAGGGTGTACATATGGGTTTTGAGCCTTGATTTAAAGGCAGAAATGTAGGGGGAATCACATTTGTCAGGTGGCAGTTGGTTCCACAAGCACTGAGCAACTAGTGCAAAACACATTTCTGAGAGTTGTGCCAGTGGCATGGCTGTATACGCTGGTCACCAAAAGAAAGTGATTGTCTACAGTAGCTCAGAAGAGAGTGACATCTCAATTCCACTTAACGACACCACTGATGAGAGTTCAGATGGCCAGAAAGATGATGATGGTGACTTTGTCATTGTGAGCTTTGCAGGCAAAACCACCTAGATCTGCTAGGCCTTGTTTAAGAAAATTGTCCTTCAATCTTTGTCAACTATTTACTTTAAATACACCTTAAATAAGTGATTGTCTAATGGATTTGTCTTGCATTACAGTTTATGAGATATATATCAATGGCACAATTCACCCCATGGTATTCTCTCCAACCGCACAACTTACACCACACCGGGGGCAAGTTGTGCAACAAGACAACTTTTTTTCCGAAAGCTATATTTCTTCTACAGTTTATTCCAGATCCAAAGTTTTTTATTGCCAGGGATGCAGAACACCCTGAAATATATGTACATATTTGAGTTGGAGACTTTTCTGTCAAGGCCTTACTTTAAAGTCACTTTGAGTGAAAAGTTGCACAACTTAGGCCACTCTCCCCTATAATGATTTTGCCAAAAATTCAAGATTTTAGATATTGTGAAACAGGAAAGCAGAAAAAAATCCTGGAATGAATCATCAGAACATGTTAAAATGATCTTATACTGCATCATGACTGTTTTTTCTTCTACAACTGCCAATGTGATAACTGTTGCAGTTCAGTTCTCTTTCTCAACAATGAAACTCACTATTGGGGACTAGGAGGGAGATGATGTACTGTTTAAACTGTATCAATGATCCAGTATCCATGCAGAGTGGAGATCGATCCCACCAAGCAAGTGGCCGTCTTTGTGTACAATGAGATGTGGATGGAGGCTGTCAATAATTACACATGGCTCTTGAAAGGCGCATATGGATTGCAGTGTTTAAATCAAATGGATTGTCTGTTGGAATCTGTATGCACAGGGGATATCATTCAGTTCTATTTTCACAGGTCTGAGGCTTTATCCTCCGTCTCTCTATCACATGTTGATTGAAAGGCTGTATTCGGAAAGACTCTTATGAATTGTGCTGGGTGTAATTGTGAGTCATTTGGGATCCATAAAGCCACATGGTCTGTTTTCTTTGTGATGTTAACGGCTTCTAAGAAATGCTTGCGTGTATTCTAAAGAGGGTTCTGAAGCTGTGCAAGGGACACGGTCGTGTGGCCAGCTTGACGAACTATACACTATTACCAGCCACCACTAGGGAGCTTTTAAAGACATGTGTTGCCTGTGTCCCTCTGCGCTCATCAGGATCTTCCTCTTACAGCAAACGGGTCGCCTTCATAGTGCTGTAGGTGAGCAAGAAACTAAGAGACCACATTTTTCTTCATTTGAGGACAAAAGTCAAAATGCAGAGCAACAGAAGAGAGTGCACTGGCCAGTTTCTCCCTGCCTGTGCATCTATTACCAATTTACAGTAGATGACTCAAAGTGCAGATGATTGCGTGAACAAGTGTTCAGTTTCCCTCTCCTGTCCTCTGTTTGGTCCATTCGCTCCCCTTTCCTTTCCTATGACAGTGGACTAATAACTAAAAGGGACCACTAGTCAAATATTTCAGTGGGACATGGTGGACGGCCAGAGAAATATAGAGACGGCCATTCAAATTTGACGCCAAAGATCTTCCTGACATTGGCATTTAGGTTGTACAGTTAAGTCTTGTTAGATACTTGGAAAGTGTATACATATGTTTTGCAAGGAGCATACAACTGAAAATAGACTTAATTTTTTTTAATCAGCATATGATTTTTTGCTCTGAATTTCAGTACACTGGTTGATGGTATACCTTTTTATCTAGCGCCACCATCATGGTTGAATATTTTTGTCCAACGCTATTGCTTATGACTAAAAACATGCAAAACTGTTTTTGTGCATCTGCCTCAACTGTATGCAAAACTGTTTTTGTGCATCTGCCTCAACTGTATGTGTTGAGTGCTAGTTTGCAATATATGTAGCTTGCTTACTAAACATAGTGAATACAGTTAACATTATAACAAATAAAAAACTCCTTTTTCTAGGACATTGCCTATATACAAAGATAATTATTTTGTGTAGTTTTTGAGTGATAAGGAAGAAGACTACAGGGTTTTTGATCGTGACAATTATATTTTCAGCTTTCTCTTTATAACTTTATGAAATAGTCAGGAGGCAGACACTGTGTACATTACAAATGACAGTACCAGTACAAAAATAGCTATGTTGCTATACATTTTGAAAACCTTGGACACAGTTTCCTCAAATAGCTTTTTTGATTATCTATTTGTGTCTTTTCGGTTTGGCACTGTCATCTTTTCTTTAGGATGTGGTTGATGTTGCCTTTCTGTTCTCCTTCAGCTCCTGTCAGTCCCATCTCAGTTGGTCTCCTTTTATGAGAACTTTCAAAGCTGTCAGTGGGACACAAAGTGGAAGACATCATTTGAATTTCAAAGGGCCTGACAGAACACATTGCCTCTATCTGCCTGGTAAAGGTCCTCTCGACAAGAAAGTGCCTTCGGAATTAATCATTCACGCTGTGAGTCCTTTCCTGGATGCGGCTTCCTTTCTGCCATCAAGGGGAACAGCCGAAGAGGTGGTTGGAGATAGAACGGAGCCGTAGCTAGAAGTGATTAAAAGAGCACAACCTCCCTCCCCCTCCCTCCCACACACACCCTGCTATAGCTGCCTTTTGGACAAGAACCAAACATGTCTTTTTATGGTACAAACAGCATGAGGTCATCTCATTCTCATTTGTGCTCTTCACCCACATCAGTTTATTTCTTGTGTTTTGCAAAAATACTTAAAACGGTGTCATTTTCAGTGCGCCCCGGGGAAATGTAAAATGACCAATTTTCAAACGCAAAAGCTGGAGCTTCTCCCGAGCCTCCACAGGGCCCATTCGGGAGATATACGGCACCAGCAAGCAGCAGACAGCTTCCAGCCGTCATTGCTATGAGCTAATTAGCCATCACTAATGTGAATCAGCTTCCATTTTTACTCACTTTGATTTACAGAGCCCCATCCCCATTATATTACATCTCCATGGAGACAATGCAGTCTTTATGGACTGGTGTGGGCTCAGAGCACTGAATGATCTCATAAATGAACGTTTATTGCAGCCCAGTATCACCAGCTTGTCTTGGAGGAGAGCCCTGTCTGTGGACTGTTGGGATCAAATGTCCTCATCAGCAGCCCCATCTTCATCTGCTACTTTGGGCATTGGTCCAGATGATGAGCACATGGATAAATGTTTGGTTGTAAATCATGATCATATCAGATTATGTCACTAAGATCTCTCTCCAAGTATGTTGTCTTTCCAGTGTGTTGGCATAGTTAAAGTAGGTCCCTGTCTCTGTTTACCCTGTCTGTAAGAATGTTTGTATTGATCATATTGAACTTTGCACATGTGATTTTAAAAACAGAAGACAAATGCAAGGTTAATGCAACGGTGAATTCAAATAGTACTCCATTGCACTCCTGTAACATCATCAACTCACAACGGACATTTAAAAAGACAGTTCTATAAGTATATGCAACAAAACTAGAAAGCATATTTCAATTCCACAATGCCTTGTCATTGTTAAAAACATTGGGACTACAATACCAACAGCCTTGAGCCACTAGCCCTAAAGTGGGCTACAGTTTACACTGTAAACTCACTCACTCATTTTCTATTAACCTCAGACTTGTAGTCTTCAGATCAAACCAACGACTGAGATCACTTGAGGCTATTTTCAAGATTTTGCTCATTGCAGCTCCTTCTGGAGCCACATATAGCTTTATACAACATTCTTGTTGCACTTTGTAAGACCTCTAAGTAGACTTTGATGTTAAAAATTGGGGGAGTTAACCCTTTAAAATAACACTGGCTTGTGGTTAGAGACCATTGCAGTCAATTTGGTGAAATCCTTGATGTATTGCCCTCCAGTACCAATCTCATACAGGTCTAGGGGAAGGGTCTCAGACTCTTAAGGCCAGGACACACCGGCCCGATAATCGCCGTCGTAGAGTCGGAACGGGGCGGGGACACGAATCTGTTTGGTGTGTGCCGTGAAATCGGTCGTCGTAGATGTCGTCGGGCTTCTTTTGAGCAGTCTTTCAGTTGGAGCAATTTGATTTGTGGAGGGCTAGCGAATCAGTGAAGCCCGGAAGTGAGGCGGGTAGCACAAACAGCTAACAACAGTTAGCCATCGTTTTAATGTGTTTGTTTGTTTCGTTCAGCGAGTACTCACATGCATCAACCCTTGTTGACTGCCTCCATCCTCGACACTCTGCTAAAAATGGTGCTCTTTATGGTCCATAAATATAAATACGTATTTCTATCTATGTTTATGGTCTAGAGAGCCGTCCCATCATTTCCGGCTTCCGTATTTTTTCGGGCCACAATACAGATTAGCGCCGCCTGCTGTTACGGACACATTATGTCCCGCGCAAGCGCAGAGCGTACGGGAAGTCAGCAGTCGGTTTGGTGTGTTCTTTGCACTTTTTCGGCCGCGATGGGAAGACTGGAGCTCCCTGAATCGGCAGTCTCCATTTTCGGGTAGTCGGACTGGTGTGTCCTGGCCTTTAGACAATCCAACAAACACTCGATTTGAAGCACACTGAAGCTCATCATGCTATAGATTTAACTTCAATGTATAAAACATGGTAAGATGACATACAACACTGCAGTGAGTTGAAATTACAAAAAAACATTTTGTTTGCTGCACACTATTTACCTTTGGTGTTTTATTCTCTACTTGGCACTAATTAGTTGTTCCTCAGAGATTAGTCTGATACAATGGTGAATTTGTTAACTGTTCCCATTGCTGCTGTGATGTTTGTCACATTTTCAATCAAAAGAACATCCAGTGGAACAAAATAGGCAACTATGAGCCAAATGAGCAGCATTCCCAGGGAGCTATTTGCAGTTTATTCCTCTTTTGTGTACTTTTATAACCAACATCTAACAGCCTTACAATTAATTCACAGTTCTGTGTCATGGAGCATGCTCTCTCTCCCATCTTTAACCGTCATTACCTTTTCAAGTATGTCTCACAAAGTTCTGCCCTGCATGCGTTGGTGTTTTTCTAAATGTCAAATGTTGAGCTTTCAACCCAACAGGCGGGAAACACGCAGACCTCATGAACTGTGTTTGAGGCCATATTCTGACTACTGGTTTGTTTACCTGGTGGATATCTCTCCTCATTTTAAAGTCTGAACTGACTTTTTTATCCTGTGTGGAAGACATTTATTTTATATCCCTTTCACCGTTCTCTCTTTCAACTTCTAAAGGGAGGAGGGGGATCCTGTCAGGGGAATCAGTCTACAGGACCAAAGGGATCGGTGCGGATGACATTGCATGCTATCGCTCACCCACTCATCCCCGCTCTGCGCCTGATGGTATAAGCCCTGCCATGATGGGAGGAGTGCGTGACAAGATGGAGAAGACTAGTGATGGGGTCTCTCCATCACTGCCGGTGCCCTGTCAGCACAGTCTCAACCACTTTTTTTTCCACCCCTCAAAACTGCTTATACCAGGAGTTCAATCTCTTTTTTATATTCTCCGTCTGCAGACGTCCATCCCTTTGATGTAAATGAGAAAGCAGTTATTAGGGTGATCATTCAGAACTGATAAAACCGGACCACCTCGTGGGATTTCTCAGTGGGGGGTACGGAGGAGTGAAGGACTGTTGATAATTCAAATAACCTTGAATTATTAAGCACTGAGTTGGGTGCAGCAGCCGGCCTCATCTTCCGATCCTATATCAAATTTACTGTTTAATTTTGTTTTTAACTTTTTATCCTCTCTATTATCCTCTTGATTTTGAAAGTGTTTTTTCAAGAATCACAAAACTACTCCCTGTTTCACACATAAAAACTTAATGTCTGCTGTTAAGATATCTTTTTTTCGCACCCCTCCTGGAAAGAACCTTCAACAGCTGTGTAAGCTATGAATTTTTATATTGAGAGCCGAGTTGGTTTTAAAAAGAAAATGAGAAATATTGTATTTAATGTGAAGCAACCTGCTGATGGCACGGTCCAAAGTAATCAGAGGGCAGTCTTTGCTGTTTATGGGCAGCAGTCCATGGGCACCAGCTGAATACTAAAAGCTAACTAAAATCAGAGGTGGTGGCAGGCCAGAGGCCACAAAGCAGCACAAGTAGCAGCTGTGTTGTGCTCTGTCGCACCACAAAGATCCACAGAGCCACTAACTGCAATCCCAAATCTCGCAACTGTCACTACAGAGCACTGTGTGTCCCTTTGTACTGCCATTTCTCTACATTATAGCCACCCACAGACGGCAGAAAAGTGGAACAACACTCTGCTGCTGATTGTTCACGTGTATTGGCTCGGACAAAAAGCTACCTCTACAGGAATCAAAGGCACATCAAAAGAGCCAACAAGAGCATGCCAAGCCTAAAAATAGAGTTGAAACACAAAGTAAACCTGCATGAATATTGCTGTAGCACACACTCACATAAAATATAGCTCTACAAAACCTATGCAGGGAAATATTTGAGGACAACTTTTTTGCCTCCATGTTAATAATAAGACAAAGAACTGAATGAAAATCATTTGAAAATTAAGTAACACATGGGATATTTCTGATGAGTAATGTTATTCTATTGATAAGTCAAATGTTCATTTGGTCTCTGCTAGTAATATATAGCTAACATTATGGATTGTATGAACAATTCATCTATAATCATCCAATACATTTATGTATTCATGTACGCTCTTGTTGGTATACAGTATTATGTTAACAGAGTTCCAACAATGAATATATTATGTTAGATGCTTTTTTGCTAAAGATTAGCTTAGATTTGGATTGGAAATTCATTCATAGCTTCTGGTAATGTTAGCAAGCCTTCACAAGCTCCAGTGGAAAGACAGTGTTGTACATGACTGGATTTATTCTTTTGCAGTGGGTATAAAACACAATGCATGACTCCTCCATTAACTTTGCTATGTTCAGATCTTAATATATGTAGGGCTGACGAACGGTAACGAATCAATAAACAGCATGGATATGACTATGTGCTGGCACTTCACACAAGCACACACAGATCAAGGTTTACAACTCCTGTCTACTCCAAGGAATTCATTCTTCATGCCTGCACCTGGCGACGCCCACTTACTCACCCTGCAGCTCTTCTCCCATCAACCCAACAGTATTTAAACGATTCAGTTAATTCAATCAGTGACAGGGGGTTCACCTCTGACTTGCCAACTTTACAAGGTGAACCTCTCTTAGTAGAGCTGCTAACCTGCCAACCAATACAGTTACCCACACAGTAATTCTCTCAAGGGGGGCATAAATGTGTTTCCAGGGACAGGTCATGTCAAATATATCAGCAAATAATGCCCACCTGTAGCTAATCGTGGCATACAAGCACTGACTACCAGCACTACAGGAATGCACAATGCCTTCCGTTGTCAAAAGTTCTGAAGGGTACCAAAATAACCAAACCATACCTTTTTTGGTAACGCTTTGTTGGGGTACCGGGACCGGTAGCGGTCCCAAGAAGGTGGAGTTACACACACTGCAATAAATCGATTGCCAAGTAAGGGCACTGGAAATGCAAGCCAGATATAGGGTTACTGTTTCGTACCAAACGGAATTGCTCAGTGGAAACAAGGCTAAAGCTACACTGACTAATTGTAAGTACATTGAATGGCAATGCATTAAAGAGTGAAAGCCACCCTATGCACATGGACCATTCTTCCGTCTAGACTAATAGCCTTAATGCTGAGAAGACCACAAGAAAATGCACATTTAAATCAAAAACATAAAAACATTTCTGTTAAGTGCAACAGTTACTGAAGGTTAGCCACAAGAAGTTACATCTTCCTTTATGATGGATGACGATATCTTCATACTGTAAATACAAATGCAACGCAGGTTGGTATTAACATGAGGGCAGGTGGGCTTCAATCACCTTTGTTTGCCTCTAATTTGTAGGGAAACACCATCACTTCATATGCAAATGTGCACTTCTTTGATGTTTAAATGTACAAAAGGCCTGTGTAGTCTTACACATAGTATGCAGATTTATTCATTAATGCGATTTAGAACGTGAATACAGACAGAGTGGTGTACTTTTAAAGTAGATAATGCAAAATAAGTATTGCATTGGTTGCTGAAAGGGAAGTATGAGAATGGTGGAAACAAAGAGAAAATTCCCTGGTTGTGAGGTGGATTATGGTCTCCAGGGAAACATAAGGCCTCAGGCCGTAGGCTAATGAAACTAGGTTTTAACAGTGATAGATTTGTGTAGGTACAGTGCTTATTCAGCTATTTCAGGACCAGTAAAGGAAAGAGTAAAAATCACTGAATTTTTTTTTAACAAACAAAAATAACAAGATAGTAGAACATTATGATTAGGTCAGTCCGTTCCCATCTTAAACCTTTGTTGTCTTCAGGCAAAATAAGTATGTTACAGACCAGTATGCTCAGCTCTCACTGTAAGTGGTGTCATACAGAAAAGTGAGAGTATGGCAGGTGAAGGACAACAGTTTTATGAAGTCAGTTTTATTTGGACAGACAAAAGCTCCCACATTCAACTTCCTTGAAGGAGAGGGACACCTGCACTGGGCTGATTAAAAGGTATTATATGCTCTCATTATTTGTTTCCTTAAGACAGGCTGCATCTCGTCAAGGCCACCTCCTCTGATGGATGCTATTTGCATTTCTTCCGCCCTCTATTTGTGTGATTGTGGCAGCATGGTGAGCTGGAGATATTCGACACCTGTGACTGCTCAAACAATGTGAGAAGAGGAGATGGGGATGATGCAACTGCAGGGGCATGCCACTTAATAGCCAGGGTCTTGCTAGAAAATTATATGAAAAAATAAGCATAAGGAGTAAGAGACTTACAACTTTTGTTACCAGCCACTTTGATTATTACATTTCATTTAGCAGGCACTTTTATCCAAAGCGACTTCCGACGTGCATTCAACCATGAAGATATACCCTGTGTTCCAATCCCCATACTTCCCTACTATTTAGTATGCCAGAAAAAGATTTAGGATGTCCCAATGCATGCACATCAATTGTAGTATGCTGAAAATACACAAATGACCCAGTAACTCCAATAGCATGTTGGAGTATTAGTCTTTATTCTTGACATTTCTCGACATAAAAAAAAAAAAATCCTTATTTGATTTTTTTCTGTCTCCTGTGGCCCTAAAACTCTTCTGTACTTTAGTATGTTGTATAGTAAAAAGAAAAATTATGTGATTTGGAACGCAGGGATAATGTCGGAACAGCAAGAAATCAACTGTTTTGAATCCGCACTTCAGTGCTCTGGTAATTCACTGGTTTGCTCATCAAGACTACAAAACAACAGTTATTCCTGTCTTTGGATGTTGAAAGTAGGACAGTGAACGGCTGAGCAGTAGTTGAAGTACAGTATGTCCTTCCCCCATGGTAAAGGTTTGGGCAGTGATGGTATTGATTATCTCTGAGTTTACCTGGCTTCTATCTGTGATAGAGAGATTGCTATCCTTGCTGCTATTACTGCTCCCCGCCTATGCAGCGGCCTTGATCTCCGTTGGCCTTATTTACAGTGTGGATAATGTGTGTATGATTTGGTTACCAAGACAAGATTAGCACAAACAGTTACCTGCTCACAGAACAGGTGGCAGAGTTGAACAGGCTGTACTTATGCCTTGTTTCCACCGAGTAGAGCGGGTCGGGTTGGAGCGGGTTCGATACGGTTATTTTGGCTTTCCATATGCCAAAAGCTGGGTAGAGTACAGATATAAGGAAGCCTAACCGCTCTAAGCTGCTCCTATTTTCGGTACTCTCCCGTTGGGGTACCAGCCGCCTGAAAGGGTGCCGAAAAGGTGGAGCAGTCACTGCTGTCCGTTGATTGGTCGAAAGAATCATTTCCGCCGTGTGTAGTCACCTCGGCAAGAGAGTCTTGTGTTTTGGCGAAAAATGTGAGCGCAGCACTGTTTATTGTGTGGTATTTTTCCTCGCCATTAAATTAATCAGTGGGCTACACTCACGGACCTATAAAGGCTAGGTTACACTGTGTCCCACTGCTACGATGTCACGTAGCTGCCGCAGATAGCGCTGTTCGCTCAGTGTCTCTGTCGGCTTGCACCGAGCCGTCTCTAAGCATTTACCGTTGTAATACACTCACAACATGGGGGGAATAAATAAAGAAGTGGCTGGTTTGACCAAGCAAAAGCAAGACCACAGTTGGCTTGACCACAGTTGTTCCACAGCCCGATAATTTGACCCATATTCTGGCGGCGGCTATCGCAGTCCAGCCTAAATCCCACCCTACAAGTAAAGGGTAGGGTCGGTGGTGGAAACACCACAAGATTCTTAAAAGCGAGCTGTCCTGCTCTGAGCTTTACACACGTAGGAATTTAAAGGGTCAGGTCACCGTCACACCATATTTAAATATATCAAGTAAATCAAGTTTTTATTTTTTATTTAAATCCCATGGGTTCTCACTTAACAACTGTGGCACCTACCCATGCAGAGAGTTTTGAGGAATCCACCCCAAAAGTTGAGTGATTTGTTGTGTCTGTGGCATTAAAGCAGCTCCGAGTAACATTTAAATATATTTTAAACAGCCTCATGTTTCCTCACAATCATAAATTACCTTTAACAGCAAACGAGACCATCAGTGCAAAGAATTATGTTTTTATATAGTTTTTATTACTGTGTTTGGTCTGGTCGCACACCCAGTCCGATTTTCGGTTCACGCGTGCATGCTCTATGGTCACATATCCGTATTGGTCGCAGATTTCAGTGTGGCGCTGCAACGCGATTTGAGAAGCCTATCCCTCCAGGTGAGGGAAGGGGAGCGGGAGCCTTTGTTTGAGACAGTTATTTGTCGTCATAATGACTGATAACGGGGCTGAACCATCAAAGAAAAAAAAAGAAAATGCAATGAAGAAAAGCTAAAAGGGAGAGTGATAGGTGGGCGGGAGGGCGTTGCCAAGCAACGTATACACAATTTCACGGTAGCAAACTAGACTGCAGTGTTTACTCCTAAATGAATGAGCGGTAGCCTACTAAAACACAGTTTACTTTGCCTCACCAGCATCATCAGATGACCATTATTCATCTGAAATAGTCATTATTCACAACAACATAAACACATTACCTCATCATGATCCATACTAACGTCTCTCGTTCATTCGCTTTGTGTGAGGACACGCAATCTTTCAGCTCCGTGAGAGAGAGTAGTTAGGTGACACTGCTGCATCAACTCATTGCAATCAGGTGTGTGTAGCACTGACTGGCATTAGTTGATGCTGTGTCACTAACCACTCTCACGGAGCCGAAAAGAGTCCGGTGCCCTCACACTTTCAACACACGGACATGCACTATATTGCTTCCTGATCATTTGAATCTCGCAGGCCCGGCACGAGCTAGAAAACAGCTTCACGACAGCTGGCGTAGTAAAAATTCTACCGCTTTTGTCCAAAGGGGTCACCAACGTGCCATGTTACTCGTAGTGGCTTTAAGGGAAAATTATATTTAGTCAATTCAACAACAACTCTGGATATACTTTTTTTCGAGAGAAAATTCATAAAGTACACCTCTCAGACTCCACTAGTTACATAACAAGACAAATTTGGGAAAGTGTTTGAGTTGAGGAGAGGTGCACCATATTGTCACCCTCTTAAAATAATGGCCTAAGTCATATTTTCAAGTTGTTCAGAAAACAGAAAAAACTGAACCATATATAGAGTATATGATATTTATGAATCATTTCAAACAAAAAGGTTATGACAATAGATGACTATTGATATACAAATAAGGATGTCAGTCAATTGTGTAACATGAGAGGATAAAATGACTTAGGCCAATTTATGAACATACCTTTGCGATTTACGCAATTTTTAACCTGACTTGGGCCAAATTAATTCTGGGATAAGTGAGGCAAAACATTGCATTTCTTTTTTTCCCCAACTACTGTAACATACCATGAGGAAGGGTATGCCACAAACATTTGAATATGCTAGTGGAGCACACATAGACTCATGAGACAGAGGGAAGTTTGGCTGTGAATGGCACCATTAATCCACTCTACCGACGCAAGACTACAGACCCGGCACCCCACAGCTCTCATGATATTCAACGGAGACTTCAATCATGTCTCCCTCTCCAAAACTCTGACCAGCTTCACACAGTATGTGAAATGTAAAACCAGAGGAAATAAAATCCTGGACTTGCTTTATGCCAATGTGAGGGAGGCATACAGCTCCTCTTCCCTCCCTCCCCTTGGCCAGTCTGACCACAACCAGATACACCTTACACCTGTGTACAAGCCTGTAGTAAGCAATCAGCCGGCTACCACCAGGACTGTGAAGGTGTGGTCTAGAGAGGCTGAGGAGGCCCTGCAGGACTGCTGCCAGAGTACAGACTGGGATCTGTTACTGGAGGACCACGCAGAGGACATTGAGGGACTCTCCCATTGCATTACAGATTACATCAGGCTCTGTGAGGACAGCGTTGTAACCATCAAGAAGGTCCGCTGTTTTCCTAACAACAAACCCTGGATCAATAAGAACATTAAAAACCTACTCAACAGGAAGAAGAGGGCTTTCATGGCAGGAGACAGAGAGGGGGTAAAATCAGTTCAGAAGGAACTGAGAAGGGAACTAAAGGCGGCCAAAACATGCTATAAGGAGAGGCTGGAGGGCAAGCTCGAAAGGAACAGTGCCAAGGAGGTTGAGATGGGATGAAGAAGATCACGGGACACAAACTGCCAGGTCCAGCTGTGGCGGGCGTACATGAACGTGCTAATGAGCTGAACCTATTTTTCAACAGGTTTGACTCAAATCCCTGCCCCAGTGAGCTCAGCAGGTCAGTCTGTGCCCCCTCCTCCACCTCCCCTCCCTCCCCTACTTCCCCTCCCTCTCCCCCTGTCTTTCCCCCTCCTCCCCCCCTTGTTACCAGTCTTGTCATCACATCAAGCCAGGTGAGGCGGAAGCTATCAAAGCTCCAGAGGAATAAGGCAATGGGTCCGGACAACATCAATCTCAAGGTGCTTAAAGCGTGTGCCGGACAGCTTGCTGGAGTGTTCCAACACCTCTTCAACCTCTCCCTGAGGCTGAAGAAGGTGCCCCAGCTGTGGAAGACCTCCTGCATTGTTCCGGTGCCTAAGATAGCTCGCCCCAGCTCTCCCAACAATTACAGGCCAGTGGTGCTGATCTCACACATCATGAAGACCTTCGAAAGACTCGTTCTACATCACCTTAAGCCCCAGATGTGTGACTCCATGGACCCACTGCAGTTCGCGTACCAGGCCCAACTCAGCGTGGACAGCGCCATCATTTACCTGCTACACAGGGCTTACTCACACCTGGAGAAGCCGGAGAGCTCAGTGAGAGTCATGTTCTTCGACTTCTCCAGTGCGTTCAATACCATCCAGCCTACCCTGCTTGAGAAGAAGCTCTCAGCAATGCAGGTACACCCCCGACATGGTGGCCTGGATTGGTGACTACCTTTCCAGCAAGCCACAGTACGTGCGGCTGCAGAGCGGCCTGTCAGATGTTGTGATGAGCAACACTGGCGCATCCCAAGGAACAGTACTTTCACCCTTCCTCTTTACCATCTACACCTCTGACTTCAGCTTCAACTCTGGAACTTGCCATCTCCAGAAATTCTCAGACGACTCTTCCATCGTGGGCTGCATCAGGGAGGACGGGTACAGAGGTGTGGTGGAGGACGTCAGATGGGCAGAGGAGAATCACCTCCAACTCAACATCGGCAAGACCAAGGGGCTGGTGGTGGACTTCCGCCGGAAGAGGAAGCCCCCAACCCCTAGTACCATCCAGGGGGTTGAAATAGAGACGGTGGATTCGTATAAATTCCTTGGAGTACACATCAACAATAAACTGGACTGGTCAGACAACACAGAGGCCCTCTACCGGAAGAGTCAGAGCAAACTCTTCTTCGTCAGGAGGCTCAGGTCGTTTGACGTGTGTGGCAGGCTACTAAGGACATTTTTTCAGTCTGTGGTAGCCAGCACGCTGTTCTTCGCTGGGGCATGCTGGGGAGGAGGCATCAAGGCTGGGGAGTCAAACAGAGTCAACAAGCTGGTGAGGAAGGCCAGCTCGGTTGTGGGACTTGAACTGGACAGTCTGGAGGTGGAGAGGAGGATGATCTTATCTTATCTTATATTTTCTTATCTTATTAATGCACACAATAAGGGTGCATTAATTAATGGTTATTTAATACTTAATAAGCATTAATCAATGCTAAGTTAATGTTTTATAAGCATCAACTTAGCATTGAAGGTGGGTTAAGCTGATCGTCTTTGTTAAAATTCCCTAGTCTAGGTGTATTAACAAGATTTGTCAGTGCTCACACAGTATGGACCGGTAGCAGATTGGGAGGAGATATTCACTGATGTTGACAAAGTGATTTGTCAACAAACATTCTCAATAATCATTTACCACACATTTTACTTAACTGCTTAACTAAGATATTAAGCATGAACTAAGCATTACGTGAATAATCATGGTAATTAAACATAAACTTACTGTTAATGCTGATTAACCCCCAACCCTAAACCTTATTGTAAATGTTTACCATATTTGGTTTTAATTTCATATAAAATATATTTTTTTACAAACCACCGCCATTTTGAAAAGCTTATAAAATTGCCTAAGTCACTCCGTCTAGTGACTTAGGCTAAATAAAATGGCCTAATTCACACTCTTGACATAGGCCATTACACTAAAGGGGTGATATCTCATGATCTGTTCAACTGAGGATGCTGAGAGTGTTACCAGAGGTGGCCAGCATCACAAGGAGCTGATTTAGGCAAGAAAATCATTTTGGCAAAAAAGTGACTTAGGCCATTATTTTAAGAGGGTGACGATATGCAAATTAATTGCAGTAACTGGTAAACTGCCAGTCTTTAAGGCTTCCTTCTTGTTATCTTTATACTCATGGTAGCAGCTGTGTTACCAACTCAACATAACTGGCGTATGCAGTTTAATTGAATTGGTCTTTTAATTTCATTTATGCCATGCAGCACCTTTAAATGAATCAATTAGTCCATAAAGTGAAAAATATCAATATATTAATGCTTTAGACTTTTCCATTTAAACTGTAATATTTTCATTACGGAGTGGCAGCTGAGACATGCTAAGAAAGATGAGATACAGTCAACCAGATTCCGGTGGGGCGTTGTGACAGCAGTAGCATGATTGAGGTTGCACTCAAAAAAATAACTCATTGGATGAACTAAATTAAATTGTGAGCAGAATTTCCATCCAATACATTTATGTTAACCCAACCTAAAACAAGTCCATCGATTCAATATAATGTATTTGAGTTCATCCAACACATTTTTTTTGTTGGTCCAGCTGAAACTAAATTCATCTATCTGATGAAATGAAATTGAGTTAACTCTACATAGTTGTGTCAAATAGAGCTAAACTAAAGTAATTATAATTAATTATATAAGCAGTTAAACTAAATTGTGTTTGTTCAACCTAAAAATATTATTATTATTATTAGTTGGAAATTAATTATTCAAAAATCCCCCTCCCATTCCACCCCTGAGACAATACCTGTTTGAGGTGCTTTTATTTAATAGTGTAACCCAACAGTGCAGCTACTCAACATGTACACACTACATACCGTCTACATAACGATCGATTGTGTATCAAGAATTTAGAAAAACTTCTGTCTCGTTTGAAAAGACAATGCATTGTGGGGCGGTTGAGTAAAGTAACCTATAGACAAATTCTTCCCAAAAGTAAGTACTCATCCAGGCATGTCTTGCATACACAAACTCGCATACACAACCACAACATACTTAACTTGACATCAAAATTAGTGTGAGTAGGACGTTAGTAAGGCTTTTCGAACACAGCCACAGTTTTACAGTTAAATTCAAAGAATGCACGCAAACATTGGAGCTCCAAAGTTGAGAACAATTGTAAGTGCTCCTAGAGAAAGTATGCTCTGAGGACCTTTTGTGAACAATTTGGACTACAATAAAAGTTAAATAAGTAAATGTATATTTTTAAAACGCTTAAGTTTGATTATGTTTTTAGGTAAGGAAAAGTAGCTCAATTGGAAAAGGTCTTCAGCGTTATTTAGGATCACTTTTTATATTGATTTGAAAGCGTTTGGTATGCAGGGTCTGCTGAACAGTACATACTTAGATACATGTAGTATTCACTTATGCATATTACAATAGATTGTTTTCTATGAGTCTTTGTTCCTCCAGGGTTCATTAGTTAATATTGTAAACATTTGTCACAGTGACTAGTTTTTTTCATTGAAGTACTAAAGTTGCAACCCGGAAGCCTTAAATGAGAGAAATGAACACAACAGAATCAGCATGTGCTAGACCTCAATTGTTACTTTAGCTGAGGGAACCCAAGAACAGGGGCCAGCAACTAAAGGGGATATATGGAGGCTTCATTACCTATCCTTAATTTTTAAATGTGTGGATATGAATATTGTTATAAGTACAAGTCAATAATAAAACTGCATAAACATTTCTGAAAATACTGTCCATTTCGAAATTCCACAGGCAACTGTTCTAGGCAGCTAAACACCAGGGACGAGCAATCTAGTATTTATGGCTCAAAAGCTCAGTTAATACAAAAAAGAAAAAAAAAAAACCTCTCAGTCCCAGTGTTATTTGTAACCCATTCCTCCTTTCAAATGAACAGCTTGATTTTCAACTGCTGTATTTTGGTGTTGAGTCTGTGTCCATCCAGATTCATGAGGATTTCGTGGACAAACTCAAATGTGTATTTCAGGTTGTCAGGGAAAGTAAGATCCAGAGCAAAGATAAGCCCAAACAGTAAGATGAAAGCCATTGTAGCACTTCAAACATCGGTGAGGACTTTCACGCATTCAATGACGACACAGTATATTGTTTTGATATACCACATGACAACCTGTCCAGACTCAACGTTGTGAGTTGAGTATGCCTACATAAAACCAAGTAGAAGTGCTCTCTGAATGCATGACGATCGCCCTGCAGGATTGATCCTATCAGGTGTTTGTAAAGGACAGTGCCGTCCTTTCTTTGCCCTCGTAGTATGCAAAGGCACGCAATGCCCGGTGTCATCTCCCAATTGTGCTTACTGTCTCTGTGTTCTGCTTGCCTCAGCAAATCAACGTGGGTTTTTCAAGGAGACACACGCTCCAGCCCTTTCCACAGAGAACTTTTCCCCCCAACACTCTGGCTGTGAGGCAAACTTCTTGTTTTTTTTTTCGATGGCACCGTGCCCTCGTTTCTCTTAGCTCCTCGGAAGAATGCATGCACACGCCTGAGCAGAAATATACTGCTCCCTCCCTTCCACGTGGGAATCTCATGGTTACAGTGAGTAATGTGTTGTGTCCTTGTCCAAGCTGGGAATACTAGACAAATACGGTGCAGTCAAAAGAAGTGATATATTGCAGCAGTTAAATAAAGTTAACTGTTTGAATCAGAAGGGGAGCATATATCCAATATACTGTAAATCTCTCTGGGGTGAGCTATAGGTCTTCATTAATCACTACAGATCTCTGGAGTACTATATACAGTATGAACAGTAATCTGAATAGAGTGTGTGGTTATTTCACTATAGCTGAGAGTTACAGCTCTGGATAGGTCTGAACTAGTCTGAGGTCTAGATATAGATAAGTTAAACCCTTTTGATTATGTGAATTTGAGTGCAAATTAACATTACATAACAGCCTTACATAGAGATGAGATGTTACTAAATATTAACGCTCAGTAACTGACCTGTGTAATTGCCGGGTATGGGAAAGTGACACAACTTCAGTAGCGGCCTTAGCTGTGTTTCAACCCATTCAATTGAATGGGGCCCCATCCTCTATGTGTAAATTCTATACTGTTCATAAAAAGTAGCTATCCACCCTGTATCTGTTGAAATGAGTCTCTCCATCATAGAACATGAGTTTGCAGACCAATCTACTGTTTTTACAGTTGCAGAGTAAAGAGTGCTGCCTGCTTAAGAAAAATCTGAAAAATATTGTTCCTTCTGCATCTCAGGATTTGATATAGCCTCTACATTTCCCCTCAAAGTGCACCAGATTGATGCATTTTAATTCAAAAGGCACACATTTTCTTCCGGGGGGGATGCCCCCAGACCCCCAACAAGGACCAGGGTCCCTCCCACAGTATCCCTAAATCCTTTGAGAAACACTGACTTCCAGTGGCGTGCACAGCCATTTTTGGGGGCAGGTGCTCAGTGCAAAAAAAGGGCACAATATATTCTATCGATGAATGACCAAATCATTTTGAGGGTACTTGTACAAAATCCCCCCCTGGCCTAATGACTTTTAATACCCGGCCACACATACAGAAGAAGAAAAATTTGAACCTTTTAAAGTAAAATTCATCAATCTGGTGCACTTTGAGAAGAAAGCTAAGGCTAAATCACCTGTGTCAATGTGGGCTATTTAGTACTATTTTCTGGAATAATTTGGAGACACAGAATTACCAAAAAGCAGAAAGAAAAAAATGTACATGTTTGAAGAAAAAAACAGTCATCTTTGGATTTTTTAAAATAATCCCTTATCCCGAATTCTGTCTTTGAAGTCTTCATTAGGCCCCTGATCTCTGTACTAATAATATCCTATTAAGGTAAATACAAGATTACTGCAAGTCTTGTAACATAGAAATAACTTATGGTTGGGACAAAATAATATAGCTTATATAGCTTCATGAATGATTTAGTACCACCAACCCACTTTGCGTAGTTAAAATAAAATGTGTGGACAGCTTTTAAGATATTTCAATAACATTTGAGGAACAGTTCAACATTACAATTTGAGCTTTAAAAGGCCCTGAACAGTTAACATGACTCTGGTCTTGACTCTGACCTTTCATCTTCATCTTCCTCCTTGCTGCTGGTGATGCTTTCATCCAGGAGAGCAGAGAGCTGCTCCCTTGGGCTGCCTGCTGTAGCTCCCTTTCTTTTTCCTTTTTAACCTCTCCTTTCTAGGCATTATACTGCAATGTGTAAATAAAAAGAGACCAACCAACCATATGAATAAGACTGCTTGGTTACATAAATAAACTTGACTTGACTTGACTTGACTTGACATTACAGCCAGGCACAAGGCTACTTTTTCTGCAGGCAATTGGGAATTGCCTGTTTGTCATTTAGCAAATAAATTACTGCAAGTGAAGTGTTAATTATATAGCCTAAAGTAAACCCAAACAACACTAAATATTCAGCATACTGATCGATTCACATGCTGTACCAATGTCAAACTCCGCCGACATTAGTTGTGTTCATCACGTCATATCTATTTTTTGGGGGGGCTAGCTTGTTAAGCAGGACAGTCGGCTAATTTATGCCCAGCTGTGTGGCGCTGCATGATAGAGGCTACTTTATAACAGAGACAAATAAATGCAAGTTATAGCTTGGCAACTGAGGCTTAGGGGGCAAACAATACACTCTTGACTCCATTCATGTATGTGTTACCTCGCTGGTGGGGCAGGGCAGGCCGGGGAGTAGGTGTCTGTGTGCAGCAGCTGTGAACTGCTGCAGCAACGCGCCTCCATTTGTGTCCACTCTGCGCGTTCACGTTGACAAAGGAAGTGTGTGCGGAGGAGGAGGAGGAGGAGGAGGAGGAGGAGGGGGAGCATATTTATTGGGGCATTATTGTCAAACGTTTTTAATCGTTGAGCATTTATAGATGATAATGTCGGCATGAGCCACATACACTATTATTATTATTATTTTTTCAAAAGGGCACTTGATTGGGCCAGGGGAAAAGGGCAGGTGCTTCAGCACCACTTCAGGTCTACCTGTGCACGCCACTGTTAACAGCTTTAGTGCAGAAAACATTGTTGTGTATATTTCTTGGGCACAGTGCACCCTTGCATAAATAGCCACAGTTCAACCATTAAAGTTGAAATGATAATGTCTTAAAAAATGTTTTACAAGAGCCTCCACCTATACTGAGTACAGTCATGGGGCACACATGAAACAGAAAAGCAAAAAGCATAGCCCATTGTAATCCATGCAGCACTCAGCCTTTTTAATGGTCCAGAGTGCCCATGCCTCCTCGCTATTTTTATTTGGACAATGTGATGAGCTCCACTGTTAAAGAGGAGACGATCAACAGGGTCCAATTGAAGGTTACCGCACACAGATTGCTTATATACTCAACAAAAATATAAACGCAACACTTTTGTTTTTGCTCCTATTTTTCATGAGATGGACTTAAAGATCTAAAATTAAAAAAAAAAAAAAAAA
This sequence comes from Hyperoplus immaculatus, assembly GCA_949357725.1. Classification (NCBI taxonomy): domain Eukaryota; kingdom Metazoa; phylum Chordata; class Actinopteri; order Uranoscopiformes; family Ammodytidae; genus Hyperoplus; species Hyperoplus immaculatus. Next base: position 15,218,167 of record OX442350.1, on the reverse strand, counting down.
AAAAACGAATTTTCAGATTTTTTATTTTTATTTTTTTTTCAAAAGGGCACTTGATTGGGCCAGGGGAAAAGGGCAGGTGCTTCAGCACCACTTCAGGTCTACCTGTGCACGCCACTGCTGACTTCCTTAATATGTTTTTACCATTAATTGTATAAGTGCGGAAACGTCAGTGTACCTGACTGGATAGGTAGGAGTGGGGGGAGGGGGGGGCCTTTAAGAGTCTGCACCCAGTCATCTCATAAACCGTCTACGAACCAACTGGATTCTACAATCTGTTTTCCTTTTGCGGGCAGCATGGACAGCATTAGGACACACTAGGTCTTGAAAGGGGCCCCCAGATCGTTAAGGCCGCCCCTGCACAATTTATGGTAGCTTATGTGGGAAGAGTAAGAATGGATACATGGTTAACATACAGTGGTGGGCCGTCAGGGCCAGCAGGGCCTTCTCTGTTGGCCCTGTCAAAATCCAAATAATATATATTTTTGTTGTTGTTTAAAATTATATTAATTTGTGTTTAAATGTGTCTGAATTTAATAAAAAAAATGTCAGTACATTACAAAAATAATAAAACTTTTTTTGCAATATAGTTATTTTTTGTGAGACTGAGCTGGATTTCCCAGGCATATCTCATCTAAACGCATCACAGCTATGTGGAGCAGCAGGACCTGCACTAGAAGTATAGAGCTGTTAAGCGGAAGTGGCGGAATTACGGGGCATGGGACCTATCGGCTGAAAAAAAATGAATGGGAGTCTATGGAAAGTAATCTACTATTTTCTGGTCCCAGTCATTAAATGCCTTGGATTACATATATGTTTTGTATGGGTCTAAATGATCATTTTTCATGTGAAGAGTTTGACGGTATGTTGTATGATTATTCGTCTAACGGCTTTTGAAAAAATGTTACGAGAACAACTACAAGTCTTGTCGCCTCTGTGACGTCACCTCAACACATTGCCTCCACTTCTCGACTGACAGTGCAAATGCTAATGCTAATGGCTGGCGTGGACAACGCCAACAATCTCCCCACTCGAGAAATTGAAACTCTCCACATGTCCACTTGTGTAGTGGTTTTCGCCACGCTGAAGACTTTTGTCTTGTCATTGAAAGAAGGCGGTAAAGTGCATTAAAGACACAGCCATGTTTCTGAGCTAAGCGGGTGCCAGTGGTGGTGACGTATATCATAAGTGTCAAGAGCAGCGAAGAGCTGTAGTCCACAAAAGCGCTCTGCACAAAACCTGACCGTATCCAGCTTCTACTTGCTAAATGGTTCCATTCTTTGCACGAAAAAATACCATCTAAATCCATACAAAACATATGTGTAATCGAAGGCATTTCATGACTGGGACCAGAAAATAATACATTTCTTTCCATTGACTACCGTTGTAATTTTTCGAGCCGATAGGTCCCATGCCCCGGAAGTAAGGGACTTCCGCTTAACAGCTCTATAGAGACAGTGCATGGCGCGTCATAATCTGAGGCCACGCCCATCGTGGGGGAAAACAATACACAGCGCTCCATCCACTTTATATTGAATGACACCCGTATTCGGCAAACAAACTTAATAAAAACGTAATACGACATGCCTTTCACAAATACACGTTACTTTCTTTAAAGCCACGACTCTTGTCTGTCTATACGAGCTGTTTTGGTGAAAAAGTATTGAGTAATTTTCAATATCGAGACAAAACTCTTAACTAATGTATGCTGAATGCTAGGCTAATGTTAGCCTTCTGCTGTAGGCTAACCCTCACGGACGGGAAAAAACACCTCAATATTGAAAATTACTCGATAATTTTTCACAAAAACAGCTTGTATGGACAGACAAGAGTCGTAAGTAACGTTTTTTTGTTAAATGGATGTTCGATTACGTTTTAATTAAGTTTGTTTGCAGAAGACAGGTCTCCTTCAATACAAAGTGAATGGAACGGTTTTCAACGGTTTCCCCCACGATGGGTCCGACCCGGTCCGACCGGACAAAAACACCTCAATATTGAAAACTACTCAATTATGTTTCACAAAAACAGCTCATATAGACAAACAAGAGTCGTGGCTTTCAAGAAAGTAACGTTTTTTTCTTAAATGGATGTTTGATTACATTTTAATTAAGTTTGTTTGCAGAAGACAGTTCTCCTTCAATACAAAGTGGATGGAGCGCTGTTCAATGTTTTCCCCCACGATGGGCGTGGCCATGGGCGTGGCCTATTCCATGCACTGTCTCTATTGCTGGCCTTTCATTGAAGCTGCCGTCTCCTATTGGATAATAACGCTGACTGACGTGTCTCATCAGCCAATCAGATTTTGATGTGTAGTGACAGCCCGCCCCAAGGCCCAGCGATATCTCAGCCGCTAGCCCCCCGTGATGTCATCAGTGAAGTTTGAAACTTCGGCGCGCGCACTATTAGCATTGTGATGATGTGAGTGAACTACTATGGCCATCGCTTTCATACGACCTACTGCTCCCGCTGCCGATCTAGCGTGGCTATTTAAAGGTGATCGTTTAACATAGTTTAGATATAATTTCGACAGGAATACTACACATAAGCTGGATGGGCTGACAACGTTTTTTTGCGGCACTTCACTGACTGTAACTACGACGCTATGACTGGCTAACAGCTAGCACCGAGCTGAACAAGTTACCGGTATTGCTGGACCTGTCTGCTTTTTAAACCTGTGAAGGAACATGGCACATCACGGATTTTAACAGCCTTAATGGCTTATAGGATCCGAGGATGGATTTCCTCTACAAGTGATGGGTGAGTGTTACTTTTGGCTGTGTCTATCTGTGAAGAGATAACGTTTTTTATGGGGTTTTAAAACCATTTTGTTTGTTTGTTATGGTCCTTGTAGTAGCCTATATTGCTGGGACTTGGGCAGTAGGTGATGCGGTTTTTCATTGTTGATGCCGCTTTCTAAGCATAATATGGGAACCAACTCTCAACTACACTTCTTAATATGCTGGTTGGATTGGCTGTTGTAAAATATTTGGCATAAAAGACCCTTCTTGCATGTTTCATTTTTGTTATTGAAGTGAATGCGGCGCACTGGATATATTGTCGCTATACTAAATTGAATCCATTGAAGTTGCGCAAGCATCCGGTGAACCCTATTGCAATAACTGGATGCTTGTGTTGTGTCATGTTATGCGTTTGCAAACAGTTGTCGAGTGACATGAAATATCTGATGGTGATGGTGCAGTAGTCTATCTGGTGTAGGATAAACAACAGTGGTGTGCGCAGTGCGCTGCTCTGTGGTTGTTGAAGATCAACTGTCAAGCTCTTCATGTTATGCATTTAGTGTATACTGTGATTGTAGCCTATATTTTGTATGTGGCTGTGTTGGCTGTATATATGCACCTGACGTGTGCGTTTCTCAGTGTTTGGGGGGAGAGGAGGAGGGGGGCGGGGGTTGGTCTGAGTTCGCTACTGAAGGCCCTGACCGAAACCCCACGGCACGCTACTGTTAACATACGATATGACTGACACTATAGTATTGTTTGAATAATGATGTAAACTGGTAAATTAAAATTAAATTTTACAAAAAAAATCACAATACACCTCAATTTACAAAATGGTAGGATATTGACATTTTTAGAAATTACCTAATAAGGTCAGTTTCTAGCATAATGGGCCGGTTTCACAGACAAGGCTTAAGCCTAGTCCGAGACTAAAATGCCTGTTTGAGCTGGATTAATTCAAAACTACTTGCACAGACTCAGTTTAAAATAGTCCTAGATTAAAGCTATTCTGAATTAAACAAAGCCAATTGCAAAATGGACGACAAGAGCTACTCTAGGTCTAAATTTGAGTTTAAATTAATCCTCCAAAGAGGCAGGTTTAACTTCAGTTTAGTGGTGTTTGTGAGAGAGCATAGACTATTTGGAATATCTAAATGAAGACCAACTCCCACTGCAGAGGCCAGCCAGAAGAGTACTTGTGGATAGGTCTTATCCAAAACATGTATTTGATGAATTTACATTTCGAGACTGCTTTCAATATGGAAAATGCACTGGAAATAACAACTTTGCTTGAGCTTATTAGATGGATGCATTTAAATTAGGGCTGTCAAATTAAATCGTTAATTTCGATTAATTAATCACAGAAAAATTAACGCGATTAAAAAAATTAACGCCGATTAATCGCACTTCTATAATGCCCTTTGACCCGGTGCAAAAGTGGTGCGCAGCTCGGTGCACCTGTAGCTTACAGCCCGCACGGGTGAAAGGGAGAGAGAAGCAGAAGAAAGGGCGGGGCCAAGGGCTCTATGGAAAATAAGCATGAAGGTAAGAAGACATCTTACTTTATTCTCCGCAGTGTCTGGGCATTATTGATTTAGTGGTGCAACAATATAGGTTCAAAACAGTAGCCTATCTCTCAATCTTCATCTGTGTGTCTCAATTTTGTTTGCTAGCTGTCTCGTCTCCCGCCGCCTGCCCTATGTGTGTGTGTGTGTGTATGTGTCAATATTTTTGCCTATGAGTACGACGATGGTGAATGAATCGGCATAGGCGTATGTGGCAGTGCAGCGCTGTCTGTTGTGGAGACAGAAGTTACGAGAGACGGAGAGCGAGAGAGAGAGAGAGAGAAACAAACTGTAGCAGGCTATACAGCTGTTTATAAACAGGTATAAAAGTGTCATAAAAGTATGCGATTAATTTAGATTAATTAATCACAGAGTCTGTAATTAATTAGATTAATTTTTTAATCGCTTGACAGCCCTAATTTAAATTGAAGATGTATTCAGCATAATAAAATGAGTGTCTAAAACAATTCTGTTTTCAAATGTGGTTGTTGTGATTTAAAATACAGACAAACATGAATAACAAATTGACAAAACCCAACATGAACACCTTTTATTTTCTACTTATATCTTTACTGTGATTAGTAACCACAATTGTCTCTGTACTGTATCTTGTTTGAATCATAGCTCCAGGCCCGGTTCTAGAAAGTTAGATTAGGGTGGGCCTGTAGAAATTTTAGGTGGGTACACTGGGCAGAGAGACCGAAGATGCGAGCGCGCGCAGAGCTCGCGAGCAGAATTCTTTTGCCCTTGTAAGATCTCTGTGTCTGCTTTTTGGCACATTTACTGTGAATTGTGTTGAACACAATATGCAAATAAACTTTGAGTGTTGCTGTGTGGGAGATTTGATTCTTGCATGTCTTTTTCCACAAATGTTTATGAATAACATATCATTTACATTATATACAACATAGTGTATCTCTTTTTTTGTATCGCAGTATTAACTGTAGGCAGCCTGAGCTGTTAGAAGAGAAAGCTTTGGGACTGGGCAACCTGGATGGTGGTAGTCCAGAGCTATATACTATACACACTATATAGATATATAGTCTTTCCACTATTGGCTCCGATGTCCAGCTAGGTGAAAATAGTAGCCAGCCGAGGTCATGACCCTGCTAGGGAGGTCCGGGGATATGCCCCCCCGGGAGATTTGTTTTTACCTTTTTAAAGTGAAATGCATGAATCTGGTGCACTTTGAGAAGAAAATTAAGAGGCTAAATCTGAGGAATTTTGTGTGAACAAATAATTTTGAGACACTGTGTATGAATTAGAAGCTATTGAAGAAAGACACATGGATTTTCCATAGAAATATAAATTTGAAATAAAATATTATGCAGGGTCCTCTGGGATGGGCTTGGTGCTCTTTTTCTTTTACGGGACATATTTTTCTGTAATATAATGAATTCATTTCAATGCAACGAGAGGAACGAAGCAGAAGAACTCTGTTGTCCAGTTATCTTTTTTTCCACAGACGAGGCTAAAATAGGCTATTGACTATACACAGTGCATGGGCAACTGAGGACAGCCCCATTTTCAAATAAACTCAATACACACTGTGCATGCCATGGACTTGAACGTGACGTGATCAGTTAACCTCGGATTACCTCCCAGATGAACTGATTCAATTATTAACTATCTACCAAAACAATGTATTCCTTTTATTGTATGACAATTTACATTTACATAATATGATGTTGATATCAAACACACAAACTAAAAAAAAAACGAAATAAAAAAAAAATTGGGGGGCAGTCGGGACCCTAAGCAACCGCTCATTTCGCTTATGCCTCGGGCCGGCTCTGCTGACCAGTGACCACTATTAGCGGGTGGGTAACTTGTCTGAATTTTATTTGACATTTTCTTGGACAGTGAATGAACAGGTCCGTCCGATAGTGGGTCTGGACTTCCACCTAAAAAATAAATAAAAAATAAAAACATTTATTTTTTATTTTTTTTGATTGTGTGGGCAAAGCCCACATTTGGGTGGGCACGGCCCACCCTGGCTACCGCCGGCCCTGCATAGCTCTCTCTTTCAACTTCATGTCATACAGTTTACGCTCTCTGGACTTTCTTTCCACCTCTGTCCCCAGAACCCGTACTGAGTTTGGGAAGATTGGTGTTTCTGCTCCACTCCGGGGTTGCGTTCCGAATCGCATACTTTCTACTATATAGTATGTAGAAAAAAGATTTAGGATGTCCCGATTCTTGTGGCCAGATTTAGGATGGTTCGAAGTCCCCGGATGTCCTACTTCATGCGACCAAGATTGTTAGTGTTGAAAAGTGCATCCTATTTGGGTGATTCTGACCCACAATACAGTGCGCACGTGAAGTGACGTCACATCGACGAAGCCTCCATATGAAAACAAACGGGGATGCGACGGATATAAAAGCAAAAGGCAAGATCAAGGCGCAATGTTATGATGAAATAAGAGAGTATAGTATGCCCCAATAGTATGCCTACTGCATCCTAACTAGATTCTTTTTATCGTCGGATGTAGTATGTAGAATAGAAAAAAGAAAGAGTATGCGATTCGGAGCGCAACCCGGGTTTTTATGATCACCGTTGGACCAGCAGCATGTGCTCATGGGCAGGTGTTTACAATCAGGCTTACTTACCTTACTCCAGGACTTCTATAGCTGGATCTTGATTCAGGGGTTGCAGCCTACGAAGGCTAGCCTGGAAATCCAGACCCTGATATCTTGAACGATAGAGGGTCTGGCCACGATCAATAGTAATTTCCAACTCAAGGGGCGGCTCCTATTCGTGCATTTCAAATGCCACTGCACGCAGTTGGATACCACTACAACCAATCAGAGCGATGCACAAGGTGAAGTAAGCCCTGTTCGTTTAGCGAACAGCTGTTAAACTGTTAAATTAAACGTTTGCCGTGGTCGGTCGGCAAAACAGAACATTCCACTTACTTGCTAATGAAATATTTGAGTGCCATCTTCCAAATCGTAAAGGGTTGAGGCCAAAGCAGTCTCAAACTCGCACAACATATCCGCAGCCATCTTTGATGTTTACTATCACAGCTTCGACGTCGCATGCACGTCACTGTCGTCATCCGGTTACGTCCTCCCCAGAGTACCATACAAAGGGCTCTGGCCTGCCCATATTAGATAGAACCAATTGAAACGTGAGCCCAAATTTCTGGTCTTTTTGAAAAAGCTTCAACGGAGAGTTTCCAGACCAACAGGCGCAGCAAATTTAATTTGCCAACGCCTAGTGGCAGGTCTGGGAATGCCAGGCTATACGAAGGCTGCATTTTAAGATCGATTGTGTCATAGCGGCGCGCAAAGGCTTGTTCCATTTGCAAGGATTTGCAAGGCTCCTTCATATGCGGCCGAGAAATGCAGCCTTCGTTTCACGGCCCAACATATCCCATGATTTCATTGCGTTTTTTTCAGAGATAGCATAAAATAAAAAATAACAAAACAGCAACGTGTTGCTCCAGCTTCTTAACTTTTATCTTCCTTTCTTTTTTTTCTTGTACTTTTTTTTCTTTTTGTCTGGTAGGCAACTTCTTTTTCTTTTTTCCTCCGTTGACAAGGCTGTCTCCGTTGGCAGCAATCAGGGTTGCTAGGCAGCACAGGAGCGGCGAGTCGTCACGCAAGGTAACGGCTTGTTACGCAAACCGGAGATGCTCGTAAACGGAGACCTGCGGAGACCGTCTCGTTTAACAACGCTCTTTCGGCCTTCGAATCGGCCTTCACAGGCTATAGCCTTCATAGACCACGTAAGTCTCTGGATTGGGATATAGCTATAGTCTCAGACTAACTAAGCCAAATTTAAGCCATATCCATGAAAGTGACTTAAACATCCCAGTTTAACTAGTCCACATTAAGGCCTACTCCTGGCTTAATCTAGGCCCTGTCTGTGAAACCGGCCCAATATTTCCTAGCCTACTGATTTTAGACATGAATACTTCTTACTCCAAAACACAGTTCTCTGAATAAGCATAAAAATAAAAGACAATCATGCCTACTGAAGCTCTGACTTTTAGAAGTTATTGTAAAGCTTGTAGCGCTACAGTGACTTACTGTTTAGGTGATTGCATTCGATTCTGAAGGCACCAGAAATTTTTAACCTAGCTAGTCTTTACTAGCTAAGAGAGATCTTAAAGAGGACCTATTATACTACTTTTCTGGTCTTAATTTCTTGTTTTACACTGCTATAGAGCAACCTGACACGAATCACATCACAAAAAACTATGTAGATTTTCGGGAAGCTCTTTCTCTTATTTTGCCGATCCAGCACGTCCTGTCAACACTTGAGTGTGTGTGCTTCGGCCATCTCCGCTCCCCTCCCCCCTCCTGCAAACCCTACTCCGTTGTGATTGATTACCTTCCTTCCGGAACACTTTCAGTGGCGGGAAGCGCGAGCATGGACCTATAAGGGCGCGAGGCAGACGCGAACAGGGAAGTGACAGCATTGCTATACATGGAAACATCCGCGTGGTGACGACACCAAGTTACATGCGACGTCACGATATTACAAAGCGTCAAACCGCTTTGAACATGTGACTTCTCGACTGGCTAGAATAGTGTCTAGTGCTCTGCACAGACACCCCAGACGGTCAGCAGGGAATACGTCGAAATGCATGTAAGTCATTATTTGATAATTTGGTATGGTTAAGCATGACTATAAATCATCATAACAACGTTTATAGGTCATAAAAGTCAAAAAGCATCATAGGTCCTCTTTAAGCAAAACTGTGCAAACCAAAATAGGAAATCACTAGTTTGAAATGGAGTTGAAAAGCTTCTGCAATCCAAGCCCCTCACATTTTCTGCATTTGAATTTTTTATTTATTTGTTTATTTGTTAGGGACAGTGCATATTGATGAACAGCTGTAACATTTACAGCTGTAAAAATGCCAGATTTTAGCAAAAATGCTAGATTTCATCTGTTGTCCCTGGCATGCAAAGAAATACAGGTTAAAAAATGAATACATATACAAAGGCACAAATAACACAAGAAAATAAGAGTTTAAAGGTGGTCACAGACTTGGTTTTCTTTTATCCACTGTTTGAGGTGTGTTTTGAAGGTTGAATAATTTTTTGAGTCTCTTATTGTGAGTGGGAGAGTATTCCAATATTTAGTTCCTTTGACTGACAGAACAGTTTGTCCGAATGTAGTACGTCTGTATGGGACGTCACAGTCTCCTCGGGCTGTGGCCCTGGTGCCAGTCCCACTCGCAGACTTCAGCTTAATAAAGTCTTTCAAAGGTGGAGGAGCAAGTCTGTGCAAAATGTTATATAAAAAACATGAATTTTTAAAATAAACAAAGTTATGAAAATTTAATAAATGATGTTTATCTAAAACAATGCAATGGTGAAACAAAAATGGCTTTTTGTCAAAGATTTGTATGGCCTTTTTAAAAAGGGATTGTATTGGTTTAAGTGTTGTGCCAGCAGCAAGTGACCATGTGGTTATACAGTATTCAATATGTGAAAAAATCATCGAGTGTATTTTGGCACATACGAGTTTCTGTATTTCTTTGTTTCGATGAAAATGAATATTACTTGTATTCAAATGGTAGTAATTAGATTGTTGTCTTGTTAGATAAAACTAAGGACCTTTCATTTTATTTTTTGTCTCATATTGACCTATTTGTCCATGTGTCTCTGCTCTGCAGTTATACAACAGACAGATTATGCAAATCCAGTTTTCATTTCCAAACTGGTTGTTTGAATAGAACTTCTGTTATTGTTTCTTCTCACCTAACTTTAGGCAAGGCAAGGCAAGGCAAGTTTGTTTATATAGCACAATTCAAACACAAGGCCACTCAAAGTGCTTTACAGGGGCAAGATTAAAATACATAAAACACATTAGAAGACATTTAAAAGCGAATGAAAAGAAGTAAAACATTTAAATAAAATAAAAAGGTTAAAATGGAAACAGAAAAGTCTTCAGACTCGATGTAAAAGAAATGAGGGTTGCAGCAGACCTCAAGTTTTCTGGGAGTTTGTTCCAGATATTTGGTGCATAAAAACTAAAAGCTGCTTCTCCTCGTTTAGTCCTAACTCTTGGGACTGTAAGTAAACCTGTCCCAGACGACCTAAGGGCTCTGGACGGTTCATAACGTATCAGCAGATCAGTAATGTATTTTGGCGCTAAACCATTTAGTGCTTTATAAACCAACATCAGTATTTTGAAATCAATTCTTTGAGTGACAGGAAGCCAGTGTAAAGACCTCAGAACTGGGGTAATGTGATCCACTTTTTTGGTCCTAGTGAGGACTCGAGCTATCGGTTCTTTCTGCTGCATAGCAACATGGTGGCTGTTGCCTGGAGTGTTTAGAAATAGATAATTAATTCCCACACTGTGTCATTACAAAATGGAATGTCACAGTAGCTCCATCTTTTCTCATGCAAAGGTCACCTCCATTGGCATTCTGAGGCAGAAGGGCCTTTGAAGACTGTAAATTAAATTCCCATCACGGTGAGAAAAAATGTGTTTGCACAGAAGGGGTCAAACAAGGCTGAGGCAGCTGTATAAGGTACATTTAAATTATGGATTGAAGTCATTCCTGCTGCATTTTTCACCGTGATTGTTTTCAGTTTCCCTGGAACAGTGGAAAGGTTAATTGTATAATTCAGTGGCTGTTACTGCTTTGCTTTTGTCAGCATGTCGAATTATCGCAAAGTATTGCATACATTGTTCCATTCATAGTTAAAGATTCAGAAGACAATTTCAGGGCATTTAAAATAATATACAGTTTGTTCATGTACAGTATAATTACAGTAGGATGAAGTATGTTAGTTATAATCTCTTTTCAGCATATCCTGCGAGAACAAATTATTCTAGCAACTTCTTCTCCACCCTTCTATGAAAGCTCCTTTCCAAGGCATCTGCCTGGTATACAGAGGTGTCTTTGTGGCATTTTCTCGTGTCTCCTCCCCTCCCATCCATCATTCACTAACATGAGTTGCACGTGAGCAGGCAGGTGTTGGAGAGCAGAGAGGCATTCCTCCACAGGCTCAATCACTGCCAATATTCTGGGGTCATGAGGCTCAGACACTTTTCCCAGCCAGTTGGATAAAGCTCAGACTAGTCCCATTCTCTTCCATTGAGTCCAAGGTCACAGCCCCATAGCAAGGGTCAAGGTGATAGGATGGCAGCCGCCTGCCTCATGCATATGGATGGCAGACGCTCCATCTGCTCTGCAGCAGAATGCTAATACACAGGCCCTCTTTCAGGGGCGACCCTGCCAGACCCTTACATGGCATCAGTTCCACTTGTTGGTCGCAGAGTGGCAATTTATGCAAAACCATAATAGAAATGCAAGTCATTGCTGCACTAAGTCCACAAACCCCAACCCCCAAATCCACCACAGCTGACTCCTGCCTGAAAACATTTATTGTCATCCCGGAATGTATAGGCAAGAGCACATCATTTATATGCTGTTTAATTATGACTCAGTCATGGCAGAAAAATGTCTACACCTTGAACTATTCAGTGATTGGCCCTCATCAGGTCAGATTCTTTTCAGGAGGGTAGAATCAATCAGGAACCCTGCTCCCCACTCACTTACACACATTGAGGATGCGCGGTACAACCCCTATTAGATTTGTTTGCCACTGTGCGTTACTCTTAAGTGGTTAGATGTTTGGTGACTTGCTCAACTGCACCTCAGCATTGCATATAGCAGTTAAAACATCGGCTGTTCAAGGGTTTTATTTGATTTCAAGAAAGTGATATATAAAGGAGAGATTTACAAAACATTCCATGGAGAATACAATGGAGCCCTTCTGGTGCTGGCTTATACTGTGTAAAACAGAGCGACTTAATGTGGGAAATGTACTCAGCCAGTGACAGTGTCATGTTTGGTGCTGTCAGGTTGTTTACTGTCCACCAGCATGAAACTATTCCATAATTGCACATTTGAGCTCAACAGACAGTTTATCAAGCAGGACTGTATACTGCATATCCTGTAGCTAAGAATAAATTAACTACATTGTTCTTTGACAAAGGTATGGTATTTGTGTCTTATCATTGGATTGTTTTACACAGATAAAAAGTGTTGGGGTTCCAAATCAGGAGGATATGCAAAGTTCTATGCAACCAAGTCATTACTAACGGCCTCCACACACATCCTACCTCTACTGCGCGTCTACCTCGCGTCTGCGTCTGACTTTTTGTTACTGACCGTGTAATCAACCTAGAGCGGGCACACATCCAACCTCAGACGCACTGCTGATGCGCGTCGGAGGCACGTCTGCAGCGACGCTCCCCTTTACCTCAGGAGGCTCGCCTATTTTTTTCTGAGAGCCGCGCGTCTCTCTCGGGTCTCTCTGCTTTAACTGATAGAGAAATACGCTGCTGCGAGTCATATTGACTTCATACCGGCAGCTTTCGCTGTAGTTTCACCATTTCCTGGTGTGTCCCTTTCAAAATAAGACTTCCAACAAGCGAAAATTTAAAAAAAAAAAAGAAAAAAAGAAAAAGGCAATGGGGCGCACGGATTACTGTCCAGACTCAATATTAGACTCAATATAAATCATATGCATCATAAATGACAGGAAAGAACTTCATTTTTAATGGGAATTATCTATGAAAACTCTATGTAGAAAGATAGGGCTTTTAGAAGCAGCGCTGCAGCAGCAGCTGCTGCTGAGACGTTCCATGTGTGTCCGAGAAAAGTCCGAGAGACGCAGCAGGAAGGTAAGGCGACGCGCTCCAGAGGTAGACGCAAGATGTGTGCAGAGGCCGTAATGCACTTCTTGGCTGTCAAATTACAGAATCACAGAATTAATATGCCCTCAAAGGATTGCATTGCAACCAATCAACTGTTAATTATACAGCCTATCCTTTAGATATTTTTTGCATATGTAACTGCTCTGTGTAGTCAGACCATTGTTAGTGCAGATCAGCGTTAGTATGCAGCAGTATGGAGTGTGTCATTGTTGACAGTACATCATCAACAGGTCATCTGCCCAAAAAACATGTGGGCAACCAAGATTATATGCACATATTTATTTATTTTAAAATATAGCAAGAATAGATGGTCTTTAATCAAGAGCCTGTATGGGCCCTTTGGGCAGAGTGAGCCAATCAGCATTACTCTGGTAAGATCTCATGCTGTTTGCAGCCTGCTACTGGACTATGTTCTGATTCCCATGAGATTGGTCCTTAAGCTCCTTCTGTCTCAAGTGCCAGTCATTGGAGGGGGATGGATGGGGGGGGGGGGGCTGAACATACACCCAATCCTCTTTTGCAAATGTGTGTATAAGAGCTGCATTGTGCTCTGCCCACCGAGGGCCAGCAGGTGTAAATCTCTCCTTTTGTGTAGCATTTACAGCCGGCTTAATGGTAGCAGGCGTCTGCTAATTATCTAATACAATATGCGACCTAAAACTTCTTTAAGCAGCTCACTGGTACCACACATGGTTAAACAAGCAAAAACTGTGCAACACAATTGAGGAAATCACTAGTTTGAAATGGAGTTGAAAAGCTTCTGCATCCAAGCCCCTCACATTTTCTGCATTTGAAAACAATTTTTGCACTTAAGAATTTCCGTATTTCTTTGTTTTGATATTGAATATGTATTCAAATGGTAGTAATTTGGTTTTTGTCTAGTTAGATAACACAAACTAAGGACCTTTTATTCTAGTTTTAGTCTTTTTGACCTATTTGTCCATGTGTCTCTGCTCTGTGGTTATACTACAGACAGACCATGCAAATCCAGTTTTCATTTCCAAACTGGTTGGTTGAAAAGAACTTGCACACTGTTGTTCCTGCTCACCAAACTTTACCTCAGCTATCTGTTCTTTCTACTGCATGGCAACATGGTGGCTGAACATGCTCTCCTGCTTTCATATTAGATCCCGGGGTCAAATTACTTTTTTTTCTGCTCTTGTTTTGTTGGGTGATGGTAGGGATGAGCAAAGACACTCAGTCATGATCATGGATTATTTGGTGGAAATATGACCCAGAAGATTCAGTCTGTTCTTTTTTTTAAATCATCAAACAAGTAATTCTGTTTTCACAATAAGAAATAATAATAATGGTGTTGAGGTCTGACTATTCCCCATACTGAATGAAAGATAGTATGTTCAGGATGTGGAGATTGTGACCCAGAGAAGGACAACGAAAAAACAGGACTGAGGGTGAAAAAAGAGCAAAAAAAGGTGCAATCAAATGATAGTTTTGATGGCAACTTAAGAGACAAGTAAAGCCTGTGTTGTTTCTATGCAGCTGCAGAAGTTCTTGTTTCAAGGCGAAAAACCAATATGGATGATCTCCCAGTGGAGGCAGCGTAATGTAATTGCACTACATTGTTTATTGTTTATTAGCACCTCCATTCAGAGCCGGCTCAAGCCTTCATGCCTAAGCGAAATATGATTAGGGGGCCCCTCTCCAATGTTAGCGCCGCTGAAATGATAGATCTTTGTTAAATATCATTCACACACCCAGTGTTTTCCACTAGTGCCTCCACTGTGCAGCTGTGCGAAAATATTAGACAGCCGAGATTCAGACCCTCCTAGGGGGGTCCGGGGGTATGCCCCCCCTGGGAGATTTTTTTAACCTTTTTAAAGTGAAATGCATGAATCTGGTGAACTTTGTTAAGAGGCTAAATCTGAGAAATTGTGTGAACAAATAATTTGGACACTGGGTCAGATGAATTAGAAGCTATTGAAGAAGGACACATGGATTTTCCATAAAAATATTAGTATAAATAAAATATTATGGAGGGTCATCTGGGTTGGGCTTTGAGCTCTTTTTCTTTTACGGGACATATTTCTCTATAATATAATGAATGCATTTAAATGCAGAAAGAGGAACGAAGCAGAAGAACTCTGTTGTCCAGCTACTGTATCTTTTTTTCCACAGACGAGGCTGAAATAGGCTATGGACTATACACAGTGCATAGGCAACTGAGGGCAGCCCCATTTCCAATTGTTTTTAAATAAACTCAATACACACTGTGCATGGATGTGAACGTGACATGATCAGATAATTTCGGATTACCTCCCAGATGAACTGATTATTAATTATCTACACCAAAACATGTTATTACTTTTTTGTATGATAACTTACATTTGCATAATATGATGTTAATATCAAACACACAAACTAAAATAAAAAAATATATATATATTTTTTGGAGGGGGCCCCCCTGGCGGTCGGGGGCCCTAAGCGACCGCTTGGTTTGCTTATGCCTCGGGCCGGCTCCATTTGCAGACGGTACGGCACCATTCTGGCAACAGGAAATATGCAAATTCAGCGATTTTGATAATCATTTTTTTTAAATTATTGGAATTGTATGTACATTAAATTTAGAGCACAGATCAGTAGACAAATATCATTATATGTAAATATATATTCATGTTCTCATTTGTTTTTTCTTTTCATGATCTCACCTGCCTCCCCCGACCGCACGTCACTGCATAGTAAATACATGCTAGCAAACACAGTAGAGGGTAGGGTAAATAAAATTATTCCCCTCTGTCTTTAAACATGATTTGAATGCAGAAAAATTAAACAATCTGACTACTTTTAATTTGTCTCCAAAGTTTGTCAATATACAATGAAAATTGGAATGTTGTATTGATGTAATGGCATGGCCTCAGTTACATAGTATATCACTATTGCCAGCAGGTTGTACAAGGCTTTTTAATGGGAGCAACTTGTGATGTTTTGACTAATAGTAGTCTATTTAGGATGAATATAAGCATTCATTTGCAGCAGTGGTGGGTATGCACCTGACAAGTCTAATATTGACTTGCTCTGAAAAGCTAAGGGGATCAGTAAAGTCAGTTGTGGTAAGTCTCTGTGAGTTCAGTGCCAGTGACCCCTAGTAATAGTCATGTGATCCATTGTTAATTTAATATTGATTATAGCCACTTTAATGACTCTTAAATAACTCCAAGAGCAGCTGGTATAATGATCACTGTAGATGGCTGCCAGCAGGGTATATGAACAATGATCTCAAATGTCACAAGTCTATTGAAAATACCATGGAACATCAAACACTGACTTAGACAACGCTAAATCAATTTGTTTATGTGACTAGAATCTATATGACTCATATTGCATGCACTTTGGCGGCATATTATTGAGTGTTAATTGAGGTAGACCAGGCTTGAAATTGGCATCCAAATGAAATGCAAAAGAAGTAGGACGTTGCCAAATATAACGGCACACAACAATGGTGAACAAAGCAATGTTGTCAAGTGGAGCTTTGGCAGACAATAATATCACACTGATCAGATTATTTGGATTAAGGACTTGTTTGCATGACATTTGGCCACAAAAGAGGATTAAATAACAATGTTTTGCATCTGTGCTTTGATAGACCATTTTCTCTGCAACAATTAAAGCATATACAGTATGTAAGCATATACAGTATATGTACACACACACACACAAACACACACAGAATACATAAACCTCAATTGGTATATCAATACCTTTGGCTTTTCCCCATTTGACTTTAAATAATGGATTTATACCTCATCCATTTTAATACCAGCATTTAGCCATGACACTTTGTTTGTAACAATTTATCTTCAATTTGGGGTTTTGTTGAACACACATCCCTATACAAGCTCATTTATCAAATATATTGTTGTCAGTGGTAAACAATAATAGTCCTGTAAAACCATCCTCCCATCTTTTAATTTGTAATGATGTTTCATGGATCACTGTGCCATCTGAGCTCAGTACCTCCATAGGTCGATACTGCATATGTATATTTGTATTTGAGCACACATCAAAGTGAAAAAAAATTCTAACAAGGACAATTGAGATTCCAAATAGATCTCCGTTATATCTGGCATGAAGAATAGAATAAGGAAATGAGAAACAAATGCATTTTTAGTGAGGACACTTCTCAAATCGTTAACAGTTCCTCTTGGGAAATTCAAATCTTTTAAAGTGGGATCTCAGTCCGAGGTGCTGAAATCACCACCGCGCCCTGTGGGCTCCTGGAAAGTGATTATGAATCTCAGAAGTGATTCCCAGGAAATGGGCCATCCATTCACACATGCAAGTTTCACTCCCAGCTTCACCCAGCAGGTTCTCAGTGATCACAGGAGGGTGTCCACAGACTGGGGCTCAGGGCAGAGAAGCCAAGAGCAGATTATCAGTTAGCTTTTGATCTGTCTTGGCTGGGCTGCATGTGGGAGTATATGAATTTCTGTTCTCTTTTTTATATACATACATTCTCCACCTTATTGGTTTCCACTGCATAAATCCTTCCATTTGAGTGAACAGCTGACCTCTCTGGGGCTTTGGCGGTATGAGCATCCC
This sequence comes from Hyperoplus immaculatus, assembly GCA_949357725.1. Classification (NCBI taxonomy): domain Eukaryota; kingdom Metazoa; phylum Chordata; class Actinopteri; order Uranoscopiformes; family Ammodytidae; genus Hyperoplus; species Hyperoplus immaculatus. The sequence goes on along the minus strand of OX442350.1, from coordinate 15,200,615 downwards.
ATGGCGAGCTCATGTTTGGTTACTAGGCAGATGTTATTAATATTTAAAGACGGTGTTCTTGTGCATGTTGTGGTGTAAACTGCACTTCTTCAGTGGTCCAAAGGATGCATGCTCCCCTGGGATAAGGATGGGAGTCTCCTCCAAATACATGGATCCTTCCTCTGCCATTGTCTCTCACACACACACACACACACATACACACACACACACAGCTGACAGAGTACAGAGAAACCCTCTTACTGTGTGTTTGTTTATTGATGTTCCACAGCCCCGAAAACCCTTAAAACAGATACAGGAAGAGACTCTTATGTCATGATCCTGCTTGGGCCTCTTTGCCTCTGTTTTGTATTTTGCCCTTTCTGCTTGTCTGGTTGATTGCAGGGTTGGAGTCAGGTGTGCTGGGGTCAATCACCAGCTGTCACAGCTGCCATCAATCATCAATCAACTGCTCTTCATATACCCGGCCCTACCTGCCAGACACTGCCAGATTGTAGATTCTGTTTCCACACAGTCAGTCCTCTCTCTAAGCTAACCTGTTTGCAGCTCCGCTTTTTGCATTTTTCCTGGCTAACTCCTGTCTTTTCTGCCACAGCTCTCCCGGCCTGACTCCAGCCACCAGCTCCAGCCCTCGCCCGCCAGCACTTCCTCCCGGACCCCTCTGCCTGCCTGCTCTAGCCTGCTCACACTCAGCTCCCTGGACTTGCCCCGTTGCTCTCTCCCTGGAGCCCATGACAGCCAGCTTTCCCCCCGGATCACGGTCCTAGCCCCATGCTGGTTACTTCCAAAATAAATCTTCTTAAAACTGTTACTGTCTCCGCGCCTGTGTCCTCCTGATCCAGCCGTTACATCTTAAGCTTTTTCGGGGGAGCATGTTTGGCATTTTTTTATGTTGTTTTTAGCTCATATGCTCATAAGTATTTTGTATAAGTAGGTTTGGCTATGCGTGATGCCTGAGCAAAGATGGTCTGAAAAGTGACTGAGTAATGAAACACCTCTCAAATCTGTTACATGGGGAGAAGGCGCCTACACGAGGTGAGGGGATAAAGAAGAACAAGTGAGAAAGTGACCAGGCTGTCTAACCAATAGGAAGCTGTCAAATCTGCCCGGCAACCACAGTCAGTTTAGCAACCGTTAGCTGACTAAAGGTGAGCTTTCCCCTCCCTCTGACCTTTTGTCGGTACAAGACGAGTTACTGTATTAGCTGCAGGTGCCCAGGAGCTGGATGTAGGCAGGCTGCACTGTGTATCAGAGTGCAAGTCATATCACTTTTGCATATTTAAACAAGGGGGGGAGGGAAGGGAACTTGTCCACGCATGCATATCCTGGGTGTTGATTATTGACTATAAAGAGATGCAACATAAGCAGACGACCAGACAACTCAATGACCTCCAGTATGACAGGGAAGCAGAACACACACACACACACACACACACACACACACACACACACACACACACACACACACAATTAGTTTAACCCATTGATTTTGTCCAAAAGAAGAAATACAAGATTATAAACAGTACGTATACTGTATATTTAGGCTATTTAGATTTTTTTTTTTTTTATCTCACTTTAGCACATTCGTAGTCCACCCACACAGGTATTTTCACTTATGAAGCCTTATTCGACCTCTTTTCAAGACTGTGTAGGTGTACAAACTCTGTTTGATTGACATCTCTCTCACCCTTGCAACTGTTGGCACAACCCAACTTACTCCTGACCATAGATATAATCAGGCAGAGTAATTGGAAACAACTGGGTGAGTGTACAAAGCCTTTGGATGCATGTCTTTTAAAGTGTACATGTACAATAATTGGACCTGACGACTCAGATATCAAGTCTCATAAAAAATATTATTTTATTATTAAAAACTGGTAATAAGATCTTTTTTAAGTGATTGAAGGAACTAAACAGTGTGAAAATAAAAGAAAACAATCTATTTTCTATTCCTTTTTTAATGGATGTGGCTATTAGATCCATATAGTTTCTTAGACCTCTAATACAGCTTGTCTAGGAATATTAAAAGGAGAGGAAGTTAAAACTCAACAGCAGCGTGTTTGTGATTTGCACCAACACGGCCTTTGGTTACAGATTAAAGGACAAATTGGCTCCTGCATCCTCTGGTGTCTGCGCTCCGTCTCAAATCAAATTTAGCCAGTCAGTGGGATGCATTTTCTAACCTCTGCCGCTTGACGCATTATTGAGGAGAAATCCAAGCCAAGCAGAAAGACAGACACTTGAATAAGCCCTAGGAGGATGGTTTGCCTGGCTTGAGGAAATACTGTAGCAACGTGAGCTCTGAGGCTAACTGGAGATAAACAGAACAGAGAGCAAGGGAGGGAGGGACAGAGCGGGAGGTAGGGCTGGGCAGATGAAGAGATAATGACCTCGAGGTGGAGGTCCAACCCAGTCAAACTTTTTTTTTCCACAATAATTTTTCTCGGAGACAGCATACTGTGCATGTCACGTGACTTTCGAGGTTCTCTCTGTGAAAACTAAAAATATGGTGGACAAATTCTGGGCTACCTGGAATGATCTTCATTATGACTATAAAACAAAAGATTGTACACATTCACTGATTGAAGATTATGGATTATTATATTTTATGATTATTATATAAGTAAATTGCACATTTCTCGCTAGAAATTTTATCATAAATACATTTAATATTGATTCTATCCTAAAATATATAATTTCCCAAGGGGAATAAAAGGTGAGTCCGACATGTTTTTAGTTTTCACCGAGATGAACTTGAAAGTCACATGACATGTATGCTGTTGAAAACTGTAAATAACTCAAAATTCCAAGGCCGTTTTTGTGAAACTACAACGTTTTGCCCTGAAGAGCAACGTACCTATTACACATGTCCCTCTGAGACTGGACTGGGATGTCTTATAAAAGAATTTCCGCCTCCAGAACACAGTTGGGGAAATATTTGGTACACTCCCAGCCTCTGGGGTAGAACCGCAATCCCAGCCTCCACTGAACTGTGGTCTAAAAATACAAAATATTTCACACCATTTTCACACTCTTGACTGTGTACAAATTTGGCTGGCGTGTGCCGCTCTCTTCCTCCCAGTCCTGCCTCCTGATGAGTCACACTAAATGAGCGTTGGGAGTGTGTGGCTCCAGCCAGGGGTTGGCGAGCGTCTCTGTCTGCTCCTTGCCTCCTCCAGGCTGTATCATTTGGCTCCAGTACAGCTGACTGTCAGTTGTACTGACAGCCTGACCTCCCGGAGGCTGGCCAGCCAAATGCCATGCCACGTTGGGCTTGGCTTGGTCCCAGGGCCTGGGCCCTCAGTCATTCTCACACCCACATCCATCTCCTGTAACACCACCCCTCCCTCCTCCCTTCTTCCACGGGACACTACCTGAAGAACAGAACCATTTATTTAGTTTTCTCTTCTATTTATAGCTTTGTCTCTGCGGTGTAGTCTTGGGGGAGTCGCGTGGTGCCGTAGCGTCTGCAAATAGAGGTGCTAATATTAAACAATATAGTGCAATTACATTACACGCTGCCTCCACTGGGAGATCATCCCACATTTGTTATTCGCCTTGAAACAAGAACTTCTGCAGCTGCATAGAAACAACACAGGCTAATTTCAGCAATGTTTCTCATTACTTGTCTCTTAACTTGCCATTAATCAAAACTATCATTTGATTGCACCTGGCAGGCATGAGAGCATTGTTAAATCCAGCTCCTGAGAGATTAAAGCGCGTCGGAGACTGGAGCCCGCGCAAAGCACACTGTGTGTCTGTCGCAGGCACTCGGAGCCTCTTTTGAAGCTTTTTATGTTATCTGGAGCTTAGCATGCACAGTGTCTCATTATGTGAGGGGATGGCAAGGCATGATAGCCCACAGTGTTTACTCTACCGGTTAACAGAGGCGATCAATAGCAGCACCCGATACCATGAAAACAGGAAAATGGCTGAAGTTAGAGTTTGTCACCAACTCATACACAGGCTTTCCAAAATAAAAATGTACATCAACACAACAGATGACCCTGTCTAGCTCAAGATCAGATAGGCCAAGACAAGATGCAGATCAGCAGAGCACATTAAAATTAGACAGTAAAGGAAGATGGTGGACATAATGTGGTAGCAATCAAACATTGTTGTTAGTCAATCCATGCCCCTCACACCAGCAGGCAATGATGATGACCAGTGATAACTAGAGACATGATGGTGTGTTATACTGTTGGCAAGAAGCACTTAGTATTATTCTCCTGCAAGCTAGATATGTTAAGCAAGCTTGTGTTCTTCCGAGCACAAAACTAGTAGGTCAAACTACTAGGTAGGCTTTGTTCAACACCCTGCCTGCAAAACCTTGTGTGCAGAAGAAAGCGGACGAAATGTCCGTGTTAAATTTCATACTTGCGCTCTTTTTTTAGATTGGAAAAATCCCTGATGAGTTCCAGCAGGTGTTATATTGCTGTTTTGTTTAACCGTGCGTCAATTCACATTTGGTATGGCACTATTGAACAAGACGGTGACATTGACTCCATCTATGACACTAGAGAAACGTGTCAGCCAGTGCACCAACGTGGCTTATTAATAGTTTTTGGACACCGATGGAGGTCTACACCTCAGAGGAATAGGCTCATCTTTGACTACACAGACAATACTTCTTATCAGGGATCAAATTATTCTTGGAATCATACTGTGGAAACTATGACGCACTGAATCCACTAGTTTTATTCTCCCTCTCTCCAGCGCTTTTGCTACAGGTGAGCCACAGTATGTGTGCCGTCCATGGTGCTGAACCGGCTGCCATGAAATTATTCTGAACAGTATTTTAAACTTGTCTTGTTATTTTGTGGCTAGCTTAATTACAGGCGGGGGAAAATGCTGTTTCAAGCTGAAGAAAGCACAGAATTTGAAGCTTGTATCGAAAAGGATTGGGGGCTGTATCACTGTATCAAACGGCACATGGAGACATTTTAAAGTGCAAGGTAAAGTCACCTCTCTTTGGCTACAGTGGCTTGACTCACTTGATAAAATGATGGAGGAGGCTGCAGAAAGGATCATATCATGTTGATATGACCCCTGCAACTGCTATAGTCATGAGACATGAAGACAATCTGACATTTCCCTTTACCTTTCCTGAAGGAATCGGACTGTGTGTGTGTGTGTGTGTGTGTGTGTGTGTGTGCGTGCGTGCGTGTTTGACCAGCCGTGCACGGCCTGTAACCACAGCCTTGTTGCTCTGATGCGGGCCAGAGCGAGCCATCTGTCGTCATCGCTTTCTTCGGGTGAGAACCGGAGAAGAGGTGTACAGATAAGAGTTTCTCTCCCCATCTGCCTCCCTCCCACACACCTTTCTCTTCACCTCACCAAGGGTGGCTTTGAAGGTAGATGATCCTGGCCCTTAGGGACATTTTTATCTGTCTGAAAACCAACCCAAAAAACTGCAAATGCAGCTCTCTTCACTTTGCTGTCAGAATGTGTATATACCTGCATGGAATGGTAATTAGAATTTTGTGTCACATTAGCAAGTTAAAAGGATGATTGAAGCCATGAGCATATGTGGCCATAGAAAAAAGAAGTGCTTGTAGTTATTTCCAACTGTCCCAAATCTACAATATGTGTGAAATTAGCGTCTGAAAGAAGTGTTTGCAGTTGAGTTTGCCTCGCCTCCTGCTCCTGAGGTGTCAAGAACTCACAGTTCTCTCATGTGGTAGTGTGTATTAAGACGGCGGTGCTTCAAAGTGAAGGACACTCGTGGAGCAAATTGATTCTAGAGGACAGTGCGTGCCGCTTTCCAACAGGGCTGCACCAAGAATGAGCATACATTAACTGAGAGAGACGTGTTTTTATACTACAGAGACATGTGTTTATAAGAATGTCTGCCACCAGTCAGGAGGATGTTCAAGCGTAATGCTTTTTTTTAAACGGGAGATTCAATGGAAGGTGGATAGGATTAGGTTATGTGGCTGTAAACGGAAGTACAATTATTTATTCGGGGGGGGGGGGAGTGCTTTATTTCAACCCCTTCACATCTCATTTTCGCTTTGCTGCAGTTGCCATGCACTTTGGGATGTGGCAACAGGCCTGAGCAGGAGCGGTGGCAGCACACTCAGTTTCTGCACATATACGTCAACACGGGGCTCATAATCTACATGTCTCACCACAACCCTGGGCAAATGGATTCTTCAAATCGCGGTAATGCTTTACAGATGTCCTCGTACATGGTCGCGCAAATGCTAATGGAGCCTGGATGCTTTTCACTCCGAGCTCCCGGTTTAATGTGACCCTGTACTGAGCTGAATTTATTTAAAGGACACTGCATGATATTACTTACTCTCATGGCCTGTGTGTGCGCATATACTGTAATCCGTGTTTGATCTAGTGTGGGATTATGTTGCCTCTCAGGAATGACCTGAAGCTTTTAACAAGGAAGTAGTTGCCAATGTGTGAATAACCGCTGATAGTTTCCTATTGATTTGCACTGCTAAATTATCAAAGACAATGGTGCATTACTAGTCATTGTTTGACATAAAAAAAACAAAGGCTCGTAAAAGTGATTTAAGATGCTATATACATATTTATAAATAATTTCCTAAAAAGCAAATAACAAATTCCAAAAAAAAAGGTCCAGGTGCAGGTCCAGACTTTACTTTGTTAGTTTATAACCAGTGATTTGTATAACAATTTGAACTGGAACTCATTTAGTAATACATCAAAAGGAAACGGCCATTTGCCCATAAAAATGACACTGGTTGCCAGAACTTTCTTTTTAAGCCTTGGGTGGTGTGTTTGGGTTCTTAGACTTTATCTTAAAGTCCTGCAGGGGCAACCCCACATACGCCTGTCAAAGGCTTTGGATCAATTAGTGTGCCTCATACATTTTGAGAGCCTGCTAAAATGTCTGAAAAATAAAGCTGATTGTGCTTTGACCGTGCGTGCATCAATTATTAATGCTTTGCTACTTTACCATTGTACTTTACAAAATACATTATTTTGGTCTGGATGTTTTTGATCGTAACTGGTTTCATGCATATTTTTCTGATAGAACACAATTGATATTTGCAAATAATCTGTTTTCCCTTAGGACAAACTAAGGGGTACCACAAGGATCTGTACTGGCTCCTCGACTTTTGTCACTCAACACATTAACATTATTGGCACTCCTAACACATACCTATTATACCGTTTTTTTTATACGGATGTGTTTAATCTTTGTATTTTCCAAAACGATCCATCATCCATGTTCACATCTCTGGGTTTTAAATATCTAAATAAAACATGTTTCTGTCAGAAAACTGATTGGAATGGCCATTAAGTTTGGTTTGTGCTTATATACTGTATATACACAATAGGCCTATATGATTGCAGTAGCCATACATATTGAGATGCTGAATGAGCCAAATAAAGCTCAAATTGTTTAATATTCAATGTTTAACTTTTATTTCCTCTTTAGTATCTTTAGAATTTGACCCACACTGTCTGACGATATCACACATCGGCATCAGATTGTTCCAACTTTTTGTTGGATCTTTCTACTCCATACAGTGACATGTTGAAACCCAAGACGCCTTTGTTTTTTTGGCCTCATTCCATCAAACGGAAAACTTTCTAGGTGTTTCATCATTTCATACACAGTTTCCCATAATTCAGCCTGATAATTTTAATAGCTTTTGAAACTTTGGGATCTCCACTCGATTTTAGAAATGAGGTTCTGCTGCTTGTTAAAGGATTGTGAGCTTGTGATTAAACTAAACCAAGGAATATGGATGTTGGGGGTTTCGGCAGGCATGCTATACAACCATCAGGAAAGATATCTGAATAAGCAAAGTCATACTGTTCAACCATAAACTGACTTTTACTGTAACAGCTTCTATTAATAATATATAAATAAATAAATATTCAGAGTTCACGCACGGTCTTCGTGATCCTTTAGTGGCACTGAGTAAAACAGTGGTATATAATCCTCAAAGTCTGTGTATGGAGGAGGAGGCTCAGAGGAGTGATGGCCCCCTCCCCACCCACACATCCCCCCCTTCGCCCCATTCCCCCGCCGCCCTCTCCTGCCTTTGTTCTCATCACAACAAGCCCCCGGAGCAGATGGTGCTCTGCTTTGCTTGGGCCCGACAGTGACAGACAGTCGCTCGCAGCCAATAGCCTGCTGGGGAATCAGCTGACTGGTCTGGACAGCGCCAGGTGTTTTGAGCATTTTATTCTCCCCTTCTCCATCCGTAGGAGGAGCAAGCGGCATCGGCAGCAGAGCGGAGAAATATCAGGGCGACACACCGACTCGTTAGCGGGTTGCAGCAGGTTGGAGATCTTTCTGCAGACCGCACCATGCCTTTCACAGAGGCGCCCTGGGACTGACGATCGGCTGCACGAGCTACACAATCGCGGTAAACAACCGCACAGCTGAACCAAGAGGATACCTTCCCATCACAACCACTACCACCACCACCCCCTTGGCACAATAACATTGATCTTATTTAGCGTTGTGTACTGACGCGTCTATATCTGGATAAAGGACCCGTGCGTGCGCTAGGGAACGTCGGACTGGAATGCCAACAAGGTGAGACCTCCTCAGGAAAGGAAATATTGAGTTTGCAATGCTGTAGCCGGTGTAGTTTGTTTTAAAGCTGATTTTATTTATTTATTTTTTTGGAGAAAAATGTTTTTAGTGATTTGCAGCCACATCACATAAACCCCTTAGTCGAACGTGGTAGTAGGTAGGCTAGTTGTTTTCATTCATTACACATTTCTCTGCAAGGGCGATGCAATGAGTTAGGATATGTTTAGGATGCAGACACAGTCAAGGGCATGATCTTCTTTTTCTTTAATAAATGCAGTCTGGTCTGAACTACATCACTTCAGGCTCTACAAATCGGTTTCGAATCCATATTTTAACCAACTTAACTCGCAGCCTATTGCACATTGCAACACATGTATCACCCCTTTTATAATGCGTCAAATGATATTCCAGTGGAAACAAACTTTGATCCCGTTGCGGTAGCACTCGCAGTGGCAGCAGGAGCCGTGTGCGTCGTGCATGCGCAACGTTGTGTGAATGTGATTTGCATGTTAATGTTAAAGTATGTCGGCAGATGTCTCGATTCCTCACTTCTAAGCTCAGTAGCAAAAAAGAGTCTTCTTCGGGGGAGAGACAGTTCCCTGTGTTTAAGATGGTCTGGTGAGAATGGGGTTGCATTGGCAGGGGGTCTATTGTGGTCCACGAACGCTACTTCTGTCGCTGCAGCTGTTGCGCTTTTGTGATGGAGACTGCTGACTGGCATCACTCAACTTTAGGCAGAGAGGGGACATAGGCTACTGTAGAGAGGTGAAGAGTTTATTTCCAATGTTTTCATGCGGGGGGCTTTGCACGTACTGTTAAGTCTCTCTGCCCAACAAGACTGTATGTATTTATGACCTCTTTTAACAACATAGTGCAAGCAGTCATCTTCTCTCTGTGGACCTCTGGGTCAAATAAAAGAATGTTGTTCCAGAGACTTGAAACTATATTTTTATGTGAAACGCCAAACAGCTTCCACTCAATGGCTTCCATTGTAAAATAAACTTGCTTTGCTCTCACAAAGCATATTCCGTTGCGAGCAGAAGGCTAATTCATCCTTCCAAACTGCAGAATAGGGCAGGATTACCTGATTGATTTCTTCTTGTTCACTCTTTCTCTCTCTGTCTTTACCTTACATGGCACACACACACACACAAGATGTCTATTTTCTCTTTAACTTGATCATGGGGGTATAGTGTGACAACAGGGTGCGTTTTGCAGGCGTGTGTGTGTGTTCAGGGCTGTTAGGAGGTGACAGCAGGGCTCGTGGGAGGGGGTAAAAGGCTTCACCCCCCAAGCATCATTACATCCCATGGGTATAAGGCAGGCTAAAGGGGGGGCCGGCTGGGGGTTATAGAGCTCAAGCTTCAACCTTTATTCCTTGAAGAAGGGCTGGGGCATTAACCCCTTTGTCCTCCTGTGGGCCACAGGGCCCAGAGACAACAGATTCAGAAACAGTTCAGTTCACCCTGCACTCCATATGATAGGCGTGTTGCAGCCATGCACAGGAGTCATGGGCGGTTTTGTTGCGTGGCAGTTTGCATGCGTTGATATGTGGGCCCTCCACGGTCACTTACACCCAGTCAGGTACCAGGCAACAAAGAGGGATCAGCCTCCCTCACAAAACATTAATATACACACACATCCTTCATGATCCTTGCCAGCATGATACTAGAGTATCAGAGGGTTAGGTTACTTGCTTTGCACCTGAAAGGCCGTACCATACCATAAGAACTTGCTCGCAGTTGTTCCACAGACATTTTCAGCCTTTTACAAATCAAATCAATCGGCTCGTCGAGATCTTACGTTTCCTGGTTGAAGGCTGAACCAGTTTTGAGAGGTGCAGCAATCAAGCTGCCCTTTAAATCAATACAATGAGTGTTGCTGATGTTGAAGGGGCCCAGTTGTCTCCATCCTGGGAAGACCCAATGTTAATCATCAAATGTCAAACCAAACATTGTGTACACTGACAAGCTCACACTTAGTCATACGCGCATGTATACAAGAGATCCAGCAGCGTGTGTTGAAACATGGATGTTTTTTATCCATATGTCACTTCTTATATAATGTATTTTCAACACAAATGTGGCTCTGTTTCCTCTCACAATTCCCTTGCGATAATTAAACTAGCTGCATGCACCATTTAAAAATTAAGTTCTCATATGTCAAATAGTGCTTATTCAAGACTCCACTGAGGGAGTGGAGTGTGTTATATTAAGTCCTGAGAGGGATGGGATTTGTAAAACATTAGAGGCAGGTGTGGGCACGACTGAAGGGATCACGACGACCCATGTTGAGAACATTGAAGGTAAATGTCCTGATTACCTCACCACCCTTGGGAGAAGATATAGTTCCCATTCACACTATAGTCTCGGATGATGTAACTATTTGTGTGTCTGCTGGATTGTGTACTCAGAGAGGCTTTAATGTGTGTTTCTCTCTAGTTATTCTGGTGTTAACATGGAGACATTGTAGGATAAGATAACAAGAGGGAGACCGTTGAGTTTTCTATTTGTATATTAGTGACGTTTTTTCTCACCATTTCTACAGAACTATACACAATACGGCTTCTTGTTGATTTTCCCGGTCACTAAAGTTCTGTCGTCTAAATCAGCAGTTTGTGTCACCAGTTCTGTTCAGTCGGTTACAAGATGTGTTCATAATGTTACGGTTGGGTCTGGAGGACACAGGTGCAGAGACAGTGTAAGTAAAAGAAGATTTATTTCAGGAGAAAACCAGCAGGGTGTTAGGACCGTGATCCGGGGAGGGAAGCTGGCTGGCATGGGGGTCCAGGGAGAGAGCAACGGGGCAAGTCCAGGGGGCTGAGTGGAAGCAGGCTAGAGCGGGCAGGCAGGAGGGGTCCGAGGAGTAGTGCTGGAGAGCTAGGGCTGAAGCTGGTGGCTGGAGTCAGGCTGGGAGAACTGTGGCAGAGAAACAAGGGTTACCCAGGAAAACGTGCAACAGAGCATGGCTGAAAACAGGTGAGCGAGAGGGTGAACTGACTGTGTGAGAACAGAAGCTACAATCTGGCAGTGTCTGGAAGGTAGGCCCGGGTATAAGTAGAGCAGTTGATGAGGATTGAAGGCAGCTGTGAATGTTGTTGATTGACTCCAGCACACCTGGCTCCACCCCTGCAATTAGCTCAGCACACAGAAAACAGGTGAAAAGGGAAAACACATCTAAGGCCAAGGAGCCCAAACGGGATCATGACAGTACCCCCCCCTCAATGAGAGCCTCCAGGCGAGCCACCGGGCTTCCCTGGGTTGTCCCGGTGGAACTCCTTAATAAGGGAGGGATCGAGGATGAGCTGGCGAGATATCCAGCTCCTCTCCTCAGGACCATAACCCTCCCAGTCCACCAAGTACTGAAAGCCCCGACCACGGCGGCGAATATCCAGGATCCGCCGGACTGTGTAGGCGGGGTGATCATCAATCATGCGGGGAGGTGGAGGGGGTGTAGCTGGAGGGCACAGAGGGCTGGTGGAGACAGGCTTAAGCTGGGAAACGTGGAATGTGGGGTGAATCTTCATAGATAATGGCAGTTTTAATTTGACAGCGGATGGGTTGATAACAGTTTCGATTTCAAAAGGACCAATGTAACGTGGGGACAGCTTCTTAGACTCAGTGTTGAGTGGGATGTTTTTAGAAGAGAGCCAAACCTTCTGACCTGGTGTGAACTGTGGTGCTGGAACCCGGTGTCTGTCTGCCATGCGCCGATTGCGCTCGGTGGAACGGAGCAGGGCAGCGCGAGCGTCCCTCCAGACCTTACGACAGCGTCGAAGGTGGGCCCGGACAGATGGCACCGCGATGTCGCCCTCCTGTGCTGGGAACAGAGGGGGTTGATATCCAAGGGAACATTCGAATGGGGACATACCAGTAGCTGCACTTGTCAGGGAGTTGTGGGCGTATTCAACCCATGGCAGGTGAGTGCTCCAGGAAGACTGGTTCCGAGTAGTAACACAGCGCAGCGCAGCTTCGAGGTCCTGATTGGCCCGCTCCGTCTGCCCGTTCGTCTGGGGGTGGTAGCCTGAGGAGAGACTGACAGAGGATCCTAACTCACGACAGAAAGCCCTCCATACCTGGGACACGAATTGTGGACCCCGATCGGAGACCACGTCAGCAGGGATCCCGTGGAGGCGGACCACATGCTGAACCAGGAGATCAGCAGTCTCAGACGCTGTAGGAAGCTTGGGCAGAGGCACAAAATGGACAGCCTTGGAAAATCTATCAACAATGGTGAGTATGGTAGAATTACCTTCGGACAGCGGGAGACCAGTGACGAAGTCGAGACCAATGTGACTCCAGGGGCGCCCAGGCACCGGAAGGGGACGGAGCAAACCTGAGGAGGGTTGATGCGAGGACTTACTGCGTGCGCAGACAGTGCAGGCGAGCACGAAAGGCACGGGTGTCAGCCTCAATGGTGGGCCACCAGAAGTGTCGCTTGGCCAGGGACAGGCTGCGGTTAACACCCGGGTGGCAGGAGAAACGGGAATTATGCACCCACTGGAGGACCTTGGAGCGGACAGCACTTGGCACGAACAGCCGACCCTGCGGCCCGGTTCCCGGATCCGGTTCCTCCCTCAGCGCCTCTCGGATCCGTGCTTCAATCTGCCACCTGACTGCCCCCACCACACAGCCAGGGGAGATGATGGTATCGGGACTGGAGAGACCGTGGTCGACGGCAAACTGTCGGGACAAGGCATCCGGCTTCCCATTCTTGGACCCTGGTCGAAAGGTGAGCTGGAAGTTAAATCGACCAAAGAACAATGCCCAGCGGGCTTGGCGGGAGTTAAGGCGCTTGGCGGACTGGATATAGGACAGGTTCTTGTGATCAGTCCAAACAATAAAAGGGATCTCCACCCCCTCCAACCAGTGCCTCCACTCCTCAAGCGCTAGCTTAACCGCTAGCAGTTCCCTGTTGCCGACGTCGTAGTTGTGCTCTGCGGGAGACAGGCGTCTGGAGAAGAAGGCACAGGGATGAAGCTTCTGGTCCTCCGGGGAGCGTTGAGAGAGGACCGCCCCTACCCCGGAGTCCGAAGCGTCGACCTCGACCACGAACTGTAGAGCCGGGTTGGGATGAATGAGAATGGGGGCTGAAGTGAACCGCCTCTTCAGTTCCACGAACGCCGCCTCAGCCTCAGGGTTCCAAGAGAAGGGGATAGCTGGGGAGGTAAGTCCAGTGAGGGGAGCCGCTACTCGACTGTAATCCCTGACAAACCGTCGGTAGAAGTTGGCAAAGCCCAAAAAGCGCTGGAGCTGCTTCCGGGTCACGGGTTGAGGCCACTGTGCCACCGCCTGTACCTTCTCGGGGTCGGCCCTCACCTGCCCTCGCTCTATGATGTACCCCAGGAAGTCCACGGAGTCCACATGGAACTTGCACTTCTCTGCCTTGACAAACAGCTTGTTTTCCAGGAGTCGCTGTAACACCTGCTTCACGTGTTGGACATGTTCCTCCTGTGAGCGAGAGAAAATCAGTATGTCGTCCAAGTACACAAACACCGTGCGATTTAAGAGGTCACGGAGCACATCATTAACCAAAGCTTGGAAGACAGCGGGGGCATTAGTGAGACCAAAAGGCATTACCAAATATTCAAAATGTCCGAGGGGGGTCTTAAATGCAGTCTTCCATTCGTCACCCTTCCGAATGCGGACAAGGTGATAAGCATTGCGGAGATCAAGCTTGCTGAAAACTGTGGCACCGTGGAGGGATTCAAAAGCAGAGTTAATTAAAGGCAGAGGATACTTGTTCTTGATAGTGATATTGTTAAGGCCCCTATAGTCTATGCAGGGACGCAGGGAACGATCCTTCTTGGCCACAAAGAAAAACCCAGCCCCGACAGGAGATGACGAAGGTCGGATAATACCTGAAGCAAGGGACTCCTTGATGTATGTCTCCATTGTCTCCCGTTCAGGCCGGGACAGGTTATACAGACGACTGGATGGCAAAGGAGCACCTGGAAGAAGATCAATAGCACAGTCATAGGGCCGGTGAGGGGGCATAGAGAGAGCACGTTGCTTACTAAATACCTCTCCCATACTGTGATATGCGGCAGGGACTTCAGACAGGTCAGGGGGCTCAAGCTTTAAAGGCACAGTGGCTCCCTCTGCTGGGGAAAGGGCGGACCGCAGGCAAGACGAGAGGCAATAATCACTCCAACTTAGTACACGACTAGTCGCCCAGTTGATGTGGGGATTGTGTAACCTTAACCAAGGCTGACCCAAAACTAAGGGAGTGTGAGGGGAAGAGATAATGTGAAACTGTATTACCTCATGGTGGTTGCCTGACAGGACAAGGCGAAGAGGCTCTGTGCGATGGGTAACCCGTGCCAGCAGCTTCCCATTAAGTCCCTGGGCATTGAGGGGAGTAGCGAGCGGTCGAGTGGCAATACCTGCTCTGGCAACGAAGTCTGCATCCAGAAAGCTCTCGTCAGCTCCAGAGTCCACCAGAGCGAACAGTGAATGGGTTTGTTGGTTCCAGGAGAGCGTAGCCCGCAGTTGCATGCGAGATTGGGGGAAAGGTTCCGATGTGATCTTGCTCACCAGTATTCCCACCGTTACTGGGGAGCACTCCCTTTTGGCCGCTGGGGACAGGAGCTCAGGAAGTGACCGGGTTGAGCGCAGTAGATGCAGAGCCCTTCATTTATCCTCCGAAAACGCTCAGCATTGGAAAGTTTGGCTCGGCCCAGCTGCATGGGCTCCTCTGCCGAGGAGGAGGGAAGGACAAAGGAATCAGGGGACTGACTGGAGCTACGACCTGGGGAGTGTCTTATAGGAACTGAGGGAGAACGGGAGGAGAACGGGTCATGAGACCGCCCGGCTCCTTCCCTACGACGCTCTCTAAGGCGATTATCAAGTCTGATAGCTAGGGCCACTAACTCGTCCAAGCTAGCTGATTCGTCCCGAACTGCTAACTCATCCTTAACTGGATCGGCTAGTCCGTTGAGAAATGCCCCCTGCAGCGCCTCATCATTCCACCCCGTCTCTGCCGCTAGCGCTCTGAAGTCTACTGAATACTCAGCTACGCTGTGGGTACCCTGTCGAAGTGTGAGGAGTCGCTTGGTGGCATCCCTGCCGCGCACCGGGTGATCGAACACCTTCTTCATCTCAGCCAAAAATAAAGCAAAAGAAAAACAAACAGCTGACTGACCCTCCCATACTGCTGATGCCCAGGTTAATGCTTTACCCGTGAGTAAACTAATTATATAGGAGATCTTGGCTCTGTCTGTGACATAGGTAGATGGCTGTTGCTCAAACGCTAAGGTGCACTGAATCAGAAAAGGCCTACATGCCCCAAAGTCACCTGAATAGCGCTGCGGTGCCGGGACACGGGGTTCATGGGCTTGGAGAAGCGGCGGAGCCGAGGCAGGACCCTGTTGAAGACGACCGGGGTCGGCAGGAGCTGGGGGAGTGAGGTGTGCCGAGACAACGCTGAGTTGCTGCCCCATAGCAGTAACACAGGTGGAGAGCCCACTTAACGTGGAGAAGACATCTCGGAGAGTCTGCTCGTGTTTCCCTACGAGCACTCCCTGCGCTGCCAATGCCTGGTGGAGGGAGTCCGTCTCTGCTGTGTCCATGTTTAGGGCCAGATTGTACTGTTACGGTTGGGTCTGGAGGACACAGGCGCAGAGACAGTGTAAGTAAAAGAAGATTTATTTCAGGAGAAAACCAGCAGGGTGTTAGGACCGTGATCCGGGGAGGGAAGCTGGCTGGCATGGGGGTCCAGGGAGAGAGCAACGGGGCAAGTCCAGGGGGCTGAGTGGAAGCAGGCTAGAGCGGGCAGGCAGGAGGGGTCCGAGGAGTAGTGCTGGAGAGCTAGGGCTGAAGCTGGTGGCTGGAGTCAGGCCGGGAGAACTGTGGCAGAGAAACAAGGGTTACCCAGGAAAACGTGCAACAGAGCATGGCTGAAAACAGGTGAGCGAGAGGGTGAACTGACTGTGTGAGAACAGAAGCTACAATCTGGCAGTGTCT
The DNA here is from genome assembly GCA_949357725.1 of Hyperoplus immaculatus. Classification (NCBI taxonomy): domain Eukaryota; kingdom Metazoa; phylum Chordata; class Actinopteri; order Uranoscopiformes; family Ammodytidae; genus Hyperoplus; species Hyperoplus immaculatus. The sequence continues at coordinate 15,184,118 of OX442350.1, read as the reverse complement.
GGAAGGTAGGCCCGGGTATAAGTAGAGCAGTTGATGACTGTTGTTGATTGACTCCAGCACACCTGGCTCCACCCCTGCAATTAGCTCAGCACACAGAAAACAGGTGAAAAGGGAAAACACATCTAAGGCCAAGGAGCCCAAACGGGATCATGACACATAAGCTCCCTGGGGGTACTTTATCTCACATTCTCAACATGTACATTTGTTTTCCCTCAATTCTAGATTAATACATATATTTTTTTGTAGGTGTGAGCAGATGAATTTGATTTGCTCAAAGACTAATTGTACCAGTGGGGTTACATGTACTGTAGCTCCCTAAGCAAAATATCACATTCTCACTTTTTCTCATGTCTCTCCATTTGTATCACGTTTGAGGACAGATGTTCTGGTCGATGAGCCTAGGTAAGTGTCTTCAGACTGACTTGGACAAGAATTTGGAAACCAAGCCATGAACTTAAAGGAACTTTGAGTGCTTCAGAGAGAGTGCTTCTAGTTTTTGGGAGATATAATGATTTTGGAAAAGGGCTTTCATATTGTCTATCAGCAGGAAAATAATCTTTGATACATAAAAGAAATGGATTGCTTTCAGATATGTTCAGACCCCCTACTATTTATGGTTATATTACCTTTAACCATTCGTGCCATGAATAGGTCCCCAGTTTTTGAGGTACCCTGAGTGAGTTAAACAGCTTCACACTGATGTCTGATCATCAAGAGCAATCAAATGTAATTCCATGGGCTTGTCGGAGAATAGTAGCCATCAACAGCACACTCAGAAATCAAGTATACTTCAGACCACATGCAATAAATGCTGCAATTGGCTTTCCACAAAGACTACAGTATGATGCAGCAGGTGCAGGGGCCCCTTCCAGAGAATCAATAATGAATCCATGGAAGCCTAACTTTAAACTTGACAATATCAAATAATTGCAGAAAAACAATAGAAATCACCTCGGCATTGTATACATACATTATCTTGTCATTAGGACTTAGGGAAACATGCCGTGCAGCTGTCCTACACAGTTGTCTGCTCAAACCCACCCATGTAAGTTTAAATGCTTATTCATTTATTCTTCATTTATTTGATAGGGGTGGAACTCTGTATTGATAGGGGTGGAACTCTGTACAAGCCCATTGGGCTTCGTTCCCTCCTTGCACCATTAATTGTTAATGTGTGCTAAATAAATAAACTAAACTAAACTAACTATTTCATTGTCTTTCTTTGAAACATTTCAAAGATATCAATTATGTGCATGATTAAATATTAGGTTAGGGTAGGTATGGGATGTAGGTAGGGAGATGAAATGAAATCTCATCACCTTGTCTAAAAGATAAAATGTTGATATAATCAACATTATGAATGGCTTAATAGAAGCTGAACTACTGTCACACCTACAGAATAGCCCATATAACAAAGTACAGTCATTTAAAATGGCCCAGTGGTCCTTAAGCAGGAATTGTTCAATGGTGTTGTAGGCGACAGAGTGTGTATCTAAAGCTGTTAGTATTTATTTTGAGTATCCTATTCACAGGTTCAAAGGTGACCGTGGTTCAAACTCTTGGGTTTTCCCGTTTCCTGCCTTCCGGCCTTTGGTGTTGTGTTGCTGAGTGTTCCTCCACCTGCATTGTTGTTTTAAGCTTTCCTGTTGCTCTGGGACACTGATCACAATGGACCTGTGAAGCCTGTGTCTTCTTTTAACTTTTTAGTTGTTGTTGAAATATGGGCTAACAGGATGGTGTCAGTGATTTTTTTTAAACTGCTCATAGTAACATCGGAACTGCGTTTTTTTTCCTTTTCACCTTTCCGCAAACCCACTTTATGCTTCATGTTTTGTCTGTCCGATGTTTAATGTGATCAGGAACTTCCTCATCATACATTCAATAATGGGGAGCACGGATAGAGCATTTACCAAATAGGGGGAGAATCTCAGATTAACCCCATTTGAGGGGGAAAAGATGAGGAAAAATGTAAGAGCAGATAATGATGTATGACTAAATCCTGTTTACAATCCTAATGTGTAGTGTAATATTCAAAAATAAAGAAAAGTAATGATGTTATCTAATGTTTTTTTTTAATATATATCAGTGGATGTATTCTAAAATATTTGTTAAAGCTGAGATGAAGTTAAATTATTTTAATGATTGTGCTGGTACAAAAAATTAAATCATTGACAAAATGACAAACAAGCACTTAAAGAATTATCCATAATGAGATTATTATTATATTGCTTTTAAATAAAGTGCTAAGTGACGTGTATCTCTCCCCTGGGTTTGAATCCAGTATGCTACCTCTAGCTAATCTCCACTTCAGTATCTTCATCCACAAATCCTGACTGGCGTGGGAGTCGTCACCATATACTGTGCTTAAGCTTTAAAACCAGATTCTGTACCATCCATGTTTCACCCATGCTCCGCCCTAGCCCATAGGGAATCAGCAGCAGAGCAGATACGCTCCTGTCTCCCTGGTGCTGTTGCCAGGCAGTTTGCATTAAGATGAATTAGTCAGCTCTCCTGTTTGAAAGCCTCTTAAATGCTATATTCTTAAACTGGTGTTGTCCATAAAGCTGGGTGTGATGGAGAAGGCTAAGGTACTGTGGTGTTGCCGTATGGCTCTACTCTAGATGGGGTGCCTTCTTAAGGAAGCAGACTTAAATAAGTGTTGCTGTTAGAGACTACAAGTACACAGCTTGTTAAAGAGGTGCTGGCAACCTAATCCGTTTAATAAGCAATGGTGAGGGACATAAGTGTAACAAAGACATATCATGTCTTTATACAGTATTCACTAACAGAATGATTGTGACTGGGACATAAAAAGTATGGTTTACTCCAATCATCATCTGTAATTATGTCAAAGAGTCCTGAATCATGCTGGCAGCTCTACCCAATCATCCTGTAAAAATCCTAGGCATGCCGAAAACTTTTTTTTTCTTGTTTGCCCTAAATTCAGAATGCTGAAGACATTGCATTAAAAATTAAGACGTGCATCTTTTTTGCTTTCTCTGAGGCATGGCACATATTTAAATCTCGTACTGTTTAATGATGTTCGGAGAAGCTAATGATCGAGTCCTTATGGGCCTGTTGGATAGATGAAAGCCCTCAGTGGAATTTGATCTTATTCCAAAGTAGTTCAGCAGTGTTCTGTGCAAGCATTGTAACAAGCTGAACTTGCATTTTCTAAAATCTGTTGATGCTGCACATATTCACAGTCTCACAAGGATGGTGGAGAAGCAGTTGTTGTTTTTAGTCAATCTTCTGTCCGAGGTAATTGTTACATTTATAACAAACATAAATGATTTTGTGATAATTTAGTTATTGTTGTTTAAAAAAGACCAACATGTGACAGTCATGGTTGCTGCTTTGTGAACCTTTATCTGTGTACACTGTACAGTACTGCTTTAAGCTAAAAGCAAACGTAAACATGCTGATGATTCTCACAGTAGCTAAAGTACCATGCAGATGTTTAGCAGCAGTTATGTTCTACATGTTCACCATTATAGTGAGGAAAGTGTTTTCATTAGTTTTGCAGGTATTTGATTATAAACCAAAGTATTACACAAATTAAACATTTGACCTGATGGTGTTATCTAATTCCATTGCATTCCATTAAATAGTTGCTGAAATATTTCACTTAAAACTACAAATGTCAACCTTATGCAGGCTCTATGGTACATGCATTTTGGCACAAAACTTTGTGTCAATAATTTCAATAGTGGTTAAGATATTTCAGCCATAAGTAATGGACCAAACAACAGACATAATGACAGACTGACATTGGTAACCATAGGTTTACCAAATAATTTGAGGATCACTAAAGTCAGTAGGATTGTTCCTCTGGGGAACATACTGCTAGCATGGCTATAATTTTGTTTATATATTTACAATATTTGATACAGTCTTCATTAAAAATGTAGGGTAGACATTGTATAATGACATATATGTTTTTGTCTTTTTCTCCAGATTATTCTGCAACTCCAGGACATCGATGTAAATCTCCACCATTTGCATCAACTGCTGACCATTTCACTTGATTGAAAGACCTAATCAGTGGAAAGTTTGGTTGATGACTGTAACATACTCTCTCCCAAATTCATCAGCTCCTCCTCCTGTCCTTCTCCAGCATGGCTAGAAGGAGGATAGATGTTTTTTTCTTAGGCCTAGTTTATACTGGTCTGACCCTGGGATCGATAGGACTATCCTTCATCCAGAGCAATGAGTGCCCCCAGCTGTGTGTATGTGAGATCCGGCCTTGGTTTACCCCCCAATCCACCTACAGAGAAGCTATCACCGTGGATTGCAATGACCTTCGCTTAACACGCATACCAGGGAACCTCTCCAGTGACACTCAGGTTCTCCTTCTTCAAAGCAACTACATTGCCAGGACCAATGAGGAGCTGGAGCAGCTCTTCAACCTGACTGAGCTGGACTTGTCCCAGAACAACTTCAGTAGCATACGGGATGTTGGCCTTACCAATATGTCACAGCTCACAACGCTTCATCTGGAGGAGAACCAGATCACAGAAATGCCCGATTACTCCCTGCAGGACCTCAGCAACCTGCAGGAGCTCTACATCAATCACAATCAGATCAACACCATCTCTGCAAATGCCTTCTCTGGGCTCCACAACCTGCTCAGGCTTCACCTCAACTCTAACAAGATCAAGACCATCATCAGCGCCTGGTTTGAACCTACACCCAATCTAGAGATCCTCATGATTGGGGAGAACCCTGTTGTTGGTATTATTGACTTTAATTTCAAGCCACTGGGCAACCTCAGAAGCCTGGTTTTGGCTGGGATGGATTTGACTGACGTACCAGGAAATGCCTTTGTGGGACTTGACAATCTTGAGAGCCTTTCTTTTTATGACAATAAACTGGTCCGAGTTCCTCAGAGAGCCCTTCAGAAACTACCTAACCTTAAGTTCTTGGATTTGAACAAAAACCCAGTGCACAAAATTGAGGAAGGAGATTTCAAGAACATGCTGAGATTAAAGGAACTGGGTATAAACAACATGGGAGAGCTGGTTTCCATGGACAGGTATGCACTGGATAACCTTCCCGAGCTCACAAAGTTAGAGGCTACCAACAACCCCAAATTCTCCTACATTAACCGTCAAGCCTTTCGTGATGTCCCAGCCTTGGAGAGTCTAATGCTGAACAACAATGCCCTAAATGCCCTCTACCAGTCCACAGTGGACTCTCTCCCCGACTTGCGTGAGATCAGCATCCACAGCAATCCTCTGCGCTGTGACTGTGTTGTCCAGTGGATGAGCTCCAACAAAACCACTGTCCGTTTTATGGAACCTCTGTCCATGTTTTGTGCCATGCCACAAGAAGTAAGAGGAATGCATGTGCGGGAGGTTCTGCAAAAGAATTTAGCAAACCAGTGTCTGCCCCTGATTTCCCATGATACTTTCCCAAGCCATCTCAATCTTGACATTGGTATGACTGTGGATTTAGACTGCAGAGCCATGTCACAGCCTGAGCCTGAAATCTACTGGGTGACACCAATGGGGAACAAGGTTGTGATGGACACCCTGTCTGACAAGTACAGCCTCACCAATGAAGGAACATTGAGAATTTCTCGTATCCAAGTAGAGGACTCTGGCAGATACACCTGTGTGGCTGAAAATTCAGAGGGAGCTGACACAAGAGTGGTAGCTATACGGGTTAACGGCACTCTGCTAGACAGCACTCAACTTATGAAGATCTATGTCAAACAAACAGAATCTCACTCTCTCCTGGTCTCCTGGAAAATAAACTCCAACATAATGACCTCTAACCTTAAGTGGTCATCTGCCACGATGAAAATAGATAACCCACATATTACTTACACTGCCAGGGTACCTGTGGATGTCCATGAGTACAACCTTACGCATTTACAACCAGCAACTGAGTACGAAGTGTGTCTCACCATCTCCAACATTCACCAACAAATGCAGAAGTCATGCGTGAATGTGACGACCAAGCAAGCAGCCTTCACTGTGAAGATATCTGACCAAGGGACTAACACTGCTCTTGCAGTAGTCATGGGAACGATGTTTGCAATCATCAGTATGGCCTCTCTGGGAGTGTACATTGCCAAAAGGTGGAAGAGGAAAAACTATCACCATTCTCTGAAAAAGTACATGCAGAAAACCTCGTCAATTCCGCTAAATGAGTTGTACCCACCTCTGATCAACTTGTGGGAGGTAGACAGTGAGAAGGAGAAAGAGGGCTCATCTGAGACCAAACCTAGTCAGGTGGACACCACACGCAGCTATTACATGTGGTGAGAGCTAAATATCCAGTGGGAGATACAGAGACATGTTTCCCTTAGGAGCACAAATATACATATTTGCTTCGTTATGTAAAAACGAATTAAGTAATTTTTTTCTTTTATGTTTCCAATATGTTTTTTTTGGATCTCTCAGACTTGCTCAGCGAATGACGGACCAAGATTTACAGATCTTTAATTTAACGTATTGCTTTTTTTTTTTACCTCTATACCATTTTGACACACACTATGGCAGCTTTGTTCAGCTTCCCAGACTTAGTTTTCACTGTGCTTTATTTTAAGGTCTTGTTTTAATGAACACAGCATGAGCATTGTCATGGATTCAGCATACGCGAGCACAGGAAAAGCTGATATCCAATCTGTTATTTTCACACGATTCTCTGGCAGAACTGTTAGAGACTGCCATCTTTCTTTTTCTTGTAAAACAGTTTTACTGTTAACTGTTGTGCACTGAAATATATATATATATATATATATACTAATTTGTCTATGAACTCAAATATAAGCTGACAAAGTTTAGACTTGATATACCGTCTTTTGAATAATGTTAGCAAATCCTCTGTAATGTTGTATCAGCTATGATTTAATTTACTTTTTGTACATTAAATAACAGTATGCTAATTTAGATTTTTAGTTTGCAGAGTAGCTACTGTAAACCAGCAATAGAAAAACGAATGTTATGAGTTAGGTATATAGATGTAAGGCTTTTTAAATTTCTTAAATATTTTGTTTCTTATTTTGCTAGAACATGTCTACAATCACCGGTTTTGTTGTGATTTACACACACAAACATGTTGTTTAATGGGGAGCAAGTTTAATAAAATCTTCTTTCCTCATATTTTTTCAACCTTGATTTTAACACCAAGTGTCATTTTTCATAAATGTACATAATATTCATTATGTATACTGTGTATTTAATAAATATGTTTGGAGAAACAGACATTTAGAGGTTGAAAGTAAAGGTTCAAAATCATAACTTGGTGGTGCAAGAAAATAATCATCTGATATTGATATCATACAATAGGATTGTATTATTTTCAGCGCAATGAGCATAGCTGAAGTTGTAACATAAGTGTTGAAAGAGAGAATGGAAGATGCAGGCAGCAGTGTTTTCCTCCACAAAGCAATTATCAGAGAATACTTTAAATTCTAGTCCTGGTTTAATTTAATTATTGCACAATATGCCTGGAAGTACGTACGGTCAGTAACTTCAAACCAAAAGTCACTTTTTTGTTCCCTGACTGTCTTAAATGTACCAGACAAAACCTTTGCATCCATCACCAAAGCATTAGAAAAGTGGGGAGAATAATGATTGAAAGTGGTGATAATATGAATAATGGACAGCTACAGCAAGATCAGAATGCAGAATTATTTGTAACAAAGTAGCCCTTCTAAAATCTGCCAAATCTGTCATGTTCTTAGCAGTTTGTACTGCTTGTGGAATAGAATTTACAGCACGTCTGAGACTGCATATTATTAATTATTGTGCCATGTTGGGGTTTCATTTGATGTAACATTAAAGATAGCTTTTCTTAGTTGCTTTCAGTATAATGACATGACATGAAATAACCATCTGCTTACTCTGTAAAAACTAGTGAGACAGATTTTTTTTTGAGTTAGTCACAACCCATCAGAGTCTTTGCAAGGTCTATATCTCGTCTACAATGCATCTTGTGGCTCAAGACGGGAGTCCAGAAGCTCTATTTGTTTGTGATGTTGACGGACAGCTCTGGGCTTTGTGGTGCAATCAAACGATCTCCGTTTAGTCTCCCCTGATAACATCTTAGTTCACTAGCATGCTCTTTCACAGGTAAAACACTACAAAACAGTTAATAAATGAGTAGCAAACCACATTTTTCTAAAACTAGATCCATGTATATAAAGAAAAATACATTAATGGGTAAAACGTTTTATTCTAGCTTTTATTCATTTTATTCAAGATTTATTCATTTAAATACGTCTTCACTTCCATGATAACTGAAAAACTCCAATCACCAATGAAGGCCAATGCTAAGGAAGACATGTTGAAAAGGGCCCTTGAGTGAAGCAATAATTAACAACCCGAACATTTAAAAAAAATCATAATGTCTGCTTAAAGCTACATTACAGTGTGCTATACACATATGTAATAACTGTTTACGAATACCTTTGCATCGAATTAATACATTACAAGAGAAGAAGTGTTCATTGATACATGTTACAGATAAAGTCTATTGAATCTAATGTCACACTACTGAAAAAATGCAGATGCTGAAATGGGTTGAACACCATTTCCCACTTTTTTTTTCTTCATGTATAGAGATGTCATGACATGAGACAAGAAAATTGTCAGTGAATGTCATGGAGCCTTTAGGGAGGCCTGTGTCCTGTGCTGAGAATGATGGACAGAGGAGGACAAAGCAGCCCGCAGTCTGGCATTTGTTAAAACCTGCTCATTGAAAAAATCCACTGGCGTCCTTTTATGTGCTCAGAGCGACCAAGCCTTTTTCGTCGTCTCAGTGGGTAGCCCAGTAACAGACCGGATATCAGCTCATTGGGACAGCTATCAATGGAAGCTTTTTCAAAGCATGTCCCCAGAGCCTGCGCCACGTCCCTTCCCAGTGGCCTGTTTCCATGACAACCCCTCCTTCCATCCACCTGCAGGTGCTGGCAGCCAAGTAAGAGAAGTCCCCAGACTCTATGTGTAATACCAATGACAAGGTCAAAACCCCGCAGGTGGGAAACCATAAAAACATCAGGTAGGCTTTCAAAGGTGTAGAGTGACAAAAGCTTCATCGTTGCACTGAAGCTGAAGTAGAATGGCACAGAATGATCCTCAGCTGGACTTTATTTATCTTTTTACTACTGGCAGGCTTGAGGGGAACTGAATGCAATTCTGCAGCTGAAGACAGACAAAATGTCACAGTGTGAATATTTGTAAAGTTTGGTTTTTAAAGCTAACTTCATGAGTAATTTAAACAACACTTTCTATCTACATGAGGTAAGCCATCGGTGATCACCCATGGAATTTATTCCTTCTGCTGTAACGTCCAGGTTTTTTCTTAGCATTTTGTGGGTGCTTCTTGAGCTCCTGTGCCAGTGCCGGTGGGCGACACCAGTTAGTAAACGGTGACATTTAAAAATGATTAATGAGAGGCTTAAATTAACTTTGTCAACTAATTTGGCAGTGGCTTGAATATAACCAACATTAATTTATATGAAAAAGTTACACACTATAGCTTTAAAACAGAACCACTATTTTTCAACTGACAAAATGGGACAACCTTAAAAATAAGCAGTCTTCAAGCAGACGTCAATTTTCATGCAAACAAACACTGACCGGTCGCATAAGTTGGTGGTATGAAAATGGGGTTTTAATAATAATAATAATAATTCATTTTATTTAGAGGGCGCCTTTCTTAGCACCCAAGGTCACCTTACAGGGCAGTTTAAAAACAAAACAAACAAAATCAGCAATCATAAAAAACACAAGAACAAGATACATTGAACAATTTACATAAGTGGGGTGAAATGGGTTAAATGGAATATGTCAGATTAAAAAGATGTGTTTTGAGACGGGACTTAAAAGTGGAAAGAGTGTCAGAATTACGGATGTCAGGTGGGAGGGTGTTCCAGAGGTGGGGGGCAGATCGGCTGTATGCCCTGGACCCCATGGTAACCAGGCGGGTGGGTGGAACAGTGAATTGAATGGAAGAGGAGGACCGGAGAGTGCGGGTGTGTGTGTTGGTGTGCAGGAGGTCACATATGTATGGAGGGGCGAGGTTGTGGAGGGCCTTGAAGGTGAGGAGCAGAATCTTAAAGTTGATGCGGGTTTTGACCGAGAGCCAGTGAAGCTGCTGAAGGACAGGGGTGATGTGATTAATGGAGGGGGTTCTGGTGATGATGCGAGCAGCAGAGTTCTGGACCAGTTGGATGGATTTAAAAGACTTTACTTGAACAAATTGAGTACGGCCAGAAAGATAAGATGTGAACCAATCTAATGGAGTGTTGGTGATGCCAATGGAGGATAGTCTGCTGAGCAGGGTAGTGTGACAGATGGTGTCAAAGGCTGCACTCAGGTCCAGGAGGATGAGGATGGTGAGTAGTCCAGAATCAGCTGCCATAAGGAGGTCATTGGTGATTTTGATGAGTGCAGTTTCAGTGCTATGGAGTGGCCTCAACTCTCTGCCTTAAAATGTGTGAGAGCGCCCACAGCTTTCAGTGGGGGCACCGCAGTGTTGAGAGAAATGAATCAAAATGTAATCTTTGTGCAGTGAGAAGGCAGGAGGCAAGCCTGAGCACCAAACTGCAGCTCTCTTTCCACTTAAAGCCAAAAAGATTGAGCGCCTGCTTGAAGAGCTGAGGATAAAGCAAAGGCGGGGTACACATTGGTTTAAAGGAATACTTCAACATTTAGTTCTTTAAACTTTTTGCCTCATTCTCCAGCTCAAGAAAAGGTGACAGAAACTGTAGAAATGGGCGAATGACACTAATCCAGGTTAGGTTAGCTCAATCACTGGTGGGGAGTATGTCAATAGATACATTTAACAACATCACTAAACACTCCTGTGTGCTTGTTGGGACTTGTTTATTTACCACCTTATGTTGCGCTATATATTTTTTACACTTTATATAATTTTAAACATACTGGAAGGAAACCATGAAGTGTGTGATGATTATGTATGTATTGTATTATAAAATTTCATAAAAAAGCACCAACAAGCACACAAGAGCGTTTAGTGATGTTCTAAAGTTTATCTTTTGTTCTGCTAAAAACATTGAACTATTCCTTTAAGCTTTGAGGACAGGAGGAGAGTGAACTCAAATTAAAGCTCACTGTTTACGTGCATGGCCACTCAGCTCTCCTTAAAGGTCTTAAACACCGGTATGCATTTGATGACTATAAATTATATCATGCTAAAAGGCCAGCTAAAAGTTACCAAGCAAAAACATATTTGGCTACCTAACTTACATATTTTTTCAAGCTGTAGCCTATGTTTTCCTTTAAATTGAAAGAGAAAATATTTTTAAGCTGAAAAACTTACCAATGTGTTTGGCAATTATACTAAACAGAGGATGTTCTAGTCATAAATAACTTTTTTTTAATATCAAATTCAATCCCACAAACTATATAACCTTGGCCCATAGATTGCAAATGTGGGCGAGTCAGCGAGTTAGCCAGAGATAAAACACACTGCCTTATCCATTCCTTACACTTCTGCATATTCAAATTAGAGTATATGGATATGTTCCCATCTTCAGGTTGCCAAACAGAACTACTTTGTGGTTTAGGACTCACACAGTTGCCATGTGATGTAGTGGAGCATGTAAAACAACAATATGGGCAGTGCAGCTCATTTATACAGCAAACAATGAAATGTTAAAGACTGGTGTTTATGAGCAATTAGCTTGTGACTTGAGCTTCCCAAGAGCAGCCAATGCATAAAAAAGACACACATTTGTCAGATAGTCCTAAATATAACAATAAAAGCAAGTGTTGGGTTTTTCAAACCTTGTGTGTAAGACAAGACCCAGGCGTTAGTTCAACAGACCAAATGAGACACAGACACAAAGATACACAGAGACAATGAGCTCAGTTTCTTGCAAACTGGGGAGAGGTATGGTGCTCAAAACCAACTCCGCCGTTTGGCTCTCCCAGTCTGCTTTTATTCACTTTGAATGTTGGTTACAAGTGTGTATGAGTGCGTGTCTGCTAATGATTAATGATGCTGGGAACTTCCTGTTTATCAGCATTCCCTGCCTGTTCTGGAAACCGACAGCCTCGGTCAGCCAGGTCATCGGATTCTTCGGAAAGTACATATTTCGCAACAACATGTGGATAACAAGAAGCATATATACAATGAAAAAGTAATATCCTACAGCAAGCAAGCAAAACCATCTGGTATCACTGCTGCTAGCTGGGACTGAACATTCTGTCTGGCAGGCAATAAAAAAAGCCTATACTGAACTAATTCCAAAATATGATCCATACTAACGTCTTTTTACAGATGTATTATTAGATTCACAGACGTAGGCATTGGTCTATAAGTTGTTTTTTCATAAAAAAGCAATTATGCTGTGCACAAGCCTGTCAACTTTTAGAGCATTCCGCAAAACAAAATGGCTTCTCATAAAGCCGAAACAATCAACCCTGCTTTTATATGAAACAGTCAGCATGAAAACTTTATTCTGCTATCTTGCTACCATGTAACATACACCAACCACTGTCGGTCAAGCAGAAATAGCCACTCGATTTGACTCCTGATCAATGGAGATGGAATATGAAAGGTGTATTAACTTAACATCTTCCTTTCATTACAATAATGACATGCATTGTAGTTTAAACTCCCAAAAGGTTGCCAGTGACAGTGGAACTGGTGACATTTTCCAGGTGCTTTTCCTCTCAAAGATTGACTTTGACACATGTTTGCCTTTTTGCTGTTTTTACAACCAACTTGATAATGTTTTAAAATGTGACTGTTCAATATTTAAACCAGGGTTTTCCTCTTGAGGTTAACAGCCAGTGGCGTGCACAGCCATTTTTGGGGGCAGGTGCTCAGTGCAAAAAAAGGGCACAATATATTCTATCGATGAATGACCAAATCATTTTAAGGGTACTTGTACAAAATCCCCCCCTGGCCTAATGACTTTTAATACCCGGCCACACATACAGAAGAAGAAAAATTTGAACCTTTTAAAGTAAAATTCATCAATCTGGTGCACTTTGAGAAGAAAGCTAAGGCTAAATCACCTGTGTCAATGTGGGCTATTTAGTACTATTTTCTGGAATAATTTGGAGACACAGAATTACCAAAAAGCAGAAAGAAAAAAATGTACATGTTTGAAAAAAAAACAGTCATCTTTGGATTTTTTAAAATAATCCCTTATCCCGAATTCTGTCTTTGAAGTCTTCATTAGGCCCCTGATCTCTGTACTAATAATATCCTATTAAGGTAAATACAAGATTACTGCAAGTCTTGTAACATAGAAATAACTTATGGTTGGGACAAAATAATATAGCTTATATAGCTTCATGAATGATTTAGTACCACTTTGCGTAGTTAAAATAAAATGTGTGGACAGCTTTTAAGATATTTCAATAACATTTGAGGAACAGTTCAACATTACAATTTGAGCTTTAAAAGGCCCTGAACAGTTAACATGACTCTGGTCTTGACTCTGACCTTTCATCTTCATCTTCCTCCTTGCTGCTGGTGATGCTTTCATCCAGGAGAGCAGAGAGCTGCTCCCCTGGGCTGCCTGCTGTAGCTCCCTTTCTTTTTCCTTTTTAACCTCTCCTTTCTAGGCATTATACTGCAATGTGTAAATAAAAAGAGACCAACCAACCATATGAATAAGACTGCTTGGTTACATTACAGCCAGGCACAAGGCTACTTTTTCTGCAGGCAATTGGGAATTGCCTGTTTGTCATTTAGCAAATAAATTACTGCAAGTGAAGTGTTAATTATATAGCCTAAAGTAAACCCAAACAACACTAAATATTCAGCATACTGATCGATTCACATGCTGTACCAATGACAAACTCCGCCGACATTAGTTGTGTTCATCACGTCATATCTATTTTTTGGGGGGGGCTAGCTTGTTAAGCAGGACAGTCGGCTAATTTATGCCCAGCTGTGTGGCGCTGCATAGAGGCTACTTTATAACAGAGACAAATAAATGTAAGTTATAGCTTGGCAACTGAGGCTTAGGGGGCAAACAATACACTCTTGACTCCATTCATGTATGTGTTACCTCGCTGGTGGGGCAGGGCAGGCCGGCATGAGCCACATACACTGTAAAAAAAAAAAAAAAAAAAAAAAAAACGAATTTTCAGATTTTTTATTTATTTTTTTTTCCAAAAGGGCACTTGATTGGGCCAGGGGAAAAGGGCAGGTGCTTCAGCACCACTTCAGGTCTACCTGTGCACGCCACTGTTAACAGCTTTAGTGCAGAAAACATTGTTGTGTATATTTCTTGGGCACAGTGCACCCTTGCATAAATAGCCACAGTTCAACCATTAAAGTTGAAATGATAATGTCTTAAAAAATGTTTTACAAGAGCCTCCACCTATACTGAGGGCACACATGAAACAGAAAAGCAAAAAGCATAGCCCATTGTAATCCATGCAGCACTCAGCCTTTTTAATGGTCCAGAGTGCCCATGCCTCCTCGCTATTTTTATTTGGACAATGTGATGAGCTCCACTGTTAAAGAGGAGACGATCAACAGGGTCCAATTGAAGGTTACCTCACACAGATTGCTTATATACTCAACAAAAATATAAACGCAACACTTTTGTTTTTGCTCCCATTTTTCATGAGATGGACTTAAAGATCTAAAATTCATTCCAGATACACAATATTACCATTTCTCTCAAACATTGTTCACAAATCTGTCTAAATGTGTGATAGTGAGCACTTCTGCTTTGCTGAGATAATCCATCCCACCTCACAGGTGTGCTACATCAAGATGCTGATCTGACATCATGATTAGTGCACAGGTGTGCCTTAGACTGTCCACAATAAAAGGCCACCCTGAAATGTGCAGTTTTGTCTCACAGCAAAATGCCACAAGCATTGAGGGAGCGTGCAATTGGCATGCTGACAGCAGGAATGTCAACCAGATCTGTTGCTCGTGCATTGAATGTTCATTTCTCCACCATAAGCCGTCTCCAAAGGCGTTTCAGAACTTCGCACAGCCATTGAAGAGGAGTGAACCAACATTCCACAGGCCACAATTGACAATCTGATAAACTCTATGCGAAGAAGATATGTTGCACTGCATGAGGCAAATGGTGGTCACACCAGATACTGACTGGTTCTGAGTCCCCAGACCCACAATAAAGCAAAAAAATGCACATTTCAGGGTGGCCTTTTATTGTGGACAGTCTAAGGCACACCTGTGCACTAATCATGATGTCAGATCAGCATCTTGATGTGGCACACCTGTGAGGTGGGATGGATTATCTCAGCAAAGCAGAAGTGCTCACTGTCACACATTTAGACAGATTTGTGAACAATGTTTGAGAGAAATGGTAATATTGTGTATCTGGAATGAATTTTAGATCTTTAAGTCCATCTCATGAAAAATGGGAGCAAAAACAAAAGTGTTGCGTTTATATTTTTGTTGAGTGTACAAGGGAATGAGTACTGTATGCATAGCCAAAGCTATCATAGCTTCTTGCTGGGTGCAGCGATCACGCAGGGACCTGCTTTGGTTATTTTCATTATTCTGTGAAGAGTGTGGGTGTGACTTCACATCTCTTCCTGAGAGCAACTGGCTGCCCTGCAGAGACAGCACGTGTGATCTTGTTCTCTAATATTCCCAAACTCTCACACGTACAGAGATAGATTTACCACTAACAAAGTGCTCTTACCCAGCAAGCTTTTGATGGATGGCTCTGTGCAGACGGTGATGAAGTTTGTGGTAAAGATGTTTTAAAGAAGAAATCGTTTGGTCGCCAAACGATGATGCCTAATGACTTTGGGGATCCCTATCCCTTTTTTGTTGAATATGTTTTACTTATCCAGTAAAATATCTTGGTCACAACATTATGTATAGATATTCATGGTTCTAAGATGATGGATCTTACTGACTTTGCTGATCTTGCACAATCATTTGACATGTTGAATGAAATGCATCATAAAGCTAGCCTGGAAATCCAGACCCTGATATCTTGTACGATAGAGGATCTGGCCATGATCAATAGTAATTTCCAACTCAAGGGGCGGCTCCTACTCGCGCATTTCGAATGCCACTGCACGCAGTTGGATAGCACGACAACCAATCAGAGCGATGCACAAGGTGACGTATTAAGCCCTGTTCGTTTAGCGAACAGCTGTTAAACTGTTAAATTAAACTTTTGCCGTGGTCGGTCAACAAAACAGAACATTCCACTTACTTGCTAATGAAAGATTTGAGTGCCGTCTTCCAAATCGTAAAGGTTCGAGGCCAAAGCAGTCTCAAACTCACACAATATATCCGCAGCCATCTTTGATGTTTACTATCACGGCTTCAACGTCGCATGCACGTCACTGTCGTCATCCGGTTACATCCGCCCCAGAGCACCATACAAAGGGCTTTGGTGCGCCCATATTAGACAGAACCAATTGAAACGTGAGCCCGGATTTCTGGTCTTTTTGAAAAAGCTTCAATGGAGAGTGTCCAGACCAACAGGCGCAGCAAATTTAATTTGCCAGCGCCTAGTGGCAGGTCTGGGAATGCCAGGCTATCATAAAGCAATATTGCCATGGATTTTTACATGGACATTCATGACCATGAAGGGGTGAATTGTAATCGCTTTGGTGATCCTCTGAGCTTTTCATTTAGCACCGACATCAGGTCAAAATTGTAACTTGACTATGACTAAGAGCTAATTGGCACACATTAGAATGCATATGGTAAATGAAGATGGTGAAAATAGTAAACACTTCCTGATAAAAATAGTGTTGAGAGTGTCAATGTTATTGCGATCATGTTCGCATTCTGGCATTAACCCAGGGCCGGCGGTAGCCAGGGGCCAGGGTGGGCCGTGCCCACCCAAATGTGGGCTGTGTCCACCCAATCAAAAAATAAATAAAAATAAATAAATATATATATATATATATATATATATATATATATATATATATATATATATATTTTTAGGTGGAAGTCCAGACCCACTATCGGGCAGACCTGTTCATTCGCTGTCCAAGAAAATGTCAAATAAAATTCAGACAATTAATTAATACTAAAGAATATACCATTACCATGCATTGCTTCTAATTGTATTATTGGGTGGGCAGGACAGACTGCCTCCAAGTTACCCACCCGCTTATAGTGGTCACTGGTCAGCAGCGCCGGCCCGAGGCATAAGCAAAATGAGCGGTTGCTTAGGGTCCCGACTGCCAGGGGGGCCCCCCCAATTTTTTTTTTATTTTGTTTTTTTTTTAGTTTGTGTGTTTGATATCAACATTATATTATGTGGATTATCATACAATAAAAGGAATACAATGTTTTGGTAGATAGTTAATATCTTAATAATTAAATCAGTTCATCTGGGAGGTAATCCGAGGTTAACTGATCACGTCACGTTCAAGTCCATGGCATGCACAGTGTGTATTGAGTTTATTTAAAAATATTTGAAAATGGGGCTGCCTTCAGTTGCCCATGCACTGTGTAGGCCTATAGTCTATAGCCTATTTCAGCCTCGTCTGTGGAAAAAAAGATAACTGGACAACAGAGTTCTTATGCTTCGTTCTTCTCACTGCATTTAAATTAATTCATTATATTACAGAATAATATGTCCCGTAAAAGAAAAAGAGCTCCAAGCCCATCCCAGAGGACCCTGCATAATAT
This sequence comes from Hyperoplus immaculatus, assembly GCA_949357725.1. Lineage (NCBI taxonomy): Eukaryota > Metazoa > Chordata > Actinopteri > Uranoscopiformes > Ammodytidae > Hyperoplus > Hyperoplus immaculatus. Next base: position 15,166,523 of record OX442350.1, on the reverse strand, counting down.
TTTATTTCTAATTTATATTTCTATGGAAAATCCATGTGTCTTTCTTCAATAGCTTTTCATCCATCCGACCCAGTGTCTCCAAATTATTTGTTCACACAAAATTCCTCAGATTTAGCCTCTTAATATTCCTCTCAAAGTGCACCAGATTCATGCATTCCACTTTAAAAAGGTAAAAAAAACCATACCCCCGGACCCACCTAGCAGGGTCGTGACCTCGGCTGGCTACTATTTTCACCCAGCTGGACATCAGAGGCAATAGTGGAAAGTAGTTTATATAGTATATAGCTCTGGACTACCACCATCCAGGTTGCCCAGTCCCAAAGCTTTCTCTTCAATCAGCTCAGGCTGCTTGCAATTAAAAAAAAGATACATTATGTTGTATATAATTATATGTTATTCATAAACATTTGGGGAAAAAAACATGCAAGACTCAAATCTCCCACACAGCAACACTCAAAGTTTATTTGCATATTGTGTTCTACACAATTCACAGTAAATGTGCCAAAAAGCAGACGCAGAGATCTTGCAAGGGCTAAAAATTTCGGCTTGCGCGCTCTGCGCGCACTCGCATCTTCGGTCTCTCTGCCCAGTGTGCCCACCTAAAATTTCTACAGGCCCACCCAAATCTAACTGTCTAGAACCGGGCCTGCATTAACCTTTAGCTCAAAGTAACACTGTGCCATAATTCAGCCTTCACAATGGCTGCATACTCCTAGCTTTGATAAATTATATTAAAATGGGTGCCAACACCTGCTGGATGCAAAAATGTTGATGTTCCTGAGAGAGGTATTTTCCTGGCACCATTTATAGGCATGACCAACCCATCCTGGCTTGGTAAACAGGAATGTATACAAAGCTACAGTCTAGTATAGTGTGCCTTCTTGATCTAATATTAGTTGTTTCCTTTAGAATGCAATGGTCACTGTTTCTTATTTTAGCCTTTACTTTACACATAAATTCAGTTTAAATCATGTGGGAAACAATGGCCAGGTGAGGATTTTTTTAATGTTTATTATCTAAATAATCTAGATGAGATATCGGAAGGTCACTGTAGAAATGAAAAAAATAATGCATTTCAGTAATGTTAATCATCTGTTAAATGCATTGCGAATTGTTGAACACAATGTTCTGGTGTTTTCTCCCAGGGCCCAATTAAAGAGCTTGTTTTTTCTGCCTGCAGCATACTGTAAGTGTGAATCTGTGTTAAGTCTCACTGCTGACACAGAGGCTTAAAGCTCATTTCCATCTTCCTCGAGGTAGCTCCTGCTTTTTAAGAGTGTGTCTTTATTCAAACAGTCATATGCAGTGCTCCGTAGTCTTGAGAGACAAAAATACATGGAAACAGTGATTCAGATGGAAATAAACAAGTGCACAGACAGAACAACAAATAAAATACACTACTTTTCTGTTTCCGTTTTAACCTGTAATTATGTTTTTTTTAATGTTTTAATTCTTTTATCTTTTATTTCTATTCATGATTTTCATTCACTTTTTTTTAAAATGTGTGCTCTATACTTGATGTATTTTATTCCTGCTTCTGTAAAGCACCTTGAATGGCCTTGTGTCCGAAATGTGCTTTAGAAATAAACTTCCCTGCTTTGCCTATTAATAAGTACACTGTTTCAACTTGAAAACTATCTTACAGACAATACTCCTTACACAAACCTTGAAACAAATATTTGGGAAAATTCAATCAGAGGTGGCTCCCTCCATTACTCTACTGACTGCCTGGCCATCAAAACAGTGCAAAAATGTTTCTTACTGTATATTTTTGCTTTTGTATATGTGCACACAATAGCGGCAACACACGCATGTGCTATGTTTGTATTTGTGCATTAGTGTTAAAATAAAAGGAAATGGCAGTAAATTTCAGCCTGGCATAACAACATTTTAAAAACAATTTTGACCTTTTTCTGCTTCTGACTTCTCTTCCAGCACAATGGTGGCAATAGAAATACAGTCAGAAAACAAATCCAAACGGGCCGATTGCCAAATTTTCTTTTGAAAATTAGAGACAGTGATTGTAGGAGTAGAAGTTAGTGTGTTAGTTCTATGATATGGAAAATTGACTCTGAGGGGCGACTTGTAATTCGTAACTCAACATTTGTGGCTTTGAGTGAGAAGTCTTTACACCTATTATAGATTGACATTTTATGACCTCGAGACACTGATTTCCCTCGCAGAATGATTTCTAATAACTTTGGTTATCCTTTATCTAGGGCCTGGCCAATACTATATTGATTTTTGCAATACTTGGCCAAAAACCTACAAAACCTGACATAGCATTATTTTGCCATCAACCTCACCTTGTGTTTAGTGCGAATAATGAGCAAATGTTAGCCTGCTATCAGGCCAGATTAATATGTGAACATGACAAACATATTTGCTAAACATCTACTGGTTAGCGTTTTCGCAGTAAGCATGTTAGCATGCTGATGTTTAGAGCAGTGAAATACTAGGAGTCTGTGGCCACGTATACATTACCTCTTTTAATTCCTTCGTGACAAACTGTTTATATTATATACTGTTATATTTCCACGCCGGCCTTTATATTTCCACGCTGGCCTGGGAACGCCTCGGGATCCCCCAGTCAGAGCTGGTTGAGGTGGCCCGGGAAAGAGAAGTTTGGGGTTCCCTGCTCAAGCTGCTGCCTCCGCGACCCGATTTCGGATGAGCGGTTGAAGATGATGATGATGATGACGTGACAAACTGTTTCTTGCCCCAGCCGATAGCAAATATTTGCACAAAGGATTATATTGGTTAGGTTACATTACATTACATCCAAAGAGAAGTTTGGGGTTCCCTGCTCAAGCTGCTGCCTCCGCGACCCGATTTCGGATGAGCGGTTGAAGATGATGATGATGATGATGTGACAAACTGTTTCTTGCCCCAGCCGATAGCAAATATTTGCACAAAGGATTATATTGTTTAGGTTACATTACATTACATCCAGGAACATAATTAAAGTTTCCTTCCATTGTGATCCAGGGGGCACCTTGTTACTGACGGGTTTTCCTACTGCAGCACTGGACCTGGACATACCAGCAGGCTTGAAATGGCACAGTGAACATGTCTTTTAAACCAAGCTAAATGCAAGCAGTCTCTCCACGGCACAAAGGGTCCTGCTGAGAAAGTGTTCGCCGGTGATTACACCTGATGATTTAAAACACACCGACCCACAAGCCTGATAAGTGGGAGCAGACAAAAGGTATTGATTGGATTGTGAGAATGGAACATTGTGAAAGAGATTCAACGTCTCTACAAGGGAACACGCCTGGCTGACGCTGGGCATTGTTTGCTGGAGATGATGCGTTGCTGTTATATCCTTGTACTCAGTTAAACATTCTCAAAACCTGGGTTACTGCATGTTTTTCTAATGAGAGTGAACGCAATAGAGAAATGCAAAGTCCTCAACTGCACCTGGACATTTTGTAACCCTATCTTTTTAAACCTGCGATTTGAACCGGCCTTACATTCTAAATCTTAGTTAATCCAAATAACTTGAAACCATGAAGGATGCCATATTGCTTTCCTTGGATGCCAGTGTTCACATAAGCCGGCTACATTTGTGAGAACTATCATATTTCTCAAATAAAATGATGAGTTATGATGATCGCTACCTCAAGCAGGTAGTCAGTGTACCTTTCTTAAAACTGTCACCGTTGTATAATTAGTGGTGAGTTTAATTTTAAACAATTCTGTACAGTTCTGTATATAGCTCAGTTGGTAGGGCGTCCCCACCATGGGCCTCGGCCAGCAGCGGACCCGGGTTAGATTCCAGCCCGCGGTCGTTCTCTGCATGTCACTTTCAACTCTGTCTCTACACTTTCAATAAAGCATAAAAATGCCCCAAAATTTAAAAAAAAAAAAATCAAAATCTGTACAGTTCTGAATATTTATTTTAATTAATAAACTGCCACAAATAATACACTGAAGTTATGATTTAGGTTGTCACACATAACAAGAGCATTGCTGGTGAGTGAGAAATTGCATTGAACGTAGACCGACCCCACCAACACAGAGTAAGTTTCCTGACATTTTCCTCAAATTTGACTTAAGAAGCGAAAAAAGAAAACATTAATGGAATGTTCCTAGAATGTTTTATATATTCAAAGAGCGTTCCTGCAACATTAACTGTGAAGACTTAAGGAAAGTTCCAGCAATACAGCGATCAGGGACATAACGTCCTTTCATGTCAGCAGTAAAGATTATTTACAGAAATGTTACCAACCTGTGACTGTTCCACCTCTGTGTCTTTGCATCTCTGTCAAAGTTGCCTGCCAGCTTTTATCCCTGGTTCCTTAGCAAAGTAAGATTTTAATGCATGCAGCAATGATATCGGGCGTCCTAAAAAAGTCATTGAACATTTTAAATAAAAATTAGGAAATAAAAGCCATTCAATGGTCTGTAAGCATGTTATACTTTGCTATCATAGCGAGTTGTAAAGAGAAATCCACATCAATCTTTGTACAAACAGTACCTTCAGGCGCTGAGGGGCGCTAATGAAGATTACGTTTCTTGCAGCTTTTAGAGGAATGTGTCTGCAGGCTCTTCAAGATGTAATATCGCCTTAATATCATTGTTCTAAACACCAAATCCTAAGCCATTACATCTTCTGAAATAGGAATTGTATGTCAACGTGATCTTTGGTGTGTTGTGTAGTGCAGAACCCTTTATAAAATAGTGTGCACCCTGCGTGGTTATCCCAGAGGACAAATGTGCAGTGGAGTGCATTCATAGTTCAGTTCTTTACTTTTGTTAGAAAAGTGTCGAAATCACAGACAGTTTTACAAATGGACCAAGACTGGAGTGTGCTCTAGGGCCAGCTGAGAATTGCTTATGTTGTAGCTATGTGTTTAGGAAAGATTTAGTTAAAGAGCAAAACGTTTAAATAAATACTATAAAACTTGTTAGTTTCTTTTTTAAATTCTATGTAACATAATTGTTTTAAACTCAGAGTGGGTTGAATATGTTGTTTGCCTCTGGAGGCTGATGAACCCCCTTGACTCCGCGTTTAATTGCTTTGCAAAAAACCTTTGTCATGTGAGTGCATCACACTGTCACTGCGGTTGCCTGGCAGCAGAGGCAGGCACCCAGGAGTCTTGTGGTAAGACTGCTGCATGGTGAACTGAAGCAGGCTGAAATCATCCTCCTGCGAATTCTGATCCACCCAAATAAAAAGTTTTAATGCAGTGAAATGTTGTGTGTTTGTTAAAGGTGGAGTCAGCAATTCTGGAGAACGCTTATTGTAAAAAATCACCTTTTGTCAAAATAAGTGAATATCTCCTTACGATCCACTGCCTGTCTGTACTGTGTGTTAATACAATGCTTGGCTCTGTAAACTTGCTGACTCCAGAATTGCTGACTCCGCATTTTTTTTTGTGTGTGTGTGTGTATGTGTGTGTGTGTGTGTGTGTGTGTGTGTGTGGGGAGGGGGGGTTGTTTCTGTTTACTGTGATATAAAACACAATCCGTGCCTCTTTCTGGTCTAATCTGAGCATCTCTACACCCTAGTTTGTTTCCCTGCCTTTGATAGCCTTTGATAACCTCAGTGGAGCAGTCAGAAAAAAACAGCCCCTGTGAAACCTCCGGGGTCAACTCATCACAGGCATGCCTAGTCAAGCGGACAGAAGCAGATGAGGAGAAACCTTTGAACATTTCCCTTTGTACTCCACTGACAGACGACCAGGCTGGAGTGCTGCACCCACTAGACTAGGCCACGGCTCAGCGCAGCTTTTTTCCTCACAAGCAGGGAGAAGCATCGCAGCCAGTTTGAGGCCAAGTCAATCAACAGAGTTGCAGAGGGAGTGCTGGACGGTTGTTTGGTTAGCTCCTCGGGGAACCTGGTCTATCATGCTTTTCGGTTCATTAACTCTCCAACCAATTGTAGTCCATGCAGCTTCAAAGTATATACAGCTGCTTTGCGATGGTGTGTGTGTGTATGTGTGTGTGTGTGTGTGTGTGCGTGTGTGCGTGCGTGCGTGTGTGTGTTCTCATTAAAGTCAAAAGGATCCCTGTCAATGGCGCTCCTTAAAGACCTCCAACAACCTACCTCATCTGGAGAGCGTGGGTAGTTGTCTCAACCTATTGACAGGTGAACAATGAGAACAACAATGTCAAGTCTTATTATCTGCTCCAGGTAAAAGCCCTTTCAAAGGTTACAAAGTAGCAAATGAGCACAATAAGTAATTCAATTAAGGTACACACACAAGAATGTACCTGCAATCCTTAATGTTTTTTTAATATGACACCATAAATGCTAAGATCGAGCAACAGGAAAACAATTTAGTAACCTATGAGACTACTCTTAAGATTTGTGGTGCATGAGGAAGATTATGAAACTATTTCGCCAAATCCTTAAAAATGCTGTCATGTGAATTAGTAAACCGGTCTTAATTAAGGCCCACAGATTTTAATGAATAAAGGGATATGTCGGAGGAATAGTTTCATGCCTCTAGCCCTTATTGTATCATTGCATTAGATTAAATGACAAATAGCCATTTCAGAAGAAAGAAATATCATAAGTTGTTTAATTATTGAAATTAAGCTTTAGTTAGTTTTAACAAAAAAATTGTGTTTATTTGTTGTTGTGTTTATTGATTGTAGATACGTCTCTATATTTATCAAAAGTTCTCAATTATGAGTGAGTGCTTAAACGGCCTGAGGTCTGAAACCTTTATATTTCCATATTTGATTGATTCATGTGAGCATCATGTCTCTGGGTTAATGGCAGTCTGTCAGTTGGTCAATCAACCCATTTGATTTTGACAACCGTTGGATGAATTTACATGAAATATTAAAAAAGGCTTTCATGGTACCAACAGTGGTGAAAAAAAAATTTAAATAAAAAATGCTACATCTTAATTTATACAGCTGTTCAAAATATAGATTATTTTGGGGTACCATACAGGACACAATTCCTCATCATATAGCCCACACACTTTTCAGCACATACCTCTTTCATATGTCAAACTTGTCAAATTATTGTACTACTCACTTCTGTCATTTCAGCTTGTGATTGAGTATGCAGTCTATGGAAACCCAAATGCAGGGCTAATGACTGACAGCTTTAATTTTGCCCAAGGACAAAAATGCAGGCGTATTGTCAGAGCCTTGGTCACTTGTGTGCGGCTTGGAAATGGCAGCTGACAGTATGACCTCCCCCCATCTGCCTCAGATAGCCACCAGAGAATAAACCACTGAATATCAATTGCACATGACACCATTGTAACACCATAAAAAGGTTATAGGCCTACAAGGATGCTTTACACAGCTGGGTTTGTCCAGCCTACCGCAAAACAATAGCCCACAGATGCACTCAATGGCCATGTTTTCATGCCTTGTTCTGTAGGTACATTATGCTCTTTGACATTCAATTTAATTTATATTGATAAATTATGTTGGCAAACTTTAATTGATTCTTTCTGTTATTGAACTTTTTTTTCTCCTCATATAACTTCATATCCTTTAACCAATTTAAACAAACTATCTTAAATCTGCCAAACTCTACCTGTAACTGTTTTAATTAGGCTATATTGTACTTTCACCCATTTCATTTTAATTGCTGCCACTCTTCACCACTGTGTAAATGTTTCAATTGTTTTTCTCTTCACCTGTTGTTGTGTATGTGATGTATTTGCATTGAATATTGTTTATGTTGTTTTTCCTTTGAATTTGTTTGATCTCGACGTCATTGTAAATGAGGGTCACCCCTCAATTGGTCTCTCGAGGATAAACAAAAGTTAAATAAAAATAAATAAATAAAATCTTCCTTACTATTATATGCAGATATCAATAGTGTATTCAAAATGACAGCAGACTACTATGCCAAGCCAGTAATGCCATCTGCAGGACACATCACATTACTGCAGCTGTATGAATGCACTACTGCAAAACTACTAAGGGAAAGTGAAATAATGGATAACTGGAGATGTGAGGACAAATATTGAGAAGTAGCATTCTTGACAAGAAGAAAATTATCAATAGGGACAGGCTAAATAAACAGCCTAAATAGGTGCAACCCTACTATGGGACTACTTTCATCATGTTTTTTTTTTTTTTGTCTTTGAAGAGTTCGTTTCAAATTTAAAAGCCGTTCCTTAATAAATGGCCAAATAATCAAAAATCACACTTGTATTTCCTTGTTAAAAAAAGAAAGCCTAAAAGTGGTGTGATAACATGAAGAAACCGCTAGAGAGAGCTAGCACGGGATTAAGGCACCGGAAGTTAGCGGCTCGTAGCTAGGTCTGAGGTTTTTTTGGACACAATTTCATTGTAAACTTCGGATATGAATATTGACAGACATGGTGTGGACTTGAGCAACGGTCTGGAGGAGATTCCTGTCTCACTCGGGAGTTCAGCCAGACTGTCACGTCCTTTATTTCAGGTAACGTCACGTAGTTTGCCTCTGTAAGTTTGTTGAACATGTTAAGCTACTGTCGTCCAAACCAGCGGTCCTAACACACATTCACATACACAAACTATTTAAAAATGCATCAAAATTAAATATTTCCCCCAAACAACACGACATGTTGTCAAATCAATATAGGCCTATTCTTTAATTCAGTCTTCACACACAATTCTATATTCATCCATCTTATATTATTTTCTCAAAGGATGGCGGTGGGTGACTAATGACAACAAACCATACAGCAATCTGCACCTGCACCAAATAGAGCTGTTAAGCGGAAGTGGCGGAATTACGGGGCATGGGACCTCTCGGCTGCAAAAAAATGAATGGGAGTCTATGGAAAGTAATCTACTATTTTCTGGTCCCAGTCATTAAATGCCTTGGATTACATATATGTTTTGTATGGGTCTAAATGATAATTTTTAATGTGAAGAGTTTGACGGTATGTTGTATGATTATTCGTCTAACGGCTTTTGAAAAAATGTTACGAGAACAACTACAAGTTTTGTCGCCTCTGCGACGTCACCTCAACACATTCCCTCCACTTCTCGACGGACAGTGCTAATGCTAATGGCTGGCGTGGACAACGCCAACAATCTCCCCACTCGAGAAATTGAAACTCTCCACATGTCCACTTGTGTTGTGGTTTTCGCCACGCTGAAGACTTTTGTCTTGTCATTGAAAGAAGGCGGTAAAGTGCATTAAATACACAGCCATGTTTCTGAGCTAAGCGGTGCGAGTGGTGGTGACGTATATCATAAGTGTCAAGAGCAGCGAAGAGCTGTAGTCCACAAAAGCGCTCTGCACAAAACCTGACCGTATCCAGCTTCTACTCGCTAAATTGTTCCATTCTTTGCACGAAAAAATACCATCTAAATCCATACAAAACATATGTGTAATCGAAGGCATTTCATGACTGGGACCAGAAAATAATACATTTCTTTCCATTGACTACCGTTGTAATTTTTCGAGCCGAGAGGTCCCATATCCCGGAAGTAAGGAACTTCCGCTTAACAGCTCTATTCACTGTTTTGATAGGCCTACGTCCTGTTGACGTGTTTGTTGTCTAATCTTTATCTAATCGTCTCCAGTTGTTTAACACAGTTAATTCAAACCAGTTTGATGTCTTTGAATTGGATCTGTGGTAACTGTTTTGGAAAAGAGTTTGGAAAATGATTGATGAAATCATGTAGCCTACATAGGCCTATGCAAATTAAGAACTTTTGATGATGATGAAAATCATGTAGATCCCAGTTTCATTAAGCTTATCTAAGCAATAAAGAAAAACTGTAAATGCCCCCCCCCCCCAAAAAAAAAACTGTGAATGTGTATTTGGTGGCTGTAAGTAAGGGTCCCAAAAGTAACAACACAAGTAACTTTTATTTTTTCACCATTGTGGCCTTTTTTGCACAGCGGACTTGTCATAGTGCGAAAAAGACAGGTAGCCTTTTACGTAATAGGTTCATAATAGTCTAACAACTGCTCTGTTGTAGGCCTTTTCAAGTGTTCAAATACAACATATAGTTCATATTCTATAATTAACATCCAAATGACAGATAGGACAAGTAAGATTAAAACACAGTCTGAGGGTCAGAACAAAGGACCCGTAGAGCCAGCTAGTGTCTGGGGGTCAGAGCAAAGAACAATCAGAACCAGCTAGAACAGCCTGGGACTCAGAACACAGGACTAGACCCAGCTGTCATTTCCCATCTTTTCAGTCTTTGATTAATATTTTTCTGCATTTGTTTTATTGGGATCATTCATTGAATAAAGACATATTACTTAGAGTCTATCGATGTTAAAGGTCACTTCTGTCCCCGACATACATACGTGCCAAACCATGCCCTTGCTGACACCCCTTCAACCATCAACCCCCACCTCCAGCCCACATTGTCTTTTGTCTTATTCAGACTAGTCTCCTTGCTACCTCAAATATAATGGACTTTACCCCAAAAAACTACCTCTCTCAGCCATTCAGGCTACTTTTCAGTTATCATCATCATCACATGGTTTCATATGTTGGTAGTTCATTAACATGTATGATAGAAGTTTTTCTACCTGAATCAATTTTCTTTGGCACAACAATCGATTAAGTTGACAGCAAGAAAATTTACTTTTACATGCAAAAAATTAATTTTTGTGAGAAAAAAATATGCTTACAGCATCACCATGAGGTCCTCTCTTTCATGGCCGATTGGAAATGAGAGGGGCTTGAAAACATATATCTCAAATGACCAAAAATGTTCCATTGCCTAGATACAGGGGGTGTCTCACATACCTGATGCCTCACATTCCCCCGTTGTCCCCTATGTGTTTTAAAAAAACGGACTTGGTCACTTGTTATTTGTGAGCCTCATCTCATTTGTATTTATTCTAAGATAGAAAATAAACCTGCAAATCAATTATGAGTGACAATACACAATCAATTTGTCTACCAATCAAAGCTGACTGAACTGTGGAAATACTGTGACGTTGTTATTAACCCACCGGCCACGTGACATTCTTAAAACTTAAGAGAACACGCATGTTGAAGAGAAAATATCTAGTATTTTTTCAACATATTCACTGTGTAGAGCTGCCTCCATGCAAGATGGCAATCACTGTTTTAGCTCTTGTGATGCCAAGATTTCAGTTTGCAGGTGTTAGGAAAACATGAGATATCGGAAAAGGAAATATGGTGACAAATGTTGTCCTGCTTAAGCGTTGACCAGACAATCTCAGCGTCTGGAAAAAGTCTTGAGATTGCCTGATCAAAGCCTGCTGGTTATAATCTCTATCAAATTAAATTAGTTGTTCTGCCAGCAGATGGCAGCAAATCATTACAGGCTACAGCCACACCATCTGAGTGCTGTACAGTACAGGGAATCAAAAAATTACTGCTCCTCCGGAACCAAAGGAACTGCCCTTGTTAACACTCCTGGCTCATGATGCTCTAGAAGACCTTTCTGACTGCAATCAATGTAATTCAACCAGTTTATTTTGATTTAAAAAAAAAAAAAAAAATTAATCCTGAGGGCATGAAAGTCACATCAGGTTGATTGTGGTGAAACTACAATTATCTGTGGTAATGCGGTTGTTAATGTAGGTTGATGTGTTTCAAGTTGGCATTTGCAAAGCATTCAGACTTGTGCTCCAAAAGACGTCCCTCGTATATGTAAATAGTGCAGTCATTTAACTGGAATTTTGTCTATTGATAATTTTATTGATAACTTATTCAACTAGTAACGTGCCTGTCACAATTTCACAACACTTAAAGGCCTACTTCACCAGTGGGAATATGAAGGTGTATTGAACTTTGAGATCCTATGTAGTATAAATGTGCAACATTTTTAGAAATCGGTTCAACCCTACAGTTTGCCCAGTTGTTTTTCAGGCTAGGATGAACCGATTTCTTTCTTTTTTTTTCCATAAACGATTTGTATTGAAATTTTCCTTTTTTTTTTAACAAACTTACAAAACATTTAAAACCCCACCCACCCCACACCCCAAATAATCCTTGGACAGATGACATATAAAATGAAGAAACATTAAAACAGTTACAATAGAGACAACTAGTATGTAATATGACATCATCAAGAAAGTACTAGAAATTTCTAGAATATAACGTTTCCTGGGAAGCCCACTCCTTACGAATATTAACTGTAGCTACAGTGGCCTTCAAGGACAAGAGCAATTCTAAATTCTAAACAGTGCACCTGATGACATTCCAACCATGACGCCCTCAACATTGCGGCGCACAGGCTGTGATATATATGGTATGGAGAAATATGGAGATATAGACCAGGATGAACCGATTTCTAACATTGTGGTACATTTATACTACATAGGATATTAGAGTTCAATACACCTTCATATTCCCACTGGTGAAGTAGGCCTTTAAGGTGACATTTTCAAATGTCTTGTTTTGTCCGATCACTCGTCGAAACCCAAATATATTCAGTTTTAATTTCACATAAGATGAAGAAAACTTGCTGAAAAAAAATGGCTAAAACTATTTATCAAATTAGTTGCAGACTAATCCTATCTACTAAGTAAGTGACAAATCAATTAAGAAGTTTCGGCTGTTTAACACTTGAATCAACATTAACCGCTCTACGTTGTCATTTTTCAGTACTCCCCAGAAAATACTCGGGGACCAGGCTGCACTGTGGACCCAAGTGAGGTCACTCTTCCCGGATGCTCCTGCCTGTCCCACTCCTGCTTAACTGAGAGCTGCTCCTGCCTGCAGACACACGGTCGGGCTTACGACACGAGCACCGGCACACTGCTGAACCTGAACACAACAGACTGCGGTTACTGCTCACCTGTGTTTGAATGTAACGCCCTATGCTCATGTAGTGACTCTTGCTCTAACCGGTCCGTGCAGAGAGGACTAAGTCTCGGTTTAGAGGTTTACAGCACCAAGAACAGGGGCTGGGGGGTAAGGACACTCCAAGCAATTCCATGTGGGATATTTGTGTGCGAATATGCAGGTGAGGTGATCAGTTTAGAGGAGGCCAGGCGCCGACAGCTGGCCCAGACTTCCATGGAAAATAACTACATCATTGCGGTGAGGGAGCATGCAGGCGCAGGCTCCGTCACCGAGACGTTCGTGGACCCGGCCGCGGTGGGAAATGTAGGTCGCTTTCTCAACCACTCCTGCTGTCCAAACCTGTTAATGCAGCCAGTACGTGTGCACTCCGTGGTTCCTAGACTGGCGCTGTTTGCAGGTAGGAACATTGACGCACGAGAGGAGCTGACGTTTGACTATTCGGGAGGATACAGCAACCAAGTTCCTGTAGAAGTTATGGCCACACAAAGCAGTGACGATGCCTTAAGGGTCAGTAGAACAGATGGACTCCAGAGGAAAGAGTGCCACTGTGGCGCCGAGAACTGTGTTCACTTCCTTCCATTGGATTTATCTATTATCAACTGAAGTAAACTAAATATTTTTTTTTTTATCTGCAAGCTCTGGTGCTTAACTTGTTCATGGTACACGTGGAAAGACAAACTTTCACATGAAGTAGCTATGTTGGTCTGAAGAGCTGTTGGGGAAGTAAGTGGTTTCTAGCGCTCCATGTTTACTGGGTGACGCCAATGACTCGTTACATTCAAGCCATCAACAAAATGGTTAACACAAAGTTGACCAAGTTTTCAACAAAATGGTTGACACAAAGTTGACCAAGCCTATCAGCTCCACAAATCTCTATGTCTCAGTATGGCAGCGTAGAAGTTGTTTGTCACCCCCTGTCAAATCCCAAGATGCGCCCAAGAGATGTTTCAGTCGTCGATTCTACTGCTTGGAAAAAACGTGGATGTACAGCAGGTATAAAATATGTAAGGTATAAAATCCATGCTCCATCAAAAAAGGCTTACCTCATAGGTGACAGTTGTTGTAATTCCTCAGAATAAGGAGAAACAGAAATGACGCACTATAGCTTGAATGTGAAGAGATTGGTGCGTTTCTGATTGATGGAGAAAATATTTTTGTCAAGCCTGATGTCTTTTCTCCTGATTTTTCTATTTTGCTTTTTTTGTCTATTTAGTTCTTGCCTTGGACTATTTACAGTGTCCCTGAAATCTTTGTTTAATTCAGACACTCATTAGAACAAGACAATGCAACACGTTGGTGGATCCATTTACACAATTAGCGGAATGAGTCATGTCCATGCCCATCATTGTTTCCTGTTCAGAGTTCCGCCCCCTGCTTGTCTCCAGAACTGCCACTACTCTATCCCACTCAGTGTAAGATGATGCAATGAAACCCACATCTCAAGACAACAGGTTTTTTATTTTTTTCTGGGAGAGTAAACTTGTTGACATCCACTTCTGTTCTGTCATTTGTGCAATCAATGTCATCTATCAGGGGATGCTTGTTCTGTATAGGGTACTCGATTTAGAGTGTTACATCTGTCAACTTGTCCTGGTTCTGGAAGGTACCTCATTTACATTGACATGATGGAAGCCGGAATAATGTTCAAATCGATATGTTGCTTTTAAAAGCCACATAGGCTACAGAATTGATCTGTACTCCTTATAGTTGACAAAGCTTTTTGTCATTCCAGTCAGAAACAAAACATAACAATACTCAGTTAAAGGTGGAGTCAGCGATTCTGGAGAACATTTTATGTCAAAATCAATGTTGTCATTAATCAGGTAATATCTATTTACGATCCGCTACCTGTCCGTACCGTGTGTGTGCCAAAAGAAAATCTGGTGTTAAAACACAGCCTAGGCTCGGTAAACATGTATGTAAACAATGTGTATGTAAACAAAGGGGGACCACCTTAGTAAGCTACATGCCCATTTACAGAGGAGCCTAGACTGTTAATTAACACTGGATTTTTTTTTCAGCGCACACACAGTAGGGACAGGTAGCAGATTGTGAAGAGATATTCACTGATTTTAACAAAAAGTGATTATGAAACACAAAGTGTTCTTGAGAATGGCTGACTCCACCTTTAAAGTTATAGCTGTCAGATGTTGTAGATATTCTCAGCTTCTCATCGCACTCAAACCTCAAGAGAGGTGGGGCCAATTAAAAAGGGCCAGGGGGTGATTTTTATATAGAAACCGACCCTATTCCCCTGACAGGAGGGGCGAAGGTGACCCACTTTAGTGTGAACATTCTGAAATCAGGACTTTCTCCGTTCAATATGCCCTGTTTCTAGTCTAGACCTGCTTTCATCTTATTAATATCCACATCTGGGTTAATTAGGATGGAGGCCGTGTTTCATCAAGAATTGGGACCAGTGCCCCAGCCACACAGGGACCGAGAGAGACAAAATGGAGGGGGTTGGAAGCCCTCTACTGATTGGAGACCGCTGTCAAGTTGATTGGTTTTTGTGTCACCCAGTGAAGATGCAAATGGCACAAGATGTTATTTTGACCTATATTGCTTTTCAAAAATGGGCTGGTCTTTGCATTGTACCTGATCTGATCTTCACTCTGGAATTAACAACTCAAACTAAGGGATCAGTTAGACATTTTGAGGGGATGGTTGGTTTTGTATTTATTAAACAAATGAAACAATGTGCTAATATTTTAGCTTAGATATGCTGGTAAGATGATTTTGTTACCTTGAGACACTTTGAGGCTAGCCATTTCACCCAGCTACAAGCATATGCTTCATATTTAACAGACAGAGTGGTATCAATATTCTCATCTAACTCTGGTAAATACAGAAGTTTATAGGACAAAATGTTGAATGGTCCCTTTAAACTCTTTAAAATTGCAGGTTAATGTGATCTGACACATTAATCATTGTTTTTATTTTTTTGTAAAAGATGCGGATGCTCAGTATATTATCAGTGTAGTGCCATGTGTTGATAAAGCTGTGGCCTGACAGAAAACTAGGACGGAGATTATGCAGAGAAAAAAAGCAGGCCTTTCTCAAACCAAATTAAACAAATGTTATGGGTCAGGGCTTATTCCATTTTTATTTGCAACCAATAGATTAAACATTTATTTTGAGCACTATTACGCAGCCATTAACCCTTTCATTTGGCCATCTTTGTTGTGTCTGTGATAAACCAGATTCCGCTGTCCTTTTAGCCAAATCCACTACTACAGTCTCTCTTCAAATGTATGACTCATGTCATTTTTGAGGCAGATGTCCCTGGAATCCCCATGGCAACCAGCTATGTGTTCAGGAGGTGATTTGAACAGCAGTGGAGGTGCACAGAGGCTTTTTCTCAAATCCTGACTGTTGAAGAGCTGCAGGGCTGCAAATGAGTAGCTTCTCTCCAGGATGGTCACCTAGCAACCACCAGTTAATCACACAAGGTGAACTTCCCCTTCTGAACAAAAACAAACATGTCAAATATGCCGGAGCCTGACATGTCATTAAAGGTGAAGTAAGCAGTTTATTTATGTTAATATACGTGTTAAATCGCTATTTATTCATACAGCGATCACTTACATAATGTGCGCAGTTCATAAAGCCGATCGATCTTTCAGTCAGCTGCTCTACATGTAATCTGCAAATAAACTTATCGGAGGATCCTGAAATTTTTATCCAATCACAAAAGACAACACTAAAAACCGACACCCGTCTCACTCATGGTCTCACTGCCGGTGCAGGCCAGAGCAACAGATGGGTGAATGTGTATGCGCCTACAATGGCGGAGCAGGTAAAAATCCTTCCCAATGTCTGTTGGTGGTTGATGGTTTTTATCATGTTTTATCACACATGGATCTGAGATGATGCCAGATAACTTGAAGACCGCAGTGCATTAATGTGGTGACGTATGGGACGAGCGAGGGGACTGCTAACTGCAGTAACTGACAGGAAGTTAGCTAAAAGAATCATTCCGCTTACAGCACCTTTAAGTAATGGTATTATTTTGAGAATGCCAACAAACTGTGCCTTGTATCTAAGAAAGTAATTATTTGAAAGGAAACACATCCTACACCAAAATGTCCAGACTGATAAAGATCAAATATTGTACATTCTTCTTTAATCGGAACTCTGTGAGTTTCTCAAGTCATTTCAAAAAGAGACCTGACTAAATAAGTATTTCACAAAGTTTAGTCCCTTCTAGTGAGTGCATACTGTAGGCTACTTAAAGTGACACTTTGGACTAACTCTGAAAGACAAAATATCAATCTTCATAATAAATAGCTGAACTGGCTAGCTTATGGTGGTTTTCTTTAGATTGTTATTTTTACTTAAGTGAATTTATTCAATCAGAATCATTTTTATTCCCGTTAATGGAATGTGTTCAGGATCGAGATCCCTCTGTTACAGCCTTACATTGATTTAGGCGAATAAGACTTTCAGCTAAATGTCTTGCCAAGTGTAGCTTAAAAGGATGAATGATACAAAGATAAACCTTCCTATGAGAGCCATGCATCATATTGAGATAGAAGCACTACTTAAGGATTAGTGACCAGTGGAGAAATTACAACTGGCACTCCAAATATGGAACACATCTCCGGTGAGGGAGCAGATGTCCTTGCTAAGAATCCTGCAGCCAAATCAAATAAAGAAAAAAAGAAATATCTGCAGTGCTCAGCTGTCAAAAGGCATTTCAAAGTCCAATTTGAAAAATATTTATCTACTTTTGACTGGCATGATGCTGGCCGAGAAGTGAAGAACATGGTGACATGTTGGAGTCCAAATTTGGAGTTAATTCCAGCATCTAAGGATTTTTACATTATACGACCGTGATAACAGTCCGGTTTTTACTATGCCGTGTCCTGTTCAGACAGGAACAGGTTGTATTTTGCAGTTTCACTTTAGGGTTTTTCAAATTGCCTCCTCCCATCACTGATGTTAAGTTAAATTTGGCCTAGGACACCTGCAGCGGGCTCAGCAGGAAGTATTGGAGCCCAGGAGGGCACCCGCCTCCACAGCTGCTCTCACCGCGGCACAAACCTACACATACACATACGTCTCAACTACACCGACGACACTATGTTCACAACAGTGTCTTCAATAAGCAGGGTTTCATCATAAGCTAATAACGCCCCAGGATTTCCCTTGCTTTACCCACTGTCATTATGTCCCTGTGCAATCACAATCTTGCAGAATGACCCAATCTTACCTCAAAGGATCCAGCGGAGTCCAAGTGCTTGGTGAGGCATGGTAATGCACTTGACAATGGTGTAGCTATTGTTGGAAGACACTAACTGTGCATGTCAGGCTGAGACTAATAGAGTGAGTGATTACAATGGCACAGATTTTTAAACCTTGTGCAACAGCTCACTCACAGTCAGTCCCAAGTGTTTATGTGCAAGCTAAGCTAGGGACAATCCCATTACCTGTCCTCTCGACTTGGCAGCATCCAGCGCAGACTTTTTTTAGTTTTTGTTTGGATATGCACTGCATGTTATTGATATGAAGGAATTGTTTTTTTTTACGTGTCTGAATATCATTTTATTATATTTGATTAATCATTGCAGGTGCAAAAGTGTGAATCAATTAGTATAATTATACAATCTGTCAAAGTCAGAACCATTTTCTTGCATTTATGTTTGTTTTGTTCAATGATAATTTAGAACTGTTTAATACTCACCTACACATACCGATTTGGTGACCAGGTAGGCCTATGTTCTATATAGTACGAGTCCTCCGACCCTGCTGATCCCAATGGATTACTTGCAGTTAAAGAAGCTTACAACAGGTCATGTTCTGCAGGTTAAATAGGTGAGTTCAGTCCACTGCCTCCTCGGAAATCGTCCTCCTTGAGTGGGATTAGCATGAAACAGTAGCAACATTATGCATAATGTTGACTCGTATCAGTCTCCAGTAATCGCCTAGCAGATTACTTTCCCTGACATCTGTGTATGGTCTGACATATCGATTATGGCGAAACCAAGGGGATGTGGTGAAGGGATCCTCCCCTCTGTGCATGCTGTTTACAAAGATGGCGCTAGCTGAATGTAGCTGGTTATTTGATCAATTCTCTTTTCTGTACTCAATGTCACAGCCCGCTCAAGGGAATGACAAAAGAGAGATAGTTTAGCCAAATATAATTTATTTAACCAAGTTTGAATTAAATAAATGGTGCATGAATGTCAGTAGTCAGTAATGGGTGCGGTGTCTGTGTGAGTGAATGAGTGAATGGTGTGTATAAAGCAGCACCAACTAAATCTAACTAACCCAAACCAAAACCAACCAAACCAAACCATACGTCAAAGGAAGGGGAGACCAAGTGGCTGACTCCTGCAGCTAGCCAACATGGGTGTTGAGGATCAGCAATCAGCTCCTGGCAGCCTGCCAATCAGGAGGCTGCCTTGTGAGAGCCTGACAGAAAATCATGTAAAAGTCGCAGAGAAATTTTAACATTCACACTTTTATGACCCATACACTTCTTCATACCGATTGGCATACATTGAACAGATACAGCACATTTTTTCCTATATTGGTTATGGCACCAAATCTCAAGGCCTAATTAGAATATCTTTGCAGCTGGACTAATCAGATTGTTTCCATTGGGAATATGCAGGCCAATTTACCAGCATAATTGTCTTTTATTTTTAGTGAGGCATATCTGTACTTTATACTAGGGTCGCCATACCAATACCTGTTGTCCTGCAGGCAAGACTGGAGATGGGATCTGCCTTATCAAACTGCATGATGAACATTAAGTGTACTCTGTGTATCTTATGCAAGGGTGGTATAGCTGCATGTCTCCTATCCCATTAGTCAATCAATGGTTGACTGTGGTCTGGAACAGAAAAATAGGAAGCTTCTTTGACACGCATGGTTTCATGCAGGGCTTCTTGGGAGGGGCTGATAACTCTGTGGTATTTCTTCCTGCCATGTCTGAGTCCTGTTTAGGATCTGAGGGTAGGCTACTAAAATCCTCTCAAACTTTGACTGTGCTGCCAACTCGAGACTACAGGACGTGATGTCATCAACAGACTGTTGTTGACATCCTGCCCCTGTCACAGAGTCATAAAAGGCTGGCAGAAGATAATCAACTCTTATATGCTACCTTATTTTTTACATTATGTCGGATGATTCTGTGATCACAATGTGATCTGGTGTATGTTAGATATTGATTCTGGGAAAAGCCTTGACTCATCGTTCAAGTTGTCCAATAAGCTCCAATAACAGAGATTAAAATGTCACATTGAACAGACATGTACAGAATAATATACAACTGTGGATGGGAGATTACAGAAGTTAAAAGAAGTTCATTATTCTGATAAGCCACTTTCTATGGTTCTCACCCCCAGAGCATCGTGTCTTCTGTGGTTCACTGTCCTAGATACAGAAAAGCATGTTGGATGCCACCACATTCTTACAGACCCCCCTCTCCCCAGCTCTCCTTTTAACAGGACTATACACTTTATATGGACTTTGGAACTTAATCTTTGATATGAAATTTAGAAAAATAACGTGGATTAATTAAATCACAAGAGGCTCTTTGTTCCTAATATATTTAGTGCTACTCTGACATTTCTGATGAATGCGAGGATTAGTTTTTGGGCATGGCCCACTCAGAGGACTATATCAAGGCCTCAGACAAGAAAACTACCAAGCATTGTGCCCACACAATCGCTGCTCAGGGAAGGCCTGACTGCACAAGAAATACTCACTGTTATCCATGCACAATGATGTATCTCACAATCTGTTCACCCACACGGATGGTCACTTTAGTTTGTCATATCTGCTGTTATGCTGTTTTTCTGACATGCAGATGTTGTGCTGTATTTATTCACTGAACTTGCGCTTCTGCTTGTACACGAACATTGCATTATGTGGAAAAGCAATCTCACATCAACACATGTTTATCTATATTAATGGGTCCGTTGCATTCATGCAGTGTGTGGGGACAAAGCCCTCAGGCCAAGAGCTTCAAGTTCAGGCAGGGAACCATTACAAAACACTGACCAAAATATCCAGAGAATAACAGATGTATTGTGTTTACCAAGCTGCAAATCAAATTGTGCTTGTGTATACATTATATATATATATATATATATATATATATATATATATATATATACAGACATGCACGCAGTACGCATGTGCACACACTCACAAACAAAATACAGAAAACATTTTTCTTTTTCACGCTGGTAGAAAGGTTGCCAGTCGTACACTGTATCCATGACAACTGAGTACTCAGTGATCTGGAATTAACTTCTCTTATGTCAAATGTAACCAAAGCCTGGAAATACTTATTGCGGGGATTAAAAGGTTAGTTTATAAGATACTGATATGTCATGAATTTGATATTATTGCAGTTAGACACAAGTGCTCGTGTGTGTGACAAATAACGTATCCTTCATCCTTCCTTTCACATCCAATATGATTCAAGAAAGGGTGTGTCATAGTCTATTTATTTTACATAAGGGTTTTTTAATGTACTTTGGATATCATTTGTGATGTAATATTATATTTATGACTTATTGCACAACCAGTAAATCGGGAGAGTCTAGTGGTACATAGAGTGGCATTGCGTGCATATTAAGTGTTGTTTTTCTTCACTCCAGCATTGAAAGCATTACAATTTGAATCACGGTTTATAGTTTTGTTTGGCCTCAGCCCTACAACATAGCAATCTTCGTCCATTTCCATCTTGAAAGACCTCACTCTGCCCAGTGAAAAGCAGATGTGGAATGTACAAAGCACTTATATGGAAATGTCTACTTGTGTAACCCCACTTACTCCACTCTTAATATCCCTCTGGATTCTCTAGCCAAGAACCAAATGAACAGCACATCAATGGATTTGGTTAGTGCCACTGAACCCATTTAGGGATGAAAGTACTCTTCCTGTGTCTCTCCTTCTGTCATTGATATTTCAAATAGGAACAATTATGAATAATCAAGCTTTTACACATTTACTGTATGCAGGTTTTTAATGAAGCAATTGGAGTGAAGCCTATTCACTGTTTTGGAATATTTAATGGGACCGCTTTTATTCATATGGCAAATTATTTGGGAGGTAGTGCAATGATTCTGAATATTTTACTCTGAGAGTGTTCCAATTCCGGTGACTGAAAATGTGTCAGTTTGATTTAATGGGTCAGTTGCATATAAACCAGATCGCTCAAAGTTGTGAGAAGAAGGTCTCCAAATCTTATGTTACAAACTTAGAAACCGGGTGGTATTGGGAGAAGAGAAAAACACAGTATGCTATCTATCTGAATAAGTAGGCCTATATACTATGCTATTCCCTGCGAAAAAGAAAAAAAAAGATAGCAGTATCCTCATCAAAGTCTGATTACTAGTGTCCGCATCAGTGTTTCTGACAGGAGACAGCACCCACATCTGATGTCTTTATCTTGTGTCCTTTCACAGTTGGACATGCACAGCATGACCCCCTCTAGGCTGTAAGAGAGCTTCTGTTTTTGACAACATAAAGATGAAATAATATACATTGCTGTATACATTGCATACATATATTCCTGTAAAGCGTCTTTGAGTGCCTTGAAAAGCGCTATATAAATCCAATCCATTATTATTATTATTATTGCCAACAACCTCCAGTCCACATGAATTTGATCATTCAGAGAAATGATTACTACAGTCCACAACATGTGATAGCCAGCATTAAAAGGATCGATTTGTACCAGCTCTTTGTAGACAAACATGATCAAACACAGATGTTAAATGTTGATGTCATCTAGGCCTACTTACGACAATAACAGAAGTGTAAGCTTAAAAGTCTACAGCCACACTGGAGGCTGCACTTAAACGATATAGTGCTTTGGGCCAAATAATGTCTTCAAACATACTCAATGTACCGATATTTAAATGTGTGCACCATCTTAATTAGCATGTTCCGTTTTCTTTGCTAACATTTGCTAATTGTCAATATTAGAAAGACAGAAATAGCAATTCCTAGTCACACAAATATTGTTAAAAACACAGAATGTTATATAAAGTAATATTTTTAATTTTATTCCACCACTTTATCCTCCTCCAAGATGAACAATTCTGATCTACAGATTAATAACAATAATATTTTTTTTTCTAATGAATGAATGAATGGATGAATTTATTTATTAATTTATTATTATTTGTTTGTTAGTTTTGTTTTGATGTAGTTCCCCTCCATTTCCTCGTGTCATATGTAGGCCCGTTTGTGTTGGTCACCCGTCTGTAGGGTAGGCTATTGCACTATAAAATAAAATAATGTAGGCTAATAAAAAAAATAAAAGACAAAATAATACAGTTACATCAAATAAAGACTCCCCCCCTAAGATAACAACGCCTCCTTGAACTAGAGCATAGTTTATTTATTACAGGCGTTGCTCGCGAGGATTAAAATGCGTGGGAACTGCATTACCCAGAGAGCTGTGCTGCAGTATAAATAGAAACGAAAGGGGCGTTCCCTCAGTGACATGTGTAGGAGGTAAGAAGCGGATTGTTGCCGAGGACGCATTCAGCTGTCAGAGATAACGCTGCTCAGCCTGCTCTTACCTGGAGTTTCACCATCATGGACTTAACCGAGGATAGCGCTGTGGAAATTATCCCGTGCTGACCCACTTCATCACACGTTTCTTTCCTTCTCTATCTTTGACGCCTCCTTTCATTTCTGTCAGGTAAAGTCCGTATCTATGTACAGTTGTTTTCTCTTGGGACATTGTTCATTTTGTGAATGAGCTGTAAGCATCCCTGTTAAGGAAGTAGCCCACGCGCTCATTTGTTGCTGTTGTGCTGCAGCTCGTGCGATAAACGAAAACGGCGGTTTGAATTGACATTTAAATTATCCAGCAGATGTTTTTGTCCCATTTGAAATGGCAAAATAATAGTTTATTCAAATAAGCCTACTAGCCCATTGTGGTAATGGGCTATAACAAAACAAACTTAATGTTTGTCTGTATGGACAACTGTATCTAGTTAAATATGACCTTCAGCTTAACACACACAAATATTCGTAGGAAAAGACGAATGCCAAATGAAAAATATCATGTTTTGTGATTTCTTCGCGAAAGATATTTTTTCACTTGACTGTTCAGTGCAGCAAACTGAGTCAATGTCAAAGTCGAAGCTGAAATAATGATACAAATTCAATTAAGGTGGTTTTACCGAGAGCAACGTCTGTGTCAACGGTCAAAGGATGGACCTCTATGACCACTTGAACTCTTTGAGTGAGGTCATCTTCATTCCCGCAGCTTTTACTTTTCTCGACCTGGAAACAGACTAAATGACCTACATTCATGTAGGTTACATGGATGGGTTTCATAAAGCTAAGCACGGTGAACATGTAGAAACTTTCCATTTTCTTGGCAGGGTTTATTTTATTCAATTCTAATAATGAGATATGCAGGAGGTGTATTTTGGCAAATGTAAACTTTAACAATTTTAATTCTGTAAAGTTAAGCATTCATTAATGGTTTTTAGTCTTTTTAAATGTATGCATTAAATATGAAAATTACTGTTTAACAACTTCCGGGGAGTGGCAAACAGTTACTTTATAGCTCATTTATGTCCAATGTATCATTTTAGGTTATTACTTTAAATTGTTATTTTGTGATCTTATTGGTACTCTGAGGATGGGCTAATACTGGACTACAGACCTCACCCATAGCAAAGTCAAAGTCATAGAAGTCATGATCATGACAAATCTTTTCAACTCAATGCATCGGCTATTGACAACGTTTGTGTTCAGGAACAGGAAGCTGTAACGAGCAAATGCTTACCTTTGCTAGTAATATATGGCATACACCACTAATGGTCTATCTTAATTGTCATTGGTTCATTTGTTGTTTATCATTTACAGGTGGAGTTGGTGATTATGGAGAACGCTTGTTGTCAAAAATCAATTTCTCCTCGCGGTCTGCTACCTATTATATGGTATTTTGTGCGCACTGAAAATAGAATCCAATGTTTTTACACAACCTAGGCTCTGTGAATTGGCATAATGTTAGCCGTTTACATACCCTTTGTTTACATACCAGTTTCAGAGCCTATAGGCTAAGTATTAACATCTGATCTTGACAAAAATTGTTTTGACAAGCATACTTCAGAATCGCTGACTCCACCTTTTTTAATTGACTTGTTGAGCTTAATATTGAATAATTGGGTTCTGCTCTATGTGATGACTGCCTTACAGAACTTTTGTGTCAATCTTTTGTAGGTGTAGTCAACCCTGAGGAACCATGTCGGACAAGATGTCCAGTTTCCTCCATATTGGGGACATTTGTTCCCTATATGCAGAGGGCTCCACCTGTGGATTTATCAGCACTTTAGGGTAAGTCTATTTGACCCTTTTACTTTACTGCACTTCCCCACTACATCATGACACTGTCTTCCTGATGGGCTTGGGCTGTTGTAAAACCATAACAGGCTACGAAATAAACACAGTCACTCAAATAATGATCTATATTTCTGCGTTTTTTTATCCAGAGAGTGTATGGGGTATAATAATGGATTGATTCGTATAATGGATATATTTAAATCCTCTGTTTGGTTGGTGGTTATTACAACCAGTGTCCACATAAGCGTTACCCATTTGGTCCTGCACTTAGGTTGAACAGAAGGTGATTTGATATCAGTGAAACAGTGGAACCCAGTTTTTAGAAATAACAAAAAACTTGTTTCAGATGCAAGAATGTAGTTGAAGTATGCTGATGTAAAGATTGACTTGAATTTATACAGAGGGAGACAAAAGATTGCAGAATACCTCTCTTGAAACACAGTGTTCCCTTTCCTCGAAATTAATCTGGACTGACCCATCTTTAGGCTCAAGCTCAATGAGGCAGAACCTATGTGCTCCGCTGGAATTTGGTGACACCATTAAACAAAAACTGTGCCCCCTATCTAGTGTATTTCAGAAGTCAGAAAAAAGATGCTGCAGAAGTCATTGCTTTCCTTTTATTCCTTCGATATTCTGCGGTAATAAAGTACTCTTTTTCTCAATGTATCCAGTTTCTTCCTGCCACATTCTAAGCACCATTTATTTAAGTGCTTGACATCTTCCCTCCTCCCTAATTGCAGGCAATAAGTCGCACCAGAGCTCATCTCATTATGTGCAAATTAATGCTGACGATCGACAGTTACAGAAATAACAGGGAGCTACATGAATAAGATGCAGCCAGAGAGAGGATGACCATCGATGTCTCTGTCCAGCATATCTGGCAGGACACCTGGCACGTTCGGCTTCATTTTCCCAGACTATCCCCGTGTCCCAAATCTATCACATACTTTTTCTTTTTACTATACTACGTACTTAAGAATGCTGGTTTTTATTACAAACTGCAATTGGATAGTATAGGGCATCCTGGTATTTTTAATTTTTTTTGGCATACTGCATTTATCATGAATGTTTTGTGACATCATACATCTTTTTCTGGCAGACAAAATAGTATGGTGGAAGTATGGGTATTGGAACGCAGGGTTTCTTTTCTTGCATCAAGCTTGTATCGAGACAAAAATAAGCGCAGCATTTGTGTTGTTCATTTGTAATAGCTGCAATCTCCTTCCTCTTGTCCTGTCACTATTCAATTTGCCACTCACTACAGGCCGCTCTGCGCTGAGCCCTCCCTCCTAGAGTGATCTCACAAACCTGGCTCTTTCACAGTTTAGTGTTGTGCGTCACCTGCCATGGCAACAAAACGTGTGCACAGCTTTGAACACTGCCGCCACCATGGCAGAGCTCGTTTATAAAATTTCCCATCAGGTATATTTATGCTGAGTAATCATTTTCCCACAAACCCCCTCTCACTGCTGCTGCTCAGTGCTCAAAGACAAGAGCTTAGAGGACGTGTCTATAAATAGCATTGTTGTATTGATGTCAGAGTTCTTAATGTGACCCCTAAGAGATGGCTGCATCTACCACTGCTGGCTCAGAGAGGATGTCACCCAACATCTTGATGCCGGGAGACTGGGCTGTCGCTATGAGAAGTCGGCACCAGTAGTGTATTCCAAGATTGAGGGTTCGCAATAATTCCTCAAGGGCAGTACTCGATTTTCAATATCTATTTTGAGAACCCATATGTCTGCAGGATAACAATGCACGTCAATATAGCCTACCCAACGTATAATGCAAACAAAATACCGAAAATATGTCACCATTTCAAATAAAAACCACAGTGATTAAAATAAATAATACAATTTAAAGTCGCTGCGAGAAGCTTTCAGTTTCTGTTGTTTCTTGGTGCATGTATTTTTTTCGGAAGCGAGTGAAGGAGGGACTTTAATCTAAACATACATTTAAAAAAAAAAAAAAAAAAAAATGGAGTGCACCATTTGAGTTAATTTGTAACGAGTCCTACTCCAGGAATCTATTACTCACATCCACACCACTAGTGGCTCTCACGCTGTATACCAGAATGCAAGAGAGGAGGTTTCCTTTTGGCCTTGGATACGGATGACCCCTGAAACGCCTGTTCTTTCTGGACCTTGGCCCATCAGTGCATCAGTGTGATCAAGGCTTAAGCTCTTCATTTCTATAGAGGAGGTTCTCACACCATATGCTTCCTCCCTTTGTCATCACAGTAGTCCTGCCCTGCTATAAAAAGATGGAATTGACTGGACCGGCTAGAGGATTCTACTGAAGTGTTTTATGTATGCTGATCTACTATCTATCCTGGGCATGCATGGTGCCAAATAAATGGTGTTTTTCCAACGTATGTTTTACATTGTTTGGAAAATTGTGCAGCAAAGTGTATTAATAATGCTACAGAAGAATATGATGAGGTAGTGCTGTTGAATTTTGTTTTATACCTGTATGTTTATTTTACAGGTGCAACAATAGTACAATCTATCAATTGTGCCCTACTTCAGACATACTGTGCACAACCACATCCCCTCAGTCGTTGGTCTGTCTGAATGGGTAGAAGAGGTTTTAACAGTTCAGGCTACTTGATATAAGACAAACGCTTGGAAGCCAGGTGTTGAAAGATGGTTAAGCGCCGCACTTCCACTCTCTTCGGCTATTCCCAACAGTAATCCCGTGATTAGGCACTCCCTTCGAATCTGGACCCAATTTAGGAAGAATTTTGGAATGCAGAATTTTTCACTTTTCAGCCCAATTGCAGCTAATCATTTATTTATTCCCTCGACGGTGGATGGTGCATTCAAGATCTGGCATAAAAAAGGCTTAAAATGCATCGGTGATTTATTTATTAATGATCTACTTGCTAGTTAATTCCCCAATTCCCTTATAAGCCGCCAGCCAATCATGTTGATTTGTTTCTTTCTGTAAACCCCACATTAAAAGGCTCAATTTCTGTGTTTTTCAACCTTATTTCAAAGTTGCATAGCCCCTCTTTAGCAGCTATAAGAAACCTGTGGGAGCAGGACCTAGGCTCTGCCTTCACAGATCACATGTGGGATTCAGTCCTGGATCGGATACACTCTACCTCCATGTGCTCCCGACATGCTCTTGTGCAATTTAAAGTAGTACATCGTATCCACATATCTAAAACTAAATTAGCTCGTATGTTCCCCGATGTAGACCCGACCTGTGATAGCTGTAAGTGCACCGGCATCACTCTTTCACATGTACTGGTTGTGTCCCACCTTGACTGAGTTCTGGACATCAGTTTTTCAAACAATTTCTGAAGTAATTCAGCATCAAATTGAGCCGAACCCTTTCACTGCAATTTTTGTTTGCTCCAATTGCTCCAAATCCGGGCTTGCCTAAAGTGAAGCTGAAGGTACTGGCCTTTACTTCATTACTTGCTCGTAGGGTTATCTTACTCAAGTGGAAAGATCCTGCTCCTCCTTCCCACTCACATTGGATTAGAGACATTATGGCATGTATGAATTTAGAGAAAATACGTTACACTACCCAGGGATCCGAGAATAAATTTGACAGAATTTGGCCCCTTCCTAAATTATTTTAAAAAACCAATAATAATTATAGAAGAGTAGCTACCTCCCCCCTCTTTTATTTGATTCAATTTTATTTTGTTTGTGTTTTTTTTTTTTTTTTTTTCATATTTTTCATATTGATTGTTTGTTTTTGTTTCTTGTGGTGTGTGTTTCGTGTTGTCGGGTGTGAGGGTGGGATGTGGGTGGGGTATGTTCGGGAGAAAAAGGGGAAAAAATTTGTACTCGCTGTGCTACAATTCCGTTGTTACTAACATTTAATAAAAAAACCTTTGAAAGAGAGAAAGATGGTTAAGCAGCTAACAGCACTGTCCTGCTCAGTAAAGACAGATGGACACAACAGTGAATCGTCTTGCATCATGACAGTATGTTAGCCAAAGATATCCCCCACCGTACGTCTATCTTCATGGACCTTCTAGAAAAGAAAACATTGGGAAAGATTCTACCAGTTCGACACAGCCTTTTGATAAATTACCAAAATATTAAATCAGTAAAAAGCAGATACCGTGAGGGATACAGTTCACATTTAGTTCAAGGTGTCATATGCACAGCAAATACAGCAGCAGTCCTTGTCAATTCCATTCTTGAGTCTCAGGCTCAAGAAATGTACTGTATGTGATGTTTTCTTCATTGTAATGTCGACGGTTTATACGTTGTAAAAAAGAATGACTAGAGAACATAGATACTGGACATGATAGAAAATGTACTTTACTATTTTTTGTACTAAAAACTTGATGATTTTATTAGATTTTTCAAAATGATACATTTTGGGCACAACACTGAATGGATTCTAACTAACTCAGATTGTTTTTTTTACATTATAAATCATTAGCCTCATTAGCATAACGATTGTGTTATAACGGCAGTACCAGTTTGGTTGTTTGTTTATAAAAAAGCAAAGCTTTTGAAGTGTGTATTGAAGTCTATTTGAAGCTTCATGTGGCTTGAGTGTATGACTCATCATCATAACAATGTCTGTGTCCGCCAGGCTTGTGGATGACCGCTGCGTGGTGCAACCAGACACAGGCGACCTCAACAACCCACCCAAGAAATTCCGAGGTAAGGCCTCAAAATAACCTCATATCTTGATTTCTATATCAAGTCAGGAATTTAGGCAGTTTGATTGAAATGTATATAACATCAGTGATGAGCTGATGTCACACAGTTTTACTTTTCAGCGGGTTAGATTTTTTGATTTGATTTGATTTAGTTTATTTCAGACATCCACATACAAAACAAAATGAAAATGAAAAGCATGGAAATACAATAAATATGCCTGAAAAGGAGCAGGAAGAAGTATACACTTATTTAATCCTACCCCTTTCCTTAAAAAAAAAAAATTAAAAATCAAAATATTTATTAAATAAAAAAAATAAAATAAAAATAAAATAAAAAATAAAATAAAAACAAAAACAATTATATTCGCTTCTCTTATCTATATTCTCTGTACTATTGGCGATACTATATTTGCCAATTACATAGAACTTAATATACTAAACATTTTTTATATTTTATATATTTATATATCTATATTTATATTTATAAACAATCAATATATCCATATCTACATACTTATCTATACAATCAGTATATATATATATATATATCCATATAATTATAATTACCCTCTTACTTCACACCCTCATCCCTGTACCTTATGAAAATCATTGCTTTGAACCTTTTTTTAAACTGGATCATGTCTGGACATTGCTTTAGCTCCGTGCTCATCCCATTCCACAGTTTCACACCCCCAATTGAGATGCAATGACATTTTAAAGTCGTGCGTACCGCCAGTGTCTTAAAGTTTAACTGTTGCCTCAAATTGTAACCCCCCTCTCGGTCAAAGAAAAGTTTTTGTATGTTACCTGGTAGCAGTTTATTTCTAGCTTTGAACATGATTTGTGCAACTTGATATTCAACCAGGTCATTGAACTTTATGATACGGGAATATGAAAAGAGGAGGTTGGTGTGATCATAATATCCAGCTTTATTGATTATTCTTATGGCTCGTTTTTGAAGTGTGACTAGTGGTTGCAGTGAGCTTTTGTAAGTGGTCCCCCAGACCTCCACACAGTAATTTAAATAAGGTAAGATCATTGAGCAGTAAAGAGTATGCAATGATTTGTGATCCAATATATGCTTTGCTTTACCCAGGACTGAGATGCTTCGTGACAGTTTAGATTTAACATGTTTTATGTGAGGTTTCCAGCATAGCTTGTGATCCATTGTCACACCCAGGAATTTATTTACATACACTCTTTCAATATTAACACCATCTATCTTGACATTTACATCACTATTTAAATTACAATTTCCAAACAACATGATTTTTGTTTTGCTTAAATTCAATGATAATTTATTATTGTCAAACCACCTTTTTAATTTGCTCATTTCAGATGTAATTGACTTCAGAAGCTGCTGCAAGTCCTCTCCCGTACAAAAAATATTTGTGTCATCTGCAAATAACACAAATTGTAAAATATTTGATGTTTTACATATGTCATTTATGTAGAGAATAAAAAGAATTGGCCCTAACACTGACCCCTGGGGGACCCCACAAGCAATGTCCAAACAAGCTGACACGTATTCACCCATCTTCACAAACTGTTGCCTGTTCTGTAGATAGCTCCTCAGCCAGTTTAATACAACCCCCCTGATACCATACCGTTCTAATTTATTAATTAATATATCATGATTTATGGTATCAAATGCTTTTTTGAGATCAATAAAAACACCAGCTGCATATTTCTTTTGGTCCAGGGAATTTGTAATCTTTTCAATTAGCTCAATGACTGCTAATGAAGTGGATCGGTTGGGTCTGAAGCCGTATTGGCTGTCAGTTAGTAAATTGTGTTTATTGATGAATTTATTAAGTCTAGCAGCAAATACTTTTTCTAAGATTTTTGAGAATTGAGGAAGCAGTGAAATAGGCCTGTAGTTTGTGAAGTGGTGTTTGTCTCCAGTTTTGTACAGCGGTATGACTTTTGCAATTTTCATTTTTCTTGGGAATTTACCAGTTTTAAATGATAAATTACAGATGTGCGTTAATGGCTTAGAAATTCCGTGAATTACCTCTTTGACTATTCTCATATCAATGTCACTATAGTCAGTAGAAGTTTTATTTTTGCATTTATTGACAATCTCTATAATTTCACTCTCTTCCACTGCTGTTAGAAACATTGATTTTGGATTAATGTCTATGAGATCATTAATCCTGTCATCAGATCTCACAGGAACAGGTATTTTTTCAGCCAGTATTGGTCCAACATTTACAAAATATTGGTTGAAGCCATTTACTGCATCATCCATATTATCAATAGTCATATCATTTTCAATAAACTCATGCGGATAATTAACTTGTCTAGAACCATTTCCAATAACATTATTCAGTATCTTCCATAGACCTTTAATATTGTTTTTATTATTATCTATTAATTTTCTATAATATTCTTTCTTACTAATTCTCATAATGTTAGTTAGTTTATTTTTATATTTCTTATATTTTTGTTCAGCATCTTTGGTTCTAAGCTTTATAAATTCTTTATATAGTGTATTTTTCTTTTTGCAGGCATTTTGTAATCCCTTAGTTATCCATGGACTATCTGAATATTTTAATTTAATTTTAATTTCTTTTATTTGGCAATATTTATCATACAACAATTTAAATATCCCCAAGAATATTTCATAACCTTTATCAATATTTTCTTCTTTATATAATGGTTCCCAATTTTGATTTAATAATTCATTTTTTAAAGTGTTTATTGCCTCTTCTGTCCGTACTCTTCTGTACTTGAATGTACTCTCCCGTTTTTCCCTTTTTTCCCTCTTGTAGTTGTTATTGTACACAAGAAATACTGGCAGATGGTCACTGATGTCATTGATCATTAATCCACTTATTGTATTATTGTCTATAACGTTTGTAAATATGTTGTCTATCAATGTGGCACAGTGAGATGTGATCCTGCTTGGTCTGGTAATTTTTGGATAGAGACACAGACTGTACATTGTATTGATAAAGTCATCAGTTGGTTTGTGATTATTGGGATTAAGAAGATCTATATTAAAATCCCCACAGATAAATATGACCTTTTGCTTTGACAATGTGTACATTTTTTCCATCCATTCCTTGAATATGTCAATATCAGAACCCGGTGCTCTATAAATACAACTAACAATCACATTCTTCTTATTTTCCATGCAGATTTCAACAGTTAGACATTCTAATACATTTCCGATTGCAGTTGTCATTTCATCAACCACCTTGCAATCAAGGTTTATATCCACATACAGAGCCACACCTCCTCCAGTCTTGTTCTCTCTGCTTCTGTAGTTCAGTTCATAGCCATCTAGATCAAAGTCCACCCCCTTTTCAGGGTTGATCCAGGTTTCTGATATTGCAATTATGTTAAATGGTTGTGAAAATTGACGTAAATATTCCTTGATTGCATGGAAATTTTTGCTCAAATGCCTGCTGTTAAAGTGAATTATTGACAGTTTGCCAGTACAGTCAATTTTTGCATTGAACTGCTCACTAGTGTAATAATGACAGTTCTCATTGAGGTTGAAGAAAAAGTTATTGTCCGGGTCTATATCATGATCAATATCCTGTGTTTGGTAATCTGTGTATTCAGAAGTTTTCAGCTGTACATGCTCATAATCACTAATCAAGTCAGATAAACAGGTAATGTCATCCTGGGATTGATGTGAATTGACAGTGTGTGTGTTGGAATGTAGAGTGTCAGTGTGTGGTAATATGGACACTTTAGCGTGATGTGAGACAGATGCCATGTCAGTACTTGCCCAACTCCTCGATGCTTCTGATGACCATCACTTTTGCCTCCTCTGGAGTATCGCCGTTGAGTTTGATGAACACTTTGCAGTTCCTCGTCCAGGTTTGTTGAATCTTCTTGTTTTTTCTCAGATCGCGTGCTACTTTGGCTATGTCAGCATTGCGTTTGACAAGGTGCTCGTTCATGTAAACATCCGTCCCCTTCAGCTTTTTCCACTCCTTCAGCAGTGCGATTTTGTGCTTTCTGTTAGTGAATCTCAGGATAACTCTCGGGGAGTCGGGTCGCTGATATCTGTTATCCTTGCTGCGCTCCATTTTGCGCTTTCTCATGGGCAGCGGGTGACAAGCCTCTATGTGGTTGCAGTCAAGGTGGATGTTATTAGCCTGTAGAAAGGCTACCACCTGTTGCTCCGCAGAAGCCACATCTTCCTCATCTG
The DNA here is from genome assembly GCA_949357725.1 of Hyperoplus immaculatus. Taxonomy (NCBI): domain Eukaryota; kingdom Metazoa; phylum Chordata; class Actinopteri; order Uranoscopiformes; family Ammodytidae; genus Hyperoplus; species Hyperoplus immaculatus. Next base: position 15,132,664 of record OX442350.1, on the reverse strand, counting down.
GCTCTGTCAGGGACCCGTTGTCAGTGGCCACTGCTCGTGCGAATGACCGGGGTCGGATGCGAAGCCCAGAGATGACAACATCATTGATCCGCGAATACTGCTCCAGATCCGTCATCCTGTCGTCCAGCTCTCTGATTTTCTCATCTCTTTTCTTGTTCTCTGTGTCGATGACGGTCAACTTCTCGAGCAGTCTGTGAATCTCGATCTGCCCCTCCTGCATAGCAGCCACTTCATCTCTCAGAGCATCGATGATTTTCTTCAGTTCACCGTAGTCCACCTTGGGGGGCATAGCCGCGGCGCTGGCGTTCGTAGCCGAAAAGGCTAGCTGCGTCAGCTGCACGTTGCTCTTTAAGACGGGCCAGTCTTGCTGTACGAATGTGACCAGAGGGTTCGGGCTCTTAGTAAAAGAGTGTTCCCGCTCTGAGAAGGCAGTCCAGGGCAAGAGGGTTCGGGCTCTTAGTAAAAGAGTGTTCCCGCTCTGAGAAGGCAGTCCAGGGCAACTTTCACCTACTAGCTCCTAGCTTAGCGGAGCTAGGATAGTTAGCCGGCTTCCACTCCCAGTCCCAGGCTCAAAACAAGCCCCGCAGTTCTGCTGAACTCATCCGAGATTTAACAATGCACTTATTATCCACAGGCAAAGTACATAGAACGCACATAAGTCGGTCAAAAAAGTTGCCGAGGAGCAGTAGTGTTCTAACTGCCTCTGCAAAGGAGGGACTGCCTCTGCAAAGGAGGGACTGACAGATCAAAGATCAAAGTTGTTTTATTTTTTTATTTTGACATTTTCAGACATGGTATTTGGTGTTCTTTCAGACAGGTCAGATGTAGTTTAGAAGTTAGAGGCAGGTATGCATAACTTGATTACCACAATTATGTGCTACACGAGTTCCCATTAGCAGTGGCCAACCATAAAGCTTGGCATATTTTTAAACTCAGTGATTTTTTTGTTGATATTTTTTAACCTTTTTATTAATAGTTCAAGATCAGAGTTGAAATGGGGAGATAGAGGGGGATGACATGCAGTAAAGGGCCACAGGTCGGATTCAACCCGCGACCACTGCGACAAGGCCGGAGCCAAATGCTACACGCTCTACCCACTACGTCACAATGTGCCCCTCAGTGATGTTCTTTTGGTTGAATCAAGGTTACATTTAAAAAGAAATGCTGTATGAAAATACAAGACTGACCTAGATAAGTAACCTTTCGTTTTTGTATAGTAACCTAATACAAGCATATAGTTCATCACTGCTATATAAGGAGATATGATGAGCACTGGCAGCCGTGTGAGTGTGCTTTTGCTGCACACTTTGGAGATGATTGCTTTACTAAAGGGTTGGTCAGATGATTCTCTGTTTAGGACATAATGGTGTGTTGAAGGAGTGTGTAAATAAACTAATACTTCTCAGCTTATATTAGTTTATAATTATTTAGGTTATTAAGCTCTGCAGGGAGAACAGCTTGGATTCTTTAATCATTTCTCTGTTTCCCATAGCGATTTTGTTTGTTGGTTTAATATTGTTGGTTTAATAGTGCTTTCAGATTTTAAACCACACAGTCATAGTGTGACCTTCCCCTTCCACCAAAAGCAGCTTTACTGCATTCCATTTTGGTGTCCATGCAGGCAACTGGATTGAAACAAAGTCAATATTTACTAATGTGTTCCTGAAACCATGTTGAGATGGTGATGTCTACATTGACATATTATCTGGCTGTTAAGCATAGAAAAAAGATGGGTTGACTGTAGCTATGATCATCTGGTTAGCAGTGACGCCAATGAGTGTTGTTCTGTTTGACACAGGGAAGGATGGGCACAATAAACCTGTGCAGCTTTTATGGCAAAGTCTCACCCTGTCAAATGTCTCTCCACAAATTGTTGATCATCTTACCACTTGACAACAGACCAGCTAATGGGGTTGATGCTTAGTGTGTCTAATTGGCTGGCAATTTCCAGCAAACACATTTGGCAGGTTTCCGAACAAGGTCTTTAGTGAGGGAATTGTGAAATGAGCAAAGCCATTTCCGTTTCCTTTCCTTGGAAAAGTGTACTTTCCAGATTGAAGTGATTTAATGGAACATTGCATACACTTAACATATATACATGGGAAGCCTTGCAGGCTGTCATTTAACATGTCATTGTCATAACTTGCGCTCTTGTCTTTCATGTTTGAGTGACGAGTAACACACACACACACACACACACACACACACACACACACACACACACACACACACACACACACACACACACACACACACACACACACACACACACACACACACACACGTAGATTTACTGACTCTTTAGGACTGTATTATCTGTGCACACCACAACATAGATTCAAAGATATTTGCACATTATTGTATAGCAGTTAACAGTAACAGTGTATCTGCCACATGTGGTGTCTTTGGGTGTAGTCCTCAGAATGAGTGGTTTCTTCCAGGCAGATTGCCAGGCAGAGTTAAGCATCAGGCTAAAGACAGCAACCTGCAATTGCATCCTCACATCTAATAACAGGCCTGACACCATGAACAGCTGCGTAGATGAGCTGGCAGCTATTTGGCTAAAAATACGATATCAAGACTAAGCGCTTCTATTGTGGATTTTTTTCAGCTGTAGTTTAATCTATTGTGAAGCTTAAACTACTGCTGTGATTTTTTTAAAAACTGAATGTTACTTTTTGAGGCTGTATTATAGATGTATATTTTTGTTGTTTCAAAGTATCTCAGGCAGCACATCTTAAGGTGTTTATAATACAACTCTACATTCACACTACCTCGAAGTCACATAGTCAACAAAAACAAACCACAGACGTGACTGTTCTGCATGGCATTGCGTCTCACATGTGTTTTTCTGGTCACTGTTAAATGTGAAAATAGTGATTTGTAATGAAGCAGTTGCTCTATTGAATGGTCCGCTCTGACAGAATGATGGGGGGTGTGCGCTATTCACTCGATTTTGCATTTCCAGTAATCAGGCAATGTTCATTGATTCACTGCAGGTGCAGAGAACTGCTGTTTTGTATTAATAAACATGTATTTTTCCTAGAAGTGAGACAACACTGACGTGGCTGCCAGACTGAAATGCAACCTTGCTGCCCTGCTGAAGCTTGATCAATGCATGGCAAATAAAAGTGTAAACAATATTATATTCAACAATGTCTCAGTAAAAAATGTCTTAGTCCATTTGATGTCCTACCTCACAGAATTTGCTGTCCATATGAGATTTTAACCATAAAGTAGCCTATTTTTTATTGAGCAACCACATTAAATCAAGTGCAAAATGAAGGTGTAACACTGGGGAGCAGTGTGGGATGGACCTACTGTAAAGTGTTTCATGTTCGGTATAATGCAAGTTATATAGATTGGCTGAACTGCAGATAGGCAGCAGTACCTATTGGATTGGATTGGATTGGATTGGATTGGATTGGATTTACTTTATTGATCCCCAATGGGGAAACTGGTTTGTCAACATGGTCTGTACAACGTAGAACATACAATACAACACAGGAATACAGTACCAACATAAAACAAGCATGGTCACAGGGGGAGTATGATCCACTACCATAGTAAAAATAGAAGGTTAAAAAAGGGAACTAGAAAATCCCGCGGAGATTTTGAAAGTACGGGCAGCCCTGCACATGCCGCCAATCCCTGCGTCGGGCCCAAAAGCTTCTACGAACCTCCGCCGCGGGCTTTCCGAACTCCAGTCCCAAGTTGTGGCCGATCGAAGGTCGCAATCGTGGCAAAACGTCAGGAAAATGGTCGCTCTTATCGAAGACGTTTTCGTTAAGGGCGGCCATGTTTTTTGAGCTATCTGGCTAAAACGTTATACACACGTGTACGTCGGTCACCTGATGCTGTGTACACAATTGGGTGATGATAGGTAGGAAATCCACAAAGTAGATGTCACTTGACTGAATTTCAGGTCATGTAAATTAGGGAAGAAAAAAAATCATGGCCGACTCCTACGGTCCAAGAGGCCTTATTGTAGAGCACCATGAGCTGTACATGTGTAAGAAATGTCAAGTTTTCCAAGCTTTCTTACTAATCTTTTACGGGCATGTGTGTCATAGTCCCCCGAGGCTCCGTGAGAAATTTGGTGTTGATAAAGTAACATTTGAGAACGTTTTCAGTTTATGCTAATTAGCGAAAAATATTCCCTGGCGGACTTATATGGTCCCAGAGGCTTTTTTGTAGAGCACCCTAACATACACCTGTGTGAGAAATTTCAAGTGAATCGGACTTACGGTGTGCGGGGCGTGGCCTCTCAAACTTTCTTCAGTCGGGGCTTAATAACAGCGCCCCCTAGCGGAAATTCAAAAAACTGTATAATAGCACACCATTCGGGGTAGGGACGGACGTTCTGTGAAATTTTTGCGTTTCTAAGTGAAACAGTGTGGGAGGAGTAGCAGCTCGAAAATGTGCGGAAGAATAAGAAGAAGTCAGAAGAATAAGTATGGTAGAGAATAATAATTACGGGCCCTCAGTAAACTGAGGGCCCGTACTTAATAAATAACAATATTATGATGCTAATGAGCAATGTGCAAAAATCAAATCAGTAGTCCTGATTTAAAAAGCCTAGCTGCTGCAGGAAGAAAATATCTCATAAATCTCTCTGTAGAGCATCTTGGTAACAGGAGACGTTCACTCCTGCCACTTCTAACAAAAGTGCAGTGCAGGGGGTGGTGGTCACGGGACAGGACAGTCCTAAGCTTCCTCCTGGTTCTCTGCTCTGTGATGACCTCCAGAGAATCAGGGCTCATACCAATAATGGATCCTGCCCTTTTTATTAGTTTGTTGACCCTGTTCCTCTCCTCTACTGTTAGGCTGCCACCCCAACAAACGACAGCATAAAAAAAGGACACTCGCAACAATATCATGATAAAAAACACTGGACTGGGCCTTTTTAAAAATGACACTATGTTCACTTTCCAGTCCAGCGTACTGTCCAGATGCACACCTTATGGATATGAACACACCACTGTCTTTCTATTTGGGGATGCAAAGATACTTCTTCACTTGTTCATATTCTAACTGAGCTATTCAAATCATATTCAAATCTTTGGTGTAATATCATGAAAGAGCAGTGTCAGCAGAATTACCTATACCACGCCCACGCTAAATGTGCCATTGTCACCTTCAAGTCATCCCAAGACCAAGGAGACCTTGTCAGATATGCAACTACAAATAATGAAAAGTACATTACTACACATATTGCACTGCCTTTGTTAGTTTAAAATACTTTTATTTAAGACATTTTAGTTGCCATATTACATTCAGAAGTCAATACTCAGCACTTATAGGCATGTTTGACCCCAGCTAAGGTTGCAGTCTCACCTCTCTAAAGCTGGAAGCTAATTGTGCCTGGGCTAAATCCCAACTTCCCTGTTGAGTAGTATTAACACACTTAAGCTATTAAACTAGTCTGTATAGCAGGGAACTGTGAAACAGCTTTTGAAACATAACGTAATTCTCTCTGAACTGTCTGAACTGAGATACATGAAATTAAGTGTGTGTGTGTGTTGCCTTGTTAGACATTCTAAAAACCTCTGAACTTTGTATGCAGTAATTACTCTGGCTTCACTTTTTCACACTATTCTGCATTCACAGAGACACCACTTTCAGTAAGTGATGCATCTTGTTTTGTGGGTGAGACTGTGTATGTACTGTATATTGTGGGAATTTATTTGAAGTGAATTATTTGAAAGCACACTTTACCCTCAAAACAGTGTTAACTCTTCACTAAATGGTGTTTTCTTATCAAATGACAAACACATACATCATATGACTAGGCATTTCTAGCACTCATTGAACAATGGTGTGCAGAATGGAAAACACTGTAGTATAAATGCAAAATACTATATGAATGCTTTATCAGCAGAATTATGCCTTTGCATGTTCATACACTTTCACCTACTGTAACAACACATGCTTTACAGTTTTTGCCAAATGCTTACACACATGTTGTAGAATAGTTTATTTTGCCAATTCAAACAAACACAATGAATAGGTAGGACTGCAGTTCAAGCAATTCAGTGTGTCAGTATAAACTAAGAAAAAATGACAGTAAAATTAGGGAACAATGGTAAAAAAACAACGTTGTAAAGAATTGGGTGGTTGGATTATGAATCATTTTATAGATACCGCCTCCTGTTTGCGTCTGGCCACATCGCCTCATCAATATCACACTCAATGTCATCCTTTGAGAAGCAACAGGGAAATGATCACCTGATATCCAGTCTAAATCTCCTAATTATGGAGCGACTCAGGCTGGGCTGCACTCTCTGTCCAGGCTCCCTCATTGATAGGCCATGATCTATAACATGGTCCACTATAGTGTTTCTGTTGTATGTGTCTCCGTCTGTTGCCTTCTTTGTCCTCGTCCTCCTGTCGCTCTCTCTCCTCCTCTTCCCCTGACTCTTACTGTCTCACAAAGGAGCTGAGCTCCCCTGTGGTCTATTTGTAGTGCTAAGGTTTAGACTGATTGTTATTCAATTAGTTTAATTTTTTGTGTTGGAGAATTTCAAACACAGTGCATTCGATTAAAAATTGATCTCTCAATTCAGTTCAAAAGAGGATTGCAGGATCTATTCCAGTTAACTGTCTGCAAAGAGGCATAGTGGCAAATTATGGCATGAAAGCAAATAAAAGTCCATGTCTTATTCACCTTCATTTAAGTCTATTTTAATGTAAAGCTTGTAATGCATGTGATTTTGAAGGTCAAAATACAAAATCTATTTTATTAATCGATTTTGGCAAATTATGAATAGATTTGAAAATTGCAGGATATAAGAATTGCAATTTTTACATTAATCAATTTTTTTTCACCACCCCTACCAATAAATAAACTAATGCTGTCAGCTAGTGATCGACTGAGGAAAAGGAGAGAGTCATCAATGAATGGAAGAGCAGGGTGTGGTTTGTCTTACATATTCATGTATGTATGAAGGTATGTGTGGATATCCATAGAAGCAGTGTATTTGTGAAAATCCCAGTCTTGGAAAATATACTGAGCACATATACTGTTAATCACAGTGTAACGGCTGTGGTACAGGTTTGTCTTTCAATAGTCCATCTTCAAAGCTAGCAATCTGCAGTCAAGCATATCTGACATGGAGGAAAGGATTATTATCATTGGGGCAAAAATAAAAAAAAATTCTCATACCAGTAGAACTTTTTCACAGCAATATGACTTGCCAAACCTGTACAGTAACAAACGATGACTGCCTTCCATTTAGGCATTTGACTCTTCAGTGGAATGGTGGCCATCAGTAATGTTATTAGATCTACCTGTTTTTTGCTATTTGAGACATGTGAAATACCTGTTTTTGCAGTTAGGATATACGTCATAATGACACCTGATACCCAGTCTAAGCCCCCATTTCAATTAGGTGTGCTGCAGAACCGAAACTTGCAAAACAGATTGGCCTTGAGAGTTAAATTTAAAGTGCTGTCTGTGTCTGAAATCACTCCCTTGTTCAATCATTCTCTACCCTCCATATGTTAACGAGGGATTTCAGTCACAGCCCTATACTGTTCAGATAAAGGTCAGCGATTCTGGAGAAGCTTGTTTTCAAAATCAGTGAATGTCCTCATGGTGTGTGTGTGTGTGTGTGTCGGAAAGAAATCCAGTTTTAATACACAGCCTAGGCTCTGTTAACTGGTATGTAAACAAATGTGATGTAAACAAAGCACCATAGCCGGCAACATGCGGTTGAGCTGTTCATTAACACAATTTTTTTTTCATACACAGTATGGACAGGTTGTGGATAGTGAGAAGGTCTGCCTCCTCCACCTTTAACCCATTGATGACTATGGCAATCTAGGATGCATGTGCTTAATGCCTGAGGGTTTTCTGAAAAAATAGTACGAATTGTCAAGTCTACCAAAACCTTAATATCTAAGCCTGTGTAGCACATAGAAACATGAAATAAAATACATTTAAAAGTTAAGGTTCACAGGTTTTATTTAAACATGCTCCCTTAGCGCTTACACACCAACAAATTTTTCTAAAAATTGTCAAAATTAGATGGGGGAGAAAAAAAAGAATAAATAATATAAAATATTTAGTGTGATTTTCGTCAGTAGTCTATAGTAGACCTTGATTCTGCGCACCAAACGCCACTAACTGTTCTGTCGCCGACATAGCCGGCGTATTTTTTTTTATTATTTTGTTTTATTTTTAATTTTTAATTTTTTTGATTGATGTGATTTTCGGCAAACCACACAACTTTTGGGTGGTCACGTGGTCTTAAAAAATCAACAAAACCCACCTCATGTGTATTTGAACCAATGACAGTGCATTCTATGCTGGGAATGCCATGAAAATTAGATAAAGTAATAATGCTGCACGATGCAGCATCAGGCAGGAGAGCCAATGTGGCATCGCGCAGCAGCCGTCATCAATGGGTTAAATGTGTACCATGCGTATCATCATGGCCAGAGAGTTTGGTGTCAGAAGATAGGATTGTACTTGCTTAATTTAAAACTAAGCAAAGAAGCATCATGTAGTTTTCATATGTGACTTCAATGTATGGAAAACAAAATTGAACAAATACATGAATGAATCCTGCAATATTCTCACATCCCTTATCAGCGTTGCACTGTAAACCTTCGCTCTGCCATATACCTCCCTGCCCATGCATACCACATGCTTCCAATGTTATGTTTTTTCTCCAAACTTAATTGCTGCTCCCTGGCAGACGGATGTTCTCCCATCGACCCATTTTCTGCATTTGTCCTTGGCCTCGTTTCTCTCTCTCCTCCATCCTGTGCCCTGTGATGGATATTCCCCAGAGAGAGTCTTGTGTTGGCCGCGTTTCTGGTGAAAGAACCCATAGTGGCCATTTTTACCCTGGTTATATCTCATCAGGTCCTTCGTACCAGTTAAAATGTACATAGCTATACTGGATGTACACTCACCGGCCACTTTATTAGGTACACCAGGTCAATTTCTTGTTAACACATATAACTAATCAGCCAATCTCATGGCAGCAGCTCAATACATTTAGGCGTGTAGACCTGGACAGGATAACTTGTTGAGGGTCAAACCGAGGATCAGAATGGGGAAGAAAGGGGGATTAAGTGTCTTTGAACATGGCATGGTTGATGGTGCCAGATGGGCTGGTCTGAGTATTTCAGAAACTGCTGATCTACTGGGATTTTCACAACCAACTATCTCAAGGGTTTACAGAGAATTGTCCGAAAAAGGAAACATTTCCAGTGAGCTGCAGTTGTGTGGATGAAAATGCCTTGTTGAAGTCAGAGGTCAGAGGAAAATGGGCAGACTTGTTCGAGATGATATAAAGACAACAGTAACTCAAATAAGCACTCGTTACAACCAAGGTATGCAGAATACCATCTCTGAACACAAAACACGACCAATCTTGAAGCAGATGGGCTACCACAGCAGAAGATCCACATTTTGAAATGTCCCTGGGCAAGACACTGAACCCCAAATTGCTTAAGATGTTTTAGCCAGCGTGTGTGTGTGTGTGTGTGTGTGTGTGTTTTATCACAATATGAAATGTACTACTTTCAACCCCGAACTTCCAAACTTAATCACAAGTACTTTAAATTGAATCTCCATTCAGCCTTCTAGTTACATAGGTTAACATTGTGTTACCTTTTTAATTTCTAAAGTACTATTTTATTAACTTGATGGTGTCTGTTTTCCCATCACTGATATTACTAGAACACCTTTTTGAGTTTCATTTTATTTCTTCTTTCCCCAGACTGCCTTTTCAGACTGTGTCCTATGAACAGATACTCAGCACAGAAACAGTTCTGGAAGGCGGCAAAACCTGGAGGCAACAGCACCACTGACACAGTCCTCCTCACCAAACTCCATGTAAGAATCGCATCATTAGTCTGCTTTTTGATTTTTTTCAGGTTGAAAATAACAGATTAGTGCAGTGGTGACAGACAGCTTCAGTCTTGTATTGCTGTGAAATATGTATATGGAGCATACTGTATCATTCTTTCCGGGTAATATTAGTTCTGTCATACAGTAACCGATTATGTCCTTGAGCATCTCATTAGCATCCCACCTCCATCTCTGCTCCCTGCTCTGTGTTCGTAGCACGCTGCTGATCTGGAGAAGAAACAGAACGAGTCTGAAAACCGCAAGCTGCTGGGAACAGTCATCCAGTATGGAAATGTCATTCAGGTGCGTTCAGGAACCTGAGATAAAATGCTAACTTAACTGCTGCACAATGTATGACACTCTGTGCTTGATAAAATTGACTACAATTCTGTTTTAATCCGAGAAGAGTTTTAAATAATTGCTACAGTGCAAATAGTGTGCTATCAAGTAGTCCAGTCTTATCTTGCGTTGCTCATTGCCCAGAAATAGTGTGCACACAGGTATGAGATCATCTAAAACCAAAAATGGTCATGCATTCCTGCTAAGGTAGACAGTACAGTACATACAGTGTGCTAGTGTGTCCAAGTTACAATAGAGTGTGCAATTATTTATTCCTGTTTTGCAGGTCCTTGCAAACCAACTTTATATCAAACGTTGCCATATATACTGTATATTGTAACACTATCTATAGAGAGGTACACTTGGCATTTTGTATTAAAACCTCATAAAGTCTGCTCTGCCATGGAAACTCACTTGTTCTGATATCTTGTAGTATTAAATTGGGCATTTACTTTTGCTGACTGTCTTCTCCTAAAATATGCAAAGCTCTTGTGAATCCAGTATGGTTGGCAATATATTATTCATGACATTTTGGAGAACATGTTGAATAAATAGATGGACCTTCAGAGGTCATGAGAAACGTTCAAGGACAACAGATTGAGAAGTATTTCAGTAATTTTGAGTAGAAATAAAGAAACATAACCGTTCCGGAATTTTATTGTTCCCTTGGGTGCAGCTGTGCCAGATCGTGACATATTTGTGTCTTAGTACGAACCTCTGTTATTCTTTTGACTCTATGCATTATGTCTTCGGAAGCAGCCACATGTCCTGCGCCAAAGTAACACTGTTTGTTGTTATGTCAACAGTTGCTGCACTTGAAAAGTAATAAGTACCTGACAGTGAACAAGCGCCTACCTGCTCTGTTGGAGAAGAATGCCATGAGAGTGACTCTGGACTCGGCGGGAAACGAGGGATCCTGGTTCTATATCCAGCCCTTCTACAAGCTGCGATCCCTGGGCGACAGTGTGGGTAGAGTGGGGTGTGGGATACATGTTTATTATGCTCAGTATGAGAAATTTAAAGGTAAATGGTCAGTTTAGCTAACTTCCTGTCAGTTACTGCAGTTAGCAGTCCCCTCCGTCGTCCCTACTTCACCACATTCATGCACTGTGGTCTTCAAGCAGTGAGTTATCTAGCATCATCTCAGATTCACAAGTGTGATAAAACATGATAAAAACCATCAAAACAGACATTGGGAAGGATTTTTACCTGCTCCGCCATTGTAGGCGCATACACATTCACTCATCTGTCGCTCTGCAGTGCACTGTCAGTGAGACGGGTGCCGGTTTGTTGCGTTCTGTCTTCTGATTGGATACCAGTTTCAGGATCCCCGAAAAGTTTATTTGGCGATTACATGCAGAGCGAGTGACTGAGAGATCGGCTTTATGAAACGCGCACACTACAGTATATAAGTGATCACTGTATGAATAAAGAGCGATTTAACACTTATATTAACATAAATAAATCGCTTACTTCACCTTTTTAAGGTGTATTTTTAGACTTTTCTGAGGGCTGAAGTCTTGTGGGCTCTCATTTTTACAAGAGAGAATGAGTTGTACATAGAAAACAACTAGCCCAACCTGAGAACCTTGCCAGTTTTTGCAGTTCCCTCTTCCTTTAGTTTTTATAATGCCCAGCTTTCCAAGTATGAGGAACTGCTGACAAACTGATATTGTATAACTGATAAAAGTCGATGTAAGAGAGTTACTTTTTAGATGGATAGAACAGATTCAGTGTATTCTCAGCTTTCACAAACAATTCTGCAGTTTCTTCACATGCTTGAGTTTTTGTTTCTACAACCATTTCTACAACCTGCCCAACAAGATAAATTGAAAAAGAAAAACCGATCCAACCTTGACTGGTTATTATCAATGCTGTCCATGAATTATAGTTATGAAAATCACCCAATTATGTTTTAGAACCATGATGGTTGACTTGCAGGATCAGTTGCATAGACTACCAGTACCTTCTAAAAAACGTGTACATTTCTTTTTTTTATATTGTATAATATTTATTCAATATCTTAGTCATCTATTTCAAAGGTAGCACACAGTACTTTATTTACTGGTATTTGGGAGTACTACAGCATCAAACCTTGTGTGGCTCCTGATAGTGTTAAATTGCCTCAAGTGATGTAACTGGAGGGAGTGTCAGTTGGGTCTGAAAACTCTTCATTTGAAATTCTGGGGGTGTGGAGTTAGAAAAATGTGATCTAACCAGACCTGTAGCCCTTTCAGCTATGCTTGAGGGGAATGGCTCTAGGCTTAAATAGCTGCTATTTAGCCTGGCCCTACCAGATCATCAAACTTCATTTCATTTGTACAGAGGGTCTGGAATCGCTCAATTGACCAACGTTAACTCACTTGAAGACTGGTGACTCTTGAAGTTTAAAACTATTGGATCTCCTCAGTGCCACTCTCTGCCAACCAATCGCATAAAGTTTGGTCGTGATGTATGTCATGCGCCGGCTTCTGACTACATTACAACTGTATCTGGTGCACGTCATTGTTCTCAGCCACTCCCTCTGATCGCTGATTGGACCGCCAAAAATCTGGGAAAGAAAACCCACTAACGTATACTTTATGTATAAATGTTTTAATTTGAGATCAGAGTGTGCACTTTTTTCTTGGATTAAATAATTACATAGAATACCGATCGGATATCAAGATACATAATCATAGATAAGTTCACTGGATAGACAAACTTAAAGCCAGTATAAGTTATTGGTGTCCAGTAAAAACCTTTCTCGCATCAAAAGGTAATATTTTTTCAGTTTCATGCTGGCAAACTGTAAGGTCGTTATGAGGTCGTGTAGGTGTTATGAGCAAGCACAAATAAGTTACTGAATGATGATTTGACCAGCATTTCTGTTATGGATGCTTGCTGTTTAAGCCTACACATAGGCATAAGCAGTACGTTGTGCTCAGGGTCAGTGCTACACCTCAATGATTTTCCATCTGATCCATTCCTATCAATACACTGATGGTCCATGTCTCCCCCTAGTGCTTATCTGAAGGCAAACATGAGCCAATGTAACCAGATCTCTCCCACCCATGTGTTATTTTTTCCTTGTGAGAAAAGGGAATAGCAGTGTTGAAGAATGATGGCTAATATCTTGGGACGTGACACACTTATGGATTGGAAGTGAAATGGAGTGCTCAATTCCACACGGTGGTCCCTTAGAGCATCAGTATTTCATCTTGCTTTATATTTTCTATTACCCTTTCCTTTCTTGCGCATCACCTTTTTAATAATTATATAATATCTCTTAATCGTATGAAAAATGTAATGTTATGTGTATTTATAATGGTCCTGCAGGTGGTGATTGGAGATAAAGTGGTCCTTAACCCTGTGAATGCCGGACAGCCTCTACATGCCAGCAGCCACCAGCTAGTTGACAACCAAGGATGCAATGAGGTAAATGAACAATTCTTGCACTTCAGGGCTGTTCAGTAACAATGACTCAAAATACGATCCACATTTGATTCATTATAGTGTCATATCAGACCTAAAAGCCAACATTATATTATAAGTTGTGAATATTTTTGATCGAATTACATTTCTCTGGTCGGTTCCAAAACATCTGTTCTGTGCCTTTTAGGTTAATTCTGTAAATTGCAACACGAGTTGGAAAGTTGTTCTGTTCATGAAATGGAGTGACAACAAGGAAACAATACTCAAAGGGGTAGGTACCCTCGCACAAACTTAAAGTAATCCAATTTCACATTAAATATTGTAAAATAAACGTTGAATATAGAATACGTGCAAAAGCAAAAACAGTGGCAAAAGAACATACATAAAACTATAATAAATCATCGACATGAGTGTGAGAAATGGTTTGCTTTATACAGTAACATCGTGTGTGTGTGTGTGTGTGTGTGTGTGTGTGTGTGTGTGTGTGTGTGTGTGTGTGTGTGTGTGTGTGTACGTACGTGTGATGGCAGGGGGATGTAGTCCGGATGTTCCATGCGGAGCAGGAGAAATTCCTCACATGTGACGACTACAAGAAGGCGCAGCACGTTTTCCTTAGAACAACCGGCCGGCAGTCTGCCACCTCTGCCACCAGCAGCAAAGCACTATGGGAAGTAGAGGTTAGCGCAACATGTTTATGTCTGCTCTTAATATAAGGCTTTTAGTGAACTATTTCATAAAAGGTGCCCTAACTTTGGAAGAAAGCGAGAATTATGATGCAATATTGCTATGGTGCAACAGAGATAATCTATCTAATGTACTGTAATAATGCATCTTTATACCAATTTGACATAAGACATGTCTTCTTCTCACCATGTTTTTGCCATTGCCAGGTGGTCCACCATGACCCATGCAGAGGAGGTGCAGGCTATTGGAACAGCCTGTTCAGGTTTAAACACTTGGCCACAGGGTGTTATATGGCAGCTGAGATGGGTGAGGTAGGCTATGTCTCACAGCTTACCTAGTCATATCACACTATTATAATTATTTACCTGAAGATGTTTGACATACAGATGTGTTTCCCAGGTCAATCAGGACTTTGAGGAGGAGAGTGCCGAGCAGCGATCCTCGGTAAGACTTGATCTCTTCTGTTCCGATTGCTTAGCAACGTCACACTGGATGCCCCACTGCTATTGATCTGCTCTGTAATACTGTGCTGGATCTTTGCTTTCTGCTCTAGGTGGACTTTACCCCCTTTAATTTCCAGGTACTGTCACATAATCTTTACTTGGCTGCAGCGACCTAGCCAAAAACTGATTGTCTTGTCGTCGGCACATGATCATCCTACCGTCTTTGCCTCTCTGTTCTCCAGTGTAATCTTTCAGAACATCCTGAATAACTCTTCTCATCTGGGTTGTGTGTATCTTTATTTAAGTAGCAGTACAGGTGCATCACAACAAATTAGAATATAAATCAAAAGTTCATTTAATTCAATCAGTGAAACTTTTATATATTCTAGTCCTTACACATATAGCCTACTGCATTTTTTTAATTCCATGACCTGAAATCCATAATCATCAAATGTAAAACAAAAGAAAGAACAGACATAGTTCACTGTGTAATGAATCTAGAATATATATAAGTTTCACTTTTTGACTGAACTTTTCTGTGATATTCAAAAAAAAATTAAATGCACCTGTAGTTTACCACAGGGTGTCGCCATGCCATCATCTCAGCTGTCTCACTGTAAAATCACCATAAGGGGGCACTGTTGTACTAACCATACTAACCCAAATGGGGCTGTTGTGTGTGTACCTGTCAACTATTTGCCAACAAGGCCTAACAACCTGTAGTGATGACTGACACATATCCTACTAACGTGTGCACAGTTAAGAGTGAGAGCTAATCTATGTAATCAGTTTCAGTGGTATAGTTAAATGTGAAAACATGCACTGTGTGGCGTTATCATGGCTAAGAAATGATAACATATTTGATCATTTTGTCCTCAGTCTTTATATATTGTATGCATGTTTTTTTGCTGTAGCTTGATGCAGACAATGAAGCTCTGCGAGGGCGTCTGCGAGCTCCACAGGAGAAGATCATGTACACACTGGTGCCAGTTCCCGACGGCATGGACATCTCCTCCATCTTTGAGCTGGACCCTACCACTCTGAGAGGCGGGGACTCCATGGTTCCCAGGTACAATATACAAACATGCAGTATACAGGGTTCCTAAAGATCCATATAAAGTCTTAAAAGGCATTTAATTAATTAATGTAAAATTAAGTAAAGGCATTCATTGGTATTAAAATGGCTTAAAGCTGCTACGAGGAACTTTTAAATATTTCTGAAACATTCTCATTCTAGAGACCCCTTTGGACAGAAGCGGTAGTGTTGCTACGACGCCAGCTGCTGTTCCTGGGTGATCATACCCAGACAAAGGCATTGAGAAAAACTATATAAAAATAGCATTCTTTGCACTGATCAAATCAAATCAAATTTATTTATATAGCCCATTATCACAAATAGCAATTTGCCTCAGTGGGCTTTACAATCAAACACAATAAAAACATACACAGTGAAACAATCCATAAAAGATAAAAATCTCCATAGTGAGAATGTAGGTAGATTTCGATAAGATGTCCATAGACTTCAGAAGCTGCCAGACAAAGGGCCACACCGTCACTCATCCTTCAAGTCACCATCACTCTTCATTATGTAACCTGAAGAATAACGAGGAGACAACCAAGGAGGTTGGTCTCGTCTGCTGATACATTTCTTTATGATCACCAGAGGAAATATTTGGCTGTTTCAGAAATATTTTAAAGTTCTACTTGTAGCTCCTTGTAGTTACTTTAAGCGGTATACATGACTTTCGGACATCTGAGGATACAAACATGATAATCTTCACACAAACTTTTAGAAGCCCTTTTGATAAAAACATGTATCTGAGATGTTGGAAAATTAGGAGGGAAATGGGTAAAATGACTAATATCTCAACAGCACATTATCTAGTCAAAAAGACCACAGTGATGTCAAGACTGCAACAAATCAAACCGTTTCAATAGTAAACATTTGACTCGTGTCGAGTCGGAGGGGAATTTGGAGTATCGCTAAGGTAGATGTTTAGGTAGTGAGGTAGGTTTGTTTGGTTTTGCAACTATGGACAAGGACCCTTTTTTGTACAGTACAGTCCATTAGGTGTGGGTGACCTGCTGTTTATTCTGGTTACTTATTGACTGGATATTCAAATGAGAAATTGTTGCCCAGTCTTCTGTGTTTGGTTAAAGGAAAAGACACTGTTAGTGGGATCAGACATATTGATTTCTTTTAGTTAGTTATTGGGTTTGCATTGGGTAGACATTTGGCTTCTATGCAGACTGTGCCCAGGGGAAAGTTAGTCAAATTCGTTTTAAATCTAATTCATTTTGTTTGTCCTATGTTATACATCCACTAGCATGGATTGTCTTGTGCTTTCACTTACTAAAATGATCATTGACAACTGTGTGTGTCTGTGTGAATTTCAGTGTTGCTTCTTTCCATGGTATTATACTAACGAGTGACAGCAAGGAAAGTCCCTGCATGGCATAACACAGGAAACTGTAGTAAACAAGCTGCGAAAAGGCATGAATAGTAGGCACAAGAGGGGAAAAACTCCCATTTCAAAATGCCATGTAAGACGCTTGTTTGTGTCATGAACAATCACGTCATCTGGCAGATACATGTTTTATCAGAAATCTGCTCTTTATCTCCCAGGTCATGATTAAATGTTTACGTTGATGTTGCAAAATAGATTTTAAAACAGTAATATTTGTAAGAAAATGACATGTTATGTCGGTAGCAACTTAATTGTCATGAAGTGTTCGCTGGCCTGCATACATATATTTTTGGGGGTAACTATACTTCTTTAATAAGCCCTTTTTTGTTGTTGTGTGAGAGGGAATGTTTAGTTTTAAAGTCCAAAAGTGTACTTGTCCTTGACATTGGCAGGTGCTTGCCTACACACTGCTGACTACTACTGCTAGAACCTCCTATTTTACCTGAAATAACCCTCTCCCTCAAACCTTAGCCAGGGGACAAATTAATGCTTGGGAGAAGCATTACACAAAGGTAAGGTTGTTAGCCTCAGTAGGCGTTTAAAACGTAATGCTTGCCAAGAATATTGCTACGCTCTGCTGTCAGTGCTGGAGGCCTGACACGCCACACACACACACACACACACACACACACACACACACACACACACACACACACACACACACACACACACACACACACACACACACACATACACACACACATACACACACACACACACACACACACACACACACACACACACACACACACACACCTACTTTTACTGTACATTTGTGGAATGGGTTAGTACTTAGTTGGCTCAGTCGTTACTATGTGTGCGGGGTTAGTGCTTAAAGGGGAAGAGATGATAGTGTAAAGGTCATCATTGGTTGATCGGTAATGCCACACAGTCAGCTGTGGAAGCCATTGTGTTATAATTATGATATTCCTCTTCGTGTATGTAAATTGTGGTGTGTGTGTGAGCTTTTGCTCACAGGGTGCTGTGATGCGTCTAGTGCAGCATGCTAGGAAGACGTTGCATGTAGGGATGCATGTGACCTCCCTCCCTTAGTCCCTGCCGCTGGCCAGCCCAGTCCTGGGTAAAGGAAGCCGAGTGCGTAAGTCTTCTGAGGTCAGTACATAGCCTCTCCTTCACCAAGACCCCTCCAGTGCCTCCCCGCGGCAGCACACGGTAACTGGTAGTCTTGCGACACCAGGCTGAACTGGTAGGGGATCTCGGAGCAGCAGTGGGCCCCAGAGGCAGGTAGCCAAGGCCCACCAGGTGCGGACACGTCCTGGCTACCGCCATCCACTGCCCCAGTGCCTCCTGGGTAAACCTCTGGTTTCATGGCTACGGTAGTAAACCCCTAACGAAAAATCAGTGGAGATGACCCGCGTTAGGCAGACACCAACGGACCGGTGCTCTGGCAGTCCTCTGCAACCCCGCCTGGCCGAAGGTCGTCTTGAGCTTCTCATGCCACTGGAAGTGGTCAGTTGGGGCCATAGACAGAAAGTGAGGATACGGACTGCGCACCCCTATCATCACTCTAACCAATTCATTGCGCAGGCATTTGCCCCCCAACCCCCACTCCCCCCTCACCCCCCTCCCAACCCCTGTAAAAGTCCTGCGGCGATGGGGAAGGGCAGTAGGTACAGGTCAAGGATGTGACTGGCAGTATCTAGCCCAACCCTGCACGTAGGCGGCGTGAGAAAGATGGTCGCTGAGGCATGGGATGAACAGCGTGCCTCCCCGGCAGCTCCCCACGCGACTGAGCAGTTCCATCCTGCTCACCCTGAAATGGGAAAGGCCTAGAAAAGGTGGCCTAAAAATGATCTGTTCCTCCAGCCCGGGCAGAGTACCGCAACTGCCGGGCCATCCCTCAACGCGGTCGAAAATATTTAAGAAAGACAATTATCCCCTTCACGATCGCGACTTGGAATGTCCGCACCCTCCTAGATGCACGTGTGCTCTCCTGCCGCCCACAGCGCAGGACGGCGCTGGTTGCACATGAACTCAACCGCTACGGCATCGACATCGCAGCCCTGAGTGAAACCCGGTTTCATGGAGAGGACTCACTAACAGAGGTGGGAGAAGGCTACACCTTCTTCTGGAAGGGACTACCAGAAGGATCCCGCCGCCTCCATGGAGTGGGTTTTGCTATCAGGACCAGCCTGCTGCACACAATCCCTGAAACCCCAGTTGGTATCAGTGAAAGGCTGATGACATGGCGTATACCCCTCACCAAAAACCGCCATGCCACCCTCATCAGTGCTTATGCCCCAACCCTGGATGCAGACCTTGAGAGCAAAGAAACATTCTATGCCTCCCTAAACTCCGCCATAGGTAGAACACCTTCTGCTGACAAGCTTATTCTCCTTGGGGACTTCAACGCGAGAGTAGGCTCTGACAGTGAGCTATGGAAGGGAGTCCTCGGTCAGCACGGTGTTGGCCAGATCAATGACAATGGCCTCCGCCTTCTCTCTCTCTGCTCTGAACATCAGCTGGTCATCACAAACACCTTGTTCCAACTAAAGGACAAATTCAAGACCTCCTGGCAGCACCCTCGCTCTAAACATTGGCACCTACTGGACTATATCATCGTCCGCAGTGTGGACAGAAAGGAGGTGCTAATCTCTAGGGCTATGCGTGGAGCTGACTGCTGGACTGACCACCGACTGATCAGAGCCAAACTACAGATGGATATCCGTCCCCAGCTTAAAAAAACCCCAGCAAAGAAAAGGTTCAACTGTGACGCACTAAAATCCAACTATTGTGTAGAGCAGTTGAGGGCCCAGCTTGCAACAAACCTCTCCACAATCCCTGATACCCCATCAGACCCCAACATCAACACCACCTGGAGTTCCCTACGTACTGCCATTTATCAGGCAGCAGAAACATCGATGGGATTCACTAGGCGTAAACACCAGGACTGGTTTGACAACACTTCACCGGATATCCACAACCTCCTCCACTCAAAATACAAAGCGCATGCTGCTCTCCTAGCTAACCCACAATCCCCTACTGCAAAGACTCACTACATCTCCATCAGAGCTGAAGTACAGCGCACCCTCAGAGTCATGGAAAATGACTGGTGGACCAGGAAAGCCAGCGAGATACAACTTTACGCTGACACAAATAACACCCATGGATTCTATGATGCCATCAAGTCCATATATGGTCCCCAGAGGAAAAGCACAACACCAGTACGATCGGCTGATGGACTCACCCTACACAAGGACACCCAACAGATCCTGGACAGATGGGCTGAGCATTTCGATACTCTCCTCAACTCCCAGAACCCTTCCAACCCATCCATACTTGCAGATTTCCCAAACGTCCCCCTTGTTCACCATCTGGATTCCCCGCCCAGTTTCACTGAGGTTCACAAAGCCATGAAAAGCCTCAAAAACAACAAGAGTCCTGGCCCTGATGGAATCCCTGCGGAAGTGTTTAAGCATGGTGGCTACCTCCTCACCCGTCGGCTTCACCAGCTAATAAATAACATCTGGTCCTCGGAAACCATCCCCCAGGAGTGGAAGGATGCAGAGATCATCACCATCTACAAGAGAAAGGGCGACAAAGCTGACTGTGGCAACAGCAGGGGAATCTCCCTTCTCTCTGTTGCTGGCAAAGTGCTAGCCAGAGTCATGCTCTTTCGATTGGTCTCTCACATTTCCGAGGACATCCTACCAGAATCACAGTGTGGGTTTAGGAGAGACCGCAGCACTACGGACATGATCTTTGTAATTAGGCAAGTACAGGAAAAATGCCGGGAACACCACAAGGATCTGTACGTAGCCTTCATCGACTTGTCCAAGGCGTTTGACACCGTCAACAGGAAACTCCTCTGGGAATTACTGGGAAAGTTGGGGGTTCCACCAAAGTTCCTCAACATTCTTCGAAATCTCCATGATGAAATGCAAGCCTGTGTTTGCATCGGAGGCCAGAAATCCCCCCTTTTTAATGTGAAAGTAGGGGTCAGGCAGGGCTGTGTCCTAGCCCCTGTCCTGTTCAACATGTTCCTGTCCGCAGTCACCCTCCTCTCACACAAAGCCCTGGAAACCACAGACGGTGTCCACATCCAGTTCCGGCTGGATGGAAACCTATTTAATATCCGGCGCCTGCAGGCCTTCACCAAAATCACCACGCGACAAGTCCTGGAGCTCCAGTACGCTGATGACTGCGCACTCCTCGCTCACACACCAGATGCTCTGCAGCGGGCACTTGATGTGGTAACCAACATATACAGTGCCCTTGGACTCAAAGTCAACACATCCAAAACTCAGATAATCGTGCAGCAAACATCCCATCAACCGGAAGTGCCTATCTTCACTGTTGACGGCCAAAAGCTCACAATTGTCCCGCACTTCACCTACCTTGGAAGCGTCCTCTCACCCACCTGCAACATCGACAGTGACATCCAGGTCCGCATAGCCCTAGCCTCCTCTGCCTTTGGTAGGCTTAAAAACAGAGTCTTCCTAAATAGAAACCTGACAGTTTCTACAAAAGCAGCTGTATACAAGGCAGTCTGTCTGTCCACACTGCTGTACAGCTCAGAAGCCTGGACACCATATCAAAGGCACATCAGAACACTCGAGGCATTCCACATCCGCTGCCTGCAAAGGATCCTGGGTGTGTCCTGGGAGGACAGAGTCCCTCATGTGGACATCTTCGACCGCACCCACACACCAAGCATCGAAGTGCTCCTTGCCCAAAGACACCTGCGCTGGGTCGGCCATGTAGTCCGCATGCCCACCCAGCGACTCCCCCGCCAGATCCTCTATGGCCAACTTCAGGAAGGTCGTAGGTCTGCTGGGGGACAGCGAAAACGGTACAAGGACCACCTCAAAACCCTCCTGAAGCGCTGTGACATCCAGCCAGCATCCCTGGAAAGCCTGGCTGCCGACCGTCCCACATGGCGCTCAGCCAGCCACCAGGGTGTTGCACACCTCCAGGAGCAGACCACTGAGAGGAGAATACAGCGGCGTGCACAGAGACACCAGCGCGCTGCAGGGGCCCCCCTCTCATGTACAGACTACATCTGCCCCACATGTGGCAAACCATGCGGGTCGCGCATCGGCCTCTATAGTCACATGAAATGGCACCAACGAAACCCCCCATAATAACCCAGCTCAAGTGGAGCAACGTCATCATCGAATACGATGGACAGCCATAAGCATGTAAATTGTATTAATTATTTTGTCATAATTTGTTGAAAAAAAGAGCAAATCATGTAAGAAAATTAAGCAGTTGGTTATTAGTAAACCATTTGGTGAAAACAATTAGACATCTTGTTTCTGCCAACTCTCTCAAGACTGTCAGGACTTGCTGCAGCCATTTGAGACACACACACACACACACACACACACACACACACACACACACACACACACACACACACACAATAACAATAACAATAACGTCAGCTGCTTTAATACTATACACTAGACTAGACATAGATACAAAATGGTTAGGGAAGGAAAAGAGGCAATTTCATGCAACAAATGCCCCCCAACTTTATGGATGTGCTTGTTATATTTTTTGGCAATTGGTCCATTAGATTGCAAGATATGTTGTGTGATCAGTATATAGTTTGGCATGAGCGTGACTAGAGAGGAAAGCTCATTGTGTGTCTATAATGAAAATAGTTCATCTGCAGTGGGGGCTGTCTGTAAATCTCTTGAGTGTCTAATGCACAGTGCCCTCTGTGAAATCCAATGTTAACCCTACAATGGAGTTAGCCTATAATGAGTCTGTTAAACATTCTTAAATTCGTTAGGGATGGGTCCGATCCAGTATTGGTATTGGGTCCGATATGGCCGATATCTGCGTATCGGATATCGGACTGACAGCTCCGATATACAAAATAAATAATTACTATTAAAGAGCGAACGAGCCGCGTGAGCATGCACCGACGTTCGGTGGAGGGAGAGAGGACACTACTTTTTAATTTGACAAAGAGTACATATCAGTTTGTTAGTCAGTGAGCTAACCAAAGCCTAACCCAAGTCAAGGAAGTGGAGAGGCTTCTGCACTGTGACAAATTCTACTATGTAAAATACAGCCAGAGAGAGG
This sequence comes from Hyperoplus immaculatus, assembly GCA_949357725.1. Classification (NCBI taxonomy): domain Eukaryota; kingdom Metazoa; phylum Chordata; class Actinopteri; order Uranoscopiformes; family Ammodytidae; genus Hyperoplus; species Hyperoplus immaculatus. The sequence goes on along the minus strand of OX442350.1, from coordinate 15,109,394 downwards.
AAGACTGTGCAGATAAACACACCAACACATATTCTAGTGGGGCAGAAGTGATCATTGAGAGGGATTCTTTTTGTGTGACTCTATCATTTATATTTTCATTAAAATTTTGCATAGTCTTGCCTTTAAGATAAACCTATATGCATTTGTGTATATTTCTTGCTCTTTTAAATTAGAATTGCTTAAGCCTTCCTAGCCTTACACATGACATCAACACCAACAAAAAAATGTTTAACAATTATGATATCCTATCGGATAGTATCGGCCGATATCCAAAACCGATATATCATATATCGGAATCGGATCGGAACTAAAAAAAGTGGATCGGTGCATCCCTAAAATTCGTATTATGAATAGTCCCACATTAACGTGGCTTTTATTTTATTTTTTTGTGCATTTTTTGTGCTTTATTGATAGTGCAGAGAGACAGAGGTGAAATGGGGCAGATGGGGGGTGACATGCAGAGAACGACCGCGGGCGGGAATCGAACCCGGGTCTGCTGCTGGGGGGGTGGGAGGGTGCCCTACCAACTGAGCTAAGGAAGCCCCTTATAAACGTGGCTTCTTGAAAAATAATTAAAACAAAGATATTGGTGTTACATTAAAAGGCAATCTAGATTCCTGGCAACCATGGTCAAGCAGTTTCAACCCCAAAATGACACTATCATGTTTAGGTTATTGCACTCATCAAACATGTAACTTCTCCAAGAAGATCAGATTTTGAAGCAACACTCCCAGTTCTGTGCCCTATACCTTTTTCTTTATGTAATCAACCTTGGATAATTTCGTCTTTCACTTCTAGGAGCTCGTTTGCTAGGCTAAGACATCTTTGCACCAACACGTGGGTTCACAGTACCAACAACCCCATTGACAAAGAGGAGGAGAAACCTGTTATGTTAAAGGTCAGTAGATGAGGGTTAGCTGTTTAGAACAGCTGGTGTGTTTCTGAGCAGATATACTAAAAACTATGAACTTTCCAGATTGGAACATCAGGAGTAAAAGAGGACAAGGAAGCTTTTGCCATCGTACCAGTGCCACCAGCAGAAGTGCGTGATTTAGACTTTGCCAATGACGCAAGTAAAGTGTTGGCATCCATCGCTGGCAAGCTTGAAAAGGGCACAATCACACAAAATGAAAGAAGGTTTGTGGGCAAACACCAACTATAGACTTTCAATTCTACTTTATTATGTGTTGCATAAATTGTGTCACTATTCATTTCTGTCTCAATTTCTGAGTGAAGGGAACCAAGATAATACTGCAGTTGCTTTTGTATTTTTCAAAGATGTTCTGTTTTTGAAGCAGCCTTTAATGTTTTATGCTTTTCAGATTTGTGACCAAGCTCCTGGAAGATCTAGTTTTCTTTGTGGTGGACATCCCCAACAGTGGGCAGGATGTTTTGGAGATCATGGTGAACAAACCCGACAGGGAAAGACAGAAACTCATGAGAGAGCAGAATATCCTGAAACAGGTTGGCCTTAAACATCTGAGACTATAACTCCACAGATTCTAGGGATGCACTGAAAATTCGGCCACAGAAAATGAAAGAAATTACAGAAAATTGACAAACCAAAAGACAATAAGGAAATATTTTTTTAAAAGAGCTGCACGCTTGTAAACAAGTAATTGGCAGTAAAGAGAGACGTAACCATGTTTGCTAGTCCACGTCTGTTCGTGAGTGCGCTACAGGAGCAGTTCTGTAAGGTGTGTGCATGAAAATGTCAGAATCCAGTGTGGGAGCATTTTTTCAAACTACAGGAAAAACAGCGCAGCGCAGTGCAATGCTTGATGTAGCATAAAGTTAATACGCTTGTCCAAGACTGATGTTTAATCACCTTAGAAACACAAAAGCCTTGCTCGAGCAAAGCAGCGATTCACCCGGTGGAACTCTGTGATGGTTGGTAACAGTGTCATTAACACTGAGACCTTGCAGCCACCGCGCAGAAAAGCTCTGGTTTGACAGCTAAAATGATAACAGGGATATCCTGCCCGTTAGCGTTGTTGAGGCGGGGAAAGGCTTTTGCGATCTGATTGCATTTCTCGAGCCTGGATACACAGTGCCATGTCAGCAAACTGACAGCGCGACTAGAGAAATCATCCGGTGAGGATACACAGTGCCAAGTTACAATCACCACCACCGCATGGACACCGTTTAAATAAAGCCTCTAATTTGTATGATCAGGGCTCTGATGCAAATTCTGTAGTCTGAACATTATGGTGGGAGCTGTGGTGCAGTTTCTTTTAGAGCAACTCAACCTGCTCTGCACTGCACTAGAAAAATAAATAAAAATAAGGCAATAAGTCGATCTTTTTGTAGATCATGCTCATAAGTCAAGGTACAAATCAATGAGTTGTTCACAATCACATTCCTAATAAAATGTTAATTTTACTCTTAGATCTGAAGGTTATACTGTTTCTTTATTTATTTATGGTGGCTTTTTAGTTGTAGGCTATGTTTGAGGAGAACATTTGGGAGTTTAATTAATGCTATGTTGAAAGAATTGGCAAAATAAATTAACAAAACTGCAAATTCTCTTTTGGTTTCGGCCAAGAATTTTCATTTCGGTGCATCCCTAACAGATTCCGAGCACATATTCAGTTATTAAATGTCTCCTCTCCTATTTCAGATTTTCAAACTTCTCCAAGCCCCTTTCACGGACAGCGGTGATGGTCCCATGCTGCGATTGGAGGAGCTTGGAGACCAGCGCCACGCTCCTTTTAGACACATTTGCAGGCTTTGCTACAGAGTGTTACGCCATTCCCAGCAGGATTACAGGAAGAACCAGGTAAGTGGATGACAACAACTACAAAATGATCCCTGATACTATGGCCTTTTCCTTGCAGTAATCAACCCTTCTTCTCTTCGCTTTACAGGAATACATAGCCAAACAATTCCGTTTTATGCAGAAGCAGATAGGATATGATGTGCTGGCAGAAGACACAATAACAGCTCTGCTCCACAACAACCGGAAGCTGCTGGAGAAACACATCACGGGTGCCGAGATTGACACATTTGTCACTTTAGTTAGGAAGAATCGGGAGCCGAGGTGAGGCTCACAGAAAAGGGGACAGTCCTTGGCTGGTTCAAAAAATAAACTGGCATAGAAAAAGCATCTGTGGCCATTTTGGGTCTAATTTGTTTGTATAACAGCTCCTAAGGAATGAAAATCCATGTAAATCTATTCAAATGTGAGCAGGAATATGTGTGCAACTGCTTGTCCATGACCTTGGCACTGCTGGTGAATTGCTGACAGTGTTTGCTTGTGTTGTGTTCAAGTCCTGTCAGGGGCTGTTAATGATGTGTAAATCATGCTGAGCCAGAAGTCTGGACGCTTAAAAGTTTACTTATTATGCTCAAACTGTTTTCATGGTGTAGTCTCCAAAAACCCTTTTATATTTCTCACTGTGCCATTGCTGAATCTCCTGTTTCCAGTTTGAAACAATCCATTTAAACTAAGCCAGCCTTCCAAAACGCCAAGTCTGTTCTGATTGGCCAGTTCTCCACGTGGGGGCACAGGTACTGCCCACAAGATCAAACTCTGTCGGTTGATATCACAGGAATCTGGGGGGGCGGGTTGCTTATCACAGGTGGAGGTAGTGCTTGGTTAGGTTGGTATTTAGGTGGCGTGACTTTTTTCATATGACGTCATATGGGGAGACAAATCTGGCTGGTGTTTTTAAACACAGGTTTCAGAAGGGTGGAGGTGGAGAAAAAGAGAGAGGGTTGTTTCTTTCTCATACTTTGGGAGTCTCTAGTCACACCGGGGACCAATATTTAGGTTGTACAACCATTAAAAAGTATGTATTTTGCATAACAGGTGACCCTTATTATTTGAACTTCCTGACACAGCCTGTAATACAATCTGAAATGTACCATGTACATCTCTTAACTCCCCCAGTGTCTAATGAAAACAAATGCAATATTGAATGTACTGTAATCTGTGCTCAGGTTTCTGGATTACCTCTCAGACCTCTGTGTGTCCATGCAAAAGTCCATCCCTGTGACACAGGAGCTTATCTGCACTGCAGTACTGGACCCTTCCAATGCCGACATCCTCATTGAAACCAAGTTAGCTTTTCTTTTGTCTCAATAATTAAATTATTATTTTTTTTAACTTAAATGAGCATGTAGAAATAATATTTATGCCGTTCATTATGCTAGGTTGGTCCTATCGAGGTTTGAAATTGAAACGATGACAAATGGAGAGAGTCCATTGGAGGCAGAGGATGAAGAGGAGGTCTGGTTGTTCTGGAAAGACAATAGTAAGGAGATTAGAAGTAAGAGCGTCCGTGAGTTGGCCCAGGATGCAAGGGAGGGCCAGAAAGATGACCAGGATGTGGTCAGCTACTACAGGTGAGATGTCTTTAATTATACACACATGAAAACACATACACTGATGTAGAAAAAGATGGGCTACTTAGATTATAATACAGGAGGACCCAAAAACAGGCGGTTATTCAACAAACAAATTGTATGACTTCATGACTTTTTATTGGACTACGAATGCATGGGTAAATTTGAACATTTAAACAAGTTCTAGTGTTAAATGGCCCGTCACAAAATTAGAGGAGGGAAGTTCAAGTGCCCCATTGAAACATCGTTGACATTTTCTAAAAAAATAATAATAATTTAAAAAAAACAAACAGGCACAAATATATATTCAGGGTTGTTGTGTACAGGCTGACAATAACACAATTCAGATAAAAGCAGACAATTCCCTAATATTTCCTGTCTAACTTCCGTACTACTCATCGTCACAGGTGCCAGCTGAACCTCTTTGCCCGGATGTGTCTGGACCGTCAGTATCTGGCCATCAACAAGATCTCCGGTCAGCTGGATGTAGACTTGATCCTGCGCTGTATGTCGGACGAGGACCTGCCCTTTGACCTGCGGGCGTCTTTCTGCCGCCTGATGCTGCACATGCACGTGGACCGGGACCCTCAGGAGCAGGTCACACCCGTCAAATATGCCCGTCTCTGGTCCGAGATCCCTTCTAAGATTGCTATTGATGAGTGAGTTTATCACGTGTACTGTGAGTTGAAATTTTGCTACCATTCCAAAGATTTCACACAGCATCTCTTCTTCTATACTTATACAGCTACGACAACGATGGAACCACCAGAGATGAGATCAAAGAGCGATTCTGCCTCACAATGGATTTCGTGGAGAACTACCTGAGAGAGGTGGTGTCCCAGAATATTCCTTTCAACGACAGGGAGAAAAACAAGCTCACCTTTGAGGTAATGCCTCTCTGTGGATGGTATGAGCAGATGAGAGGTCAGATTGGTGTAATTAAAGTATAAATCATGGGTTTTGAATTTTTCTTTTTTCCACAGGTAGTGAACCTGGCAAGGAACCTCATATACTTTGGTTTCTACAACTTTAGCGACCTGCTCCGCCTGACAAAGATCCTGCTGAACATTTTAGACTGTGTCCATGTCAGCACCATTTACCCCGTCAGCAAGATACAGAAGAGCGAGGAAAACAAAGGTAAACGTGCAACTTCTGAGGCTGAACTCTCTCGTCACTCTTCATCTGGGAAAAATGCAATTGTAAAGTGATGTATGAATCTTTTTAAACACATTTTAATTTTTATGATTTATTCACACTGGCCTCACATATTTAAATGTTTACGTAGCTAAGAGTATTATGGACAAGGGAGGGAAAAAAGAGAGACAAGACATCCTCTAAGCTTGACTTAAATAAATGCTGTTTATTTTAATACCTTCACTGTTAAAAAGTGACGGTATTGAATATTTTTCCCTTTGGTTTTGCACTCATTAGACTGTCCCTGCTCTTGCGTGTCACAGTCATAGCCCGCTGCACATAGAGAGCAGTATTATAAGTTTAGCTTAGATGACATCTCCATTTGGCAAAAATTAGTTACCTGTTGCATTTATTCTCAACATTGTATTTACTCTTTATTCACAAAATTGTATTTCCACTTTATTCTCGACATGACAACTTTATTCTAGAAGTGCATTATAAAAATGTAAAAACAATTCTCTCCCTTGACCCTAATAATCTTCTGTACATTTTTAACAAAGAAAGATCTGAAAAAATGATTGTTGTGTTTCTGCATGTCCTGTAGCTGGCAGTAATGTGATGAAGTCCATCCATGGTGTCGGGGAGTTGATGACCCAGGTGGTGATGCGAGGAGGCGGCTTATTGCCCGTTACACCAACGCATCAGCCGGAGGGAGATGTGGTGAAAACAAAGACTGAGCCGGAGAGAGAAGACATCATGGTCATGGACACAAAGCTCAAGGTCATTGAGATTCTACAGGTACAGGACAACTGCTTTTTCCTTGATAGCCATTACTTTGTGTGTTTTTCTTTGTGTAGTAACTTTTAATCTTTTCCTTCAGTTTATTTTGAATGTACGGTTAGACTACAGGATCTCCTGCCTGCTTTGTATTTTCAAACGCGAGTTTGATGAGAACAACCAACAAGCAGACAACACTGTCAGCCAGAATGGAACCAATAATCAGATGCCAGGTATGCTGCGCCTGGATTTAATAGATTTTCTTTCACAGCACATACAATGTGGCTTGTCCTACCGGGAAAAGCACTGTTAAGGCTCACAGGGACACTTGATGGAACTGAGCCACCGTTAACTATTTGTTTCCCTGGGCTTTTCCTTCTATGGCATGTCAAAATGTCTGCTGTTAAAAAGGCTAGTTGTGACAAAAAAAATCTTGATTGTTTAATTATTTTTTTTTTTTACATGGATTCTCTGAGTATTCTTTTTTCTTTGATAACTCTAGGAAATTTTGACTTTGAAAACATTGAAGAACAGGCAGAGGGGATTTTTGGAGGAAGGTAATACATTGCTCCTTTGTCTTTCCTAATTTATTTTGACAATAAAGCAAGATCAAGTCTATGTAATTTAAATACTTTTTACTATTTTTTAGTGAGGAGAACACTCCACTGGACCTGGATGACCACGGCGGTCGCACCTTCCTGAGGGTCCTGCTGCACCTCACCATGCACGATTACCCTCCTCTGGTGTCTGGAGCGCTTCACCTGCTCTTCAGACACTTCAGCCAGAGGCAGGAAGTCCTCATGGCCTTTAAACAGGTAGGCCTTCTTCCTACTCATCTGGGCAAACAATAAATAAGTTATTGAGAAATGTTAAAGATTTTCTGATATTGAGTTTAGGTTGATGCAAATCCACACTCATCGTCTAAATATAGGTCCAGCTGCTGGTGACCAGTCAGGACGTGGAAAACTACAAGCAGATCAAGTCAGACCTGGACCAGCTGCGTTCTATTGTGGAAAAGTCTGAACTGTGGGTGTATAAGAGGCAAGGAGAAGATGGGATGGATGGAGACGGACCTTCAGAGTCAGACAGCAAAAAGAAGGTATATTAAACTAAAGTTTAGTTGGACTGATGAGGATGGAGAGTTAATCAAAAAAGAATGTATTAAAATTTAAATAATGTTATTGTCTGAAAAAAATGGAAACGGAAGGCACAAAATTGCCTTCAGTTTGTGACTCAAACAAAAAGCATTAAGACAACATAAGACCATAAAACCGCATAAAACCGCACAAGCAGTTCAATAATAAAGTAAAAGCAAGTGTGTAAAGAAAAGCTGCATTAAAAAGTAGGGTCTATTTGGTCTTGTTTAAAGTGCATATTGCAGTGGTAATTAAAGCGGCTACGAGTAACATTTAAATATCTTTTAAACAGCCTCATGTTTCCTCTGATAATCATAATTTACCTTCAACAGCAAACGAGACCATCAGTGCAAAGAACAACGTTTTTATATAGTTTTTATTACTGCTTTTGGTCTGGTCGCACACCCAGTCCGATTTTCGGTTTGCTCGTGCAGGCTCTATGGTCACATATCCGTATTGGTCGCAGATTTCAGTGTGGCGCTGCAACGCGATTTGAGAAGCCTATCCCTCCAGGTGAGGGAAGGGGAGCCCAGTTTGAGACAGTTATTTGTCGTCATAATGACTGATAACGGGGCTGAACCATCAAAGAAAAAAAAGAGAATGCAATGAAGAAAAGCTAAAAGGGAGAGTGATATAGGCTACGGGCGGGACGAGGGCGTTGCCAAGCAACGTGTATACAATTTCACGAGAGCGAAACTAGACTGCAGTGTTTACTCCTAAATGAATGAGCGGTTGGTACTAACACAAAGTTTACTTTGTTTCACCATCATCAGATAACCATTATCTGAAATGGTCATTATTTACATCAACAACACAAACACATTACCTCATCGTGATCCATACTAACTGCCGTCTCTCGTTCATTCGCTTTCTGTGAGGACACGTAATCTTTCAGCTCCGTGAGAGAGAGTAGTTAGGTGACGCTGCTGCATCAACTCATTGCAATCAGGTGTGTGTAGCACTGACTGGCATTAGTTGATGCAGTGTCAAAACCACTCTCACGGAGCCGAAAACAGTCCTCACACTTTCAACACACGGACATGCACTATATTGCACCCTTCTCAGTTCACACTCGCTCGCTAAGATTTTGTTACAGATATCACATGAAAAATATTGCTTATCGCTCATCTTTACAGGGAGACTCGGACAAGAAGAAGACTGAAAGCACCAGCAGTTACAACTACAGGGTTGTAAAGGAGGTATGCTCATTTAGATTTCTTATCTTCAATTTTCATGTTTGTGGTAACTGGTTTTGCCTGTAGTTAAAACCCTCCTCCTGTGTGTGTTCAGATCCTGCTGCGTCTCAGTAAGCTGTGTGTCCAGGAGGGGATCTCCGGGAAGAAGAGTAAGAAGCAGCAGCAGAGGCTTCTGAGGAACATGGGAGCTCACAGTGTGGTGCTCGAACTCCTACAGATACCCTACGAGAAGGTGCCACACTGCAACTGAATATAATAACACATGCAGAATAATTAGGAAGCATTAAAAATCGGCAGAGTTTTGACCCATTTGAATTTCCACAATAAAGGTGGAGTCAGCGATTATGGAGAATGCTTGTTGTCAAAATCACTTTTTGTCAAAATCAGTGAATATCTCTTAATGATCCGCTACCTGTGTGTGTGCTGAAACAAATCCTGTGTTATTAAACCTCTTAGGCTCTGTAAACGGGCAGCTGTAGCAAGCACACTAGGCTTTGTGTAAACACTGGCTTTTTTGCAGCGCACACACACAGTATGGACAGGTAGCATCAAGAATTTAAAAGATTTTGACAAAAAGTGTTCTCCGTAATCACTGACTCCACCTTTCCATGTAATATAAAAACCAAAAATGAAGTCTGACTCTTTGTAATGTGCATTAGGGCGAAGATGTCCGAATGGAGGAAATCATGAAACTGGCTCACGAGTTCCTGCAGAATTTCTGTGCTGGGAATCAGCAGAATCAGGTTCTCCTTCACAAGCATGTCAACCTGTTTCTTAACCCAGGGGTGAGTAGTACAGGCATAATGTATCATGTTTACACACAGGGATTGATTTCTACAGTTGATACAGTTCAGTTTCAAAAATGCTATATTTTGAGTACGCAAATCTGAAATTCACACACCATTATACGTTTTTCACAGACTGTCCTTTTTGTCTCGTCTTTTTTTCCAACTCTCTCAGATCCTAGAGGCCATCACCATGCAGCACATCTTCATGAACAACTTTCAGCTCTGCAGCGAGATCAACGAACGAGTGGTCCAGCACTTTGTCCACTGCACCGAGACTCACGGGAGACACGTCCAGTATCTCAAGTTCCTGCAGACCATCGTGAAGGCTGAGAACAAGTTCATCAAGAAGTGTCAGGACACTGTCATGGCAGAGGTTGGTTCTGTGATCTTTATAACAGAACAAAGAAAAAGATAAATTCTTATACTACCAGAAAATATAGTTATTTAATTTAAAGCAGACTAACACTGAGTATTTGGTTCTATCAACTGGCAAAGTTTCATTATAAGTTTTGTTCGGTTAAGTTTTCGTTATAAAATCTTCCCTATTCATCTGCAGTGAGGTTTTCTGGAGCTGACAATAATGATAGTTGTCGGATGTACTGTAAAAACAAGATCGTTTGGTAATAAAACTGTCCCCGACCCTCCAACTCAGCTGGTGAACTCGGGCGAGGACATCCTGGTCTTCTACAACGACCGTGCCTCCTTCCAGACCCTGATCCAGATGATGCGCTCGGAGCGGGAGCGCATGGATGAGAACAGCGCTCTGATGTACCACATCCACCTGGTGGAACTGCTGGCCGTCTGCACTGAGGGCAAGAATGTCTACACTGAGATCAAGTGTAACTCCCTGCTGCCCCTGGATGATATCGTACGGGTCGTCACCCATGAAGACTGTATCCCTGAGGTACAATGAACTAGTTTGATTTATTCATTTTCAGCTTAAATGTGTCTTTGTTGGTGTCAGTGAACAAAGATTCTCTCAACCCTAAATGATAGTGGTTAGAGGTAAGGTTGGTATGTGTGATTCAGCTCTTATAAACTGTATATGTACACCTCATGCAATGTATGTCTATGTACAGAATTTACCCAGGGGAACATATTTAGTTATTTTTGCTCTATGCTTACACTGCTCACTGACGTTGCAATGAAAAGGTTCAAATTAGTTGCAAGCAGTTATCTCTAAATTGAGTGTACAAATAGTAATTATGATGAGCTGGCATTAAATTTATATTTTGTTAATCGAAAATTAAGAGTCTCCCTTAAACCTCAAAGATGTTCGAGATAACACTAATTGCCTTATTGTGTATTCTTATTTGGATCCCAACAGGTGAAGATTGCCTATATCAACTTCCTCAACCACTGCTATGTTGACACAGAGGTTGAGATGAAGGAGATTTATACCTCCAACCATATGTGGAAGCTGTTTGAGAACTTCCTGGTGGACATTTGCAGGGTAAGCCACAATCTTATCTGACGGATAAAAGTCTTCCTTTTGAGTTGTGATCCATTGTCCTGCTTTATATAATGTAATGGGGTTTGGGCAGTTATGTCAACACAGCATGCAGTGAACACATGTTGGCTGTTGCCCATGTGCAGGATGTGTGATCGGGTGGCCGTGCCTTATGCTAATACCTTTTCTGTCCTTGTGTCCCAAGGTGTGCAACAACACCAGTGACAGGAAGCATGCTGACACCACGCTGGAGCGTTATGTAACCGAGACAGTCATGAGCATCGTCACGTGTTTCTTTAGCTCTCCTTTCTCTGACCAGAGCACAAGCCTACAGGTAATCTAGATGTTGTGGTGTGGCAATTGACATTTTAAAGTGAAACTCTGCACCAATACATATATAAGGGATAATGTATAGTGAGCAGGTTACATCTTCCCACTAATTTACATTATCCCATACGGCTTATAACACATTAATTAATTGGAGCAAAATGTTGTTTTAAGTGTGGTTTTATTGATTTAGAAACTTACTCCATAGCAGCGTTAACTATGAAACTCTGTTAACAAATGTGCACACGTCGTCTTGACTGGAGTCTTTTCAGACATTAACCAGTTCTCCAAAGTTCCCTGCTCTCCACATCCATTGTGGTAGTCCGTAGTTCCATAGCAACGTTGTATCAACCTTAACAGCGGGCATTTTCGAGAAATAACGGACTGAAGAATGTCGTGATTGACAAACAGAACACAGCATTGATCAGTGCCGTGTAATAATATGAAATATGTTTCTTCCCTCTGCATAGTTGGCATGCCAAATTTATGTAAGTAAAGGTGACTCTCCCTCACATTTAGTTTCCAGACCCTTGGGTGCTTGTCAGCAGTCTCTGAATGTTAAGAAGTATCTTCACGGTGTGGGTTTTCACATTTCCATACCTTAGTCAGCACACAGACTCTGTTGTTCCCCAGATCTGTGGGTGTGTTGCACAAGGTTTTGCCGGGACGCGGTGTAGATGATGCACACACTCCATTTTTAGTCCTGCTGCCCTCGACCTTTCCCAATCAACCATGACCAATACACTGTTTAGATTACTACATCCCTGGCATAGTAACTTTGTGGTGTAGTATTGCATAGCGTTACCTATGTGACACCCTGTTTATTGTTATGTACTTTGTACTGAGTTGCCCCCAATAGAATTAGCTGATTCTCCTTTATGTAAGTTTTTGAACATTCTGAGAATTCTGCTTGCTGATGTTCACCAATGCACGATGACATCACAACCCTGTTTCTCTCGCAGGCCATCATGCTTGGAAAAATAACCGAGGTATTTATTGTACTCTAGGGCTGTGGCTAAATGTTGGATTGTTCTTGCATCATGGTGGTAGAAATCAGTTATGCTCCTCTCTATTAAACACTGGTTTATGGACTGCATATCATCCTAAACATCTGGCCTAGTGCACTTAGAGTTGTAGATCCTTCCATAGGTGCTATAGTATCCTCACATTGACATCCCTAGCACACAATGGGTTATGAATGAACGCAGTCAGGTAACACAATAATCACACTGATAATTATTAGTCCGATTAGTAATTGTTCTCCTTAAACTATGTTATACAGTAGTACAGTGTTTTCCTTTTATTCCTACCTCTCTCTCATTCTGTGTTTTTGCTTGTGTATTTGCTGTCTCTGTCTTACAGACACGTCAACCAGTGTTTGTACAACTGCTTCAGGGAGTGTTCAGAGTATACCACTGTAACTGGCTTAACCCTGTTCAGAAGGCCTCAGTGGAGGCTTGCATCAAAGTACTGTCCGACGTGGGTAAGATTCTGGGCCAACACCGACCACCAATCTCTCTCATTGAATAGCATTGTGTTACATGATAAAAGCATTTAATATAAATATATACACTCTTACCTCTACCCAGCTAAGAGCAGAGCCATTGCCATCCCAGTGGACCTGGACAGTCAGGTCAACAACTTGTTTGTCAAGTCCAATAATGTTGTGCAGAAGAGCATCCTCAGCTGGAGACTCTCTGCTAAGACCACTGGCTTCAAAAAAGACCCCGCAGTGACCACCTCCAAAGACTACAGAAACATAATTGAGAGGCTACAGGTGGGTAGCAGGGCATATTTTATTTCAATTGCAGTGCAATTTGTTTACATTTTTGTAAATAACCATACATTTAATCTAACATCGGTGGGGGAAAATCTAAACAAAACACAAACAAAAAATATGCAAAAGGTTAATGCAATAAAAACACTGGTAAAGTAAAACTTTTATTTGTTATTTCTTGATATCATTGTATCTATCTGTCTGTCGACCATTAGAATAGTAACATGATTATTAGTGCCACATTCACTCTACGAGAGGAGCCTGGATTGGGGCAATCGATTAGACATATGACCAACTAGTAGCCCTCTGTTTATTCCTTTGTAGCTGCAGTTTTCTAAATAAACAAAATTGAGTTAATTGTTTGTTTGTAATGGCTTGAAATGATTCTCACGGAGAAGCTCCGAAGAATGTGTCTGTTCCCAATCAAAAAGTTTTACAAATAAATGAACAAGTCTGGTTGAGTTCAAATTGACTCACCAGTCATAATTTTGATTAATTTAATTGCTCTGATCAGAAATTATGTTGGGGACTCTTAATTTAACCATAGTAAAAATACAAGCCCATCTGAAACAAGATCTGACAAGTGCACTTTTTAGAAATATAATACTAAATTGTCTCTACAACTATTGTAAAGCCTGGATCCAATCAAAGAATATCATGTATTTTAATTTTTTATTAATGCATACTGGTGTGATTTAAGATCACAAGATCTGGCAGATTGTGCCAGTCAAAGTCAACAATGACTAGAGTAAGCTGACTGTAATTTGGTAAATAGGGATTCAAAAAGTGGTGTATGTGTTGTGACCACCAGGGGCCTCTCCAGACTCCTCTAAGCCTTGGTAATTTGCCAGGAGTGATGTCACTCTTGTGGTTACTGTAAGACAAACTAAATTCTGTAGAAGTGGGGAAACAAGTGTTTTTTAGTCACAGGCCTGGCTGTTACACCCTTTCCTCTTTTAACACGTGACTCAGTATTCACTGGAAGCCTGAAAGATCTCTGACCTGTCTGGTACAGTTCAGCTGTTATTGTCTACTTGAAAAGGAATATAAATAAAAATGAACAATTTAAACATCAGACCAAACCCTTTCTGTATACATGCCCTTCTGTCTCTCTGACATTAATAAACAAGGAAACCTTGCGGATATTTTGATGTCCATACTAGATGTATCTCTAAGATGACATAACTGAACTGGATGTATGTACAGAAAAATATTGACACATGAGTGAGAGGCTGAAATGTCATATTGTTAATATGAAAATGGGCTTTTGATTTTCTTTATCACTTTAAGTGGATTCAATCATGATTCCCCTTGTTATACATAAATAAAGTGTTATAAATATCAATACAGCATGTATTCTGTCAACACCGGACTTATGAAGATCAAGTGTATGTGGGGATGTGATCGTAAATTGGTTTATTTACATTTGAAGTAAAAAAAAAATAAACAGGGAAGAGTTTTTTCATTAGTTGGGTCATAATGAAGAAGAATATGAACTTGTCCCAGAACACACTAACATGTAACAGTTCCCGACCATGTCTAATCCCTGGTTCTGTGTCCCTTTGCTCTGAAGGACATAGTGTCGGCGCTGGAGGACAGACTGCGGCCGCTGGTCCAAGCTGAGCTTTCTGTGCTGGTGGATGTCCTGCATCGTCCAGAGCTGCTCTTCCCTGAAAACACAGAAGCTCGCAAGAAATGTGAAAGTGGAGGATTCATATCAAAGTAAGACTAATTTTTCAACCGCCCCGGTTTATTGTTTGCCCATTTACAGTTATTATTCTCTTGTTTATGTCATATTCAGATTATACTGTATACATACTTTAACCATTTCCACAAATAGGACATTGTTCTTTGAATGAAGTCAATTGGATTATGTGACTCTCTTACCCTTCATTGAGCAGATTTCTTTAAATAATACATGTTTAAGCTTAGAATGTTGAGTATTATTGCGCCAGTCTAACATAGGATGGGACATCCTTTTAGAGAAAAGGGCTTACTGAGAGGCTGGGCTTGGGCTGTCAGTGCCCATGAAACCAAAGAACAAAAAAGCCTTTGTGCAATTACATCTCTGTTTTGCATGTAACTGGAAGTTCCTTGATGTTGAGCTTCCTGTCATGAGAGCACTGAAGGTCCAGCCGCCTTAGGTTTTACACCAATGAAACCAAACACAAAGTATATTCCAAGTATTATATCATCTTATATGGATATTTGATTTCCAATCAACCATAAATGTTTTTTTACTGTTGCAAAATTAAAGAATCAAATGAAAAACATGTCCCAACTGTTGAAAATCCACAATGAAAAGTATGCATGAATGTACTTACTATTCTTTGACATATACAGTATCTCACAAAAGTGAGTACACCCCTAACATTTCTTCAAATATTTCATTATATCTTTCCATGCGACAACACTGAATAAATGACACTTTGATACAATGTCAAGTAGTCAGTGTACAGCTTGTATAACAGTGTAAATTTACTGTCCCCTCAAAATAAGTCGACACACAGCCATTAATGTCTAAACTGCTGGCAACAAAAGTGAGTACACCCCTAAGAAAAAATGTCCAAATTGGGCCCAAAGTGTCAATATTTTGTTTTGCCATCATTATTTTCTAGCACTGCCTTAACCCTCTTGGGCATGGAGTTCACTAGAGCTTCACAGGTTGCAACTGGAACCCTCTTCTACCCATTCATGACGACATCAAGGAGCTGGTGGATATTAGAGTCCTTGCGCTCCTCCATCTCCCGTTTTAGGATGCCCCAAATATGCTCAATAGGGTTTAAGACTGGAGACATGCTTGGCCAGTCCATAACCTTTACCCTCAGCTTCTTTAACAAGCCAGTGGTCGTTCGGAGGGGTGTTTGGGGTCGTTATCATGTTGCAGTACTGCCCTGCGGCCCAGTATATGAAGGGAGGGGATCATGCTCTGCTTCAGTATGTCACAGTACATGTTAGAATTCAATGAACTGTAGATCCCCAGTGCTGGCAGCACTCATGCAGCCCCAGACCATGACACTCCAACCACCATGCTTGACTCTAGGCAAGACACACTTGTCTTTGTACTCCTCACCTGGTTGCCGCTCCACACTCTTAACACCATCTGAACCAAATAAATGTATTTTGGTCTCATCAGACCACAGGACATGGTTGCAGTAATCCATGTCCGTAGTCTGTTTGTCTTCAGCAAACTGTTTGTGGGGTTTCTTGTGCATCATCTTTAGAAGAGGCTTCCTTCTGGGATGACAGCCATGCAGACCAGTATGATGCAGAGTGCGGCGTATGGTCTGAGCACTGACAGGTTGACCCCCCACCCCTTCAAGCCCTTCAGCAATGCTGGCAGCACTCATACGTCTATTTTCCAAAGCCAACCTCTGTGTACGACGCTGACCATGTGCACTCAACCTTCGTAAACTGGGCCGCAGGGTGGTATTGCAACATGATAACGACCCCAAACACACCTCCAAGACGACCAGTGGCATGCTAAAAAAGCTGAGGGTAAAGGTTATGGACTGGCCAAGCATGTCTCCAGACCTAAACCCTATTGAGCATCTTTGGGGCATCCTCAAATGGAAGGTGGAGGAACGCAAGGTCTTTAATATCCACCAGCTCTGTGATGCTGTCATAAATGGGTGGAAGAGGGTTCCAGTTGCAACCTGTGAAGCTCTAGTGAACTACATGCCCAAGAGGGTTAAGGCAGTGCTGGAAAATAATGGTGGCCACACAAAATATTTACACTTTGGGCCCAATTTGTAAATTTTTTCTAAGGGGTGTACTCACTTTTGTTGCCAGCAGTTTAGACATTAATGGCTGTGTGTCGAGTTATTTTGAGGGGACAGTAAATTTACACTGTTATACAAGCTGTACACTGACTACTTTACATTGTATTAAAGTGTCATTTATTCAGTGTTGTCCCATGGAAAGATATAAAGAAAAATGTGAAGAAATGTGAGGGGTGTACTCACTTTTGTGAGATACTGTATATGGTGTTTTTAATGGTATCGTGTTGTGCCTGGTACAATCTCAAATTGGATTACAAGGAACTTGGCGGAAACATAGGATATTCCCTGCAACAACAACACACAACTTATAATTGACATTGTGGAGTACAGTAGTTTGTTGAAAAGCCTATATCAACTCTCATTAACTCTGGGGAATCACAGTGCTCTTTCTATGTCTCTGAGAGCTCAACGACATCTGCTCTGAGAAGTTTGCAGGATGCACTGTGAACTACCCATAACTTTGTCATTTTCTGTCATTTTCATTTACATCCAAGACATAGATTTGAGCTGTCCTGCCCTTATGCTCAAGATCTATGGCTTTGGCTTTGCAAAACAAAATTGCTGTATAATAGAAATCAGCCCAAACAATATGCTTAGATTTGAATAGGGATTGAGGCATGTTAAGTAATGGAGTTATGTGGTTGGAGAACTGCAGCTTCTATTAATCTATTCCTCTACTTTTTCTAGACTTATCAAACACACCAAGCAGCTGCTGGAGGAGAATGAGGAGCGTCTGTGCATCAAAGTACTGCAGACACTGCGGGAAATGATGACAAAGGATCGGGGCTATGGGGAGAAGGTACGCACCTATTTTTGTGATTCTTTCTATTTCTCCTCACCTGCAATTGTGCCCACGATCCACCCACACGTGAGATGAAACACTTCTCAGGATAAAGTGCTCCCTGTCCCACTGCACCAAACTTACTGGAAGACATCAGATCAAAACAACTGGCTCTGCTTGGTGCCTCTGGAGCCTCTACAGCTACAGAATAGAAAAGATCCATACTTATGTAATACAACTTTATTTTAAATCACTGCAGCCAGGGCAGTTTGTGGATATATGTCATGTCTAGTTCTATCTTTGGCAAAAACTGGCACATATACAAGACAATTTAAATAGAGTCCCTCATTGCTTTCTTCCCAAAGTTTCTTATCAAACAGGAAGTCTAGATGATTGAAGTGAGGAATAACACCATTTACCTCATGCATGCTTGGACTCTCTCGCTCAACCATTTGCACAACATTCATTGGATACTAATGACCTCATCGGATACTAATGGCCTGTACTAATCTCTTATCAGTCCGCTTGTTTTAACAGCAAAAGCACTTTGTCTTCATAGGTTGAAACAAAGTCAACCCATTACTGGAATTTAGATTTTTTTTACATGTGATTTTGAAGCCATTATGTTCAGCCCGCATACCGCAGAGGTCTATTAAATCAACAACCACACAGAAAAGCAACATACTTGAAACACATAATAACATTATTTCAAACATTACTGAATGTATATATCTGCCAACTCCCTAATAATATATGTGCACCCACAGAAAGACAATTTGAAACAGCAGTAGCCGTACACTACATCTGCAAAGGCAGAATCGAATGATAACACATTTTAGCATAGCTTTGCAACAACACCTGTAGATTTACTTAAGCCAGCACTTGCTCACACCTGCACAGACCTATGTTCAATTTTTCTTACATAAGTGGCAATGATGACAGGTTTTACTGCAGCAGTTTTTTGTTTTATCCACATACTGTATGTTTACTTTCAATTCCTGGAACAAAGGTTCTGTGACTTAAGCGCAGCTGCAGGAAAATAGAAGAGGCCATATTTAAAAAACTGAGTTTTGATATTCACTTATTTTGACAACAAGCGGTCTCGAGAGTCGCTGACTCCAATTTAACATGGACTTTTATGTGGTTTCAATACTATAAAACATGAATGTGGGTGGTTGTTTTTACAACTATGATTCATTATACCTGCAAATTCATATGGCCAAATTAGCTTTTATTGACATTTAACATGCTGTCCTTTTAATGTTTTCACTAACATGCGTTTGTGTAAAGCTTTACATTTGCACACTTGAGACCGAGCTCTAACTCACTAATCTAGCTCTGCTAACTCTCTGCCCCTTATACTTTTTCTCTTGCAGCATATTGCCTTTGATGATGAAATGGATGTGGCTGAGGTTGATCATTTTACTTACTATTGTGATGTACATTTTACCTGTCTGCCACTAACAACTTAGCCATGCTTATGCTGAAAGTAGGCTTTCTAGCATCGCATTCTCATCTGTGCCGCCTGTTGGTAGTTTAGTCCATACCTCCATGTTTTGTGGTTGCTCTAGATCATCTAGCTCATATATTTTGCAATGTGTTTGTCTGTTGTGCCAGTTGTAACTTTGTGTATTTAAGTGCACTCTGTAAGTGAACAATGAGTTTGTTGAAGAATGCTAATTTATTGAACACGTTCTGGAGACTGCAGGTGACATTACTGGATTGTTTTCCAGACAATCCCAGGAACACTATTATTGATCCATTCGGATAGTTCATTTGAAAATCTATTTGTAATAGAACCGGTCTAAAGATATCTATAATGGCACATATATGCAGCTGAGATTGCTCATTACGAATTTACATGGAGGGACACATTTTTGATTTTATTTTTGATTAAACTTCTTGTCAATAGTATAATGTCACTAAATGAACAAACAACTTAAACTCTAAAAAAAGAGAACATGTTAAGGTAGTTTTTATTAGGGTCATTGTGATACATTGCATTACATCCATTTTTAAATTTTTCTGGTCACTCGATCTACGTGCCACTCAGCCCCTCTGTAATGGATGATGACAGTAGCAGGTGTGAGTGTGTGTATATATAGCTGGGGATACTCCATAACAGTTCATAGCACAGGGGGCCTGCTGGACTGTGTGCGGCAGCGTGTGCATTGCAAAAATAGGTTTGTGGCCATGACCTGTGGCCTTAAAGGAAGTGGATAAAACAGGTTTCTCCTTTCTGTTTGTGGGTGTGACTGGGGAACCACATCTCACGTATAGTATATAATATCATGAGATGGGATCCATCCCACTCAAATCTATGTTTAGTTTGTAGGGGTTTTTGTTCTAGAAACATTTAGTTATGCTATTGGTTGATTTATTTCTATGTTTATTCTGGAACAATATCTTTTTAAAGGACTTAAAGTATTTTTTTTAAATACCACAATGGTACTATTGTAGTACTGTAATTACCAAACAGACAATCTTTTTCGTAGTCCATGCTTTATTGCCATTTTCTCTTTTATTCAGTACTTTATATTTTTATAACTTTTCTCTCAAAACTGCTGTTTTTATTGTAAACCAATAACTCGGTTGTACTTTTAAACTCCTAATTCAAGGTCAGCTTATCCATTTTTTCTTATTCTTTTAACTTTATCAAAAGGTCTTGATTGGCAGATAGAATGGACAAGGAAGCTAAGCAGCTTTTATGACTTCATGGCTTTTAGAACATCTCAGCCATGTTGGCCTAAAGTTCAATCTTGACCTCGGAGATAGTTGCTTGACATAACGGTCACAACGCAACGCTTTCTAGCTTTGTAGTGGAGCTTTTCACATGAGAAGTCCTAAAGGTGCCATGGATAACATGGTAGCAGCTACCGAGTTTGCACTTCAACAGATTCATCTCAATGTCAACTGAGAAAAAAACACACTCACTGACTGTAAGGTTGAAAGCTTTGATGGCATTGTTTGCACACATCAACGTTTACTAGCCTGTTTGCTAGCTTCTTCTGAAACCAGTGCATCTGTCGAAAGTGCGAGTACACAGTTTTAGAACAGGAGAATCTGTGCCAGCAGGAAAAACAGTCACAGGGCCAGCCACTTAATCGACAGTGTGCTGAGTGCAAGGGAAGTGAACAATGATGTTAGTTCGGGGGAAATGGAGAAAATTGTTGGAAAGGTTCTTTCCAGAGTTGCCAGGAAGCAACACACTCTCAGTTTGTCTGTTATGTCTTTTTTTCCCCTCCTCTTTCCCTCCCTCCTGCTACTGTAGCGTTTGGAAATCCCCTTCTCCTACAAAAACAGAGCTGCTCTCAGACACCAGCGCTTTGTTTGGTCCACTCCTGCCATATGCATCTCAAGAATGTACACACACACACACACACACACACACACACACACACACACTAGCTCGCCCCCGCAGCACATGCTGTGTGTGTGTGTCAGTCATTGACGCGCCGCACTCTCATTAGCTGAGTGCTGTTGACTGTTGACCGGCAGCATGTGTGTTTGTGGATATCATTTAGATGGAAAGACAGGCAGGCCAAAACCCCGACTTCCTCTCGGCAGCAGCTAGATAAACTGGCTGTTATGTAACACTAGTGTGTAGCCCGCTGCTGCTCTCTGACCTGTCGCAACACACCCCAACTCCCACACTGCAGCTGGCAGTTTCACTAGTATTTGACAGACCCCATCATACCTCTAAAGTCCTTGTGTGTGTGTGTGTGAGTGTGTGTGTGAGTGTGTGTGAGTGTTTGCGTGTTTGTACAACTATGTGTGTGAGAACCAATTGGAGGTTTAGACTTTAAGAGTGAGGAAAACCTTTGGAAAGTGAAGACATTTTGGGTAGTTCTCACTTCGGGACAGGCCTTTAAAGAACTTAGGGTTAAAACTACTTAAGGTCCACGTATTAATAAGTTTTACGTAGGGTATAGTGTAAGTGTTGGAGTTTGTTTGTGTGTGTGTGTGTGTGTGTGTGTGTGTGTGTCTTTATCCATGGATGAGTGACGAGAGAGCAGGATAAAGCAGAGTGACGGTTCCCCCCCATTAGCCGAGGTTATCTCACTCTTCCAGAAATAGAATACGTGATAAAAATGCGTGCCACAGGGAAAACAAGACATGACCAGCTTCCCTGCCATCCTCATTGTTAGGCCCGATCCTATCGTTCACTGCACACGTTTTGCATTTGAACTTTTATTTTTGCGAGACTGCGGGGAGGTCGGAGGGGTCAGATGGAGATGATGTCTCAGTTCTTATTCTGGCGACGTAATGTGGTTTGCCGGTGGCTGATGCCGAGCACGTAACCCATAACATGTAGTTAGGCTTATGTAAGGGGACTATGGCTGTGCTGATGTGGTGGACTGTGTGTGTGAATGTGTCTTTCAATCTCTCTCATCTATTTGTGTTTGTTCCAGCCCATCACAATCTCCTCTTGATCCTGACCAATTACCGTTTGTTTGGCTAGAGATTTTCTCAGATTACCTGTTCCTTTTTTCTCATTTGAAGTTTTCTGACCCCATCCCTGCTGACATATTATTGTTTGTCCATTTCGCTTTCACTTTCTCTGCCAGGCTCTTCTCTTCTCCCCTGACTGGTCCTCTGTAGCTTTTTGTCAGTAGTGTTCAGTTTATTCAGCTGACTCTCCCATTGCTTAAACTCTGCCAAACGCCCTCAGACAGACTCTGCTTGTCTTGGTTTGTCTTCATGCCTGCTACTGTGGGTGAAGTCGAAGCTTTGACTGCTGTTTCTTTCCTCGGTCAACAGGGGGAGCTGCAGATGTTTCCTCAGCAACTCGCAACACTGTCCCAGTTTCCTTAACTTAATTCTGCACGATTCTTGGGCTCCCGCCAGCTCTCAGGAAGCAGTTACATAAGAGACAGCAATTTTATTTCCTTTCTTTTTTTCTTCCATTTTCCTGGAATTTCAAACTCTCCACTGATGTGTGACCTTCAGTGGTAATTGGCAATAAAAGTGCAGCACACACACACATCTTCCAGGAGACCAAATAATTGATGCAGCTTCATTTAAACAGCGCACGATGGGTTAGGGCTAGAATTGACCGCCAAAACAACACCTGTTGCTTATTTGAGATCTGCCTCTGTTACAGGGTAATTTCATATTGCCAGCAGAGCACACTCAAGTCTTTGTATCTTTGATTATGAACAGCCAATTTCCTTGATGACTTCAAGGAGAGGGCAAAGCATTGCTTAGTGTCTTGCTGTTTGGAATATGGGATAACGCTATGTATGGCTTATGTTAATGTAAACCGAAGGATTTTTTATCTCTTCCTGGAGAAATCTAGAGTGAAATCACTATGACCCTTAAGAGCGTGTGTTTATTTGCCTGGCATGGCCACCATGGAGATAGTTCAAGTTAAAGTTTGACCTGAATTACAAGATGTTGAGGATGGATGCTGACTTTGTCTTCAGTTGCAGATGTCGTGATGCATCACCATTTTTCTGTGGAAATAAATGTGACGTAAAAGGGGGCTTGATAGAGGGGAATTCTGTGTGTGTGTGTGTGTGTGTGTGTGTGTGTGTGTGTGTGTGTGTAACCCTTACCCTATCAGTAAAAACAAAGTTGAGCCTTTATGCTCACTAGGGAATCTTCATATACCACATTTTTATTCAGTTTAATTTCATTTCAAATACATTTTATTAATTGAGGGAGCATTATTGTGCCAAAAAATTAAGTACTTTCTTCCATTTGGTTACCATTTTTTTATAACGTTTATTGTTATTTAAATTATTATTGAATTCTTTCTATTTTTACTACTACCACTTTTGCTAACACTGCTATATTTGACTGTATATCTGTCTTTCCATTAGCAACAGCAACCCACACAATGATGTGTTTATTTGAATTTTATGCCCTTTTAAGGAAGTTGGTGAATACATTTTTGGAGTTTTAAGTTATGTGGGAAAAACACTGACAGTGAGTTGTTTTTATAACTGATTGCAGTTCTGTCTTATGCTTCTGGATTACAAACAAATTCTCACGTCGCCTTCATACCAACATGCAAATTCAGATGAATATACTGGACATAGTCTTACTCGTAGTGGTTTACGTAGCAACACTTTGCTGCAGGAAGTAAACAGTGAACACTTATTTCTTTCTTTATGCTTGCTTGCTGCAACACGTTTATGCTGCTTATCATCCAGGCTGTGTCATTAGGCTAGCTCCATGAACAGGAGGCCCATTGAAGAGAAATCATATCCTACATACTGTAAATCCTTTATCGCCAAGATCTCAGCGAGCAAAATGTTTTCGGTTAGTCTGTTTTCTCTCTGCCCGGCTCTTTAAGTCATGCACATTTATGATGTACAGTTTAACATGTAACAAGGCAATCTTAAGCAGAACAAAGCTAGATCCAGACCTCAGGGACGTGAGGTTTGTAAGGTGGAGTGTTAAGTGGGGATGCTTCTCTTTAGAGGCAGCAACATAACTTATTCAACATCTTCAAACTCACTAACATCATCCTTTTTATTTCCAATCAGCTGGCACCTCCACCCGAGCCAGAAGTCCCTGCTGAGGTGTGTTTAAAGACCCATATTGCTCTGTAATATGGGTCTCTGCTGATCAAAATAGCATCTGTCGTATTTATATACTGACTCCATCCCATTATACCTGTGTTCAGTCTTAAACATATCGTTGTCTAAATAGACGAGTGACTCAATCCATCCCGTGTAGTATTTGTGCTTCTGAGGGGCCCCCCTTCCTCTGGCATATTGCTCCCTATGTGGAACTCAAATTTTGATAAATATCGGCTCTTTGACATGTTTCGACTACTTCCGGCAGTCTTCTTCAGAAGCGTCTGAAGAAGACTGCAGGAAGTAGTCGAAACATGTCAAGGTACAAACAAATGAATACTAGTCTGTTTACATGAACATACAAGTTATCTTATCAAGTTAGACTAAATGAACCTTTTTGAGTTATCGGCTCTTTGTTTGTGCACTGACACCCACCTGTCCACTCATCCGTTCTTCCCTCTATCCCTCCCTCCTACCTTTCGTACATCTCCCATAGTCCAATTTCCTTTCTTTTCTTTGGACCTTCATACAATGGGGAGGGGGCGTCGGAGTCATGTGTGAGGTGTTTTTCCATGCCAGATTGGTGCTTACGGTGTGTGTTTGTATCTCATGGCTCATGGACAGAGCTTATATTTCTCTCTCTCTCTCTCTCTCTGTCTCTCTCTCTCTCTCTCTCTCCTCCTGATTCTCATGGCTTGTGTTTCCCGCCCTCTGGCAGCTTGCCTTTATCTTATGTAAATTATGTTACTGTAAAGTAATGAAGGAGTCACCACATGTCCCACACTGGACTGTCAAGAGCATCTGAATATTCAGACATTTTAGAAGTTGTAGAAAAAAAATGAAGATGTTTTAAAATAAGCTATGGAAATAACTTCATAATTAACTCTGTGTAGGTATACTGTATGATGTGTTAGAATGAATATCAGTCCTCTTTGCATGAACCCTTGCATGACTTTGTCTCAACCTCACATCTTCCCTGACACAACCTCTTCCCTCTTAACTGCACGATCTAATTTGCAAACAATTTCCTGCACGCTAGTAAAGTGACTAATTTGCACTGTATTAACACCCTCTTTTGTTTTCTAATTTTTTTTTTCCAACCATTTTATTTTATTTATTTATTTTAATTTATTATTCTATTGCTTAACTCACCTCACCTTTAAGGAGCTTGATCCCAACCAGCCACAGAAGACACTGGAGGATCAAAGGAGGGTAGGTACTGAGTTTGGTTTGCTGTGGTCTGGTCCGGACCACCATCATATCGATGGTTGATAACTGACTGTTGTGATGCCCTCACAGTCACACTGCTTTCATAGCATGGCACGTTCTCACTCTCTAGTCAAGTTTTTAAAATATGTAATATGTGAAGAACAACAAGTGATGGACATTAACCTTGGGTGTTCATCTCTTCCTTGCGACCTGATTGGCCCCTGATTGGGGAAACACTGAATGTATGAATCATATGTTGAGATGGGAGAGGACACAATGTGCCTTTGAAGATCACTGAAATATGTCAGAGGGCAAAGGTCAAGATGCTTCTTACAAGGGGAATGTCCTATTAAGGTTTGCCTTCAAGGGGCACCATTTTTCTTGTTTCTTTTTCTTTTACTTTAAATGTTAATACAAGACCTCTTCACAACCGAGGTGTTTTAAATATTGTTATTTAACTACCTTGAGCAGCTCTAAAAAGACTGAAATAGGAGCAAGGCTCACAAGTGGAGAAAATATACTTTTATGAGAAGATGGGAGATCAAATACATTTTCCAACAAGTTTTTCCAAGGGGGCCACCTCTAGTTGTATGGGTCCATGTAATCATGCAACTTTTCACAGCTATATTGTGCACCTTTTGATGTGGGACTTCAAACTACTGGTGTGTTTGAAGGTCATCTTGCTTTAGCTTTCTAGTCTTTTACTTCTACATCAGCCCAATAACACTGGTGTGTGGGTTCCAGCTCAGTTTCGGTGGCAGGGTAACTTTTTAATTGGACTTCTTCGCCTAACATCCATTTCCACCTATAGGGCGAAGCTCTGCGGCAGATCTTGGTAAATCGATACTATGGAAACGTCAAACCTGGCCAGAGGAGAGATAGCCTCACAACCTTCAGCAACGGTCCGCTAACTGCTGGAGCACCGGGGAAATCTCCTACAGGTGAGTCCATAGGGTTTTGCTTATAAAGGTGAGAAAAGGTTTTTGAAATGGTTTAATTCAAGAAACTAGATCAGTGCTGCAACAAGGTAAATGCACTGCACATAAATAAATAACCAAAAGTTTAAATGGCCTAGTTTACAGAAGACAAGATAAAAAAATCTTTCATAAACTGTGTTTTATTGCCAGTTATTTAAACTAGCACTGTGTAATTCTTAGGTCAAAGGTTTACATGTTCAAACTATTTTAAATCACTATGAATTTCAATGAAAATTTCAAGTTGACAGAGTATGTGTCAGTTCTTCTCGTGTCGGAAAGGTTTGTCTATTTTTCACACAAATGACACACATGACAAAGAATAGTCATAGTGTCGCTGACAATTTCCGCTCAAAGTATAGCTTTCACGTGGGTCGGCTATGTTAATCAAGAGCAATTTACATTTTATTCATAAAGTATGTGCAATGGGTTCACATTTACAGAAGGCCATTAGTGAAAACATGTATTGCAAACTGAAGTGGTCTCGCCATCCATCCATCCCTCTCTTAATCTTTTTCAATCGTGACTGACATTCAAAAATGCAATAGATGGTAACTGACATTTATTCCTTCCAGCCAGTCGTTGCGTGTCTCTCATCACAGCTATGACTCATCGTTCATCTCTAATGCATTAGAGCGGGAGGGAAAAATAAGATCTTATTCACAGCCATGGCCTTGTCCTCCTTATAAGCACTTGGACCTTGGCTCTGATACTGAGCTTACCGCAGGCCGTGTTGTTGCCAAGCGACCGGAGAGCCAAGCTCCGTCTAGAATGGGATGTGTTGTTGATTCAGTGGCTCGCCCAGCCAGCGATGGCTCTGATGGGTGCTGTTATCTCACCACTGATTCTCCCTGTCTGGCCGTGGTAGCCGGCAGCAGTGGGAGAAGAAGTCCCTTCATGGATTCCACACACATTTGATGTTATTTGTGCTCTGTGGCTGAATGGAAAGAAAATACACCTGTGGCTTATTTTGTCAGCAATCCCTTTTAACAAAGGGCATACTAAATAAACCTAATAAAAACATCTTCTGGACTTTTTATTATTCACTTACATTTAAAATAGCCTATTTCATTTGATAATAGTCTCTCTCTGATTATTCTGATATTCACTGGTGAAAATGTGTGCAGTATGTGAGTTGCTTTCAGTCCTCAGTCTCAGGTTCATCAGATATGCTTGTATTGCTGTCAACACAATGTTGTTGTTTTGTTGTATTTTTTAGTTTTTTATTGAAAGATACACCCGTTGGGCACCAACGTTAGAAATGTTAATTTTTCAATTTAAAATGAATTTCCTACACTGCTACTCTGAATATCACTTAATTCTATGAGTTTGACAATGTGTTCAAGACACTTTCTTGAAAAAGTATGAGGTTATATAATTTGTTTGTTTGTTTGTTATTGAAATACCGACCTACGGGGCCATTTTCTGTTGACACAGAAGCTATGGTACAGGTTGCGATGAACCAGCTAACTTTACATTTTTCACAATCAAGTAAAAATGTTGATTTTAAGTTTTTATTATTTAATTTTTTATAATACAGACTTGCAACACGTTCTCCAACTGCAACTATCTACACCACTCAACTCTGTCCTTTGTAATCTAACTAATTTACACTCAGTTCGTCAATCAATGATCAGAGTAGTATAAGTTAATAGTAGGCTATAAGTAACAATATTATGACATAAGCAATCTGAATAAGGTAACATATTAACTATACCTAAATACAACTCCACTTTAAAAATACTGAACTATCCCTCTAACCCTGGATAAAAGCATGCATCAAACTGCATAATGTCTCGAGTATGATGTAACTCCTACATTTCATTTAATATGCATTTGATAAGTATTAATCTAAATCCCCTTTGTGACCCATAGTTGTGAGCTCTGGGGTCGGAGGGCGAGGGGATCTGAGTTTGGCAGAGGTCCAGTGCCACCTGGACAGAGAAGGGGCGTCCGACCTGGTCATTGACCTCATCATGACCGCTACCAGTGACCGCATCTTCCAGGAGAGCATACTGCTGGCCATCGCATTGCTGGAGGGCGGAAACACAGTCATTCAGGTGAGTGGGGTTTATTGGGTTCAAGAGTGCACAGTGTAGAGGAGAGCGGGTGTGAAGTGTTAATGAGGTGCAACATTCACACACTGAAATGTAATGAGACTACTAAAAGCATGCCCTTCTGTCAGAGAAGCTTGAGCAGAATCTCAACAAGGGGATGTTATCTCAGGGGTTCAAAGCTGTGCTGTGAAGAATGTAAGTTATTGCCCTGCAGGAGAGCCATTATTGTCAACAAAAACGTGTTGAGTGACTGCAGCGCGGATGACTTCGAATGGCCAAAAAGAAAGTTACTCAGTTGTCACTTAGGCAACCTGGGCTGGGCACTTTAAAAGCAAGCGTTTACAGTCTGGTGAAGAAAGCATTGTGACACGTTTAAAAAAATATTAAAATATTGATCTTTGGGTTTGTTAAAAAGAGGTGAAAGTGATGTTGGGCTGATGGAAAGTGGAGGAGAAAGGGGAAGTCTGCTGGGAGAGGTCAAAGCTGTGCAGCCAAACAAGTCATCATTGCTTCCCTGCAGCCAGCCAGGGGTTGCTAAGGCAACGCTAACTCTTTGCAAACCTCACAGCTAGCACGTTGAGAGAGGGGAGAGAGCTGCTGTTGTGTTTGCAACCGCATTATTTCAGCTTTTCAGGGTGGCGTGCATGTGTGTTTGTGTGTCTGCTCGCATGCACTAATATACAGTATGTGTGTGCGTGTATCTGTTAGCATGTGAGTGCGATGCAGTTTATCAGCGTAGTCTGGTTTTGTGGCTTGTGTATGTGTGCTCCTGTGCGTTGTCTTGCATAAACAGGCCTGTTGTGTAATAGGCTCCTATTTGCATTTGGTGGAAATCTTTGGGAGTTGAAGGATGGATTTTATTCCCAATCGTGTTGTCACAATTAAATTCAAAATCGATTCTCAATTCAAAAGACTATAATTAATCAAGAAATGTTGCACTGTTTTCATGCTCTTGTTTTTATTAATCATAACAAGCAGTTAAAGTAATTTTTCATGGTGAAGGTCACTTAAATACAAATACAAACAACTGAAGAAACCTTATCTGCATTCATTTGGAATTGAAAGCATGTTAAATGTCTTCTGTTCTGAATCATTATGGGTAAGAATGATAACAGTAAGGTAATCAGTTTTGAATAATGGATTTCCCCCCCCGTTCGTAACTGTTACCTGTCAAGACCTGACTTCCCAGAATGTACACAAAGGCACTCACATGACACCTGTGACATAATCTGCATCCTGCCCCTCTGAATGACTGGCTGAATGACGCCCAGGGCCATGGGCCTCCTAACATTCCAACAGGACCCTTAAATGGGTCATGCTCTTCTGATGGGCAGTAAAAAGGCAAAACCTCTCGGAGGCCTCAGGAAAATTCAATAGATTTCAGTAGCACTATGACGAGACCTTAGGAAAAGCGTTTCCCTACAGCCTACCTTAGGAGAAATCAGTCATTTCATGGGCTGATTGACCTCTCTTGAGGTGAGTTGTCCACTGCTGAGAGTAGCCTGTAGATTTTCAACAGTGTGTTCCCACCCCAGGCCATTGTCAATGTTTGCAAAGTGTTTTGTCTTCTTTGGGACCCAGATGCAAATGCAAATGTGTAACAGAGAGTGCTTAGGATGTGAGCCAGTATTCACATGTATTGTACTTCCTAGGTAAAAGGCAAAGTTGTATAAATTACAGAGAATCCTATCTTAAATGTCTGAATTTATACAACTGACTATTGTGACCATGTGTAGAAGGAAGTTTGCTTTCTTTACATTTGCTGGTAGCAAAGCACCTCAAAGTGAACTTTAAAACCTTAGCAGTTTGGCTTGAATGACATGGAGACAATACTAAGCTTCTTGTTTCAGAACTTAAGTTAGGTGTTTTTCTCCTTCTTCGCCATGGTTAAGGGACAAGTGAGCTTTGTTGAAGGGTCATGGATGGTCCACAGTGAATTTACGACATATCAGCAGATGTACCACATTTTTATGCCTTACGTAACGATGGGTTGCCTATCCCCTTTTCGAGGACAGAAGGGTTCTTGTTTTCTAAATGAAAAGCAGGACAAAAACAAGCCCACAGATTTCTCCAAGCAGTCTTGTTTGTTTGCTTTTTGGGGTAATCAAGGGTCGTAGCCTAGCTAACAGAATTTCTGGGAAAAAGGCAAGTTTGAGAGAGAGAGAGAGAGAGAGAGAGAGAGAGAGAGAGAGAGAGAGAGAGAGAGAGAGAGAGAGAGAGAGAGAGAGAGAGAGAGAGAGAGAGAGAGAGAGAGAGAGAGAGAGAGAGAGAGAGAGAGAGAGAGAGAGAGAGAGAGAGAGAGAGAGAGAGAGAGAGAGAGAGAGAGAGAGAGAGAGAGAGAGAGAGAGAGAGAGAGAGAGAGAGAGAGATGACTGTTGGTTGGCTTCAGAATGAATTCATCTGGTGCCCAAAGGTCTGTGATATAGCTGGACTTGATGTGGCAGCCGGACAGGGTATACAGAAAAGAAAATGGGTCAGAACACAATTGTTTTAGTCTTTTCCTGACTTTCACATTGGACAGGCCACAACTGCATTGACTCCCCAGAGATGTTTATCCGCCCTGCAAAATAATTAGACCTTGCCATGATGTCACATGACACAGTGGAGCATTGGGTGAAGAATATTAAAAGACTCATGAAGTGACTTATTTCATTTGTTGGATTTACTGGTGAACAGCCACAAGCAGGTTGTTCAAATACTTTTCATTTAGCTGTTATAGCCGACTACAGCTTAAGATAACTTGTGCTACAACAACAACAAATACATCTAATTTGTTTTGTCCACTTACAAGTAAAACACCCTTTATTAAAGGTGCTGTAAGAGAAATGGTTATTTTAGCTAACTTCCTTTCAGTGACTGCAGTTAGCAGTCCCCTCCCTCGTCCCTACGTCACCACATTAATGCACTGCAGTCTTCAAGCAGCAACTTATCTAGCATCATCTCAGATCCGTAAATGCGATAAAACATGATAAAAACCATCAAAACATACTCGGAAGGATTTTTACCTGCTCCTACCTGCTATTAACATAAATAAATCGCTTACTTCACCTTTAAGTTACCGTTTCACAATAATTCCCAGACGGAATACAGCGGATCTGAATGCAGGCCAGTAAGTGAGCTTCAAAGACTTGAAAGTCTCTCGGGGCGTGCATATCATTCATTGAGTCATGAGAGCCTGTCTAACCCTGCAGATACGATAACTTTGTAGGTTAAAAAGCAGACTTCCGGATGTCTCTGATGCACCTTATCAGGGTGTATAGTCAAAGTATGCAGCGAGATTGCAGGCATAACTTCGACTGACCTGTTCAGCCTGTACAAAATTGGGATATTGAAGAAAGCCCGCTCAGTCCTGTCTGATCCCTGTCTCCCCATGCCCAAGGAGTTCATGTTTCTGTCCTCTGGCCATTATACTCTGCCAAGATGTAGGACTAACAGACTTAAAAACTAATTTGTCTCTATGGCAACTGGCCTCTTAAATAGCAGTATGTAAGGGTTTATGCAAGTGTACAACAAATTGCCCCTTGGGGATAATAAAGATATCCTCACCTTACCTTACCTTACCTTACCTTACCTTACCTTACCTTACCTTACCTTACCTTACCTTACCTTACCTTACCTTACCTTACCTTACCTTACCTTACCTTACCGTATGACTTGTGTTTTTACAAGAAATATCTCTTTGATGCAATTTATCCTTCATGCGGTTTGCTTGACACGTTGTAAACTAAATGCTCTAACAAAAAAACCTGTATGAAGTAACTCATCTAATGTACTGTCTTATCGACAGATTTTGGCTCTGAAGAAATCTGACATTAAGTAACTCACCAATGGTGCTACAAGCATGTTAAAATTATCTATTGATCTTCAGCAACTTTCAATAAATAACCTAAGCCAGGGCGGATCACAACAAACAGGTTAACGTGTTGTGTGACACGTATGTTCTCTCCCTCCCAGTCACAAACAGCAAATGCTGTGACCCTACTGGTGTAACTTAAGCAGACATAATCATCTGTACACCCCATTAGCCAATGCACACATGCACACACACTCCCCAGATATACTTAGAGGCTAGGAAAGCTCATTTCAAAAACAGCCCGTGAAGAGAGTGTGTTTATGTGTGTTATGTAAGAGAAGAAGTGCAGACTGCTCTTCTCCTCCCTAGCCCACCATCCATCCCTCTACTCAACACCGTGTTCGTGACCTCAGATCGTCAACTGTCACAGGAGCAAACAGGTGCCACCTATCTTACTCAACAGGCTTGTTGTGGCACGCCGCTACCCTCAGCCCCTTTCCAAAACATGATTTAATTCCCTCCACCTCCGCTTTGGTTCTCCAGTTCACTTGATGGCCACCTCCTGGAAGCGCTTTTAAAGGCCTCTGTAAAGTGAATTTTCAGGCGTTTCTATGCTTCATCAACATACCAGCTCCCTTTCAACTATAGATTTGGCATGGAATTTTCCTTTTTAGAAAACCGTTACACTTTATAGAACTGTAATTAATTGTTGTATAAGTCACTGGATACGTTTTCGACTATGCCCTGGCTTGTTGCCTGTACTGGATCTTGCGAACACAAACTCATGTGTATTTCATTTTTCATTCCAACCTCCTTATCTGGCAGTCTTGTCATAACCTCAAAGAGCGTGGGCGTGGCATAGTTTAGACACCGAATAACGCTCCAATAAGCACAGAGATGGCTTTGTCACTCAGCAAGGTGTCAGGCTGCAAAGGCGGGAGACGGATAGAAACAGAGCGCTGGTGGTATAAACAGGCCTTACATAACTGTGCCCGTGTTGATGCCAGGAGCCGAGGGGTAGGCAGCTGACAGGGAACGCTAGAGAAACGCAGAAGTGCAGAATAATCCGAAATTAGTTCCCAATCTGCTCTGCCACCATGTTAAATCTGTATAGAGCAGGAGAGTGAATTATGAGTTCCACCTTTAAACCTGCTGTGCTTGAAGAGCTCCCAGGAGGCTTAATGCTTCTGTAGTGGGACACTTTGGAGGCTAAGCTGCCCTTGGGAGAAGAAAGAAAAAAAGCTGAGGCTTATTAGCTGCCTGAGTATTTTCTTTAGAGAATGACTCAGCAGTCAATGGGGAGGAGTGGGGGCTAAATTTGGTACACATGGTTCAAAATGGTTGTTTTTGTTGTTGTTTTCTGCACCTGTGTCTTTGTCTCTGTGTCAAGAAAGTGCATTTTTGGATTCTGTCTTATCACATTATGTCATCTCTACTGGAATCATATTTTAAACATGCAAAAGCAATAATGCCTATATATCTACTTGAGTAAAGCATGGAAATAGTCACTGAACCTGATGACAATTTGGGATCTCACTGAGTAAATTACCCAAAAAGACACAAAAAAACAGGTTCTCATGTTTCATGAATAGGCTAAAAGCTGATTTCTTAAGTGGATTGTCATGTCAACCATAGAGTTTGCTATCTTTTAAATAATACTTAATGAATACTGATCTTAAATAAATAGAAGACTTATTTTTTCTATCCTTTTTTCATTTAATAAAATAAGTCAAACTTCTAAAGGGTAAATCATTTTCCAAACACAAGCAGCCGTGCTCTAATTAAGTAAAGGAAATGCAGTCTGAGATTGAAAAGACTGTGATTTAAACATGTATGAAACTATTTGGTCACAGAATGAGTAAAGGGGAGGAACAATCTGAGCAAGCATTTAATGCCAGCTTTTATTGTTTGACATGTTTTTATACTTTTATACAGACATAAAGTACAGGGGTTTGATACTCAGCCCTAATTTAATTGTCTCTGCTGGCAGAGCAAAGGGCAGTGGTTGCTGTTTCATGCTGTTCCTTCTGTGTTGACTAAATGATTCCTTGACGAAACTGAGTTTTTATGGCCATAGTCATGCGGTCTCTTTTAATATGGTAATGTTGTAAAGCTGCTATCCTGGAGCTGTTGTCTTTGTCTGCAGGAGCCGGCCTACTTACATAAGTCTTCTGCTGACTCTTAATCAGATCACCATCAACAAATGACCTATCTTGTCAACAACATGATGATAACAGCTTTGAAAAAATACAAGCAAAATAACTGTTGCATAAAAGAGAGATGGTAAACAACTCGAGTTTTCTAAATGCATTGAGCGTTCCGCATCATTGAGGACTTGAGGACACAGTCAGGTGTCTGTCTGCAGAGATTCAAACCAAATGGATTTCGTATTTTTCAAAGGTTGCCTTTGCGTGTTGTGTTTCACCTTTTGCATCGCTTTTCCAGAAACGTAACAGAGTTGAGCTGAACCTGGAAAGAGTCTTATGTAACATGCTTTCAAAGCCGGTGCAGAATCTATGTACTGTATGTGATAACAACTGCTTTTTTAGACCCTCCCTCTCACACCACACACGCTCACTTCGTTCTTTTCTGGCACAGAAAAGTATGGCAGGGTTTTCCTCTTTCCCTCGCTCCAATGCTCTGTGGGCTGATGTAACCGTGTTGGAGCTGAGGCGCTGTGTGTGCCCTCACTGTAACCACTCAGCTGATTACAGGTCTTATGTAAGGAGGGATTGTCGAGGGGAAAATGGGACAGAACATACGTATGAGCCTGTTGCAGAAAAACAACTGTTCCGTGCATACAAGGCTTCCAAAACAAGATGGCCCTTTGTGTAGTTCAGCCTATAAGCAGAACATTTCCTCCCTCACCTTGACTTCACAAACCTCTTACTCACGCTGGATCAACTTTTTTTCTGTTGCATTGGGAAAAGCTCAGAAAAGCAATCATACAAATGTATTTTATTTATTTTTTCAGATGATTGAGGCCAATACTAAGATACTAATACTGTGTGTGTGAGTTTGCGTGCGTGTGTGTTTTTTTCTCCATGTGTAAGTGTGCTGTGTCGGCACGCCTTTGTTTGTGTGTGTGTGTGTGTGTGTGTGTGTGCGCACAAGTGTACTCGTAAAGTAGGTGCATGTACAGTAGTGTATCCCTGCCAGGGTGTGTATAGCTGCGTCTTTGTGTGTGCAATGTATTTGAGTTTGGCTGAATGTAAACCTTGTCTTTGTTTTTGCCGTTGCTTGCCTGTGTGTAAGTGTCAACGCCCAACGCTGTCCTCAGGGAGCAGTGGGAAGATTGTATAAAATCAGGTGAGCATGGGGAAGGCCTAGCAGCACGTTTTCCTGGCGCTGTAAGGGGAGGCTTATGTAACAGCTTCTAACAGCACCTCTGGCTCTCAGCACTGCAGAGAAAATATCACACAGACAAGGAGACAACGATAAGCAGCATACCAAGGGTGTATTCAAACTGGGAAAGTCCGCTAGTTCACTTGCTTTGGTCCAGACCAAATAGAATTTAGATTTTTTGCTGTCGTCCACTTTCATTTTGCCCCTTTTGCAAGTGAACCGGCATTACGAAGCAAAACCACAGGTGATCTGAGGTTATTCATTCATTGGATAGACATTCTGGGGTGGAGAGAAGCAGGAAGCACTAAGTGAAAACTGCGAAATTGTTAACAATCATGGAGATATACAGTATACTGCGATCGTGTTTATTTTGTGCCATAAGCAAAAAGCAACTGTGCGTCATCAAAATCTGTTGGCTAGACTGCGAGTCATTTACGTTGTAGGGGAAGGGGGGGTGGACTACTGCCTGATCTACAGTTTGATATAATATGGGGTTAAAAATCATTAATGATTAGGCTTACATCTAGCCTACAAATAAAGAAGAAAAACATCAAAATATTGTTGTTTCATATGGTTATAATTTATAGGCCTATGTCAATTCCACATTATGTGGCTTGTAGCCTACGATGTGAAACATAATTTTTACTGTATTTTTGCTGCTGGAAGCGCAGCTCGTGTCAGCTGTGTGTCAGTTCTGCGCAGCTCAGTTTAAAATTGAGACGGGGATAGTATTGGCGGTCCCGTTAACATGGGAAGCAAAATAATAACACACACTTCATGCAAAGCGCAGCGGGAACCTGTTGGCAAAGTGAACCCCCGTGAATCAGCATTTTTTGCACAACATTAGTTGATAAA
This sequence comes from Hyperoplus immaculatus, assembly GCA_949357725.1. Taxonomy (NCBI): domain Eukaryota; kingdom Metazoa; phylum Chordata; class Actinopteri; order Uranoscopiformes; family Ammodytidae; genus Hyperoplus; species Hyperoplus immaculatus. Next base: position 15,073,139 of record OX442350.1, on the reverse strand, counting down.
GAGTGTGTTAAATTTTCCATCTGCCGCAGACTACCAGTGACCATTCTTTAAAACATTTGAGTTCTAATTTCGTAATTTAGAGTTTTAAACTTAATGAAAACTAGACACTACATGTGTATTGCCTACTACATGTGTAACCCTCTTCCTTCCTCTCCTTCTCTAGCGGTCATTCTTCCGTCGTTTAACGGGAGACAACAAGTCAGAGGCATTCTTCAAGGTGTTCTATGAGCGCATGAAGCTGGCTCAGCAGGAGATCAAAGCCACTGTGTCCGTCAATACTAGTGACCTGGGCAGCAAAAAGAAGGATGATGAGCCACCGGATAAAGACACACCAGCGGGCAAGAAGGGTGAGGGGGGGAGTTTAAGTCCCCAAAAAGTTGGTTGCGTCATATTCTTAAGGGAACCACACAAGGCCATGACACTGGCAAAACAATTGTATTTTATTTTTTAACTCTGTTGTCTTATGTGTATACACAGTATGTATAACGCTCTATGTATAACAACAGAAAGTGTCACATCATTCAGCTTGTTTAGTACTGTACTATTATTATCTAATGTACTCTGTTTATATCTGTATATTTCTCCTATACACATCTTTAACCATCAATCTCAACATTAGTTTTTTTTTTCAATACTCTGAACCAAAAATCTCGACTTCTAAAGCACTAAACTTCAACGTAACTTTCAATAATCATTCTTAGCACTATTCTCAAGTGTACTACTGGATAATATGTTCATATGTTGTTAATTGTCTGATTTATGATACATTTTGTTATTAGGAATATGTCGAAAATGCTTTATCCAACATCTAGATTTTGTCACCTAAATCACCTATGCGTTAACCATTTTACTCATTTCACCTGCAGTGTCTCACCTTAATAAACGGAGACATAATAGAAAAATCCATGATGATACTTCCCTGAAAAAAGACTTGTATGCGTCTAAGTGATCATACAAATCTGCACTCAAACACTTCACTTGTCGAATAAGCATCCTTTATAGACACCGCGTCTTAATCTCCAATGATCTGTGTCCTGTGTCTCCTGTAACCTTGTGGTTATAGTCAAAGACACGCCGGTGGTGGCCGTGGTGACTGAGGAGGTGAAGGAGCAGCTGGTGGAGGCCACTGACGTCACCAAAAAGGCCATCACCACTTACCGGCGCGAGGTGGACGCCGAGGAGCACCAGGCGGCCGCCGACGGCACGCCGGTCCCGCCCACTGACAAGGGCCAGGAGGAGAACGAGATGAGCGTCATCATCACCATCATGCAGCCCATCCTGCGCCTCATGCAACTGCTCTGCGAGAACCACAACCCAGAACTGCAGGTCCACCATTACACCCTCTTTTTGTGTTTTATTTTTGCGGAAGCACCCCCCCCCCACCCCACACACCGTCAACCCCTCATGTCATGCTAACATTACTTCCTGATATATATATATATATATATATATATATATATATATAGCATGTCTTGGTCTGGTTTCATGTCTTGGTCTGGTTTCACTATGAGGAGTGTGTTGTTGTTTGGTAAGGGCTGGCTGGCTGCAGCAGCCCAGACATCAGACTTCCTTTTTGCCCCCCCCCCCATTAAATGCTAGCTGCCTCTGTGCTGAATCACTGTGTCTCCATCCTGACCCAGAGCGTGGGTGCAACATCTTGAAGAACTGCTGGCCTTGGAGCACAGATAATCATCATTTCATTGAGATGTTTCTGTTTCTTTCAAAAGACATAGAGTCATTGTCTGACTGCATCATAGGCTAACATGCTCATAAAGAAAACAAAAGTAGGCCTCATCACTCTTTACTTAAACCTCGTACGAGGGAACTTTTAAATGTTGATGAAGCAGTCGAATTTTTCCTTTGATGATCCAAAATGAACTGTAACAGTAAACATTACCATCAGTTAAAAGAATGCTATTTTTATATAGTTTATTATTAATGCCTTTGCACGGGTCCGATTTATTCCGGGAACTCACAAAACTATTTACGGCCGGCAGACCAGACCTGGACAGCCCATGTTTCCCAAACGGTACTAAATCAAAGTTTAAGCTGCTTAGCCATCGTCATATTACCATTATTATTCGGTCATAGTCCCATATAAATGCTTTAACTCATCGTGATGCATCCTGTGGTCTCTCTTTCAAATAAAATACAATACCGCTTCTGTACAAAGGTACTGCTAAAATCAACAAAGACTGAAAGGTCCTCTTAGGTACTTCAATAATATATATATATTTCTATATTTCAGAGAAAGACAATTCATTTTAGATTTCCGTGGTCGAAGATTGTTTCTAGTACCGGTACCCACTCCCTCAGACCATGATGCATCTGCTGCTGGCATCAAGTCCTACAGTCTTAGCTTTCGTATTAGTCATTTCTTTCTAACAAAGATATTTTTGGGAATAACACCGATCCCAAGACAGAAGGATATGTCTAATGTTGATCACTATTCATCCCCAGAACTTCCTTCGCAACCAGAATAACAAGAACAACTATAATCTGGTGTGTGAGACCCTTCAGTTCCTGGACTGTATCTGTGGCAGCACCACAGGGGGCCTGGGGCTGCTGGGACTTTACATCAACGAGAAGAACGTGGGACTCATCAACCAGACTGTGGAGAGCCTGACTGAGTACTGCCAAGGTCCCTGTCACGAGAACCAGGTGATGCACGTACACACAGAACACAAGTGTGCAAGCTCACACTTAGGAGGTGCTTTCAAAAGTATATTTAGTCAGTTCCCTTTCTGTAGAGAGCCCCTTTTAATTTAAGTCTTCAAAAGTTATTTTGTTTCAACGATTTATCAAATTATCCTAAGCTTACATAAGTGACCTTTTGATTTTGGTAAACATACTGGTTGTTTTGTTTGTGAGTGCTATAATTAGTATGGAGCATTAGTCTTTGCCATGCCCAGCACTCGGGTGCCAGTCCCTCAGTGTGACCCCGGCCCACTCCGGGCAATGTGCCCATGTCTGTTATTTGGTATGGAATAGCATTGCTTGGTCTTTTCACATGATCGTGGCATCCTGTGTTCATGCCGCTGTTGGGTCAGCTTACGGCAAGTGTGAAACTGACATGGCTGAACAAGCAATTGGCCAAATGCAGCCGTTGTTTGAACCGGTTTCAGTTCCCTCAAACAGTGCTAGAAGGGGGACTGCCAGACTGAACAGAGCTTTTTGTTTATAGCTACTGAGATAGAAAAAGGGACAGACGAGGGCTATAGAATTTGTTTTGTTAGTGTTTTGATGTGTGGTATCTCTGTAATATGGTGGCAACATTTTTGCTTCAAACCATTTGGCTGCCACAAGCCTTTTATAGTTTGGGTGATGCTTGACTAAATTAAACTACAATTTGCGAGTACAAAGCAACTACTTGACCATAAGCACATGACTGTGCCAGTGTTGGCAATTTGATCAAGTGTTTTAAATATGTATTTGTATGACAGATAATATTCTCGAATGCTGCCTTGGGTAACTGAGATTGAGAGTTTGTCTGTCCAACATAAAAAAAATTTTTAATCATTGGCTGTTGAAAATACTTGTCTTGGTGACATAATTTTCTAGCCAACACTCAATAAATGAATACAAATGTATTTAGAATGTTTTGCAATTTCTTCTTTTAAAGTAAAGATCCAAACTTCTGAAGATTTGTCATGCAGCGTTTCACACTTTGATTATAAGATACGTGGCAAAACAGCTCTAATTCTCCCTAGTCTAACCATGGCTGATTGGTGCTAGAATATGTGTTGTGACTTTATCAAAAGCCATATCAGTAATGTTGTGTCAGTATTAATCATCATCAGTATTGAGAAATGTAAGACGAAATGTGGAGTCAAATGTAAGAGGTTGACCTCTTAATCAGTAGATTACTGATTATATGTGTTATCTGGTCATAACTAAGAATACTGGCCTGCTGTGACATAACACAAAACTGTGAACCTGTTCCGGTCTACTTTCTCATTTATCTTTATTTTATTTGTCCCTCAGAACTGCATCGCCACTCATGAATGCAATGGTATCGACATCATCATCGCCCTCATCCTCAATGACATCAACCCCCTTGGCAAGAAGAGGATGGACCTGGTGCTGGAGCTCAAAGTGAGTGATCATTGGGTGGTTCAGTGGCTGTTTAGAGAGAGCACCACGTCAGAACCCTTATTGCATTACATAACCTATATATAAGCGTTTGTTTGAGAGTAGCTGTTCCAGTTACATCACTGAAAGTAGCTTTAATTTCCTAATGCAAAAGACAATCTGGAAACACTGTTGACTTAAATGAGGTGTGCGAAGATGTCATTCCCTCATTACAGGGAACAACAAACCCGATTCCGTCTGCACTATAATCTTTCCTCTTGTGTTTTTGTAGAATAATGCCTCCAAGCTTCTCCTTGCAATTATGGAGAGTCGCCACGACAGTGAGAACGCCGAGCGGATACTGTACAACATGAGGCCTAAAGAGCTGGTGCGTATAATGCTACATGATTCGCCAGAAGGTATTAAAGGTGGACTCGGAGAACACTTATTGTCCAAAACACTTTTGGTCAAAATCAGTGAATATCTCGTCACGATCTGCTACTGTGTGTGCGCTGAAAAAATTGCTGGTGTTAATACACAGCCTAGGCTCTATAAACTGGTATGTAAACAAAAGGGGCCCACCATAGATAGCAAAATGCCTGTTTACAGAGCCTAGGCTATGTATTAACACTGGATTATTTTTCATTGCACACACAGTACGCAGAGAAACAAATTGTGAGGAGATACTGTAATCACTGATATTGATAAAAATGGATTTTGACAACAAGAGTTCTCCAGAATTGCTCACTACACCTTTTAGTGGCTGTTATGTGACTGGCAATACTCTTGCAGGTGGAAGTGATCAAGAAGGCCTACATGCAGGGTGAGATAGAGGTAGAGGAGCCACAGGAGGGTGAGGATGGAGAGGAGGAGCACTCTGCCTCTCCACGCAATGTCGGCCACAACATCTACATCTTGGCCCATCAAGTAAGTTTCCAGCGTAACATTGACGTGACACTCTGTAACACCCCTGATCCAATGCTATGGGACATGTGGCGGCCAAATCATTTAATACACAACCTACGTTTTCAATGGACTTACTGTTACTCAATGCATGCTTGCATAATTTCCTGTGGCTGCTAAAGACATGTGATACCTGCCATTCTACACGCATCTCCTCTTTTTCAGCCCTCAGGCTGTGCGCCGCCCAATAGCTGCGTCTTTTCAAACTATGAATTAGGTTAACGACGACACTTATAGATGAACAACACCTACTGTCAAAACAATCAATGTACCCAGCTGTTAAATTCCAGAAGTGTTCACTCAGTTTTTCAACACATTCTTAACTAACAAATGTCTACGCCTAAGTCACACCTTTCTGATAACAATAGAAAACAGCCTTTGTAATCGATATCTGTCATTAAGTTGTTTATCGTTGATGTGATTGTGTTTTTTCTTTCATTTCAGTTAGCCCGTCACAACAAGGAACTGCAGGCTATGTTGAAGCCTGGGGGGACATATGGAGAGGGTGATGAGGCCCTGGAGTTCTATGCCAAACACACTGCTCAGATTGAGGTCAGTTGTAACTTCCATGTCTGAACTGGAATACACCATTTTGGATCTGCTACTGTAATTTTTTTGTTTTTTTAACTTAAGTTAGTACTGTGAAACGTTCCCACGATTTCACTATTGGACAGCTATTATTAAACATCTGTTAGCTGAAGATGATTGCGACATATTTTGGCATCACAATTGGCCTGAGGCATGTGTGGTGGTGTTTTTTCTGGCCTGCTTTTCAGTCTCATGCACCTCCACAGAACGGCAAGCTTGTCTGGCACGTTTGCATGTTTTCCTGTATGCACTCATCTTTTAGAAGAAGGAATGCTGATTGATGGCAGTGCCCTGGGCATACTTTGTTTACCAGCTGCTTTTGGACAGAAAACTACTCTTTTTATTTGTAATTGTAAAACACAGTTTGCGACAATAACCAGTCAGATCATATAAATGATTGATCTCCTAACACTTGGCTTTAAAGAACTGACTTGCCTGCAGTGACAGAGTGTGTGTTTGATTGCTGTGTATGTGCTTGTGTCCAGATTGTACGACTGGATCGCACCATGGAGCAGATAGTCTTCCCTGTGCCCAACATCTGCGAGTTCCTCACCTCAGAGTCCAAGCTGCGGGTCTACTACACCACAGAGCGGGATGAGCAAGGCAGCAAGATCAATGACTTCTTCCTGAGCTCCGAGGACCTCTTCAACGAGATGAACTGGCAGAAGAAGCTGCGAGGAACTCAAGAGGCGACCGGTGACCCAAACACAGTTCCCTGTACGTATTTTTCCTCAACTTAGTATTTTCTGGTTCCTGGTTTAAAAGCCGGTCTCTCTTGCATCCCTCCAGGCCCAAGAGCACCAACACACCATATTAAAATTTCATCATTTAGCAAGCTAAAATGACATCCTTCTTTTCTTCTTTGGTGTTCTTCTTAGTTTCCAAATAGCAACTGTTGGTAGCATTGCGAAAATCTTTTGCAGGTATAATCTACTACAAGTCTGATCCATCTGAAATAGTCATACATACAAACAAGTGCACATTCTTTTTATATGTATCAAAAAATAGAATTTGTTACCAAAGACCACAAACTCTCCCTCATAATTAAACCCAGCAATGGTGCAGATCTGAACATCGGAGGGATGGAAGTAAGCATAACATGTAAATCTTGATAAGGAACTTATTTAAAATGTAGTATAAGTTAATTAAAGCCTAAGATGGGATAACAAAATATGTGTTCAGCCAGGAGAGAGTGATGTCAACTTTGTGAGTCTGATGAAGTGGATGATAAACATGATAGTTGTGGTCAGTATACAAACCTATTCTGTTCGTTGGTATATTTTGGAAGGAGATAACCATGTTAGGTTCCTATATTTTGCCTGGAAACAGAAAACTGAGAGGCAATGGTAACAGTAAACAGAGACAGGAAATAAATTATTTTGACATGTAATAAAGATCCTGTGATTAAAAAAAAACGGATAAGATGGTACATGTTGCATTTTAGCCAACTGAGTTGGCAAAATGCTCCCAAGTCTGTCCAATTTTAATGGGATTAATGGGCTGACCTGCTTCATGTCACTGCCAGGGGTCATTCAGTCACACATTCCTTACCTCTGACATGGCACAACCCTATTGAGAAAAATCAAGGCAGGGTAATGGACGGGGCAGCTCTAAAAGCAGCATGAGGGAAATCATAAACAGCATGCCAGGACAGGAGGAGCTGTTCACAGGCCATCCAGAAAAAAATTGTAAATTTTTCAAAAATAATCTCATAAATCCTCAAACTTTGAAACTTTTTTTTAATATAGTCGTTCAGACCAATGAAGTGACCGCGTTTGGAGCATGGGCTCATGTCCCACGATGGTTTATTTATAATGTGATAACACTTGATGACAACCACCCTCTCCTCTAACTGAATGAATCAGCACAGCTGGAGACCATATTGTTCCGCTGGTGCGCTCGTCATGAATGTAGCCATTTCTGTTGGCAAAAGTCCCCCACCCGCAGTTCTACTTTTCATATGAACAGCAGATCTCAAAATAGCACTGGCCAAGATACTGATCTCCTGACCAAAGTGTGTGTGTGTGTGTGTGTGTTTCCAAGTTCATGTGTTTTCACTCTCCTTAATAGTAGAACATTGTTTAGAGTATGGGAAATGAGCATGAGAATTGTGTGCAGTTTTTACACTTCAAAGTAAATCCTTTGTTTACTGTTTGAGAGTTTATAATGGCACTTAACCCTAAACCAAACAGAATCCTTCTGAATCAGTTTGATCAATGTGTTCCAACCTATTGTACATTGCTTGGAACATTTCTTAAATCACTCAATCGACTCTCGACTCATTAGAGTCAAATTGTTGAAACGTGGCAAACAATCTTTGTTTTAACTTATTGTACATTTTATTGGAAATCACAATTTCTATGGATTTTTTTACTCTCCCTTGGTGTGAGCAGTCACTGTGTGTATTACTTTCACTGGTAGTGTTATGTGTAATTATTTGATAACGTGCACAAGGTTTGGATGGTACAGAGCTTGACCTGTTTACATTTGTTTCAATATCCTTTTCTCTAGCTCAGCCCATTCTATATTGGTGCTCCAGGAACATGTCATTCTGGAGCAGCATCTCCTTCAACCTGGCTGTGCTCATGAACCTGCTTGTGGCCTTCTTCTACCCTCTGGAGAGCGTCCATGGAGGTCAGTCTGAAAAAGCGTTCACCTTTTCGAAGCCTTCTCTTTCCTTTGGCCCATTTAAAGGTGGAGTCAGCGATTTTAGAGAAAGCTTGTTGTCAAAATCACTTTTAGTCAAAATCTGTGAATATCTCCTCACAATCACGCTATCTGTCTATACTGTGTGTGAGTGCCCGAAAAAATCTAGAGTTAATTCACAGTCTAGGCTCTGTAAATTGGCATGTTGCAAGCTACGGTGGGCCTTCTTTTTTTACATACCCTTTCAGGGCTGTACGCTTATTTTTTTAGGTGGTAGCACTGGTGCTAGCAAGCAAAAACATTCAGTAGCACAAAAATTTATTTGGTAGCACACAAAGTATGATCAAAAATTTGCATAATCTTAACCCTTGCATTTCACTGTAATTACCTTTGAGCCTGTCATCTTCCTTTGAGATTTTCAATTAATATTATATCCTAGTGTGTGCAGTAATAATTGTAGAAGAATGAATAGGGGTGCACTGATTGCAATTTAGACAAAAGAATCTAACCTGCCAATTGCAATTTTTTGCTGATTCAGAATTATTTTTCCCCATAAAAATATAAAAATAATATCTATATCTATATATGTTTTGTATATACATATAATTATTATATTAATAATAATATTTTTTTTTAGAAAATGTCCTTCTGTTAATTAAAACCAAACTTTAAAACATTAAACATAGCCTATTAAATAAATAAGTATACATATTGGTACAATTTAGGATAAATTAAATAGGTTGTTGTGAATGTGTTGGAAGTTGTTCTTCAGTGGCTTATTTCAAACTTTGTTTTTAGACTACTGTTGACTTTTCTCTGCAGCTGAATGAGTTGCCTTTCTAGCTAGAGCACTGCAGGGCTGTGAAGCGCTAACTTCCTGTTCTTACCGGCTTCAAAATAAAAGTCAACTCACGTTTGGCTAGTAACAGGCTTTTAACGTGAAGGTGCACAGGAAATGTTCTGTTTGCACACGCGCTAACTTAACTGCGGCAATCTCCTTCCGGTTATTACCGTTGGTGAAGCTTTACGGTAGAATCGCTGCACGAGCACAGATCCCGAGGACACATATCTTTCACCAGCCAAAGTGAAGGGTGGACTCAATAACTTACTTGCCTAAGACCACATTTACCCCCATTTGGAGTGTTAATGTAGAGCCCTCTAAGCAGTGTTGTGCATCTCTCCTCTGTGTTTCAAAGACAGCCTCTCCTCATTATCAACTAGCACTAGTGCGAATGGACTTGTATTCATCATCGCACGTGATCAATTTCAGTAGCAAATGCGATCAAAACTGTCGCACTGTACAGCCCTGCCTTTGTTTACATACCAATTTACATAGCCTTGGCAGTGTATTAACATCAGATTTTTTATCATTGTGGTTAACACAATGAGTGTGACTATCACAACACAGGAAATGGGAGTGATTGGCACAAACATTCACTGTTCGGGGAAGGCAAAAGGGTGGGGCAGCAGGAGGCTGATAGAACATCTTGTGCTTGGATTATAAACCTGTATAACAAAGATGAACATGAAAAGAATTTGGCTTGTAAAGCTTTTTAATTTGGGTCTGGAAGGATAGTGTATCACCCATACACGTTACACCCTCCAGGTGCAGCCCTGTGCTGCCATGTAAAACTAAACATCAGGTGGCTCAGTCTGACACTGGAGGTTGTCCTCACCTGACGCAGGTTAACAGTTGAATTGAGGCCAACGGGAGTTCCTTCAAAGGTTCTTTTCAGCTCCATCGGAAAGCGTTCAAGTGCTTCTTTCTGCTATTTGAAGAGGAAGGGGCATTGTGTTTGCTATTTCTCTTACGTTTCCAAAACCAATTAAATGACACACACACACACACCAAAGGAATGTTCCTGTTGTGACAATCAGTTTTATAACAGTAGGCACAAGGTTTTGACAAGTAAGACTTTGTAAAAAAGAGAAGAAGGTATCTCTGCTTCTGCTGCAATACTATTCATACTTAATTTTTTAAATGGTCTGCCTTTTGTCCAACTTATCAAGGGAGTGAAATGCTAAATAGGTGGAGGACTCACGTGTAGACTCTTTTCTCTGACAAAAACTTCAGATCTGCTTTAAACTGGCTTGTAAAAAAAAAATCCAAAGTAATCATGAATAATACAAGTGTTTTCAATGTCACAACAGACTTACAACATCAGTCAGGAGTACATTCTGATGAGGGCTTGAGCAACCATTCCTTTGCGTATTCAAAACAGTTGTCATGTGTTGAGGTCACATTCGGTTAATGCATTATTAGTGTTTAATGTGCACAGGATTCCACGGAACACCTATGCTCTCGTGCCTGTGGTTTGGGTGTAGCCTCACACCTCCCTTACCAAAGTAAGTTTCACCACAAGTGGAGGTGTGTGAGAATGTAATCCTAGCTCAAGATTTGGATCGTAAACTGTGTATACAACACAAAAGACCTGAATTAGGTCCTGATCTGTTTATCGATATGGTGCCCTTTCCTGACCTTGAGACTGTCTTAACATAATATCAGATTGCCCGTGTCATTCTCTCACACAGTCTTGGAAGGAACATGTTTGGTACCGTAATTTTCGGACTATAAGCCGCGACTTTTTCTCCATTTTTTGACCCTGTTATTACACAGCACAGTATATGTTCTGTAGCTACTATGGATGGCCGTTAGTAATCGAGTACTGGAGTACTCCTCGTTTCGAATGAACTCGATTGGTGGATTAAAATGTTATATACGTGTACAAAACGGCACAAAACAAATAAAATAAAGTTTAACAAAATTAAATATTTTGATGCAAGTGCAATAAACTGAGCGTTGTGTCAAACAGCAACTGTAAATAACTGCCACCTCCGTGCCACCACAGCACAGCCTGTGTTCTCCACAGCACCGCGGAGCTGAACACGGTCTCTCCTTTCTCCAGAACATTTTCAGGAATATAACTGTCCAATTATTTCAAAGCAAATGATAAAGTTACGTTTATAAAAAGGAGAGATGACACCTGTTACTCTCAGTTAGTAATGAGCATACTCCAGGACAGGTGAGCATGCAAGGTGCTCTCCGCTTGGAAAGAAAAGTAAAGAAGAAGCAAGGCTTACTTTAGGCACATTCGCTCCGAGCCAACAACAGTTAAGAAGCCTTAACTATGGAATATGGGGATGAGATTCAAAAACCAACCGGTGTAACGTTCCGTTAAAGAGGAATTAGTCGTGGTAATTATTCACGGACACGGAGTGAGCATTACGCGGTTGGATATAGGCTACTAAGTCTACTGCTTTGGTGAGTTATTTATATGTATTTAAATTGTAGGACAATCATTTTATACTATTTGCTGCCCTTCTTATTTTAAAGGGTGACTTAGCTATTTTTTTTTGTTACAACTACAGCCCATGCTTTTTTTCTCCCCACCGCATAGCCTACTCGATCGGTTTAAATTGTGGCTTGTCTATTTAATTACTTTCAGTGAGGAAAAGGTGTTTTATACTTGTGGAAAAAAATCCTCAATATCATATGGCAACTGTGACTGTTTGACAATAAGCATTGAGCGCTTTATTGCGGTGAACCTTTATTCTGCAGACAGATGCGTTGCGTTCTAAAAATAGAAAAAAGTTTAAGGAGGAATCTATTGATCCTCGAGGAATGCAAGCGATCACACGAGTAGCGAAAACACTCGTGTCCATCCCTAGTAGCTACTGTTGCTCTAAATTGTAACACTTGAATACGTTATGCAAATATGCAACTTGTTTGTTGAAATTTTTATAAATGGGAGCTTCCTCAAGCAGCCATCTCTTTCCCGACAATCCCCTCTGTGCACAAACTCTTACATATGGTAATTAAACATTATAACACCTGCGGCTTATAGTCCAGTGCGGTTTATAGTGCGGAAAATACGGTAATTAGGTTTGAGTCCGTGCATGATTGTGAGTGCACATACTGTTCTTACTTAAAGACGGCTCTCCCCATAAGGCTAGATTCTCTAGCAGGTAACACAATATTATGCTACCGACTGCGGAGCTTGAGACGCCATTGAAAGTCACACCTTGTTGATAAGAGGCCGATACAGCAAAAAGTCAGATGTCAGACGCCTACTTTACTTTCATCTAGTTCGTGACATTGCATTTATGTGTCACATCAGGTCACATATTCAAACTTTGAAAACAAAAATGAAGTTGCTTTGCATGTTTGATTTCTGCACAAAGTAGAGTAGTTAGGTGTCATGATGCAGGCATTTACCGTAAAAGGAATTTTAAAAATAGTGCTTTGGGTCTTGTAAATGTCATCAGCAAACAAATCGTAATTTTGACTTGGAAAGTCCAATATATTCAACTTTGCTCGATAATAAGAAGGTAGATAAAAACCATATCAGCCGTAGTCAAGGTAATATATATCAAATAAATGGATTTAGCATTACATTTTCAATACACACAATTTTCACAAGACTGACTCTGCGTACAACCATGTCAGATAATGTGAACTAACTGCATTGACATTAAAATCTTCCACCCGCCATCCCATAAGTCAGCAGCATCAGACTACATAATTGAGAAAATAAGTCTATACTAATTTAATTGGTTGAACTATTATCTATTTATTATCTATGTAAACTATTTTGATTTTGTCATGCATCATCAACAAAGAAACAGTTTAAATAATTTTCCAACCCTGAGGCATAATAGATATCAGTGTTATCTCAAATTAACTTTTTATTAACAATAACAGGTATGAATTATTATTTATATTTTTCTTCGGGTATGCAAAATTTGTTTTTAATGCTTTTCCAGAGAATTACAAAGACAGAAGAAAAGGTAATTGAGTTCCTTTTGTGAGTCTACATTTTTGACCTTCTTAACCCCACACCATATTAATCCGCAGGTCAGTCTGGACCCGTCATGGGGCCTACATATAAAGATTTAAGGTTGGGAAAGTCTGGTCTGGTGATAGGTCACAAGGTGTGAAAGATTACTCAGGAGATAAAGAATTCATTCAAAGGGGACATCTCTGATTAACACTAACTCCTGCATGACAGACCTGAGCATGGTTTTAAGTGGTTTTCTGTTTGTTTTGAGTCTCTCACTTTTCCTTTTTTTCTCTCTCTGTTCTTCTTGAGGGCAGTATTTGTGGGGAAGTGAGAAGCCGCAGCCGTTAAGGCATTCATTGTTCCAGTGCAGAGTAGCGGAGAGAAGACGCACATTGTGATCCGCATAAACTTTCAATTGTTCTTCTCCGGGGTCAAACGGCGAGGTCCCTTTTGTTTGAACTCCCGCGCAGCAGTATAGAGGAGAGAAAAAAAGAGGTTGTTAGCTTAGCTCTAGAAACTCCATGTGGTTTTCAGTGTCAAAGGTCTTCTGAGAGATTAGCAGTTCATTCCAGGACACATCACCGCCGGCTTCAAACTGAAACCGTGCAGAAATCAAGTGAAAAGGCAGAAAATCTCAGCTACTTGTTGAGTTGCTCAATGGGGAATATTTAATATCTACACAGACACATGCACACTGTGTTGTGGATGCATGTGTTAATATTGAAGCCAACTGCTTGTAAACCTGAATAAACAAAACTATTCCAGTGAACTTACTATGATCATGACAAGAATTTACTGCTGAATTTAAGTCTGACATTGCGATCATTGCGGTCTCTTTAGCTTTAAAGGCATGCTTGATTTTTGATGATTGAATAGGTAACTTAAACAATAAAGAAAATCCCCCTCAACGGTGTATCAGCCGCTCACCTCACTCACATGTCTGTCAATGGGTGTTTCCTCTACGTGGTTTGTTTGAAGAGAAACTGTGGTTGGGAACTTTTCCCAGTGGTGGCCACATGTACGCAAGTCCCAGAAAAAAAAGAACCTTGAATGACTGTATACTGTAAACCTTCTGTTTGTCGATGCAGTGGTTGGAGTCAGATGGGGTTTTGAATGGGGTCAGGTAAGGCAAGGCAAGTTGATTTATGTAGCACAATTCAGACACATGGTCATTTAAAAGGGTAGGTAAGCCTTGAGCAGGAGTGGGCAAAGTGCCAGAGCCTCCACCCGTTCACAGGTGCTGTTCCAATGCCACTGTGCATGCAGAATCAACAAGAAAAGAAGCGTGGGTATGCAAGTTAAACATAGAAATCGTAATCATGTTGCAAACACAGGGCTGCATTGTAGCAGCCAGTAATGTAATAATAACGGCCAATTGCGTACTACTTGTTACATTTTGTAGTAACTTGCCAATAACGTTGTAAAACCTCTGAACCAATAACATTATAGCTTTTTGCCCATAATGTATTAAGTTATTAATCTACATTATTGGATGGTTGTTAGATTATTGGCCGGGTTTTACATAAAATCCTTCAAAAATGTAATAACTAGAGCCAATAATGTAATAATATACTTGTATCACTTTGTTTGATTTAATGGCATTATCTATAAAGTATTACATTTCCTTACTATTGCCTAATTTAAATACCTGCTTTAAAACCTGTTCAGAATAAAGTGAATATTGATTTTGTTGTTAGCAGTTATCACGTTATCATACTTCATTACAATATTGGCTGTGCTAGTGGTTTAGTATAAAGGTCAGTCTCTCTATCTCCTTATAGCTGCAGAGTAAGACAGTTCAGGTCTGAGGCTTAAGGTGTGTGACGCACACAAGCTTCTGTGTCTGGGTTGGCTGCCAAGTCCCAATGCCCAGGCGGCCTGCAGTACCCAGGACCATCCCCGGTAAATATAGCTGAGGTGTATTTTTAGCCAAGCGCGACTTATGTAACGTGTACCCGTCATGTGATCTGGGCACAGAGTGATGAGAAGAGGGAGGCCTCAGAAGGGAGGGAGATGTTCAGAGTGGTGTTTCTGGTTCCTCTGTGGAAAGAAAACCTGACTGAGCCTCTTTTGTGTGTGTGTGTGTGTGTGTGTGTGTGTGTGTGTGTGTGTGTGTGTGTGTGTGTGTGTGTGTGTGTGTGTGTGTGTGTGTGTGTGTGTGTGTGTGTGTGTTAACACAAATAAATCAGATTGACTTTTGCAATGTGATGCAGCCTTTCTGCTACATGCAGGTCTTGACTTGGCACTGAGCCAATATCTGGTGAACTCATAATAATACTTTGCAGATCTACAATGATTGATGAAAAATACATCGCTGTAAAAAATCATCACAGCCACACACAGGCAAAGAGCTCTGCTTATTGTTTACATTCTTGAACTACTGGGTTGATAAATGAAACCACTGGGATGTCTTTGTCCATCAATAAGACATTACAGAAAGTGTTGATGCATAGAGTCTGTATGCTCAGCATACAATAATGCAACTATCTTTGATTTTTAAGTGACTTTTTTCACATTTTAAAACTTTTTAGTATGATTTCTTATCTCAAATGCTATAATCCATGTTTAAGTGTGTTGTACACTTGCAGAGGAGTAGCGTGTTTTTGACATTGTCGGAAGAGAACAATAGCCTCATTCTTAAAGGTCACCTATTATGCAAAATGCACTTTTGTATGGTTTTTCAACATTAAGATGGGTCCTTGATTAAGTCAGAGGATTAAAAGAGGAGAATAGGCAATGCACTGTCATAAATATAAAGGGTTTTTGGAAACGCCATGAAAACGGTTTCTAGTAGAAAAAAAACTAATTGCCATTTTCAACCTGAAAATGAGAATAATTTGTGACCTGTAAAATAGTCCAATAATCTACACAGTGATACAAGTCCCATCTCTCCTTCCTCAGGTCCCTTGGAGCCCCACCTGTCTGCCATGCTGTGGATGGCCATGCTGGTCTCTCTGGCTATAGTCATCGTCTTGCCTCAGCCTCACGGCATCCGGGTGCTCATCGCTTCCACCATCCTGCGCTTGATTTTTTCTGTAGGCCTAGAGCCCACGTTGCTCATGCTGGGCTGTTTCAATGTAAGTGTTCAAGGCTTTGAGCATTATGCAACAGAACTTATGGGCCGTGCCACATTTAGATACATTGTTTTTATTGCCCCATAGATGGTTGACTGGAATTTGCCTTGGCCCAATGCGCAGTCACATGCCAGTCACTAATGGCGCTTTTCCACCGCACATGTAGCTCGACTCGACTCAACTCGACTCGACTCAACTTGGTTTGGTAGCAGCACGGGTCGTTTTCCACCGCAAATAGTACCTGCTGAAAGTGGGCGGGGTCGTCGTAAGGGGCTGAAAGCCTACTCCGGAGCAAAGTAGCAAAGCAGAAATTACGAGCAGTTGTTGCACTATTAACTGAACCAACCGCCAAAACACGGATGAAAAATGTTTAAGAAATACCCCCCTTGTATCTGTTTGCTAAAAGAAGTAGAAGAATATTGCTACGGGCCATTAAAAGGGATGGTTGTTGTCCCGATGTGTGACTCTGCCACACAGTCAGCTGTAGGGATGCGTCACGTACATCCCTATGCACGTAAACACGGGCATGATAAAGTTGACTGTTTAGTGCTTGTTTCAGGATACGTGTTTTCAAATGCAAGCCGTGTCTCAGCCTGAATATTTTATTGAGGTAATCAGTTCAGTCCGAGGCTTGTAATGTAATCGCTCGCTATCATGTCTGTCCCAGCTGGCTACTATTTAGCCTAGCTGCTAGCTGCCCTACATGTCTCCTCTCGTATGTAAGTAACTTCCCCAACAACCAACACTGGGTGAGCTTAGCGAATATATGGAAAATAAATTCGGATCTGTGATGCAAATCAAATGAAAGAGAGCCAGAGAAGGCTGCACGCGGCGTAAAAACACTCAAAAGTCCCGGAGAGTTGGGGAGAATAAACAACAGAATGAAGCCGGTAGTCTCTGGCCACTGATTGGCCAGACAATAGTCTCTGGCCAATCAGTGGCCGGCCGTCTGCCGACGTCACCTTTTAGCATCGGCTCAGCTCGCTTGGACCCTAGAGCGAGGCGATACCAAAAAAGCAGCCGCTACGTGGTACCAGGTACCATGAAATTGCGGTGGAAAAGCCAAAAATGCGAGTCGAGTCGAGTCGAGTCGAGCTGATACCATGCGGTGGAAAAGCGCCATAAGTCAACATTGACCTCGTTGACACAGAACGTGTGTGTTACACAGTGCAGGAACATAGCCATTCTCTTGTACAGTAGACACTCTGGTTTAAAAACAGTTGGGCTAGCAGAACAGCTGCTGCTAATAAATGTCACTCGTAGCTGTTAGGCGTTGATGTACAAGCCAGGGGGATTCCACACTTAGCTGGCATCAGTCAACCATCCTCTTTTATTACAGTGGTCTGATCAAAAAGTATTTGAATTCCTGCACAGAGATCCTGCTGTGTAAGTTCTCAGTTTGATATCTTGTGTGTGTGTGTGTGTGTGTGTGTGTGTGTGTGTGTGTGTGTGTGTGTGTGTGTGTGTGTGTGTGTGTGTGTCCATTGTTCTTCAGTTACTAAATAAAATCATCTTCCTGACGAGCTTTGTTGGGAACCGTGGCACCTTCACACGCGGCTACATAGCCATGATCATGGATGTGGAGTTCCTGTACCACCTGCTCTACCTGATCATCTGCAGCCTGGGGGTCTTCGTCCATGTCTTCTTCTACAGCCTGCTAGTATGTGAGCGCACATCAAACACATCATCTTAACCATAGACACACATTAACACAGGGACACATACACTGTAGGTAGTGGTATACTTATAAAAATGTGTTGATAAGGAGCTTAGTGAACAATTTTTTTCATTTCTCATTTGCATGATATATAATTAGGATCTCCATTTGATAAGTCACAAAAGTGCACTTTTCTTTGCCATCATCTTATGGTTAGTTGATAATGATATGGAGTTTTAAATAAAGGCTGGAATCCAAACTATGACTGTATCCTTTGTCCACTGTATCTTTTTATTATCCCACATGTTCACATTTCACACCCTCGGTTCTCTTGTCTTCGTCTTGCAGTTTTTCCACACACATTCTGTTCACACATCTCTCAATCCCTGTTCTTTTGCAGCTCTTTGACCTGGTCTACAGAGAAGAGACCTTGCTCAACGTAATAAAGAGTGTGACCCGCAATGGCCGCTCCATTCTTCTGACAGCCGTGCTGGCTCTTATCCTCGTCTACCTCTTCTCCATTGTTGGCTATATCTTCTTCAAAGATGATTTCATTTTGGCCGTCGACAGGATACCCAACAAAACACTAGGTACTTTCAAACTCAGATTTCTTCTCACTCCCTTACATGGACACATTTAAATAACTCGCCCTCTCTGACCCAGACAGTCAAGAGACTGAAACATGGGAGTTTTTTCTGCAGCAGAAACAGACACTCTGGATGTCTGTGAAAATACATGTACGGTAGTCGAAGAGAAGCTGAGTCATACATAAAAAATATGTCTGGTTAAATGTACATGCATTTACTTGTGACAACACTTTTGGCTTTTGACTTTCTGCATCACCAACAAACCTGTGCTTATAAAACGTGTACAAATTATAATTACAGATCAATATATATTTGATATATATATTGATTTGCTAATTCAAAATGTCTTGGTTTGCCCATTGAACAGAGCATGGAGCCAGCATGGTGGGAGAGTTCTTCTCTGGTGGAGTGTGTCAGAAAGAAAATGGGGAGAACTGTTCAAGGGAGGCTGTGGCGGATGGTAGGTCAACAAAAGCGAAAGGTGACTTGTGACTGTGTGACCTGCGGTTGGGGTCGGATGATAGGGTCAAAGAGTTGTTTTTATGTTTTAATTCCCATGTTTGTGCATGCATGCCTCTCAAGAGATTCCCAAGTGAAATTGATATCTCGATTCTCTCATACAATTCTTGTTTTTCAACAAAAACATGCACTCACACTAAGACATCCTGAAAACATAAAATGTAAAGTAACAGCTTTAGAATACATAATATAAATCAATAAAATCTAGCACCCAGTCCGTTTGGAAAACCAACCGCTGTATTCAAAGCTTATTGGTTAAAAACACAAGTCTACAGTATCAACATTTTGGGGCTTCAAGGAGGAACACTGACAAGGTACAACATCTATTGAGTCGTTTGCGTGATGATCCATTAATAGCTTGTTTCGTTTTAAATTGCGTAGCTAATTGTCATTTATATAGCAGAGGTAATTGTTCGCAGGCAAAGAAGTGAACATTCAGTGTTACTTTAATGCATAGGGGGATATGAGTGAGAGAAACAAAATGAGATTGCATGGATCAAGATCATGACTTTTTACGATCATTTGTGCAGACCTAATGCAGAGGTCTTTATAATCTGGCAGACATCTGACTCAGCCAGAGCAGATTCATCCCACTGAGCTCTAAATCGGGCGGCCGGCTGGTCATGGGATTAAACCCTAGCCAGGCCAACTGGGTTCTTTCAGGGAGCTGGGGGTTTAGACCTTTGTGCGACTCAGGGGACAGAGGCCTAACAACCGGTGTAGGGGCCCCAGATTTGAAAAGGTCACGGATTAGGTACCATTAAGTAAAAGCAGTTTGATGGGTCCACTCAGTTATGGCGCAGAGAGCCTCTCTCGCAGTAAACAACAACTTCTTGCAAACCTACTGAACTTGATGGGATAGGCTTCCAATCAAAGATGAACACATGCGCCGCCACCTTAAAATTGATCATCCAACTGTGTCGATTGCTCCAAATGCCTGGAGCCTGACCAAGTACAGGCTTCCCTATCCATCACCACCAGGCTGGCTAATGTTGTTAGTCTGGGAACTTTTTCAACAAACTCACACAAAAAACAAGTCACTGGTGTTGTAATGACCTCACAGACCCCGGAGCGGGCTGACTGAATTAACCGATCATGGAATGAGCGTTCATGCATTCAATGCATACATATTGTCGGTTGTTTGTTGGATCGAAAGTGTTATATTTTTTATGACTATTTTATTTTGTAATATTCAAATCAGTCATACAACATACCATATATAATGCAGTCTTTTACAACAAACTTCAAAGTGTACTCTGGCTTGAATAGGGGCTGCAGACAGTTTGTCAGATGACCCCCAAACACTGAATTCAAGCCACGGTACACTTTGAAGACAGTGAAGCATGGTGGCACAGACATCATGTTATGGGGATGTTTCTCATACTATGGTGTCGGGTCTATTTATCGCATACCATGGATCACAGTTTGGTTACATTTAAATACTTGAAGAGGTCATGTTGCCTTATGCTGAAGAGGAAATGCCCTTAAAATGGGTGTTCCAAGATAACAAGATAAACGTTATGGAGTGGCCAGCCCAATCCCTGGACCTTAATCCAATAGAAAACCTGTGGTGACATCAAAAATGCTGTTTTTGAGGCAAAACCAAGAAATGCAGAGGAATTGTGGAATGTTGTCCAATCGTCCTGGGCTGAAACACCTATTCACAGGTGCATTAAATTGGTCGGCTCCCTGCAACACAGATGCTCAGAAGCAGAGGTTATACAAGTAAATATTAGTTCAGTGATTCATAGGAAAGCTAAATCTTCATGCATTTATCAGTTGATACAGTAAATGTTTGAGTTGTAAAGAAAAATGCAGACACTGCTATTTAACAGTATAATATTCCTTTTTCTTCACTTTCTGTAAAGATGAAGAAACATTTGACAAAAGTTTCTTCATATTTGGATTTGGAATAGAATGTGCAATGTCCCCAATGCATTTGCGTGTTTGGAAATAAAAGCTATGATAAGGATTTTGATCTTGCCTCACTTTTTTAAACACACTGCTATTATTTTGAACACAACTGTACAGTATAACATCCTTTCGTATGCAGCTACTTTCCCTAATTCAGTCACCCAGTTCTAAACACTTGGTTCTCCAGGTTTATAAGTGTTCTCCAGATGTATAGGTAGGGGAGAACGGGGTAAATTGTCACACGGGTTGGTTGTCACAATCGTTATACAGTATGTCGGAACCAGAAGGCGCTGTCTGTGAAATTTTGGTATGTAAAGATCCACAATTGGGGTCAGAGGTCACCTACATAGTCTTCCTTGGAGTTAGACTGCTGAATTTGAGGTGAGAGGACTGTTTGTGTTTTTCATGTCAAATTTAAAATATTTAGCTCCTCAGTATTTTTCTTCTAGGCTTTTACACAATGGGTTTATAACAAAACACTTGTTACCCATAAAAAGTGTGAAGGGTAAACTATAGTTTAGATTGTGGTTAGCAAGCTAATTAGTTGTCAGATGGTTGTTGGCCTTGATGCTAGCAAGAAATTCAAGTTGGGGTTGGTCGTCACATTTTTTGGGGGGTTGGTTGTCACATGTTATCCAAAGGCTGCAGCCAGAAAAGGAACACAATAACGAAAGAAATTGTCAAGCTGTGTCCTCACTGACACCCCATAGAAGGAGAGAATAGAGCAGGAAAAGGCAGCTAGCATGCAAAAGAAAAAAGGGCAACACAATCAAAACAACCCAGTGCATCCCAAACTGGACCAGCTGCCAAGGCTACAGTAAGTTATGTAGGCCTATTTGTCAACTTGACAATGCAATTACACGTTCAAATTTTGTTCTGCTTTCTCGTCTTCTTTTTAAGAATATTCCCATTAAGATAACATTGTGACAAACAACCCCATAGTGTGTGACAACCGACCCCTTGATGGGGTTGGTTGTCACAATGTGTAAGGGTGTCTTTGACGATTA
Source organism: Hyperoplus immaculatus (assembly GCA_949357725.1). NCBI lineage: Eukaryota > Metazoa > Chordata > Actinopteri > Uranoscopiformes > Ammodytidae > Hyperoplus > Hyperoplus immaculatus. Next base: position 15,051,332 of record OX442350.1, on the reverse strand, counting down.
ATTTCTTCTTTATTACAATAAGATAGAAAAAGTGAGGGGTACACATTTCAAGCCAACACCTTAAGCTTCAATTTAATGTAGGAATGACTATTGAAAGATGTTTAGGTGATGAGCAATTCTCACTAGAGTAAAAAGTGTGCCTACTTACCCCGTTCTCCCCTATTCTTTGTGTAGCTGTTATTTTTGTTGGGTCTGTCCTTTTTATGGACTTATCATTAGCCTCTACAAGAATTGACGGTCTTAATGTTTCTCTATAGCGTCCATTGCTGCGCAGCCTTCAGCGATGGTGATTGAGGACAAGGAGCGAGTGTGTGACTCCCTGATCATGTGCATTGTGACGGTATTGAGCCACGGCCTCAGGAGTGGAGGAGGTGTTGGAGACGTCCTGCGAAAGCCATCCAAAGAGGTACAAAGCAACAACAAGGAAGAGGTCACAAATAAGTCAAAATTAGATTAACAATTTAAAAAAACAGTATAATTTTGTTTCCAAAATGACACAGTTTTTTTGACCCTTTGGGCCTTCAAACTGTGGGCCTCAAACTATTGGGTTATAGAAAACTTGGACTTCGTACCACCTGGACAACAAATTGTAATACACATCCAACAGTCTTGCAACACATAACACACACAAAGATTATATTACGTACAATTAAATTAGAGTGGATGAAATAAAAACTGCTATGACATCTGAAGAGGGTATTCCTGTTGTGAATTCATGATTTATCTTAACTTCAAAAACCGCATTACATGTTTGACCTGATGTCTATTTCCAAAAATAATTCCAAAAGGACAGGGTGGCTTGTAAGAAGTGCAGAGAAGTCAACAGCTTTTCTAAAGAGACCCCCCTGTGAGAGAAAGATATGATCCGCTGCTGGGTGAAAGCGGTTGCAAAGAGGAATTTCATAACCGTGAAGAAAAAGCATTAATAGTACTTATCCAGGATAAAGAGTAGCTTGTACATTATCGTGTGTGTTCGATCTGCAGCTCGGCCCATATGTACTTATATAAACATCAGTCAACGCTCATCGGAATAATCTGTACTGTTTTAAATTGTATCAGGTTTTGTTCGACACACATGCATGGCTTATGAACAACTACATAGCGCTCTGTCTGTAAAGAGGGCACTGCCACTGACTCCAATGTGGTATCCCATTGGCGGTAGGGAAATTGGATCTTAATGAGAGTCCACATTTACCCATTTAATAGTCCACATTTACATAAACATAGTTTTTTGACCCCCTCTAGGTCTAAATACAACTTGACATCCAATACATTTTAGCAGTTAAAGAAGACATCTCTCAGCACTGATGTCAGATTTAGAATAGATTCTGTTCTGTTTTTAAACTTACTAAGTGGATCAGTGTCCCCAGCTCATGTTGCTTGTTTTTACAAGTTTTCTCCTGTTTGCCTTCAACAGGAGCCCCTCTTCGCAGCCAGGGTGATCTACGACCTACTCTTCTTCTTCATGGTCATTATTATTGTCCTCAACCTCATCTTTGGTGTCATCATCGATACATTTGCTGACCTGAGGAGTGAGAAGCAGAAAAAAGAGGAAATCCTAAAGACTACTTGTTTTATTTGCGGTGAGGAAATAAATTCAAAATGCATTTTCAATGTTGTTCGGTATGATACTGTTGCAAACAATGCAACAAAAAAAGTTGAAAACATGTCTTTGTTCGCCATTAAACCGCTGTCTTGGTCGCACACTTTTCGAAACCTTTTTTAAAGCCGTTTCGCTTACTCAGCAGTCAGTAAAAGACAATCAATGTGTTTCGTCAACATGACTCATGACCTTTAACACATCTTTTCCTCTCTTTTTCCGATCATCGCTTCATAGTAGTCACACACACTCCCTCTTAGAAATTGAACAAGGCAGAAAAGTCTTGCTGTTCCATTCGATTTGAAAGCTACAATCGACACTTGTCACACTGCTGTATAGCAATAGTTGTGCAGTACAAATCGGCAGGTGTGAAGATGCAGAAGTTTTGCAGATGACGATATCCAGAGAAATCAAACTAGTGGTCTGCTCTTAGCCTGCTCTTGTATGAGCGTGCGACTGCTGTGTTGCAGCTTTGCATCAGGGCTCTGTGCTATAATGGGGGCTGCTTTTCTTGGTAGTGTAAACAACCATACGCCTCCTCTTCCCAGAATGAATGGTTAGTCATGGCAGGTACTGCTGTGGAGGAGGAGTGTGTCTTCCTGTTGCCATATGGGTCTTGACCATGTTAGACTGTACACTCACTCACACACACTGGCCTCTTCCATCACTGAACACTAACTTCTTGGCATTACGCCAAAACAACCATTGGTCAGTCTTGGGTTAAGTGTTGGGCAACACCATTAAGGATAATTCCTCTGTTGCAGTGTTATAATGTATATGGATTTAAGGGATTTGGTCTGACAAACAATGCGAGAAAATGTTTTAGTAGATCTCAGCTCTAACGTTTTATCGGCCCAATCCCTTGTGACCCCATTTCCTCTTGTTTTCTCTTTTCAGTCATCCTCTTTCAGTCACAAGAGTGATTACGTCATGTTGCCACAAAGTGTTATTCTTAACTCTGCCAAAAAAATTAGAGAACTGTGTTTATTCTGTGTGTGTTGTGTGTGTGTGTGTGTGTGTGTGTGTGTGTGTGTGTGTGTGTGTGTGTGTGTGTGTGTGTGTGCGCGTGTGCATGCTTGCCTCTGTTTTTATGGGTGTGTCCTTCCATTTTTAGGTTTGGAGAGAGACAAGTTTGACAATAAGACAGTGACTTTTGAGGAGCACATCAAAGTTGAGCACAACATGTGGCACTACTTGTTCTTCATCGTCCTGGTGAAGGTGAAGGATTCCACAGAGTACACTGGCCCCGAGAGCTATGTGGCTGAAATGATCAGGGTAAGGATGTTGTCATGCACATGCATTTTGCTTATTAACTCTTAACATTCAGGTCTACGCTTAAGGGCTTTTAAAGGGAAAACAAAAGAAAGGAGGGGCTTGTTAGGAATAAATAATACATACTTAGTCAAGTATCTTACAAACCCTTACTTCTTTGAACTCATATTCTTTCAAAATCAAGCTTTGCCCCACCCCTGTTTGCTACTGCAGGTAACAATTCATGCGAGACTAAACATGTAGAAGTATCGTGCAACACTTTGACAGTTGTGGTCTTTACTGAGGTTAGCCCTCACTCCTAAACAACAGTGTAGGCACTTTGACTCCAGCGATCATGTTTATGTGGGTTTGGACAAAAGTGATTACTGCAGCCTTTCTGTTTCTCTAGACTGGCAATGGGCAGGTTTTTTTTTTCCTGCCTCTTTTGCCCCAGAGTACCAGCACTGCATTATGTAATCCCTGCCTCCGTGACCTTGAATCCCTCCAAAGTATTATCACATCAGTCAGCTTTGTGATTGGGGAATTAACTTTCAGACAGAGCCTGCCACTGGCATAAAATGTGTTAATCCCCTGAAGCAGCCATGCCTTAATCATTACACACACACACACACACACACACACACACACACACACACACACACACACACACACACACACACACACACACACACACACACACACACACACACACACAGACAGAGAGAGAGAGAGAGAGGTCTCTCTCTGCATACAACTTGATGATAAGCCTTAAGGCAGGCCAGAATATAGCCAGATTTTGATATCTGTATTATACTTATACAGGTTTTTCTATTTTGAATTCCAAAACATAACAATACTGTCTAAATTATTTCAAAAAGTTACATTACTTGATAATGAAAGAGTTGAAATCTTAACCAGTAAGTAATTGTGTTTGGCTTTACAAATATGAAACACATCAGATACACGCCCCTGGGTACAATCTGTATGTTTGTTTATTTCACACCTTTGCACCCTGTGGAAATGTGCCATTCAAATAGATAAAAAGCAGAAAGAAAACAGATTGTTTGTTTTGTTTTGATTGTTGCATCATACTTGTAGCCTGTGAGCAATTAGAAATTATTGTTTAACTGCCAAAGGAAAGCCCCTTATTCTGAAGTGGATGCTTTCCTGACGTACTTGTACTGCTGTCAGTTTCTGACACAGTTTCTTATTAGATGGTAGTCAGCCCACTTTGCAGCCTTTATCTGCTACACTCAGTCTTGTGAGGAACCACCTGATTTGGGATTAACCCACATCCTCTCTCCCATTAACCTTGCACCCCACTGACGCAAAATTAGTTTGTCAAGAGCAAGCTGAGCAGAAAGGGCACACATGGTGCGAAAGACCCCGATGACCCGTCAGCTGACCCAGTCATCCTCAACATTAACCCTCAGCTTCACACGCAAGTGTTTGATTCAGAAAAAAACAATGCTTCTCTCACAACACATTTATGAAATTATTTACCCAGATCATGTCCTTAACATTTATTGTGAATTAAATTGTCCTTAAAAAGATGCAGCAGTTATTTTATTTCACTTTTTAAATTTCCTCAAATACAGCCTCCAAGCAATCTATTAATTTATTAAGAAAACAAAATATTTAATTGTAGCAGGAAAATGAACTGTACTTTTTAATTTATGTATTTTATTTTCTAAATGAGAAGGCATAACATACTTATTTCTAACAAATATGTATGCTATTCACCAATTTAAAGTGCTCACTAAGGAAAGAAACTTTGTGTTTTTTTATCATTAGTCTTTGCATTTTTTTAGGGGGCAATATTAAAGCTGGGGTATTTGATTTCTGATTGGTCAAAGTTAACACAGCTGTACACTTTGACCAATCAGAGCGAGGCTCCGATTCTCTGTTCTTATTGGCTGTTGGGACTGTCCGTTCACTTTGGCACGACGTTGTTGGTGTAGAGCGTGTCAGGGAGGGACCATAGGGGAGGGACCAAAGAGAACAAGTGGAGCGGTTGAGGTATTTGGATTCGAATCTTTATCCCAACTGCCTCCCCAAATCCTCCACCCCAGCTTTAACAATTAATAGGGGTGATTATAAAACCATACAAAGGTTCACAAAGGAATACAAATGTAGAAATCAAGCAAACGGCTAAACAAAGTCAAAACAAATCATGAATAATAGATCATTTTGGTAGAATAAATTACTGCTATTTATAGGAAAGAATTGTGTTCAAAGTAGTTATTATTTAATTGCCTCTTTATATATTCTGTTGTTAGCTATTTCTGCAGTGTTTTATGGTGTTTTTTATAGTATTCACTGGTGTTTTGCATCATCGATCTGCACTGCTTCTCCCACTGTCTTTCGATCTATTTGATGCTGCTGTAACATGGAAGAAGTAAAAAGGACAGAAGGGGGTGTAAAAGTGAGACTAGTCTGACAATGACTGGGACTGACGTCAGTGATGGAGGGCACTGTGTGAAGTGTCACATCTAAGGTTTAAAAAAGATGAGGTCGGCTCACACTCACTGCCATCATTCTCCTTGGGCTCAGGGCTGCAGGATGGCCCAGCTCCAGGATACCAGTATTTGTATACCTGTGTATAGAAAATTATGCTTAAAATATATGTGTCTGTGTCTGTTTTGAGTGTGTGTGAGATTTCTCTGGCCTTTATTTGCATACGTTTTGACTGTGAGTGGGCCGTGAGCTCGTCAGGTGGCTTGTGGCATGACTTGTGATGTTTTCTGTTGCTGTTTTAACCACACAGCATCCTGTTTCTCTGTCATGGCCGTGCGGTTTTAATAATGAAAAATGTACTTCCGTCATTTCCATTTAACCAGCACGTTGTAGAGCCTCTTAAGCCGTCGCTTGCTCTTCTCAGTTTACTGGAAGCACTTTCAATTGTAAACATTGGGGTTGGAAAGAGGGCTGAGCCCGCTGGTGACACGGTCATTCAAACAAACATATGTGTGCCTTCGGCCCGCAGGCAGAGTGTGAGAAGCACTGGTGACAGTAATAGATCCTTAATTATTTCTTCTTTAATAGACAGACTTGTAAGGACCAATTAAAGCACTGGAATGATACAAACTGTACATTCTCACCTAGTTTTACACATATCTGATATTGCAAGGAATATAAACATGAATTTAATCAAATAGTTTTATATATTGAGCTGTGCTCTGATATAGTTATGTGTGATGAGGTGGGCAGGTGAACTAGGTAAACACAACTTCTGTCTCTTTGCATTCAGGAAGTGAAAACTGCTCACAGCACAGTTGTCTTCTTTCAGAATGAGTTTGTGCTGCTCATTATCTGAGTGTTGTGTGATTCCCCTCTGCTTCCATCTGACCCGGTACTGGTTTGTGGTTCTGACGGCCACCTCACTCGCCCCTATGTCTCCAAATCAACCACTGAAACCAAGGGACTTTTCCAAAGCAGTTGTTCGGCTCTGCACCATTTGGAGCTTGTGACCTCAGCGGCTGCACACACAGCATCCTCCCTTTACATTCAAGCTGCACGCGGACCGACGGCTATGTTGATGGAGGGCACATGATGCTGACATGGCTGTGTGGGATGTGTGTTTATGTTGTGAAGATTTAAACATGAATTAATTCCCATGGCTTTGGCTTATTGGGAAGCAGGCTCAGACAGTTCACAATAACAATGGCATGTGGTGGTCAAGTGAGGAGAGAGAAACATGTAGAGAATGCAGCCAAGTGGCCCTCGTCCTTGTTTGAACTCAACTGCCCCAGAGGTAACTGCTGGCTTTCATGCTGCTGCCATATTCTAACAAGTTTATAAGTAAAGTGCATTCAGGTTACAAAAAAGTCTATTTTAAATCACATAATGCCCTAAGAATACTTTATATGGATTTTATGAATCAAGCCTACTTGTTTATTTTTTTCATTTATTTTTATATATATATATAAAAAAGATTAGGAATTCAAATCAAAAAGGATTATTATATATATATATACCCCTCAGCATTCTATATACCCCTCAGCAGTTTATTCCTTCAGGTCCCAGAATGCTGAGGGGCAGCAAATACTCATTGAGTATCTTCTGTGTCACAATAAAACTGGACTGGACTGGTTAGTAGAAACATCATACAGCCAGCAACTATGAAAACTATAGAGGCGTAACTAACTGCAAAACGTAAATATATATTGTAAATGTAAAAAACAGGGTAGAGGTTCATGAAAATCTTAAGGGTTACATCTTAATTCCTAATCTTTTTTTAGATTGTCGCACATCATCTATCTGGAAAACAGTCTTTTTTTCTTTTTGTTCTTAACTGATATTGCTGGCCCATCAGTTTAGACCATCAGTCACATACAGTATGTGCCAACGAGATGCTAATCTTCAAGTCAGAAGCTCAGTCCAAAATGTGTCAATTAATGTGTAGAACAGATTGCAAATATAACTGCAGCAACTCCAACTTAATAACTCACACCAGCTCAGTTCTTCAGTTCCAGCTACTGTGGCTAGTATACTTGATTTCAGAGTTTGGGGAAACAGCTTATTAAGACTATTGTCTGTGGCTCACAGTAGCATTCGAGGGCTGCGTGTTTGTCTCGGTACTGCACTGCATGTGAAGCTATGCATGTATCATCAAAATGAGGAAGTTTTCTCTCTCTTTGTTCACAGCTTCTTGGAAGTTTGCCATGTGTATTATAAGATTTGACTTGAGGAAAACATGCCACAGATAAATAAAGAGCCTGTTAAGATTGATTTCATGAATGGCCTCACATCCCATGTGATTGTAATATGGAAAGTCCCTTATAATTCATTGATTCCGCTTTTAGAGTATATGCTTCACATCACTGAGACAAAACAGCCTACGGTAATAAAAATAGGGTAATCAAATAGAGATTTAGGGTTTGTTTTTGGTTTTCAGCTGCACTGAAAGAAAAAAAGAAAAATAGACCTGCTGACTTGATTAATTTAATTTAGAAAAAACTATAATCAGTTCTTAGAAAACTGCAAAAAAGATTGAAGTAAGTAGTACCATACAGAATGTGATGCTTCGGTTTCCTCAAAGGTGGAGTCAGCGATTCTGGATTACGCTTGTTTTCAAAATGACTCTGTCAAAATCATTGAATATCTGTCCATAATGTGTGTGTGTGCAAAACAATTTGGTGTTAATACACAGCCTAGGCTCTGTAAACGGATATGTAAACAAAGGGGGTCCACCTTAGCTATCAACATTCCAGTTTACAGAGTCTAAGCTGTGTATTAACACTGGATTTTTCTTCAGCACGAGCACAGTATGTGGATCTTGAGGAGATATTCACTGATATTGACAATAAGTGATTTTGACAACAAGCATTCTTCAGAATTGTTGACTTCGCCTTTAAATGTTTAAATCTGTCCATAACCGTTCAGCTTTGTTTTGTTATTTACCAGGAGCACAACTTGGACTGGTTTCCGAGGATGCGGGCCATGTCTCTGGTCAGCAGCGATGCAGACGGGGAGCAGAATGAGATCAGGAACCTGCAGGAGAAGCTGGAGTCCACCATGAAACTGGTGACCAACCTTTCAGGCCAGCTGACCGAGCTCAAAGAACAGGTGGGTTGAAACGCAGACACAGACAAAGACTATGACAGTGAAAACGTAAAGGGTGAGACACAGCTTTTCTCTAAAGACATGGAAGTCTGACGGTGCTGGAGGTTTGCTTGTTTGCCGCTCGTTACCCTTTTAGATGCAGAGCTTACTAAATGCTGAAGATGCTGAGTCATAGTTCAATGCACTTCTCATCAAGGTTCTCAACCCCATTCTGTTTGCATCATAGAGCAACGATCTGTTTCTATCTATCTGATAGTGTTGTTGATCTGCTGGCTGAGATATTTATTTATGATTTATTTATTTACTGCATATAGCCTTTCTCAACTTTGAAATACTACAAAATATTATAAAATTCATTTAAAAAAAGGATTAGGTTATAATATGATAGTAATACCGTGATTTGTAGAGCACCTTTTTAAAAAACAATAGTTTACAAAGTGCTTTGACAGAGGAAACAAAAGCACTTAAAAATCAAATGCATATATATATTTTTATATATATATATATATATACACACACACACACACACACACACACACACACACACACACACACACACACACACACACACATCAAATCATTACACATACCCAACATTGTAATAGTGAAAAGGGGAAAATGAAGTAGCTTTTATTTTTTTTATTATTATTTTTTTTAGATTATTTTTTGGCGTTTTCAAGGTTTATTAGACAGTACAGAGTTGAAATGGGTAGACGAGAGAGAGGGGAGATGACCTGCTGTAAAGGTCCACGGGTCGGACTCGAACACGCGACCACTGCAACGATGGCCGGAACTAATATGGTACGCACTCTATCCACTACGCCACCGGAGTGCCCCGATGAAGTAGATTTTAAAGGACAAAACAATTTTAATAAGTTAGCCTATCGTTAAATTAACAGTTGATAGGGCAAAAAGAGACAATGAGAGACTATAAAAGACGGAATCACATAATAGCAATTCTATAAAAATTAGCTTTAAGAAGTTATTTAAAAGAAGCACTGATTCATCAAGCCTTAGAACTGATTACCGTCTTAGACTGATTAGTGATACAGTAATGCTGTGATAGAATCCTTTTGAAAGAGCTTTTTTCCAATCATTTCCAACCAATTTTGACTTCTAAGCTGTGTAAGAATACATTCTGCTGATATTGCGTATAAAGGCCAATAAGTTCAATTGCACAATTGCTGCAATTCACTGTTTCTAGTAAACAGAATTGTAAAAAATGTCTTTACCCTTGAAATGAGAACTATGTGTGAGGAAGTGAGTGTTGCCGAGACATTTTGACCCAGACAGGGGGAAATGATTATTGTGTTGCCAAAAGCTGTGAAGGGCACAGTGGCGGCAGCCATTAGTCAACAAATGCAGAGGGCCTGTTTCGACTTATTTTATTTAAAACAATTCCGATAGAGTGATGTGGGTTCATGAATATAAATTCTCAGTTTTTTCTGGAAGAAATTGGCAACCATTCAGCAGAGCACAGACAGGATAATTGTGCTACAGGTGTCCCTTGTACGGTCAAGCCAAGTAAAAATATCTTAATTAGAAAACTGTAGTGTAAAAAAAACAAATTGAGTTCAGACTATCCACTGATATTTTTCTATCGCACGTCCCTCTACGCAGATGTATTCCTCCTGCGACACTCATTACAAGACCACTCTGTCTTCTCACTTTGAATATTGTTGTGTTTCAGTGTTGAGGTGAAAATTGCAATCTTATGTTGCCTTAAGTTGATTCTTTGCAGAAAAGCCAGTCTTATTCTTGCCGGTATAAAGGTTAACACCTGTGTTATGACTCATGGGCTTTGCTTGATCTCTGAAATTTCTTTTAGACTAAGTTTCAGTATTAGTAGTTTGTATTGTGCTGCTTTCGTCAGAGGACAAGGCCGTGTGGATGACGAGGCAGGCAGGATTTCAAAAGAATCTGTTTCAGTAAGTTAGTTAGTAATTGTAATGAAGAGTAGATGCCAAAGAGTCTGCCGACAGGAATATGTTGAAGGATATTTGAAGATCTTTATATTTTTATCCCATGCTCTTCAGATGACAGAACAGAGGAAGCAGAAGCAGCGGATAGGCCTGTTGGGACACCCTCAGCACATGAACGTTAACCCCCAGCAGCCCGCATAAGGTCAGCTGCCCACGGCCCTGTTGCAGCTCCGCCATCGACTGCGCGTCTGGACGGAGAGAGCGCAGTCCCTCGCACATAACGTTTACTGCGCTGAGTGTGAGTGTAACTTAGAACGGTAGGGAAACACTGTAACATACAGTAGGTAGTCATAAGGCGATGTGTAGCTCTACCCCACGCACGTGTTATTGCAAAAAGTAGCACTTCGCCCACCTTGTTCTGTTTAGTCCAGTTGGGATTGGTGCCAAATGTTTTCTATGTAGAGAAATATAAATTGGGTTCCTTCCTCACATGGCCTTTAATGGTGGAACTTGAAACTTGAAATAGCTGACTGGACAGGAGGGAAAAAAGTCCTGTTTTTTGTTTGATTTGAATGTTTTCTATTTATGTTTCTGGCCTAACAAGCAGTATTAAATGTCTTATTTTTGTATGTTGTGCAATATATTTACTTAATATGCAACATCCATTGGTGTGTGGATTTAAGTTCCATAGATCATGTCTATTTAAAAGAGTAGGCCAATGTCTTTACTTTATTGCCACTGTATAAAATAGGGGAAAGTTGGTCGTCTTTACCTACGCAAATATAGAGATAATATTTAATAAGCTGGCCTTCTCAAATTTACTTTTTTTATTTATTTAATTGTATTGAAATGTTTAGGGGTAGTATATTGTGAGAGAGCAATATATATGGATAGTTTTCTTTCACTTGTGTAAATCCAATGGTGTCATATATATCTCAGTGCTTAACTTATTTGATGATACATTTGCTTTCTTATTTAAATGGGTTCTATAGGACATTCAGAATGTTTTGCTTGTCGGTTTAATAGAGTGTATAAATCACGAAGGATCACTCATGCTATAACAAGTTGCTCAGGAGATGTGTAACTTTTACTATAATTAACCTCATTAGCATAATGTTGCTGTTCTGCAGCAAACTTGTTCCATTTGTGCCATGTCTTTGTCCTAATTTAAAGTCCCATCAGAGTTTTCTGCTTGTGCAGGGACACTAACTGTTACACCTATGTTCATTAAGATGTACTAGTTGGTTTTCATGTCACTGTTTGAATGAGCTCCTTTTTTTGGACTAATATGTGTACATAAAGTGTGTTGCTTATCTTTGCCTTTGTATAGAAAAATGAAATTGAGAATACACAAATTGTAACTCGTGAATATTTAGATTAATTTAAAATCTGAGAACTTGTACTTGACCATTTGTATATTAAAGTAGAATTATTTATTAAAATGTATGTAATTATCCTTACTGTTGTGTTTGTTTATTGTTGGGGGGACATTATTGGATTTTTAATATTAGAAATTGTATATATAAATGAAACCATTTGTTTGCTTTATTGGGGTTTTTATTGTTCAACAATCTGTTTGCCTCAGATTACTTATACACATATATGCAATCACACACATACACACATCAGTGTGTCTTAGACAACTCATACCTGTGTTGTAGAAGTTCAAATCACGTCAGTAGATATAAGGCATAAAAAGTGACGCAATATAATTGATTATAGGAATATTGAGGACAAACCGGTCCAACGTGCATAGATGTGACGCTTAAGTCACAGCTATAAATACCACCTTTTGACAATGAACAATATACTCCACAAATGAAGTTCAGGAATCTCTGCCAGCGCTTTCAGTTCATAAATTACACTAGGCTATGTGCATGTCCTCAATTAATCTTTTGGTTCAAAGGAAAATTACCTGTCATGCATGTCTGAAGCCAGCAAATTCCTGCAGTACATTTGTTTAATTTGATGGATATACATTTAAATTACATATATCCTTAATCAGGGGGTTTCTTGGAACATTCTTTGCTTTCCACTTGTCTGCAGACAAGCTGGTGCTGATTTGCCTTTCAGTCTCAGCAACTCCTGGTAGATGACTGTCCCCCAGTAAGTTTCATACTAAGACGCTGATTTTTGTTGAGTTTTATATTGAACAGTGTTCATCCGAATATTAATTCTCAAATGTGACTTTCTTCAAACTTAGATTTTCTCCACAGTCTTACATTTAAACATCAGGAGGCCCACAATGTGAATTAGCATGAATCACTGCTCCTAACATGGTAGATAATTACAAATATCAACATTATTATCCATCACACAAACGTTTCACAGCTTTTTATGAAGGTTGCAGAGTTGAAACATTGTAACGCCAATATAACTCATTAAAGTGTTGCTTCAACAGAATAAGCAATGGGCTAACTGGTCATTGGGGACATTATTAGAACATAGGGAACATTTCACAGCTAACTGTTTTTTATCTGTGATGTAGTCTTGACAAAATGAGTGCTGTGCCAAATGACACTTGACAGATACAACTGAAGGCAGAAGTAGAAAGTAGCTATGCAAATAACTCACTAAAGTATTGTGTTTAAGCACAATTTGAGTAATTTTGAGTAAAATATATTTGTAAAATATATTATTTTATACCTACAACAATAAATTAAATTACCAGCTATAGCCTAATTACAAGTTACTTTTCAAATTAAGATTGCAATATAATGTAGGCTATACTTTACAAATCAATTATTTTACATGTATACATTCTAAATATAATTGATAGAATTTGACAATTTATAGAATATGATGCAATGTTGTAGTTGAAACTTCACAACTGATTAAGCTACACCTCGACCAACTGCAACACATAGGACCTACAGCTTTTAAATTGTAATTGCATTAATACCTTTTGAATGCAATTTATTTTTTATAGTGGTATTACTAGGCTACTTTAACGTAAACAACTTAAATACTTCTTCCACCACTGAGTAGAAATACTGGGGAGAACATTTTGTGAAAATGTCAGCTTCAAAGGCCTGGTAAACAATAATCTACGTGGAAAAGTTTAGTGAAGTCCAGCAGCAGCATCATGGTAATGTTAGCAATGTCGGTCAAAATGTCATTTAGGCTATTATAATATGCCTAGTCTACTAAAATAATCTGAAATGATAAAAACGTAACACACACACACACACACACACACACACACACACACACACACACACACACACACACACACTGGGACTGACACACACACACACACACACACACACACACATAGGTCTCCCTGCTGCTCCGGGACGTCGGCGGGAGGAACCGACCGAGCGAATCGGCCACTCTTGGTTGACTGCGCGCGTGACGTCACCGGCAGGGATATGTGACTGCTCCCCCGGTTCTCCCGCGCCACGGCCATGAGGAGCTCAACGTGACAGCACGCTGAGTGAGTACGGGTAGGGTTTAGTGCTATCTATCGGGAGCAGCGGGCGGCGGTATAAAAAAAAAAGAGAAAAAACGCTGCTGCATAAGTTGCTACGGCCACAGTGTCCTCCCTCCCTGCAACTGCAGGTGCACGTGTGGGCACGGTGTACAGTATGAAATGACACGGTGTCCTAGTGAGGGCGTGACACATGTCGGGCCAGGAGTGACTGTAATGTTAACCTTAGGCCCAATGAAAACACGAAGTGTATGAAGAAGCCATTATTAATTAATTAATTAATTAATTAAATTAATAAAGTCTTCAGTCTTTATAAAAACGGTTGGAAATATTCCATGAATATTATTGTAGGCCTATTATTTTAGGCAATATGCTTGTTTTTTATTTACTGAAGTCGATCATAACAACTTAGCTATAGCCTTATATTAACATATTATTAGGCTACCACAAAGACACATGGTTGAAACTCTAGTGTGACCTTTTCACTGGAGTTACATTATTTCGTTACTGTTAATACCCGTCCTATACAGGCAACAATAATTTCAACATAATTAACAACAAGCTAAAAACTACGTTTATTGCTGTTATTGTCCCGCGCGACAAAAAAAAGGCTACAGTGTAGCCTATTCGCTTGTTTTATTGTCACAATGTAGCCGAATAGCCGCCATACTTGCAACCAAGCACAAAACAAAACAGAACAAAGGCTATCTCCGCTCCGTCCGCTTTACTGTCTTTGTAAACATGCTTTTGCCTCCAGAGCTGGAGCGTGGTGGTACACGAGACTTGGGAGGACTAGCCTACTACACGAATGGGTTGTACTCTCAACAGCCGGTGTGGGCGGGGGGAGGCGTGTGTGTGTGTGTGTGTGTGTGTGTGTGTGTGTGTGTGTGTGTGTGTGTGCGGGGAGGGTGAGGAGTTGAAAGCGCCGTCCAACACGTGAGGCTCATGTGACGATGTCGAGTTTGTGTCTCTAGCCGAGAGACGTGCCCGCAGTCACAGGGTTTATTTAACACGTAGTCAAAAACCCACCCAGCTCTCACACATCCAGCCGAGCGTGCAGCCTCCCCGCACATTACTACTGAGTCCGGACTTTGGAGTGACAACACTGTTTGCAGCGGGAACACAGACATACACACTGGATAACAGGAGATACTTTTCTCTCTATGTTTTAAGACATTTGTTTTCTTATTTTGAAGTGCGACTGCAAAAGCGAATTTGGACGATTTGAAGATCTTTTTGAAGTCATTTATTCAGGTTTTACAGTGAAGCAACATGGAGAGGATTACCAGTGCGCAACCACCTCCCTGTCTTCCAAAACACCCAGCACTGGATATAGCTGAAATGCAAGGGTAAGAGGAGATTTTTCTACTTTTATTTAGTTTTGTTATATCCAAATCCTTTGTTCTGAACCCTATCCTGCCACCAAACTAAAGACTAACTATTTTTCATCTTGCCTCCTCCATAGAATGGATTGTCCCATTTACATGTACAAGTCCAGGAGGGGCATGAAGCGAGTGGATGACAGCAAGGTAAAGACAAAGTTAACAACAGTGCCTAATATTACTCCTGCATGTGTCAGTTTTAAAACCTTAGCCTGGATTTTCTTTTACTTATTTTTCACCTATTTTTCTACCCTCTTCCAGGAGACGTACAAGTTGCCACACCGACTGATCGAAAAGAAAAGACGCGACAGAATCAACGAGTGCATTGCCCAGTTGAAGGATTTGTTGCCAGAACATCTGAAGCTTACAGTGAGTCTTATCTTCTACATATGGCATGTCTGACTCACTGCTACCAGCATGCAGGCAATCTGAGACCACACAGTTCTAGCCTTTGGGATTCAGTTTAAAAAAATTTTTTTTTTGAGAAGTAGCCCAGATACAAACAAATATAAAGGTTTTTCTTTTGACAATTTCTTGAAATTATATATTTTAATTTTGAATTTTCTACATTTTTCACAAGGCTTTAGATTGGAATTTTTCTGTTGAGCATTTGTGTGCGTGTAAACGTGGATTGCATGACTCCCCGGGCGTTCAAGGCTCGCCGTCTGGTTGAGCTTCAGAATGTGTTACATAAGAAAGATCAACATGCTTATCGAAGGTCTTCCTGTTTTTAGACGCTGGGTCATCTGGAGAAAGCCGTGGTGCTGGAGCTCACTCTCAAGCATGTGAAAGCCCTGAGTACCCTCCTGGAGCAGCAGCAGCAGAAGATTGTCTCCCTCCAGAAGGACCTGCAAATAGGTATGTTTGATGCCGTGTGATGATGTGTGTGGACACTGTTTATTTCTTAAGCATCCACAGACTGACCGCTCCTCTGCCACATGTTGCATCTATCAGAACTGACTTAAAGCTAAACTATGTAAGATTTTCAATTAAAAAAATATAATTTTTTGACTATGACTAGAATAGACTTCTTCTCTAAATACTACTTTTAATCTCTACTGTCTGCCCACTACATTCCCGACAGAATCACGCAGGCACTCAGGAAGTGACATTAATCGAAAATGTATTACTAGCGTCAAAAATTAAAACAAAAACACGCTTTGGATAAATATCCAGCTATATATTAAGACTTGGAAGAGCAGTAAATAAAGAGACCACACATTCCTGTTACATAGTTATGTAGTAAGATTTAACAAATATACATATATGTGCACTTAGGATTTATTTTTAAACGTGTATTTCTAATCTAACCAGGTGATCATGGAGGTGAAGATTGCAGCGAGGAGATGTTCCGCTCTGGTTTCCACTTGTGCGCTAAAGAGGTCCTCCACTACCTGGCCAGCCAAGAGAGCAGCAAGGACCTGACTCCTTCCCATGTCATCGGCCACATCCAGAAGGTAGCGTCTGAAGTCCTGCAGCATCAGAGCAGCAGCCCGCACCCGGACCAGTTCATCCAGCCATCTTCTGACAAACTGAAGAAACCAACTGAGCAGCCCCAAAGATCTGAGGGCCCCGCCAAGAACTCTGTTTCCGTCATTCAAAGGACTAACCCACATGGGATGAGCGAGCAGAGCGGCAGCGACACGGACACTGACAGCGGGTACGGTGGAGAACACGAAAAGCGCGACGCCCAAGCCAATCAGTGGTCGGAAAGCCATGCTAAGGAAGGGGAGCTCAAACGCCTAGCTGTCCCGTCTGAGAGGATGGCAGGTGCCATTAAGCAGGAGGAGAAGGACGAGCCTAAGGCCAAAAAGTCCAGGTCAGCCCCCTCGGAGGACCAGATTCTCTCTGGTCACGGGGTGGCAGCAGCAGCAGCAGCAGCAGGAGGTCTTGGCAGCTACATGAGCTTCTCTTCCTCCCCCAACCAGCCTCCGTTCTGTCTGCCCTTCTACCTCATCCCCCCCACGGCTGCCACAGCAGCGGCCTATCTGCCCATGCTGGAGAAATGCTGGTACTCTGGTGGCATGCCCGTAATGTACCCGGGCATGAGTGGTTCCAGCTTTCCCCAGGAGACACTTCAACAACACTCATCTATGGTGATGTCCCCGAGGTCAGCATCTCCCCACCAGAACCACATTGACTCTCACGCTCATCACAAAGCTTCAAATCAGAACTTGGAAGCCGAAGACTGAACAAAAATGTGTTTCCGTTTTTGGAATGTTTCCCTCTGAATGTTGGTAGGGCCCAGTGAAGAGATGGGTAAATGAACACAAACACACTGGTATCCTTTCAAACCACAGCCGTTGTGTGTGGGCCCATCTGGACATTGAACCCCAAACGGACACCTATCGTCTATCATCAGCTCCTTAGCACACTGAAAACAGGACTTTTTTGGGCAACTTGATGTACCCACGTGAAGGCTCATACAGATCACCTGTTGCATGGCTGTGAAACACTGTGAAGATGGTCAGTTTTTTAAGACGATGAGTGCGCAGGTTCTTTTTAAGCGAGGTTGGCTTCTCCGCACTCTGTTGAATGTCAGAGGTAAACCTAGAATGTAAGGCATAGATAAGGCCACCCCACTTCTCCCTCCACCCCCCAAACAATTATTTGGTCCTACTTATTTGCACACACACACACACACACACACACACACACACACACACACACACACACACACACACACACACAGTAATGAATGTAAAGATGGAACAAAAGGCCCCATTGTACATGCTGCTTGAATGATTATTATTATGACCTGCATCAACCCGTTTTAGTTTAGACTACAATATTACCAAAAAAATAAAGTGTCTGGCTCCTCACTAAAGACATTTATCCTTTGATCCTTTAATTCCCCTTGGAGCAAATTGAACACAAGTGTTCGCAGTGTTCAAAGAATTCAGGGCGTTGTCACCGACCGTACGAGGTGTGTCACTCACTGTCAGCTGGAAAGATGGATGTGGCCATATTTCACGATTTTAATTTGTGACTCATGACTATTTGTGCGACTAGATGGAGTTCCTGTGAAGTCATGTCTTGTAATATTTTTTTTGTTCATCCGATCCTACTCGTACATCTCTATTTTTGATACGTGACCCATTGAGTGTATTTGCATCGCTACCAGAGTATGGATGGTTGAGGTAGTCATTCGCTGTATGCCATGAGAACGTGTACAGTATTTAGCGTTGTGTGCAACCAGATTTGCATCTTGCCCATAAATTCCCGGTGAAGTCGAGGCCTGACTTTAGCTCATGCTGTTGACTTTGCTCCTTTAAAGACACAACAATGGCAGGTGCTTCAATGTAATTTGCTTTAAATGTCTGTGCCTGTGGCAAAGAGAGTGAATGTAAAGTTCAAAGAAAAATAATAGTTTTTTATAGACAGAGGTACTTGGGATTTTTATTTTGAAAATGTAACAAAAGGTTGTTTGTTGTACATATTTTGTATATAAAGTATTATTGATATATATTAAAATATTAATAAAAGCTTCTTTTCCCTATACATGGAATCTGTATTTGACGTGATGGGGTGGACGTGTCATCGGCACTCGGCAACACACACTTACATAACACTTACATAACCCATACATCTGCGGGGCCTGTGTAAATCAATAGCATGTCTCAGATTACAAGCTGTTAACATGTTCAAATTCAAAAGCATTTCTAAAGCAATTTTATTATTCCCATTATCAGTGCAACTGTTAGCTCAACAGAATTGGCATGATCAGTACTATATGTTGCTTACTACTGCAATGAATATCATACACCATACAAGTACAACTTATCTTTTACTCTTCAATATTAGTGAAACTAGAGATAATAGCTTTTTGGTTTTCTTCCAAAAAAGAAGACATTAACTACAAATCCACTCGGTTATCTGAATTTGACTTTCTTGGTTTAGTAATTCCTATCCCAAACAGTTAATATGGTTAACATACTGTACGGCAGCCATTGTAACAATATTGAAAGTGTGTTGAGTAGGAGTAGAACATGGGTCTGGCAACTCGAGAACACCACAGTGGATGGAAATGGTATTTGAGGTTGCGGGAAACGGATTTCTTTGATCTTTGATTTACTTTCACATTTTTAATAATATGGAAGAGCAATCTCCATCAACATCCTGTTGCTTGTCTGGATGCTTTTTCCTGGGTGGTGATACTGTTGTAGTAACAGTGAAAATAAAAAAGGATTTTTATCACATTTTACCACCCACCATACCTCCTTCAGAAAAAAGTGGAAATGGCCCTTTTGCTTTTCTTGTAATCACAACAGTATTTCCTCAATTTGTGTGCTGGTCTGTGTGAAAACATTCCAACTCAAATGGCATTTTGACTTTTCATACTCAAATCAATGTGCTCAAAAATGCAGTGCTGGCGCCACCTTGTGGAATTAGCAATTCATACAGCAGAGGCTGTCATTCATTTGACCACAACTGATGAACCCAATCTGAAAATATGTTAGTAGCAATTTTTACATCAATTACATCAGTACATCAATTTCAGTGTGAAACCCCTCATCAAAATACCATGCTTTTTGTTTTGGTTCTGTTAAATACTATAGAATTTGAAGATAGTAAGTCTGCTGCTCCAATCAATATGTTTTACAGGATTACAAGTGAATGCTAATGTTGCTTGTATCAGCTTGATGTAAATGAGCAGCAGGTTAAAGGTGAAGTAAGCGGTTTATTTATGTTAATATAAGTGTAAAATCGTTCTTTATTCATACAGTGATCACTTACATAATGTGCGCCTTTCATAAAGCCGATCTCTCAGTCAGCTACTCTGCATGTAATCGGCAAATAAACTTATTGTAGTATCCCGAAATTTTTATCCAATCAGAAGAGAGAACGCTATAAACCGACACTCGTCTCACTCATATACACTATATACACTCCATGGTCTCACTGCCGGTGCACGCCAGAGCAACAGATGGGTGAATGTGTATGCGCCTACAATGGCGTAGCAGGTAAGAATCCTCCCCAATGTCTGTTTAGATGGTTTTTATCATGTTTTATCACACTTATGGATCTGAGATGATGCTAGATAACTTGCTGCTTTAAGACCGCAGTGCATTAATGTGGTGATGTAGGGAGGAGCGAGGGGACTGCTAACTGCAGTAACTGACAGGAAGTTAGCTAAAAGAACCATTCCGCTTACAGCACCTTTAACCCTATGAACTTTAACAGCATACAGTATATGGTAAACAAAACATGTCATGTCTATGGCTTGTTTCTGCTGCCTCCATGAGGTCAAAGAAAATAGTTGATGTAGGTTAACGACAGCATGGATGGGGCAGCTACACCCACTGAAGAATCTAGCCTTCAGGATGAAAAGACGAGGCCAGTCTTAGACATATTAACCCTAATCCTGCCAGCGTATTTTACATACATAGACTACTGACGCAGTCACTAGAGACCCCAAGTAAAAATGACTGCAAGAAAAAACCATCAAAGAAAACTGATACATTATTTGTCTTCAATAAACATAATTAGTTACGTAAATAATGTATTCTGAGAGAAACTGATTATAATCGTTTTAGGAGAGTAAAAGTTGATATGCTCAATGCAAACAATTGAAATATAGTTTTTTTACGGGAATATCAGTGTTTTATGGAAATATCAGTTTTAGAGTTACTCTGCTGTCTGTCAACTTCAAATTGACTGAGAGAGCTCCCCTACTCTCCCTGATGGTGTGTGATTCTTTAAATTAGAAACTATGGCAAAGATAAACTCAATAAATAGTTGTGTTTATTAAAACTGCATAGGTGGAATTGACTGGGGCAAAATGGCCCCAATACATTTGTATTTTAAAAAGTAGGAATTAGAAGAGAATCATAAAATGTCATGAGGAACAAATTGATTCAGAAAGTCATGAACAAGTTGAATGGTAAAATAAAACACCTCTGAGATATGATGAGATGTTTACCTCTGGGGCCGAAATGGATGAGGGTTAAAACATAATATTTGACTGTTGCAGGGTGACTCATAATCCCGTGCTCTCACCATGGCAGTGTTGATATCACACACCAAACACAAAGATTTACGCAATTTTATTTTCAATGAATGACTATATTCATAAATTTTCATTTTCAATTAATTCACACTAATTTCTGAATGTATCCTTTAATCACTAGAGGGGAATTCATAATTGAGCCGTGGCAGTATATGGCCTCCCTTGATCCCTGCTGCTTAAAGTAGCAACCCTGATGGCTACTGCAGAAAACCCTGACACCAGTATTGCAGTCATAAGATAAAAGTCTGGCTCCTGAAGATCTGCAGATCTGACGAAAGTGCCTTGTTATTGAGATGTTGGCTGTTAGAAGTTTAACTTTGAAGCTCTTTGTACCAAAGGACACAACGGCCTGGGATGATGGTGGAACTTATGTGCATGGATATGGGTTACATGGTTGTTGTTTCTGAGAACAGTGTGGGCAGTGTGGATGAGGCAAAAGGGGGCGAGAAATGTCATGGCTCAGAGGCAGGATAGAAAAGAGACGGTCCATGATAATAAAACACCATTAGTCTGGCCACGTGGAGGACTACTGAGGACACAAAGATCAAATTGTGAAGTACAGACACAATGTGAGAACCCCTTCACAGTGCTGTTTTAGTTAGCATAATAAATGCATGACTGGTTAACTATACTACTTAAATACATTAGTGAAAAAGTTCAGAAATAAGTTTCAAAGATGTGATAACATATAAAGACCCTGTGCTCACTAGGTCAAATTATTGGAGTTTCATATCTTGATGTACAGTATTTTGTTAAGATTTACAAAAAGATTTTCACATTGTGTGTGTGTTAGTGCGCGCACAGCAACTGGGCACAAAGGTCTAGCTGAGTCACAGAACTTTCTTTCAGGTTAACTGTAGATAATGTTCCGAGCAGGGAATGACAGTCACTTGTCAATGTTTATAACAGCCTCATGTAGCCATTTAATATACAATATTTCACTTATAACTTATAGGCTTTACTTTACAATTGGAGAGTGATGAAGGGTTTGATTTAGGGCCTACTTGGTTTACAATGAAGTGCTTATTAAGTGCCAACCTTTACATGCACAATATTTGTATTTTAACTTAGTTAAAAAAAAGACAACTGATAGTGAGACCTTTGGTCTTAGCTGGAATTTTTTGTGTTAACTGTGACGGAATATCTAATTCACACCAAACCACAAAGTTCCTCTTTTAACCTCAGTTACCCTGATTCCTATAACTGACTTCCTGTATTATACCAAGAATACACTCTAGTGGTCCAACCTTCTCAGTGTCACTACCCCTGTACACCCACACACTTCATTTATAATGATAAATTACTTTTGATAAATTCTACAAGTGAGGCAAGGCGTTGATGATATGATAATGTTATTGTTAATGATAACAATACGAATAGTACATAAATAATAACTATGTATTAGTAACATGCTGCTTATTAACATTGGTTGTAACATGTGAGTAACTTTACTCAGGATACTTTTCACAGAAGGGATTTTACATACAAAACACATATTCATCAGTTTATAAAATATGAAGCATTTTTAGAAACTACCCGACCGCAAAGCACACTTTTCTTGGCCAACTACAACATTACAGGACTACTCATTGTTATAATTCCTTTATAGTAAATGTAACTTAATGCTGCATGTAATACGCCAAACAATTAGGGGAGAGTGGCCTAAGTTGTGCAACTTTTTACTCAAAGTGATTTTAAAGTGAGGCCTTAACAGTAACGTCTCCAACTCAAATATGTAAATATATTTTGGGGTGTTGTGCATCCCTGGCAATAAAAACTTTGGATCTGGAATAAACTGTTGAAGAAATATAGCTTTCGGAAAAAAAGTTGTCTTGTGGCACAACTTGCCCCCGGTGTGGTTTAAATTGTGCCGTTGGAGAGAATACCATGGGGGAAATTGTGCCATTGATATATATCTCATACACTGTAATGTAAGACAAATCCATTAGACAATCACTTATTTAAGGTTTATTTAAAGTAAATAAAATAAATATTTTACAAAGATTGAAGGACAATTTTCTTAAACAAGGCCTAGCAGATCTAATGGTTTTACCTGCAAAGCTCACAATGACAAAGTCACCATCATCATCTTTCTGGCCATCTGAACTCTCATCAGTGGTGTCGTTAAGTGGAATAGAGATGTCAGTCTCTTCTGAGCTACTGTAGACAATCACTTTCTTTTGGTGACCAGCGTATACAGCCATGCCAATGGCACAACTCTCAGAAATGTACTTTGCACTAGCTGCTCCACCCTTGTAGAACCAACTGCCACCTGACAAATGTGATTCCCCCTCCATTTCTGCCTCAAAACCAATCTGTATACCCTGGCTTTTCCTTCCCATTAACTATCTTACCTCTGCACTACTATCTTTGTTTATATGTGGATGTCTGGGCTTTATGTCTTTCATTTTGGCTATTGTTATTTTACCTTCATTTTTTACATACTGAATGCACTATGTACAGCACTTTGGACAGTGCAAACTGTTATAAATGTGCTTTTATAAATACATTTTACTTACTTACTTACTTATAACTCACCCCAGGCCTCTGGCACAAATCACCCCAACCCAGAATTTTGGATAATAAGCATGATGCAGCAGTTTAGGGCTGACATTGTGCTAACTATATAGACACAAAGTGTAGCATACTTAAGCACTAAAACATGAGTCAAATGTTTTCAAACGTGTCTATAATTGTTCAGATACAATAATCAAAAAACCTTGATAATGGAAATTTTACTTTGAAAGGCAATAAACAGTTTTTTTTAGCTTAAATGTGCTTATATCTTATTCCATGTTTCTCCCTTCTTAACAGGATAAGTTAAATGGAAGGCTCTTCTTAAATATGTGGTCACATTTCCAATTTCTTCTATGGTTTCATAGAAACAAGGGGTGGCACAACTTCCCCACCGGCACAATTTAGGCCACTCTCCCCTATAATAGGCCGATTGGAGGTAAACTTATAGTTCTGTAGTTTTAGTTATATAATTTCTTATTCTAACAATAATGATGATAATGTGTATTATTAATAATACATATAACATATACATTACTAGTTATAATACATATAACTACTATATTACATATAACTAGGCTATTATTTTATTAATGTTGTTTTTATTTTGAAAATCTGGGAACGGAAGTCCCTCTGTTTACAGTCACGCTATTGAGAGAGTTTCGACTTCTGTCAGTGTCAGCCAGTGACTGTGTTGGAGCGGACCGGGTATAATGGTGCAGGCTGCGGTGCTTCTGCTGCTCGGGCTCGTGGTGTCGTCGTGCCGGGCACAGTTCGCTCCACCCACGGTGAACATCAGCCTGGATGAAGACCCAGAAGTGCGGTGGGCCCCTCTGCTCCAAGTCTTTGACCCAGAATACCTGAAGAAAGCCGCCGCAGAGGTGATCGAGTAAGTTTTCGGTGGGCTCTTTCCGCATTCCCCATGTTGTTAAATGTCACTATGAATTATGCATTCGAAGTAATGTTTAAATTTCTAGTCCTCAATATAGTGCAAGGCTACGTTTGGCAGAAATTACATTAGAAATAGCCATGCGCTATTACTAGTGTTTAGCTTGATCGAAATGTAAACACGCTTAGCTTTCCATTTCATTATCTTTGGGTCATGTGCTCAACATTTGCAAAAATCAGTCGTTGGCAATGGAACTATTTGTTCCCAAATTCTCATCAACAGTGAAACAGATAGACATAGTGCTTGTAATTAAAATAGGCTAATAATATGCAGCATATTAAATCTAATCAAAGACATAGAATATAAAAAGGAATATTTTAGAATGGAAAAGTTCTTTATGCAATATGGAAGGATGTGAAATGATAACATATGTAAACGCAAGTAAGTACAAATAATGCACATGTAATAACATGATGTAACTGTAATATTACCAAATGCTGTGAACCTTCTTCTGCAAGTAAGCTACACTATCTGCTGGGTAAAGGTGGAGTCACTGAGTCTTCAGAACACAGTTTTGTTTCGAAATCACTTGTTGTCAGAATCAGTGGATGTCTCCTCACGATCCGCTATCTTTCTGTACAGTGTGTGCCATACAAAAATATGTTTTTAATACACAGCCTGGGCTCTGTACATAAGTATGTAAACAAAGGTAGCTACATGCCTGTTTACAGGCCTACACAGTTTTTTTTAAGCGCACACAGATTACGGGCAGGTAGCAGATCACGATGAGATATTCACTGATTTTGACAAAAGGTGATTTGACAACAAGTGTTCTCTAGAATAACTGACTCCAATTTTAATGAGCACTGTGTTACTGTGTTTGTCTTACGTTAGTAGTAGTGCTGACAGTGATTTCACTCCCAACTGTTTTTATCTTTAATCTCTCAGCACTTCAGTTCCAAAATGGGTGCACCAGGCCCTTACACCTGTTGCGATGGCTTTGGAAAAGTACATCCCTCAGCCCTATGCCGGGGAGATCCGTGGCATGGCCTCAAACATAGGAGGAAGCCTGGCAGACGCCATCATGCTCAACTTTGCCTACGAAGTGACTGCGTACGTAGGACTCTCCACAATATAAATTACACATTTATGACAGAGGCACACACAGTGTCCGACAAGAAATACAGGATTACGTTGAAAGCCTTCTCACACATGCAAACACACTTTATGCATTCCTAGATTTTGCACTAGCGTCATAGCTCAGGACACAAACGGGAGCATTTACCACGGCAGGAACCTCGATTATCCACATCCCATTCTGAGGAACATGACCATCAATGTAGTTTTCCTCAAGAATGGAGAGGTACAGTATGGATTCGTAGCATCTATAAACTAAGTAGCTGTTGTACCTACTCAAAAGTCAATTCTGGAGAACACTTGCTTTTAAAATAATTTTTTGTTAAATCAGTAAATATAGGTTGTGCATTAATGCCAGATTTTTTTTCAGCGCACACATACTACGTACAGATCCTGAGGAGATATTCACTGATTTTGACAAAAAGTGATTTTGACATCAAGCGTTCTCCATAATTGCTTACTCCACCTTTAAGCAAGTGCCAAATCGAAGTCCCTTGCATCATGGCTAAGTGGGCAATGGATATGAATTGTCATTATTTGTTGACACACCCATTCAGGTGGCGTACCGTGGGACTTCTTTTGCTGGCTACGTTGGCCTGTGGACGGGACAGAGTCCTAAAAAGTTCACTTTCTCTGGCGACCAGCGAGGTAAGAAAGACCCCACTCTTTCTCCACAGTTGAGCTTGAGTTTGAAATGTTGCTGAAGTCAAATTTGTTTATTGCGATGATCAGGAAGTGATCACTTGTGGAACTTGTGGAAGAACCTGGTTTCTGCAATTCTCTTTCGGAGATCCCCGGTCAGCTGGTTGGTGAGGGAGGTGAGTGGGAAAGCACAGTGGGCAATAATCACTGTATGAGGAAAGGAAACGGTTGACTGATCGAGCGTGTCCTAATGCAGACACTGGAGCAAGCAGTGGACTTTCAGGATGCAGTGATGCGTCTTTCCAAAGTCCCCATCATCACCGGCGTGTATTACATTGTGGGCGGGGTGCGAGCTGGTGAAGGGGTCGTCATCACCAGAGACCGGATGGGCCCCGCTGATATCTGGCCCCTTGATCCCCTGCATGGAGGGTAAAGGCAATATAAAAGATCCATGGACTATCTACTACCTTGAGATGTATGTGGCTAAAATGACATTAAACATAAAAACTGTGCTATTCCCCGTTTCAGATGGTTCAGAGTGGAGACCAACTTTGACCACTGGCTTCCTCCCCCGGCCAGGGATCATCGAAGGTGGGTCATCATCTTCTAACATGACAAAATGCTTGCACAGTGTTGATGTTGTTATTGTTTGTTTACTTTTGTTGTGTGTTCGTTTTGCAGAGACATGGCCAATAAAGCACTAAATGCTACTGGCCAAGATCACATGAACATGGATACACTTTATCAGGCAAGTATACACCAATAATCCAGGGGACGGAAGTACATGTTATAAGAAAACATTGTTTAGGCAGATTTTGAACAGATTTGTGACAAAGTCTCATCCTCCAGGTGTTGTCGATGTTCCCAGTGTGTAACGGGTAAGGAGAACTCTGTCTGTTTATTGTGTTCTCATTTTTTGTTTCAAGGAATCACATGACTGTTCTGTTCAAGTTGCTGACAAGGGACATAGCAGTTCCTGTTCCCTTTAGCCCACCTCGCTAATAATATCAATAAGCCTTTGTTTGAACATTCCTACTCTACAGGCACATAGCCTATATAAATAGAGAAGCATTAGCTGAGTTTCAGTCAAAACATTCAAGGTCATAAAGAAAATGCACCTTAAATCAGACAATTAACAACATATGAAGAAATAAAAACCTTCAGAAAAGTGTGAAGAATGATAATGGAAAGTGTAGTAGATGTATGTGTATATAAGTCTATATTTCCCTAAGTTGAGATTTTTGGTTAAAAATATTCAAAAAAAGAATGGTGAGAATAATGGCTGTTAAAGATGGTTGTATAAGATAAATATACAGACGCAATCAGCAAAGGTTTTGGACCTTTAATTTATAGTATGAAAGAAGAAATGATATGGAAGCAACATAGCTAAACATCTTTAAATTGACCAGTGCTTGAAAACAAAAATATGTTTTTGCCTGCAGTGTCTCACCTTAGGGAGAGACACTACACTTCACTTGTTTTAATAAAGGTTTTGTATTTGTTCTGCCCCTGGCATTGAAAGTGTATGTTGTTCTTAACATGTGTGGCATATGTGTCTGTACCTTTAAGAGGGAATGCTCTAAGGGAGGGGCTGCTAGTTAGGGGACCGGAAGTCACGAGCACGTTATTCAAGTAGAGAGAGCATGCAGGAACAACAGTTTGATCAGCTCTTCCATTAAGATTTAGTTCTTCATCTTCTTGTTTGTTAAAGCAACGTCTGTAAGTATTATCTTTATTTTCCATGTGTTGGATTATAGATTTACCGTTGTATGCTTACTGTTTAGCTTTATTAATACCTGCCTTATGTTTGTACTGTCTTTACAGTTTCACGAAATTACCATTAAAACTACATGAGTAATCCTCAACACGCTGTGGAGTTTTTTGGGAAACGTTTAGCTGATTGGAAAGTTAGCTTGCTTGGCTAGCGAGCCCAATACAGTGAAAAGACGACAACACAGCTAACAAGATAGTTGAAGACAGCCATCTTACAGAGCTAAATTCCTAAGCGGCTAACGGAAAGAACTCCACCCAGCCTGTAAACCATCCTACGGAGCTAAATTGCTAAGCGGCTAACGGAAAAACATCCATACAGCCTGTACGCCTTCATATCTGTTGCTGGTATTAAAAACGCACTGTCATTATGTCAGCAGCTAACGGTAAAAACAAAGAAAATGGAGATAATAATTCCGTGAGCTCTCGCTCTTCCAGTACATCGTCCAGCTCAAAGATGTCTATGGCTGTGGCCATGGCCAAAGCAAAAGCAGCGCAAGCTAGAGCGGCACATTCAAAAAAGGAAATTGAATTAAAGGTAGAGCAAGCACGGATTAACGCCACTCTTGATGCATTAAACGAAGAGAAAGAAAAAGATGCTGCCATAGCAGAGGCTGATTCTCTGATGGCTGATTTGAGAGAACAGGGTTTCGAAACAGTCTGAGGCTTCCAGTAAAGTATCAAAAAAAAGCAAAGAAGAGCGTACTGCTGCTTACGTGGCAGAGCAAGCCAGTATGACTGCAGTTAATTTGCCAGCTAATATAAATGGTAACAATCCCACATTACCAAACCCACAAAGCATCAGCCAAGCCCAAGACACCACTCCTGTTAAAACTACGTCATTCTACGCATCTCAAGTGCATCAGTATAGAGAGACTACACCTGACTACACACCGCAAGTCCCTCATCATATTAAAGCGTCACCACATTATAGCCTAAATAAGCATTTGCCATCCCCTGTACATCAGCCTGTCTATGGAACGCCCTGTGGAGTTGGATGCGACCACTCTCAAACCACCAATGACCTTGCTAAATATCTGGCCCGCAGCCGTCTTGTGACATCAGGACTTACTGTATACGATGAACAGCCAATGAACTACTGGTCATGGAAGACGTCGTTCCATAGTGCTATTGACAACCTGGACCTGTCTGCTGGAGAACAGCTCGACCTCCTTACCAAGCATCTCGGAAAAGAGTCAGCAGAACAGGTTAAACGGATTAAATCGGTCAATATCAAACATCTGCCTACTGGATTGACTATGGCATGGGAGCGGCTCGACGAGCTATACGGCGCTCCGGAGGCCGTCGAACAGGCCCTCTTTGGTAAACTGGAAAGCTTCCCCAAAATTACAACAAAGGATCCGCAGAGACTTCGAGATCTAGCAGATCTGTTGTCAGAGCTAGAAGCAGCTAAACAAGATAGCTACTTCACCGGCCTTGCATACTTGGACACTTCAAGAGGAGTCAATCCTATAATCGAGAAACTCCCACACAACATTCAGGAAAAGTGGATCTACTTTGGATCACGATACAAACGTGACCATTTAGTCAGTTTCCCTCCTTTCTCTGTGTTTGTAGACTTCATTCGCAAAGAAGCTAAAGCTCGTACAGACCCAAGCTTCAACCTCTTCACACAGGTTCCAGCAGAGAAAAAGGACAAGTGGGAGAGGCCTATGAAGGCGCCTGTATATGTTCACAAGACCCAAGTCTCTTCAGTGGACAAGCCTGAGTCAAGAGTAGGTAACAAACCAGCGGACCCAAGCAAACACTGCCCCCTACATGGAAAGCCCCACCCCCTGGGGAGATGCAGAGGCTTTCGAGAAAAGAGTTTAGAGGAACGCAAACAGCTACTCAAAGAACACTACATCTGCTTTCGCTGTTGCTCTTCCACAGAGCATCTCGCCAGGAACTGCTCTGCCGATGTCAAATGTATGGAATGTGAAAGCACCAACCACACGACAGCACTACACCCTGGACCAGCAACCTGGAAGTCCAAGTCGTCCCCTCCCGTTTCAGAGCATTGCGGGGAGGAGGACAAAGCGGAGGCCCAGGAGGTCACTTCAAAGTGCACACAAGTTTTTGGCGAAGGATTAAGTGCGAGAGCCTGTGCTAAGATCTGCCTTGTCAGAGTGTACCCCACTGGACACAAACAGGAGTCCAAGAAAATGTACGCAATACTCGATGAGCAAAGTAACCGCTCCCTTGCACGGTCAGAGTTCTTTGATGTCTTTAAGATCTCTGGGTGCTCCTACGCATACACTCTCAAGACATGTGCAGGGCTTAAAGAGACAACGGGGAGAAGAGCCATCGGTTACACTATCGAGTCACTGGATAAGAAACTTAGCTTTCCTCTACCTACGCTCCTCGAATGCAACGAGGTCCCTGATAATCGAGCTGAGATACCTACCCCGGACGCAGCACGCCACCATACTCACCTGAAACGCATTGCAGATGAAATACCACCTCTCGATCCTGATGCTAATGTACTCCTCCTTCTGGGTAGAGACATCCTGAGGTTACACAAGGTCAGGGATCATATTAATGGTCCAGGCAATGCACCCTTTGCCCAAAGACTGGACCTAGGGTGGGTCGTCATCGGCGACGTTTGCCTTGGAGGCGCTCACAGACCACCACAGGTGAACAGCTATAAAACATCCATCCTGGAGAACGGTCGTGCTACCCATCTACAGCCATGCAACAACCAAATCAAAGTGAAAGAGGGCTTCAGTCAAGCACCTACATATCAAAACCATCCAGTACCTACCTTCACATACAGCTCAGGGAAGCTAGCAGAAGACAGCTTAGGCCAAGCCATCTTCACTCGTACTGCCGATGATCACAGACTTGCACCTTCCATGGATGATCTAGAGTTCCTTCACATCATGGATGCCGAGTTCCACCAAGACAGCTCCAAAAGCTGGGTCGGACCTCTGCCTTTCCGATCGCCAAGACAACGACTGCCCAACAACAGGAGACAAGCGCATGACCGCCTCCTCTCGCTCCGCCGCACCCTAGAAAAACGACCGCAGATGAAGGCCCACTTTCTAGAGTTCATGCAGAACATGCTTAGCAGAGGACATGCAGAGATCGCTCCACCCCTGACAGTAGGGAAGGAATGCTGGTACTTACCCCTGTTCGGCGTGTACCATCCCAAAAAGCCGGACAAGATTCGAGTGGTCTTCGATAGCAGTGCGTCACATGAAGGAGTGTCACTCAATGAAGTCCTGCTCACCGGCCCTGACCTGAACAACAGCCTGCTAGGCGTACTCATGAGGTTCAGGAAGGAGCAAGTAGCCATTACGGCTGACATCGAACACATGTTCCACTGCTTTGTGGTGAAGGAAGACCACAGGGACTATCTACGCTTTCTATGGTACCGTGACAATGATCCTACCTGCAATGTTGTGGACTACCGGATGCGAGTGCACCTTTTTGGGAACAGTCCCTCTCCTGCTGTGGCCGTGTATGGTTTGAGAAGAGCGGCCAAAGAAGCAGAGTCAGAGTATGGCAGTGACGCAAGAAGACTCATTGAACGTGAGTTCTATGTTGACGATGCTTTGAAGTCGTTCGCTACTGAGGAAGAGGCCATCAGCGTTCTTGGACGAGCACAGAAGATGCTTTCAGCCTCTAACCTCAGGTTGCACAAGATTGCATCAAATCGACCAGCAGTCATTCATGCATTCCCACCTCAAGACCGCTCCAAAGATGTCAACAACTTGGATCTCTTTGTCGATGATCTGCCAGTCCAACGTAGTCTTGGATTGTCCTGGAACATGCGAGCAGACACCTTTACATTCCAGATTGAAAATGACGAAAAGCCATTCACTCGCAGAGGGGTGCTGTCAACCGTAAACAGTCTATATGACCCCCTAGGGTTTGTTGCACCCGTCTCTGTTCACGGAAGGTTGATACTCAGAGATCTCACCACGCAGGCAAAGGATTGGGACTCACCACTCCCAAAACACATGGAGATTGAGTGGACAAGATGGAAAGAGTCGCTTCAGGACTTACAGGACCTCCAGATACCTCGTCCGTACACGTCGCTCTCTACCGCAGGTGCACAAGTAAGAGAACTCTGTGTTTTTGCAGATGCATCCGTGAAAGCCATCGCAGCTGTGGCCTACATTAAGGTGACCAGCCACGGAAACCAACCCGAGGTTGGCTTTGTCTTTGGGAAGGCAAAGCTGGCGCCTCAGCCTGACCTAACTATCCCAAGGCTAGAACTGTGCGCTGCTGTACTTGCTGTGGAGATAGCCGAGTTGATAGTTGAAGAGATGGACGTCACATTCAACAACATCACATACTACACAGATAGCAAGGTGGTCCTGGGATACATCCACAACCAGTCGAGGAGATTCTATGTGTTTGTGCATAACAGGGTTCAACGTATCCGTCAATCACCCTGTCTCGGCCAGTGGAAGTACGTCCGTACAGACCTAAATCCAGCCGACGTTGGATCAAGAACAGCTACTCCAGCCCTCCTACGCAGCACAACGTGGCTCACCGGGCCGGACTTTCTCAAGAGTGAATCCTTGTCCACGCCTGAAACTGAAGAGAGCTACGGTCTCATCGATCCTTCCTCTGACTCTGAAGTACGTCCTCAGGTGACCACAAGTATCACACACGCAGCCATAGGAATGGTTCATCCTCAACGCTTTGAACGCTTCTCTAAGTTCAGCACTCTCGTCACAGCAGTTGCACACCTGATCCATGTAGCACACTCCTTCACCCGCCCTGTGCAAGGTGAGTGCCAAGGGTGGCACATCTGTCGTCCTACACAGGAAGAGCTGGCGAGAGCTAAAGTGTTCATCATGAGGAGTGTCCAGAACCACTGTTATGCAGAAGAGCTAAAGTGCATAACTAAAGGGTCCCCCATTCCATCCTCCAGCAGCCTCTGGAAGTTGCATCCTTTCAAAGACACTGACCAAGTCCTAAGAGTGGGAGGACGCACAGCACAATCAGGTTTAAACATGAATGAAACTCACCCCATCATCATCCCTGGTCAGCATCATCTGGCGACTCTGCTGGTGTGTCACTATCACGAGGCTGTGAAACACCAGGGAAGACATCTTACTGAAGGTGCCATACGGGCTGCTGGTTTCTGGCTGGTGGGAGCAAAACGCTGTATCGGCAGTCTGCTGTACAGATGCGTCACCTGCAGGAAACTGTGAGGAAAAACCGAATATCAACAGATGGCCGATCTGCCAGCGGAACGACCCCAAGTAGCACCTCCCTTTACCTACGTAGGTGTTGACGTTTTTGGGCCATGGGAAGTTGTCTCACGTCGCACAAGAGGAGGACACGCTAACTCTAAACGATGGGCTGTGATGTTCTCATGCAAGTGTTCAAGAGCAGTTCATATTGAAGTGATCGAGGCTATGAGCACCAGCAGCTTCATCAACGCTTTGAGAAGGTTCTTTGCCATCAGGGGCCCCGCAAAACAGATTCGGTCCGACTGTGGCACAAACTTCGTCAGCGCCTCCCGGGAGCTGGAGATGGACAAGACAAGTCCTAGTTTCCAGAAAGTGGAAAAGTACCTGAGCACTCAGAGTTGCACCTGGGTGTTCAATCCGCCCCATGCATCCCACATGGGGGGAGCATGGGAACGTATGATTGGCATCGCTCGTCGTATACTGGATTGCATGCTGTTGGAAGAAAAGAAATCTCGTCTGACCCATGAAGTTCTCACAACATTCATGTCCGAGGTAACTGCAGTCATGAACGCGAGACCACTCATCCCAGTGTCATCAGATCCGGAGTCGCCGCTCATCTTGACCCCAGCAATGCTCCTGACCCTCAAAACAGGCTCTACTCCTCCTCCTCCTCCTGGCCACTTTGATGAAGCAGATCTCTTCAAAGAGGAATGGAAGCAAGTTCAAAGCCTAGCTGACATATTTTGGAGCAGATGGAGGCGTGAATATCTCAAAACCCTACAGCTACGTCACAAGTGGCAAGGAAAGAAGCCTAGTCTCCAAGAAGGGGACATCGTTCTCTTGAAAGATAGTCAGGCAAAGAGAGATGAATGGCCCATGGGCATCCTCACCAAGACCTTTCCAGGAGAAGATGGACTGGTTCGGAAAGTCAAAGTGGAAGTCATCAAAGGTGGAACCAAGAAGACTTTCTTTCGCCCTGTTACAGAAGTTGTTCTACTTCTGTCTACAAAGACTGATTCTGTTAATTAATGTGGAGTCTTGTAAGACCCCAAGCGGGGAGTGTTCTGCCCCTGGCATTGAAAGTGTATGTTGTTCTTAACATGTGTGGCATATGTGTCTGTACCTTTAAGAGGGAATGCTCTAAGGGAGGGGCTGCTAGTTAGGGGACCGGAAGTCACGAGCACGTTATTCAAGTAGAGAGAGCATGCAGGAACAACAGTTTGATCAGCTCTTCCATTAAGATTTAGTTCTTCATCTTCTTGTTTGTTAAAGCAACGTCTGTAAGTATTATCTTTATTTTCCATGTGTTGGATTATAGATTTACCGTTGTATGCTTACTGTTTAGCTTTATTAATACCTGCCTTATGTTTGTACTGTCTTTACAGTTTCACGAAATTACCATTAAAACTACATGAGTAATCCTCAACACGCTGTGGAGTTTTTTGGGAAACGTTTAGCTGATTGGAAAGTTAGCTTGCTTGGCTAGCGAGCCCAATACAGTATTGCATGATATTTGATAGTGTCCATTGTTTATGTTGACAATCTCCCAGAATCACAGTGTACACAACAACGATGAGTGCAGCAACCCCTGAGATGTACACTTCACTTATCAGGCCAGAGGTAACTACAACTTAAATGCATTTTTTTTTTGCTCTCTTAATTTGTGACAAAAATAATAAGCCATAAAGAGGTGATTTGCAGCTGATAACACAAGACTCTCTCTCTCTCAATCCCTGTTTCTAATCTCTTTCAAGGGCTGTCGCCCAAACTGAATGGCCTTCGGGCAGTCACCTAAACGCACATCTCTGCTGCAGTGACCGTGTGTGTCTGGACTTTGATTCATGATCCTGTGGAGATTCTATTAACAATGAGTATTAAAGGGAACTGGACGTTAAGGGGTACAATGCTTTTATGCCTTTAATATAAGAACATTTTGTGATCACTTTTGTCACCTAATGTACCTGCAATGTATGTGCCAATCTAAATAAAGTTTTTCATTTAATTTTAATGATCAAGATCCTCTTGAGTCGTCTGTAGAACGGTTTAAGTGACAGAGCCTAACGTTAAGGTGTGTTGATGTGTGCAGGCTACTCGTTTTCACTTCAAGATTTTAGTAGATTTTATTGATTACCTTTTTTTTTACGATAAAGGTGGAGTCAGCGTTTTTTTAGAATGCTTGTTGTCCAAATCAGTGAATATTCTCATGATCCGCTACCTGTCCATACTGTGTGTGCACTGAACAAAAATGTGGTGTTAATACATAGCAGGCCCTGTAAACTGGTATGTAAACAAAGGTTATGTAGACAAAGGGGCCCATCATGGCTAGTAGCAACATGCCCCATTTCGTCTTGTCTCACAGATATAGCCAATATAGTTGCAACATACAACTACATCTTCACTTATTTTTACTTTCAAATCTGTTTTTACATATCAAAGGCTGCAAATTGTTTTCTAAGGCCTCTCTTGCTATTGCCCCCTGTACGTTATGTGTCAGGAGTGGACTGGCCCTGCGCTCTCCTTGGTGCTGATCCTGCTGCTGGAAGCGGCTAGGGAGCTATAATTTCAGCTTTCTCTCTCCTTTGCCGGCTACATTGGGAAATCTGCCATCAGAAAGGATGTTTAAGCCAATACTGTTTCATCATTTATCTCATCTGTTTCCTAATAGACAAACACTCTGTTTGCTGAATCTTGAATCCCATTTCCACTCTTCTTTACTGGATACAATTACAAATATCACATAAAGATAATGGATAAAGTGCTGCATTGACTTGGGGATACCAGACTGTGCTTAAGGTGCAAAAAGCCAGTTCATCTAGAAGTGAGTGACATTCCTGCAGTTTGAGTGGACAGGCTAAGGTCAAATCAATGCAGGATGCGGATGCACCAGCATCTACATCATCGACTGGGTTCAAAGCTTATTTGGGTCTGTTGAACTTTAACAATCAATTCCTACCAAGATTGTCTTCATTATTGGCTCATAGTCTGCACAAATGGCTGAGGAAAGACAAGCAATAGTCTTGGAGACCTGAGCAGGCGTGTATGCTGTCTAAAGAACTTTTGCACTTTATCAGTGTGTGAATGCACTTCGTTAAAAAAAAAACTGATACTGTCCTACTTGGAGTGGCACTTTCTCATCACATAGGCACAGAAGAGATATGCATGGGGTTAAAATAAGACACATTTCAGCTGCAATAAAGACCCTAAATAAATAAAAGCAGTTATTGTAGGGGGGCAATACTGTATGGAAGTACCATATTTAATTTGTACAGATCATAAGTGACTGATAACTTAGTGGGCATCAGAGGGAATTACTGATATTGTTAAGAGCTTATGTAATCTTGCATTAAAAAGACAATGCTCGCTCTGAATCTCTTGGCTATCGCTCACCTTCACTTGTCCATGCATTTATCTTTAGTAGACTTGACTACTGTAACAGTGTCCTTGCTGGCCTTCCAAAAAAATCTATCAGACAGCTTCAGCTAATTCAGAAAAAAAGTAGATCACATTACCCCAGTTCTGAGGTCTTTACACTGGCTTCCAGTCACTCAAAGAATTGATTTCAAAATACTGATGTTGGTTTATAAAGCACTAAATGGTTTAGGGCCAAAATACATTACTGATATGCTGATACGTTATGAACCGTCCAGAGCCCTTAGGTCGTCTGGGACAGGTCTACTTACAGTCCCCAGAGTTAGGACTAAACAAGGAGAAGCAGCTTTTAGTTATTATGCACCAAATCTCTGGAACAAACTCCCAGAGAACTTGAGGTCTGCTGCAACTCTCAGTTCTTTTAAATCGAGTCTGAAGACTTTTTTGTTTCCATTTTAACCTGCAATTTTCATTTTATTTGCTTCTTTTATTTGCTTTTAAATGTTTTTAAATCGAGTTTTCATTTTTTTTATTTGCTTCTTTTATTCGCTTTTATAATGTGTTTTATGTATTCTAATCTTGCCCCTGTAAAGCACTTTGAGTGGCCTTGTGTCTGAATTGTGCTATATAAATAAACTTGCCTTGCCTTGCCTTGCCTTCATATTTACCTGAAAGAGCTGGACAACCTTCAAAGAGCTCAGGAGCACAAGCAGCACATCAGAGATCCAAATAAATAGTTACACTGTGGACACATTATTTGACAGAAGTGCATTCCTTACCTAGGCTATATATAAACATATAGTTAAAACAGACCAACCCATCATACAAAGCAATAAAGAACAACAGACGAATAGAATAACAAGCTGATAAAACAATTCTAAAATGTCTAAACAGTTACAGTCAGTAGGCCTAGGCTTAAACCAGGTCTAACATAACATTGATGACTCTAACGTTCAAATACTATCATTTAGAAACCTAAAGAATAAGATTATATGGTTTTCAAACTTTATTTAGGCTACAGTTTATTTTTCGAACAGTGCTTCTTTGTCTTAAAAATGTGTAACTGTCTGCTAGTTTCCGCCTTAGCTGTGCGCGCCCCCGCGAGGCTCGCCTATTTCCCATTGGCGGGCAGGCAGAACTCAGCGTAACACCAGCAGCAGCAGATCACATGATATGACAAAGCAGCCAACAGCTACTTCCTGTGTAGACTACGGCCGCAGAGACTGCGACTACTGTGTTATCCAAGATGCTGGCCCTAATAAACAGGCTTTTGGACTGGTTCAGGACCCTCTTCTGGAAGGAGGAGATGGAGCTGACATTAGTGGGACTTCAGTACTCCGGCAAAACCACATTTGTCAACGTTATCGCGGTAAGTAGCTAGCAAAGTGAGCAAGCGCTGTCGGTGTGTGGGCCCCGGGCTACTACCTGGTAGAATGAGTTACAAATGAACTTTAACCGCCACAAAACATGTATAGGTTATTGTTATTGTTCTCTTACATACAGGAACGTGCATGCGTGACTGGACAGTGTTGGTGTCTTATAAGTAGCTCCAGGCGTTACTCGGTTGTTGTTTGGCTACTAGCTAGAATGACGAAGTTTCTTGGTATGACCGTGCGCTCAGGACTTCTCAAAGCGGGGTCATGTGAGCGGATTGGCAGGGCTTTGTAAAATAGCTGCTTCTGTGTCAACATCCAGGATATGTTGACAACACGGGCTGACTAAACAGTGTGTGTCTGCTCGTATGTCTTCTAACCTAACCGAGGTGGACTTAAAAGCTCAGGAGGCCACAGGTTGACAGCTGTCTGTACCATCACAAGTACTAGATCAGAATAACATGGGTTCAGTGTGGCCATTGGCTCGTGTGTTTATGCCTCGTCACCAACATACATGTCTTGTCCACCTTTATGGCACGCTGTCACTGTTAATGTTACAAAGGTTTTATGATAATTTATTTTATGTGTTGCTTGCGAAGCCTGCCACAGCCTTAGCTAGGTAAGGGTTATTCCAGTTCACGTTTGTGTCTGGTTTTTTTAGGCTAAACTGTGGTCGGGAGGAGCAGTCCAGTTGTAGAGCTGCAGACAGTCTGAGCTGTAGGCCGGCTCCTCCTTTTACTGGACTCATCATTCACAAGCTCTGTTGTTATACATGAATCATGTCAGGTAATCTGTAATTATGTTTGATCAAAGCTGCTTCCTCCTCTCTCACACAGACATTGTCATGCTGTCAAACTGGGGCCCAGGCCGCATACAACCAAAGCTATTGAAGTTATCTGGCATATTTGAAAATGTTTGATCACACATATCAAGTGCTGAGTGAGTAGTGCCTGTGGAAGTAGTTTTTTTAGTTAGCTTTTAGGTCTATGGGGACCCAACCTTGCTTTTAAGATAAATGCTTGCTAACAAAGCAGTGGTTGGTTGAAGACAGCTTGTCGGAAGGTAATGGCAGTATGCTGATGCATAGTTGGCATCATCTTCACGTGATGCATGATTCAGAGGGCAAGTATCTGGCTAGAGGCAACAAAATGACTTTGTAATCAAGACATCTCTTCATCTGCTTCTCTGACCCATTCATTGGAGATGTGTTGTTCAAGGGTCTATGTGGTAGCATCTGTTCCTGTCAAATAAACATGAAATGAAAATGATGAGTGCAATACTGTTAGGGACAGAGTAGACACGTGTCAGTATTTGTTATTCTATTCCAATCAGTGTGTGTATTTCAACAATGTCACATGGGATATTAACCCATTACGCCACCTCTTGTCTTGCACAGTCCGGCCAGTTCAACGAGGACATGATCCCCACAGTCGGTTTCAACATGCGGAAGGTCACTAAAGGCAATGTGACGATAAAGGTAGGCCAACAAACAAAAGCATATCCTGCTGGATGCTTTCACTGTTTCAAAATGACATCTGCTGCGTTGCACTTCCTTGAGCTGTATGCTGTATTCTGCACTGCTCTTTTGCTTACGAAACATAATGTGCTTTCTGCCCCTCAGATATGGGACATAGGTGGACAGCCGCGCTTCAGAAGCATGTGGGAGCGCTACTGCAGAGGAGTCAATGCCATCGTGTAAGTTTGTGGACACTCCAGAGTACAGCAAGCTGGCCTTTGTCCCACTGCAAAATGTTCTATTTCAGCTTCCTAAGGTTGCTGGGAAAGCTTGAAAAGTGAATGAAAATTATACATAGAAACGAAATACAATGCTCATTATGTTTTGAATCTTTCCTTATAATTTCGTTATTACAAAATCCCTTTACAAATGAGCATGTCATAGTAATACTTTTTATATTCAAGCAAATGTTTTTTAAAAGGGATTCACTGAATATTCTGACACTGGTCAGGGTTCAACATAACTTTTTTTTCCTACTGGCCCGCCGGGCCAGTGGATCCGAGTTTTACTGGCCCCTTGTATATTTTCACTGGCCCTGCACACACTTTTTTTTTCTTCATAATTTAGTGTCAATAATTATAATACCTGTATTAGAAAAATAAAGAAAGATAACCAGATCTAAAGGGAATATCTATACTGTAACAGTATATATATTCCCTTTAGATTTGGTTATTTTTCTTATAGTTAATTATATGAAATGTTGATATTGCTCATACACATAATATAAAAACCAGGCAAACATATTGAATTAGAAGCCTACAACTGAAAGTATGTTGAAAGAGTCGGCCAGTATTTTAAAGTCCAGTAGTTTGATGGTTGTTTTTATTCTTGAATTTGGGCAGTTTAATGAATAGTTCACCTGCAGAAGTCATGTTCAAACATAAAAAAAAAAAATAAGATATGAAGGTCTGATCATTCTTTGTGGTGTGGTAGGCTGTTTTTATTACTTTCTCTATATGCATTAGGGATGTGAATGTGTCGACCGAATGACCGGTTTTCCACTTGCGCTCAAGTTGACTTTAAAAATAGAATAGAAATCCGAAAATCAGTGGGTTATGCCGTTTTTTTAAATGGGAGATTTCACCGTGTATGTGAGTTCACGTCTGGTCGTGAGCGCGCTGCAGGAGTGTCACTTCTCCATGAAGTGTCAGCTTCACATAAGAGTCCGGCGTGGGACCATTTTTTCAAACTATTGATAAAAAACAATGCAGTGCAAAATATGCAGCATAAGTTAAACGCTCGTCTAAGACTATGACGTTAAATCACCTTAGAAACACACAAAGCCTTCGTCCGATCACAGCAGCGTTTCACCGTGTGATCTCGGCAGCGAGTGAGCCGCTGCGCAGATGAACTGTGGTTTGTGGCTAAAATAATAACCGGGGATATTCTCCCCGTTAGCGATTTCAATGGGAAAGACTTCCGCGATCTGATTGAATGTCTCGAGCCTGAAAACACAGTGCCAAACTGCGCGACTATAGGAACTGTACAGTGAGCGGAGTCCCTCCGTTCGTTTCTGTCTACAACCGACACAATCACCGGAGACGCATTCACAGCGTTTAAATAACGCCTCTCATTTGTATTACCATTGGAGCTTGGATGCAAATACTGTAACATTACGGCGGCAGATAAAGGAAAAGCGCAGTTATCATTTTCTGCACACCTCTGCTGTGGGAAGAAAGGGGGCAAAGAAAGTCGACTCGCAGGCGGACGGTGGGCAGCTCTGCCAACGGAGCGAGAGTGCACCCGCTTGTTGCTCTGCCTGTCAAAACGCCCACGCATCGGTTGTCCACTGGCCTTTCATTAAAAAATATATTTTATATTAGGTTTATTATATTGAGTCTTAAATAAACACTGCTTTCATTCCGACTCTCAACGCGCATTTCAATGAACCATGATGTAGTCTACAAAAAGATACTGAACTGTGATTGGCCAGTCACTGGCCCGGGCGGGACAGTGACTGGCCAATCAACTTGCCCTGCATATGATTTTACTGGCCCCGGGCCATCGGGCTATACGTTATGTCGAACCCTGCTGGTATTTCAGTGTGACCAATTTTTTTAACTGTATTTTCTTTTCCCCCCCCTTGCAGTTACATGGTGGACGCAGCAGACAGAGAGAAGATCGAAGCTTCTAGAAATGAACTGCACAACCTTTTAGACAAACCACAGCTACAAGGCATTGCTGTAAGAGGAACGCTATGTGATCTTTGGCCCCCAAAGAAAGAAAAATAGCTCATAATGTTGCTTCATCGATTGGTCCATCACGTTGACTTTCTGCTGGTCTAGTGACTCCGGTCACAAGCTATGATTCAATCTTAGCCTTAGCCGACAGGAGAGTTGACCTGACAGCGTTTGACGGGCTTAATCGATAGTCACACACGGACAGTTTATTTTGTCCTTTCATTGAGTATTCTGTGATGGGCGTAGCACACGGCTGATAGAAATCCTTTTAAATTATGTAGTAACATCGTGCGATAATGCTGATACATTGCCGTGTGCTGGATATTAATCAGCCCTTATTCCCTTTTTTTTCTCAGGTTCTAGTACTGGGCAACAAACGTGACCTACCCAACGCACTGGATGAGAAGCAGCTCATTGAGAAAATGTGAGACACTCAAGAATACTGTGTTTTACTTTGAAAACTCTGCACACAAGCATCAGGGACGTAAAGTGTTGTATAAGTAGTGCATGATAAATCAGTACTATGTGAGTCTTTACAGCGGTGATCCAAAATATACC
The DNA here is from genome assembly GCA_949357725.1 of Hyperoplus immaculatus. Classification (NCBI taxonomy): domain Eukaryota; kingdom Metazoa; phylum Chordata; class Actinopteri; order Uranoscopiformes; family Ammodytidae; genus Hyperoplus; species Hyperoplus immaculatus. The sequence continues at coordinate 15,009,071 of OX442350.1, read as the reverse complement.
ATGACAAACATTTCTCAATTAGACACTATATGGCCAATAGTATGTGGACATGGGTATCCGTCTACCCTTGGTAAAATATTTATTTTTCAAATGAGAAATACTGTGAGAAGCCTTCCCCAGAAAAATGGAGGCTGTTGGTAGCAGCATATTATTGCTCACAGTTGAGGAATGAGATGCTAAACAATTAAGGGTAATGTTGGAGTGTCCAAAGACGTCTTGCCATATAGTGCAGGTGAATTATTCACTGTGTCAGGGGGATAGTCATAATTTGGAGGTTCCCTAAATTAAAATGGACACAAATATTAGGTATTTAAGATCAACAATTGTAATTTCCTTGCGCAAAATAAAGTGCCATGTGTAATCTCCTTGGCAAGAGTGAAGAATATTGTGTTTTGAGAAGAAGGTTGGCTTGCAGCTCTTTGTTTACTGTGTCGCGTTCTCCCTCTTTATTGAATTTGTTGGTGGGCTACACTGTGTCCCACTGCTATGATGTCTCAATACTTACGTAGCTTCTGAGGCTATCGCTATCCAGCATAAACCCCGCTTACCAAGTAAGGCTACTGTCGGCAGTGGAAATGTAAGCCAGAACTAGGGTTACCGTTGCGTACCAAACCGAACTGTACTGCTCAGAGAAAACGAGCCATTGAATAGGCAAGACTACTAGTTGCATTATGCTATTAAACAAAAGACTCTTATTTATGTACTTGATGTTTTCCTCCTTTCACCTTTTCAGGAATCTATCTGCCATTCAGGACAGAGAGATCTGCTGCTACTCTGTCTCCTGCAAAGAGAAGGACAACATAGGTGAAAAAGCAGATCTGAGTTTAAATTATTTTTCATCTAACTGCAAGTGTTTCAACATTTGCTGAGGCCATAACAAACATGTGTTTATGTTCACAGATATCACACTGCAGTGGCTCATCCAACATTCAAAATCGCGGCGAAGCTGAGAGTGAAGGTCTCAGCTCTGGCCTCAGCCCCCTTAATGGTCATGGGTCCTACCACAGCCATCCCCCTCCACTGCCTCTGTGAAGTAATCCAGCTCTGTCTGCTCACAACCGTCACCACCACACACTACTACACTTCCATAGATGTGTAGCCCCCTGTACAGCACTACCCGCCTGCCCCCGACTATCTTGAGTCTTGGAAAAAGTTGTTTCGGTATCTGCTCCAAGGTTTGGATTGCCCACACCCATCATGCCTTATCGCCGGTCACCATGGAGACGCTCTGTGTTTGTGTACATCATGGAGTTATTGTTTTGTTTTTTTAATGTTCCCTTCGACATTCAAATCCAAAGATGTTGCAGCGTGCTGTTCCCCCGGCTACACTAGGACGGAGCTCCTCTAAATCCAAAGTCCCAGCAGTCCCCATGCCCTCGCCTGCCAACATTCGGTGTTTACGTGACAAAGGTTGTGATTGTAGCTTTTTAAAGTTCTTTGCAGATGGTTTCCCCTGTGCTAAATGCCTTTGATTTCCCGCTAAACTCATAGCAACACAGCCTGCATTTTGATTTGCTGGCATAGAGAAGTATCTAATTTATTAAGAGATTTAAATGAAAGTTTACACTTGAAGAGAAGGTAAGACTGAGTGGTTGTTGTGCCTGCCTGAGGGACAACAAATGTATGAAAATCCTAAACTAGGTCAGCAGAGTTCTAAGTGCCTTCGGCTAAGTGAGCATGCCAGTCAGTTATGGCCCAATGCAACTTCTCACCCAATGTTATGAAGAAATACTCACAGCATTAATCCCTGGATCACACTTATCACCAACACATCGACAATCCTGTTTTTACTGTATGTTCTGTAATACTGAAGCATTATGATGTCTGAGAACAGACAGCAGTGCGTTGTCAATGAATTGTGAGAAAATGTTACACTTTGCTTGGCGGGTGAGTCCTTTGAATTCTGTTTCTCTTGCAGCCTGTGTGTCTTTTTATTTAGATGGAACTTATGCTTGTATGGGTGTGACCCAAGACAAGCATAGAATATATATATTTTAATTTTGGGTTGGACAACAGAAAGCCAGTATTGGTCCTGACGACTGATCTCACATCAGAAGACGATTATAGCGTTGCGATGTCACTCATGCCTTGCCCCGCCCTTGTCTGAATTTTAATATTTTTTTGTAAAAGCCTTAGCAGTCTAATGATGACCATGTTGTCTCCTTAAAAAGCGACATGTTGATTGACGCACCTTGTCCTTTCAGCGACAACACAATATTTTCTCACAGGTTTGACCAGTGTATACTAACCTGCCTCTTGCTTGGCCAGTTTTGATCAACTAAAGTGTGTTTATTGTGTGCGTGTGTGTGAGCAATGCTGGATGAAGTATAGTTACCCCTTCGGCTACAATACTGTATGTAGGCCTACGCAGTTTATACGCTCTCACTGTAATGCTGTCTACCCATCCATCACATGCTCTCTTGTTATCTCACATGTTGATGCTCTGTCCGTCGGTGATCACCGTAAATCCTAAATGTCGATTGTTGGGACCACGGCAGCAGTGAGGGGGCTGTTATATTTGGGAGAAAGCTTTGTTACCTGTGTAATAATAATAATAGTAATATAGCCTATTTGCAATTTGTATGTGCATGTGCTGAGCCTATTCACATTCAATTTGCACACTTTTGTAAATAAGAAGTTCGCATTTTTATTCCAACCAATTTCTCCTGTAGATGTAATGCAGTTTTTCCCATGTGATTGCTAATAAATTTGTTTTTATTTTTAAGGATTTCAAGTGTAGCGTCCGAGTTCTTGTATTTTAGTGTGTCACCACTAGGTGGAAGCAGAGGGCTTTGGAAGGATAAAGGTAAAGGATGGGAGCTTTGACTTCTCTACAGAATGTCAAGTCCCACGTTTTTTTTCCTGCATCATGAACCTGTTTTTTATATAGTGATGATTTGAGGACAGTGTTTCTGTGCAGGCCTGGAAAGGTTTTAACTTCAGCCTCAAGACTAAAATTGCATAGTGTGTGTGTGTGAGTGGGTTGACTGACAGCTTGCAGCTATTGTCACTATAGTTCTTGCTTGACTTTTCACAGCACCATCATCCACAAAGGATTTCCTAAGGGGGAGCTCACCAGGCAGCCTACCAGCACCTGCAGTTCCCTTCGTAAGTTTCATATCCAGCCTTAAAGCCCATGTAAACCCAAATCCACACAATCCTTCTATGTAATTTAGGGAGCTAGGTGCATGATAGTAAGTTGAGCATAGTTATCAATCAAAATGAAAGATTGAAATTTAAGTTGATTCACTTTACAGAAATTCACTTAAGAGTAGGCGGGCTATGATCGTTCCTACTGTAGGCCTATATGTCACAATAAGTATTTTGAACCAATCATGGCAGTTCTCTGCCAGAAACATTCTATAAAAACAATCACTGTTGCCATGGAGACTGTTTGATACGGCCACACCCACACGGTCTTGTTGAACTGTCTTTACAGTAAAAATTTGTTTTTTGTAACTCAGTTTTATCATATTAATTAACTTTTTTTGTTATATTTTTGTAATAGCTCATTAAGGCACCCAACTTTTATATCAATTATTGATTTTGACTATTTTGGAGCAGATTTCCAGAGGCTTTAACCTGGCTGCCTTTTTTTGGGGATGGATAAGGTTCTGTATTATCCATTAAGCAGCTATTGTTACACGCAGATCCCATAATAGAGGATTAACACCTCTCAGCGTTTTCTTGGCAGAAGAATGGCTATTCTTGCTTAGAGAAATGTAACACTCTGCTAAGCACAATGTTCAGACAAGCACAGGGAGGGAGTGTGTCCCAAACTAGGGGGCCATAAAGTGAGCAGGCTTTCTAATGCACGGTCGGAGCCGTCATCAGGAAAGCAGGCCCGCGCGGTTAAAGCAGGAACACCTTGGTTAATCTCATTGCTTAAACGCAGCGGTTAATGAGCAGCTGCTGGCATTTAGTATGCCCCGGGCAGTACTTACAACGTGTGGATGGATCTAGGTGTCGTCCGATAAATTCCATGGGTCAGCGAAGAACGTGTGTGTGTTTGACTGTGTGTGTGTGTGTGTGTGTGTGTGTGTGTGTGTGTGTCTGTTTGTGTCCATATGGCAACTTTAGATTTGTGTGTGGTTTACAATTGCAGTGACCACACGGGGATTAAGCAGTGGTTACAAATCTGCCACGTGGATTTAAGTGTGGAAGAGGCCAGGGAGAAGACCCAGAGGCGTGACACAGGCTACTATTAATGTAGTTACACTCCATTTACCCACGGCCTCATTATGTAACACAACCTGTTTTAGCAGCTTCCACCTGTCAGGACTGTGTGCTCCCTGCTGCATTCGGTGAGTGTTGTCCGAGCACCTCTGAGTCAGTCCCATGAATGGCTCTTCATCAGCAGCAGAATTACACCAAACTTTTATAACTTGAATTATGGAATATTCCTCCAGACGTGATTCAACTCCCTCGTAACTCTCACTCTGCCTTAGCTGCCTGCTTGCAGCCCCCGAGCTCTATAAATCCTCTCCTTAAAGAGATGGTGATGGGTGTTTTCAATTATGAGGATGTAACTCAACTTTCAACGCTCATGCTGATGTAATCAGACAGGAACACATCTGCACAGCATCATGGACGGTCTGCTGTATATGATAATAAACTGTGGTCTAAATAATGTCCAGGTTTGAGCTTATACTCTCAATTATTGCTGAACCATAGCAACCTTATACCAACAGTTTGACATGGCACGAAGCTTCCTGTCAGTAAAATGTCTTCCTAGTCTGACACTTCTAAATTGAAACTGCTGTCGCACAAAGTGATTTGTTCACTCCTGTCTCTCCAGAAGACAAACCCCTGTACTGTCTCTCTAATTGTAGGACGCCTGCGCTGTGCTTTGAGTACAGCAGTACTGTAAGAAAAACACACCTTGGTTTATGTAGCCTCTTGATCATTTTCTCATTATGCAGCCTGGTCATTCTGTTATCTGTCTAAGTCAAAAGGACACTTTTTTTCTGTGACAAAGTTGCTTTTTGCTCCTGGCGTATGGTCATACGTGTGCGTGTTTTAGTCGTGCATCTGGCTTTATTTAACATTCACTCTGCAAGCGTGAGCAACTACTACAGTATCCCCATCAAGGCTGAATCATCCCTATTTCCTTCCTCCTCCCTCTGATTCCACTTGTCATTATAAACAGTTTTTCTATCTTCCAGACTGGGCCTGCAATAACATTTAGTCCACTTCCAGCATTTTAAACTTGAGGGTCATACTGTTTATGATATACAGGCCTTGCAGTGCACCCAGCACTAAATCCCCCATGCTGTGAACATGTGCCTCTAAAAGGTGAAGGCCGTTTCACATCTGATTTACAGCGCTTAGTGTCGGTGTCAGAGTTTTAAACGACGAGATATTAAATCTAAAATTCAGCAGAGGATTACGAAACAGAATCCCAAACGCACGGCTTGAGTAAGGTCTTAAATAATGAAAACAGTCGTTCATATTTAAGGGGCACCCAGTTGTTTATTTACCGGTGTTTGCCACTATGTCGTCTCTGTTTGTGTGACGGCAATGACATCAGGGCGCCACTGTCTTCAGCTGAGATAACTTTAGGGTCATTTGCCCCATGATGTAAAAGCCTCCCATGTTTTATGAGACGTCAATACGTTGTAATAAAGTTGTAAAACTAGCCTACATGTACTGTCTGGGAATTAGATTGTTGAAGCCCAGGCATCGACATGCATCTGCAAACACTTCATTCCGGTTCCTGTTTGTAGACTCTAATTTGGCACTAATCACTGGAGGTGGAATGTCACATGATTCATACAGGGCTGTGTGGCACAGATCACCATCCTTTACTGCTCTACACCTTGTAAAAGACAGATGGTGACATGCACACACGCCCTGTAATAGCACGGCTTAATAGGACTCCATAGGCGAATACATTCCTCAGCTGAGCTGGAATTTATGTTTATTAGTGCAGATACACCAGTGAGAGTGTTTGACCCAATGCAATTTTCATCAGCTTTTTTTTTTTGCTTTCTTCACATCACATTTTGATGCTCTATTCTTCACAAGCGTACATTTCTTTTTAATATAAATAATGTATAAAGGTATATAAATATATAAATATAAATGTATGTAATGTATAAATAAAAGTGTTTGAAATTCTACTTAGATAATTACTGCATTATGGATGACACCAGAGGTCCTCCACCCCTTTGGTTCAGACTTATGTTAGATAATAAATAGACTGTTTAAGCATTAGAATGTTTTATCTTTGTTTGCTCTTTCTGACTGTGAATTTGGCAAAGCTAGTAGGTGTTTATTTGAACAATTAAGTAAGTAAACCAACTGAAATTGTTTAAAACTTAACTTCTGTTTCATGCTTTATACTGGGAACACTGAAGTTTTCACTTGGCATTGGTTTAGTTGGAAACAGAAATCTAATGTTTGAGCATCACAAGAGAAAGTTTGTATTTATTTTTTCTCAACGTAAACCATGACTTTCTCTTCTTTTTTTGTGATTGTGGAAGTGCAACAAAAAAATAAGAAAAGCTGCTGAGACTTCAAAATGCAATAATTCCATTTCCACTCGGAGCCAGTAATCTTACAGGTCCACTGTGTTATCCGGTGTCCTCTCAGATAGCCAGCTCTCCTGTGAAGGCTTCCACACTCTCACCTCCCTGCCTCTGCTCCGCCACTCTCCAATTCTTTGATTCCATTAAAAAGCATAACTTCAGCTCCTGGGGCTCTCATCAAATAGGGCGGCTAATGCATTTTTTCCTGCGTTTTGAATTTTTTTCCTTCCCAATGTACCTCATATTTACATATAGATTGAGTATTTATCAGTCTGCATTTTTAAGGCAGATTCACTGTAGTCCACTTTATTAAACCATGTTGGATTTCTGTATATTTAATGAAAAGGTGATGTAGGGAGTGTAATTATTTGAACAAGGGAGTGTACTTGGTATGTGGGATGAATAGCAATGCAAAGGGCTGTGAACAACTGAACTTGTAAATCCTGCCATGTCTCGAGTTGTGGTTTGGTCAGTTTAATCTCAGTGGCTGAACACAATATCCATTGCCCCCCCACCCCCCAACCTCATGTGACTAAGAAGATGAAATATCAATCTTCAATGTGTTTGTGCTGCTGTATATCAGATGAAAGTAAGATGCGTCATTTGCCACACCGTGCAAGCTGGAGCAGGTTAGATATGATCCATATTCCCTGAGGTCACTTGCTCTGTCTCTTCCAAAGGCATGCCAACCACACACAGCTATGGAGCCCAGAGACACAGTTATTGCCATTAGCACAGTTGAATGAATAGTTTGACATTTAGGAAAATATGCTTATTACCCTCCTTGCCGAGAGTTGAATGAGAGGATCAATGCCAATCTCATGTCAGTCTTTTTGGTATGAAGCCACAGACACAGAGACGTTCTTAGCATTAAGACTGGGAGCAGCCATCTAACTGGCTGCTGGAAGCAGATTCATATTAATGGGCATCTATTGAGAGCTATTGATCTTCTTAGCTTCCTCTCAGCAATAAAAGCGTATAAATATATTTCCCAAACTGTTGATCTATTAATGATTTGGTATAAAGTCGGATAGACAGATGGATTTTGTTTTGACCACTTTATTTAGAAACATTAATATGACAATTGTGACAATTCTTGCACTTTAGTCTGCTTGTGTATTAGGCTACTCCATGTGCACATTAAGTTTTGGTCTCCTTATTTTATGGTGTTACAGTTGAGTTAATTGATTTACCACTATTCTCTCACACTGAGCATCAAACTCAGCCTATAATTAGACTGAATTATTCATTAACATACTAGACCATAGGGGGTCTTTAAACCCCACAAGACAATAGTTAAAAGAGAATAAAATAACGCAACATGTGACTAAAATGTGTCTTTTCTGATAAATGTTGTCCAAAATCCCTACAAAGGGTGTCCTCACTGTGCGCTTGCAGCCCCCCTGGCTGGATGCTAGAAGAATCTGATGCTCTTTGTTTGCGTTCAGCATCAGGTACAAGTGTGTTAACAGGGCTTTGCAAGGGCCGTGTGAGTCTATTATGCTCCAGTCACCGTGGCTTCAGGTTGACAATGGCTGAAAACCCTGGGAAGAAAAGAGACTGACAGAACAAATGGTGCACTGCAGGCTGGAATGTTGAGAAAAAAAAGGATTTACAAAACAATAACGTAGTGTAAACTGTAACAACCTGAAGGGTCAATTGAAAACCATTTTATGGTGTTGGCATTCCTTTCCCAAACCTATAGTTGAGGGTTCCTTTTTGCGCTAGACATTAGAGAATATTATTTTCTTTCTCTGAGGCAGGTTTCACACCTGATAGCCAACTTATAGTTTGCTTCCTCGGTTCACAACAGATGCGAGAATGATACATTGTTCTTGTATTTCAACAGGTTCGGTTCTTTTTCACACCTATCGTTTCTACTGAGCAATAACGTAGTCCCTGAACTTGTCTGCTCTACAATTGCTCTGAATTTCCATGCGGGAAAACTATAGAGAGAAACTACAGGAAGAAGATTGTCTTTCTCTTCCCTTAATGCATAGCAAAGCTGGCTAGGGGGAGCCTGTTGCTTCCTGTAGTAGTTGGGCCGGACTCATTCAGCTCCCGTTCTCACCACAAACGTTACGAACCGCACAAGAGTTGGTTTAGAAGCGTACCGAGACCACCTCTTCAACAAGGTCTTGCTACGCTGGTTTGGTGCGCGCCCAAGTGCAATTGTTGTGTCCTCATCAGCACAAACGAACAACACGCTAAGGTGAAAATGCACCCGAGTTTGTGGCAATCAAACCAAACATTGCAGGTGTTTTACACGTTTATATTCTTTTATATTGCATTGTTGAAAGGGAGCCTGAGAGTTTCATTGCCAACAACTGCTACTGTAATTGTGCATATGACAAACACACCATCTTGAATCTTGATCTTGAATCTTGAAAGCGCCCTGAGTGATGAGCCTGACTGCCATAAAGAGTTCAGCATTGCTCCCACCGTCCCCGCTCCTCTCAATAAGGCCTTGATGAGACTTTGGAATCAGTTCAATGAGAGGGACAGATGTTCCCCCAGGCCAGATGGAGGGGAAAGCAGGTGACAGCTGGATCCAAACCGGGCAACCTGCCTTTGATATGAGCGGAGCCTTTCCTCTGCAGGTAGCTGGCCTTGGACCGACAACACCAGGCCAATCAGCCTTTACCTTGGTCTGATCCACTGCCATGACTCCTACAACTTTACCAGGGTCACTCGTCATCCTTGCCGCGCATCACATTGCATGTGCACCGATCATGGAGTTAGCATATATAGCTCCAGATGAAAAGGCATTTGTAAAGAGGCCTCCAGTACGGTGCGTGTGTGATGTCATTTTGAGAGACAGACCGCATTCGCCGCTCTTCTTCTGGTTTAATTCTCATGACTACATTTGTTTGAATATTTCTGTCATACATTTTCTTTTTTAATTACGTGAGGGAAAATCTCTGCAGTACTGTCTCTTGAGCAACATGATTTATGCTTGCTCATAGCCTACAGCAGAAGCAGCAGTTTGTCCCTGTTGGTCGTTCTAAACTCTGAGAAGGCTATAGGTTTTGGTGATGAGAAACAGCTGTGGCCTATAAGCTACATCAGTCACAAGAATGGGAAAAATAGAACTTTGGCAACTTTCAACCACCTGCCTTGCATGTTCACTCTTTTCAGCTACAAGCTAGCCCGCAGAGAGAAACACAGAAAAGTGCGCCGTATGAAAGCGAAGTCTTACTAATGCATACTAGAAACTGAGTTTTTATTATGACGTCCTTTTTCTTTCCTACAACACGTTCATGCTTTCCACACTGTATTATTCTGTGTGTGTGAGAGTGTAATGGACTGTCCATTTTAATTACACTGCCTTGCCTGCAATGGTTTCCAAGTGGCGGTTCAGCTTTAGCATGTTGTGGTTGAGACATTTCCAAAGCAAACTTTCCAGTCATTAATTCCGTTGCCATGATTTTGTGTGAGGGATTGCCAGTCCAACCACCTCTATGTGTTGTGTTGTAATTAAAGAAGTGTTTCAACACGATCTGACAAAGGAAAGTGTTTGTATATACACAGGAAAGGAGATGAGGCGTTGCGATCGCGGCAGTAAAAAGGAATTACATTCTTTGACATAGTTAGCATGTCCTTCACACTCACTCTGCTGCCGAGTTAAAAACGACTCTGACTGAGAGCATGATTAAAGATATGCCTATTAGAACAACATTTGAGGGTTGCATGTCTTTGAGCAGAATCATGATGAAGCAGGGCCGGAATGCTATTGTTTTCCAGGAATGCAGTTTCATCGCTGTTGGCATTGACAAAATGAGGACAGGTTGCTATTTCTGGTGAAGTACGACTCCTCGTTCTAGTGCCAGGACACACTTAGAACAATCCCCCAGAGTTTGGTAGTAAACAAAACCTGGTGTCCTAGGATACTCGAAGGCAGCTCCTCAATAGAGAAGCTTGACGCTTATTCTAACGGAGAAGTCGAGACATGCAGAAATTTCACAGCCACAGTCAGAATAGTCTTCTTGACCTTTTGTGAAACAATTCTCTTTTATTTCCAGGAGTTAGTTTTGATGCTTGCTGCTTCCACTCTGATAACTGTCCGTTAATTATCAAGCAACGACCAACAGCTGATGAGCTTAGCTTAGCATAAAGACTTGAAATTGGGACAGCTAACAGCCTATAGAAAACGAAGTCCACCTTACACCTTAAATGCTCACATACTTAAAAGCTATAACATACATATCCTCCACATCACACCCTTTTTCACTACAACTTGTAATTGTTTACGCTTTAGCTATTGAATACAAAACACAAACAAGATAAGCCTACAATGTGTTATTTAGTGAGTTATGTTGACTTAGCACAAAGCAAACTTTATGCTAACCAAAAACTTACCAGCTGCTAGCTGTTCATATTTAGCTAGCTAACTTGAGTTCAATGATAGGCTATGAGAGATTTAAAAATGAAAGTGGTATCGATAGTGTAATTGTAATGGAGAGAGTGATTGACATATTTTACAAAATGTTGAACCATTCCTTTAACATTGGTACAAAACGGTGTAATAGGCCTATTGTTTTTCAATAACAGGCCCAAGGACATTCACTTTTCACTATTCACTTCCAGTTTCATCACTTATCAGAAACATTAGCCAGCCCCTGTAAACACTGAGGCAAACAATGAGCTCACTTATTGGAAATGTTCCTCTGCGCGAAAAGCCACATAATTTTGGTATATTTGAATTTATTTGAATGTATACAAATTAATTTAACGGTTGGAAAATTGCAATAATAACTTCAAACAGCATCCATACATATTAAGGTGCCGGTACTCAACCAATGCAGATCTCGTCATATGCATCTCCAGGAGGCTAATGCTGAGTAAACAGAAGGAAAATCATTGTTTGTTCTTGTGAAATTGGTTCTATTTTCTTTGGAGCGATACACAGACAAGTTCCTGGCTCCAGACCACAGCACAAAGACGGAGCAGAAAGCGAGAGGTCCATACAGAGGAGGTAGTGAAGAGGCTTTTCCATGGGAAGATGTTTGCACTGAATAATTAGATTTACAGTACTGTGTATTCACAAGAGTCTTGGCAATTTTACATTTCAAAATAGTTTGTGTGTGTGTGTGTGTGTGTCCAGTCCTGTAGCTTGTATCCATAATCAAATCTCCTTTTCCATCCGATATTTGACAACATATTGTAGCCTGCACATCCTTTTTTTAAACGGGCCTTGGAGATGGTATTTTCTTTCATCTCCCTTGTGACACTTGCTTTGTCTGCCTTCACGTGGGCTTGACGTGTGGAATGCATCCTGTGACATTTGCAGTTCTCCATGGCTTATTGCTTTCTCATTATGGTACAAAGGTTCCTCTAGTGTTGGCCTGCCGCCTGCAGTCGTGGTGGTCTCCTCAGGCAAGAGACTTGTCGTGTCCCCCACCATTGTCAACCGCCATCTCCACCCTTTTCACTCGCAGACGTGTCACCTCTTACCTCTTTAACAGGCTACACTCCCACTAATCTCTATGCATGATTCCCTCCGGAGAGGGTTCACAGTCATCTTTGTTCCTCTGCCACCGCTAGCCTCTTCGAAGAGCAAGAGGCTCCGTACATTCCAAGTGGCGGCCGGTCATTGAGTGGTTTCCATTGTGGCGGGAGAGAGAGCATGGGTCCGGCTCTCTGTCTCCGGACTGATGGATGGCCTGTCCCACTTTATCTGAGCAGGACGGACGCTGCGTTGGCTGGGGCCCAGAGATTGTCACTCCTGACGGCTTTATCAGGGCCTGACTTATAGAGCTGTCATCCTCTTAGAGCAAGGTTCCCAGGCACCTCGGTCCAGCCATCCCCCCACCCTCCTCCTGTCTGTCATGCCTGCCATCCAAGGGACCTTGGCCTGAAGCCTGACTCCCACCCACCCTGGGAGAGATACATTAACAAACTTGTCTTCGTTCATCAGCCCCACCCTTGGTTGTTATAGGGAGCCTGTTGTAAGAGCCAGCTCTTTTGCCAAGAGGCATTAACTCCAGATGAGGCGTGGACGTTATTTAAGATACAGATGTAGGCCCTAGGTGGGGGATGCATAACGCTCCTTATGCGATTTTACGAGATGTTCACTCACTTTGTATGTCATTCAACTTGTATGTACACAAAAGGCATTATTTGAACATAACTGTTGATTTGGCTCTGTATATTTAGTGTTCTCGTTACAAATGCTGAATGAAAAAAAAGGAAAAATATGGCAATTTTTCATCTTATGAAAGGCTGAGCCCGTGTTTGAGCTTGCCATGAAACCACAGCGGAGTTCCTTCCTTATTCTCACTTTGATGAGCCATTGGAGAGCTTGGGGGGAAGCCAAGTAAAGTCTGGGGCCTCTCGCACATTCTGATGTTTTGTTTCAAACAGAGCAGCTTTTGTTCGGCTGTCAGAAGGGAAGCAGCTCACAGTGTGTTGGAGTGTCTTAAGTAACCACAAACACGGGGCATGTGCTCATTTTTATTTAATTTTTCACAGAGGTTATGTTGGCACAGCTAGACGTTTGTTTCATACTGTTTTCATGGGCATCATCAATCAAGAAATGATGGGGTTTTGCGTGTGTACATGTCGGTCTTTATAAAGTGTAAGTATCCATAAACTGAAAGGGTTTATATCGGGAAGGCTTTTAGGTTGAGGGATCAGATAGAGATGATCATCTCCAGATCTCACCTCTGACTCCTCTCCCAGTCAACAGAACACTAGGGGGACGTAAAGACAGATCCATGAATGATATGAAATAAATTAATCTATTCTCAGGGTTGTGTATGTCCTGGAGCTAGACCAGGCATAGCCATCTAATAAAATGTAATTCAGTTAAATTGCATGTGTCTATTTTGGTCACATTACTGGCATGGCTCTGGGTAATACAACGTCAGTTTATTGGTTGGCCCATTGCTTCGGTGGCTGACTGAAATATCTCAACAGAAAATGTATGGATTGTCATGGAATTTGCTATGAACAGTTATGAGCACCTTCGGATTAACTGTAAGAACTTTGGTGATCCCCTGATTTTCCATGCAGCAACAGCATCAGCTAAAATTCCAGTTTATGACCAAATACCTAATTCAATTACATAATCATCAGCTACTTTGTGTTTTAGTTGCAAGCAAACATTTGATTCAATGGTGAACATAGTAAAGTACTAGCTTTTTCATTATGAATATGTTGAATGCTGTTGTTAGCATGTTGTTAGCATTCACCTCGGAGGACAGCCTCACAGAGATGCTAGTCTGGCTGATTTCTAAATCACTCCCTATTTACTTTAAAGTGGCTATGAGTAACTTTAGCGGTTGGCGGCCCCTTTGGACACAGTCGGTAGTATTTTTACGACACCAGCTGTCGTAAAGCTGTTTTCTAGCGTGTGCCGGCCGTGCGAGTGTCAAATGATTAGGACGCAATATAGTGCATGTCCGTGTTGAAAGTGTGAGGGCACGGAATATTTTCGGCTCCATGAGAGTGGTTAGTCACACTGCATCAACTCAATGCCAGTCAGTGCCAAACACACCTGATTGAAATTAGTGTCACTAACCATTCTCACGGAGCTGAAAGATTCCGTATCCTCACAGAAAGTGAATGAACGAGAGACGGCAGTATGGATCACGATGAGGTAATGTGTGTATGTTGTTGTAAATAATGACTATTTCAGATGAATAATGATCATCTGATGATGATGAAGCAAAGTAAACTTTGTTTTAGTACCGTTCATTCAATTAGGAGTAAACACTGCAGGACTAGATCACTCCTGCTAAATGTTTATGTTGATTGGCAATGCCCTCCTCCCGCCCGTCTATCACTCTCCCTTTTAGTTTTTCATCATTGAATTTTCTTTTTTTCTTTGATGGTTCTGCCCCGTTATCAGCCATTATGACGACAAATAACTGTCTCAAACAAGGCTCCCCTTCCCTTACCTGGAGGGAGAGTCTACTCAAATCGCGTTGCTGCGCTACACTGAAATCTTCGACCCCAAACGAATATGTGACCATAGAGCCTGCATGCGCAAGCCGAAAATCGGACTGTGTTGCTGTTTAAGGTGATTTACGATTATCAGAGGAAAAATTTGGTTATTTTAAAGATATTTAAAATGTACTCGTTGTCACTTTAAAGTGCACTATATTTAGCCCCCCGCCATTTTGCTAGGGATCCTATTTCCGAGTGGGACATCTTTGCCCCTCAAAAAGTCACACACGAGTGAGCGCTAGAGTGATTTTGGACACAGCATTGGTCGTTTTTTATTTTCTTCTTGCTGTGAGGAGATGCAATAAACAGTTCAACACGCTATAGTGTTCTTCTCTTGGGGGACAGTAGCCCAGTGATCATCTGTGCTTTGCATTAATGCAGATCTTGACCATCAAAACTGAGACAACAGGGACTCGTTAAGAGCACTCAGCATTTTTCATCCAGATGTCAGCTCAACAGAGTGCATTTACAATAATTTCCCCTGGAGGCGTTCATGTTGAGAGTGCAAAGGACTGCAGGTTGTATGAGAGCGGTTGTGCCAAAGCTAATTTTGGAGTTGGTCCCCCACCAATGCCAGCCCGACTAAAGATTTCGCCCCTTGGATTGTGTTAATTCAAGCGGTCTGTCCAACCATCACTTCTCCAATCACAGTCATGGTCACAGGTGTGCTAATCTATCAATGTGTCACTCCTTTATTCGCTGTCAATGACGTATCATATATCTTACTTAAGCACAAAAAACATAAAATCGTTTCTCATGTCTTGACTATGTGGGTCAACGGACCATTACTTGATCATACATTTGTAGATACACTACAGCCCCTCCCTTGAATTTGATACAATACAATAGATTAGATTTTGAACATCAGCAATCAAATATTCCGATAGGACTCCAGTAATATCCTGCTTGTAAGGGCTGAGAATGGGGCAGAGAACGGGGCCAGTGTGTCAGCCAGAGTCATTCCAGGCGAGCTAGAGTCTTTCCTGTATAGCCCCCTCCACATGCTCTGCTTTCCATCCGACCTGGATCATATGCCTTTAATAGTGTGTAATCTCTTAAGGGGTGAGATTTATGCCCTCCCCCTTTACAGCCGAGGCCAGGGATATGTGGGAAGAGTGAGCAAAGGCTCCCGTGGGAAGACATGATCAACCTGCTGTAAATTTGCATGAAGAAACACTCCAAACAAGGCACCTATGGTCCTGCATGACCTATATATACAAAGATACTGTACTGAGCAAAGGTTCTAAAGTGAACACATTTTTCATTGTTCCTATTTCTTGTACTGCCCTGGACCTTCAGATTACAAATTTCACAGCTCAGGTATACAGATGGTAACAGATGTGGTCGTGGACAGCTTGGCCGTGAGCCTTGCAGCTTATACAACCTGCACTCACAAAAGCTGTATTGTAACAGTTTGTCCCCTGTAATTGTTGCTATAAGGGTTCTGTGAAACTTGGTGTTAGTTGATGGATTTCTTTTTAGGGATACAATACACGTTTGTTGAACATTATGAAAGAGCAATACCCCCGGTTGATGTACGATATCTCTCTTCGGTGGGTCGATATTGCTCATAATTTTGATGGACTGGCTAGTTTCTCAATAAGCTCCCGTGTCACTGTCGCTCCGGGACACACAGGACATATTAGCTCTGGGAAATCAAGACCAAATGTAAACCAAGCAAAGAGTAGAAAAGCCTTTAATTTCTTATTTATATGAGACATGAAGAATGAATGTACCTTCTAACCTATCCATCTCTTTGTTTAAAATTCAACTAATGATGAATGTAATGTGAAAAATGGGACGTACTTAAGAACTAAGGCTATGTGTCTACAGCTTTTGAGGCTGCAATTAGGCACAGCAGTGCTTTGGGTTAAATGTTAATGTCAGCAATGTTAACATGCAGATGTTTAGCAGGTAAAAAGTTGAACTTGTTTATCATCTCAGTTTAGTGTGTAGCGTACCAGCTGCAGGCTGATATGAATGCCATTCGTTTGAGAGGTTTTTGGTCATTTCCCAGAGTACTAGAGAAATACAAATTTTGACCGGATGATAGTATTTTACAAAAAGTCTGGCATAGCTACAAATCAGTTTGCATATAAAACAACAACACTTGTTAAAAAAATAGATTATCATTATCCATATGTTAATTTGTCCACTCACCTGTTTTGCATGCCACAGTTTATTTCTTTGATTAAGCTTCCGCAGTAAAGCAAATGCAACATAACATTCATATTAAAAGCCGGCCTGTTGAGCCTATAAGTCAGTAAATAGCTTCTTGTAAATGTCAGCCGGCCGCCCGTATAAATGAATGCAGTCACATTTCTGGACCAACAGTATAACATTACATAGCATCAAATACTCAAAAGAGTTTCCATGTAAAATAAAAGCCTTCCTATATTACATTATTATCACTACACCAGTCAAACTTTGTCTTGTGAGAGCAACACACTACTGATGTCTGTAATACCTTTGATGTCTCTACTAATGCAAGCCTCCAGATGTAGGACATTCATTTATCAAATTGGGGTTTTCAGTTTATTTGGCCAAAGAATAGCACGACACACTGAAAATGGACTGACTTCTCTAGTTGTTTTTCTTTGAAATAGATGATTTGCCACAATGTATCAATTGGCCAGAAACACATTGTACTTTTTTGTACTACTTTTTTTTTATCGGGCTGTGAGGGGATGAAAGTGTCTTTCTTTTCTATGTTATGCTTATTAGCTCCCTGCTTTCATTCAGATTGCAGAGACACAATATTGATCTTAGTGAGCCAATGAGCCAAGAAGAAGGAATCACATATTTTGTGTGCCTCCTGTACTAGTTTTACAGGGAAGAAAAGGAAAATCAATATGCAGCCAATACTTAAACTTTAAGTTCAAACATGATTAAATATTTGAATCAGGGTTGACTTGAGATGTTATGATATTGAGGAATTGCTGCCAGGTGTTTGAACCGTGTAGTGGTTTTCTCATCTCTTGTCTGTGTGTCCTATTAAGGTATCTGAAAATTAGGATTTGTTTCTAAAATGGTGAAATGTTTATGTTTTTTAATTTATAGGTGTCCGGTCCCCATTGCATTCAGCAGCAGTCGTTGTTACATACTAGGTAGCGGAACCATGAGGAGATATTCTCTGATTTGACATAAAATACATTTCTCTTCAACAAGCTTTGTCTGGAACTGTTCCACCTTTAAATGGCAGTGACACGTACATTCATTCTCCAGACTTTTGAATTTCACAAAGCCGGGATGACATGATTATTTATCCAATATCCCTTGCACAGCTTTTGATTATTATTTATATGATACTCAAAAATCTAACGCTCCATTTATGCTAAACTTCTTTTCCATGGTTTCCTTATCCATCCATCCATCCATCTTCTACCGCTTGTCCCGTTAGGGGTCGCCTTATTATAATGGTAAATCCAACAAGGTGCCAGTTTATTGGTGTAAAAACGAATAATATAGTCATTTTGACACCCAGTTCCCCTTATAATGATAATCCAGTCCTTAGTGTTAAGTATAACTAGACATTGAACACCTGTTTTATTGTGTTTCCCTCCAGCAGCATCTTGATGCTGAGGCTGTGTGTCTGTCCACAGATCTGACTGGTGTGACCTGTTGTCAGAGGGCCCAGGGAGACAGTGCCACCTTCTGCCAAGGTGACCTGTCACCACAGGCTTTTACACAGGCTATCCATGGGTCTTAAGTTGCCCAGGGGAGCTGTAAAAGTGTTAACACCACGCTCACTCGGCACACTGGTATTAGGGAAAGGCCTGGTTACAGGAATAGCCACCTGTTCCATTCTGGCCTGGATGAGTGCCGCGCCTGTCCCCAAGGACCCCCACTCCATACCACGACCACCACAGAGGAATTTCAAAGCAAAACAAACACATCGCTGTGGTCCATACTAGGCCTCAATTATGTCATGGTTTTACCTTCCGGAAACCAAAATCACAAGAGCCTAAGTCTAATTAATTGAATTAGATCGTTTGTGTGCTGTAAACTGCAGCCATTAGCATCTCCTGCTGACTAGCTTACAATCTAATGTTTGCAGGCTATCTTTAGCGATTTTGCTTTGCTCCATGTTAATTTGCGGAACTTAAAAAAACAACCGAGAAAGCATTCTGTTCAGCATTCATTCAGTTAACCCCCATTTGAACACATTTTTCTCTTGTAAAATTAAAATGAAAACATCAGTTTGAAATTACAAATTAATATACTCAAATACGGCCAAACCTATCCCATTTTTGCTTACCATAAACATTGAAAAGGAACCTGGAGGAGTTTTTGACCAACATGTTAAGCTAATTTTAGCTAATTGGCTAGCTAGTATTATCTGATAAAATATAATAATAAATAAATAATGGTGGTGTCATTATTGCCAGCAAAAAAATTGTCAGTTAGCAGCAAGAAATGAGAAACTGCTTTTGTCTACTTATTGTTTAAACATTGTTAGTTGTAAATCTGCCATCATTAGGCTTATCATGTGCCATGTGAAAATGGGAATTACAACAGGTATAGCCACAGCAATTCAGTGCAGTTTAGCACACTTCAAATTAAGAAGGTTGTACACCCCTGTAAACCTTACATAATGTTTGCTGTCAATTTGTTTGAATTAAAAAGAAATGGCCAAATGGCATCGCACTAAAACGGCAAAAGCAGATACGGTTTGCACCTTATATGCGTTAAACTGGAATCAGTTTAATCTGTGGATGTGAAATAGGCTACCTGAAGGCCGGGCTGGTGTCCCCACCCTCCCTCCTCCTTGACCCTCACATAAACACACAAAGGCGCTCATCATGTTTCATGTGGACAGCTGCGACAACATACAGATGTTGGCAGAACCTCTGGCCATTGAAGCTCCAAGTGAACTGTTTCCATTTACTTTTCAAAATAAACTGTGTTTATTGTATGCATGATGGCTGATTATAACGTGGCCCCGTGAGTAATGTATATTTAGTCGACTGACTCGAGACTAAAGCAGGATTTCCTGAGCGCTCTTGTCATTATCATCTCAGTCTCTTAACTGTGTCATTAAGAAGTTTATCGAATTCAATTGCCGGTTTATTTTTGGCTAATTGTTCTGTCTGTTTCTCCAGTTAAAAGTCACTTACAAATCAAATTAATAATGAATCTGTGCATTTCTCATTGCAGACAAATTATTTAATCATGCTGTCATCATTGCTGTGTTCAATTTATGGGTCTCTGGAAAGTATTATCGAGGAGGAAATGAAGACACAGATACCACATCCTCCTTTCTTTTGCTTTCATTGAACCTTATTCATTTGTTATCCTGAGCCTACTAGTTATAGCTACATGACTACACCTAAACTACTGACAACACATGATAGATACTAATCCTGTGTGTAGAAATCCTTTGAATACAATCTAACCTTTTAAATCCCAATAGGCCTACTCACCGTATGCTGGCTTCAGAGTGGCACCCTTTTATTCTGTCCCTGTTCTGTAATTTCTTTGTAAATACAATGAATTTCAGGCCATGTAGGTGTGAGGGGATGAGTGCAGTCCATTTTAGAACCCAGGGTCTGTCGCCAATGTCATCCTCACTGCAGCTGTTAGCGAAGGCCTTCGTTTATAGCCTATTACCTCACCATAACCGGGTTATGAAAATATCATCAGTCTTATGCATGTGCATAAGGACAGAGGGTGGCGCTTCACTCAGAGCTAAATTGAGAGTAGTGATGGATTTGTCGTGCTCGGCACCAGCTCAATGTGTCACTTGTAATAGTTGTAAAAGCTCACAATGAAGTGACATGTATTTAACCTTAATTTCCAAAGGGCAAAACACAGGAGAGTCCAAACACGAAAGAGCAATGTTCATTTCAGTTTTATTCTGCATGTCCATCAAGGTTAACAAATCCACAGGCAAATGGCAAATCTTTACTGTGTCAAGTTCTTCTTCTTCATTGACTTTATTGGTGGGCTACACTGTGTCAGAGTAAACCATACCGTACCAAACCGAGCTATACTGCTCATTGGAAACGAGTCAATTGAGAAATTGTTGTCACTCCCATTTTCTTTTCACACTCATTTTCCAGCCTCGATGTTGCAACCTTTTGCCAAAATCCTCCACTCGGCACTTTCAGAAAATACTTGTTTACAAGTGCAGAAGTTGTAGAAATCAAGTCTCAAAGGGGGTCCCACTTGCCCTCCTTACAGGGGTAATTATGTCAAAACAGAGGATTTTTCTTTTCTAAATTATCTTCCAAGTTTTCCCAGTAGCTGTCCAAGCCAATTATGGCTCTTGAGAGGACAGAATGAGAGAGAAAAGGGAAGAAAGTAAAGGACCACAGGAGTCACATTTAGACATAAAACAGAAGAGTTTGACAGTTATAATATGTGCCTCATGAAGAACTATCGTCCATTAGTTAAAAGGCCTTTTCTTCCCACTTCTCTCTGAAAAAAGCCTGCAAAATATTTTAAAATGCTCCAGATCTTCGCCTCCCTTACTATTAAATGTCAGTAACATTGCTTCAGTTTGTCTGTCCGTGCAAAACAACCTCAGTCTGAACCTCAAAATGATTGACTTGGCCTTTACTTTGTGTCCTGGAAGACATTCAAAACAGCTTTCTCTTTCAAAAGGAAAATGTGGTGTACGCCATGCGGGACATCAGAGTTCAGTAAAACAACAATTTAAGTGTCAAAACCCAAATGACTTGTCAGCAGCAACCACATAAACAAGGCCAACAGGCTTGTGACCTCCGCAGCACAGTGGAGTATAAATTAGATAGAGGTTGTGATCTGGGGCCTAGAGGTCTTTCAACTGTGGGAGGGTGATAGTGCTGGTAGAAAGGTAAGTAATAGTTGTCCAGAGGTGACCTGGAGAGAAAGGGGGCACAGGATGTTATGGCTGCATTAACCAAAGACTTGGTTAGGATGTACCATGATCTGTTTTTATTGGAAGATGATAGCCTACAATGTAGCAATAACTTAACTGAAAGTGCAGCAAACAAAGTGAACGAGGACTTTCCCCACCCTCTCCCAATAGCAGGCCAAAAAGTACATACAGGTAATTTCCACCAGTATTCTGGTATTCCCCATGCTTTTGCTTTTTGGCATCTGTAATATGTCTGTTATCTGAAGACCTTTAAACCTGGAAAAGCGGCATGATATTCGGGTTGTGAACAAGCCAGCAGTTTAACAACATAACTATATCTAAATCACTGTATTTGGAAAAACTACTATTTCCTCAATAGTCATTACAGAGGACAACCTTGGTTGCTGAATCTGCTGATACACAGCAAGCACAGTCGGTTGAACCAGGTGGGTTTGACTCGGGAAGTCCTCTCTAAACTGTGACATATGTTTACAACTTGACATTTTTTGTTTTTCCTTTTTTACCTTCAAGATTTCTTCTGAATAAGTTTGGATCACATATGGATCACCTGCACTTAACCTGACTGTAACACAGCCTAATAACTTTGAATTGTGAGACTTTCTATGAAATATGAGACAATAATTAGAATAGGTTCCAGCTATTGCAGCTGCAGATGCTGTTGAAAGAAGGTGGGTGATGTGACCTTGGGGCACTAATTCTACCCTGCTAGTGTAATGTGACTGCAACATTCTATATCTTAAATTCATCTCCTGCCATGGGAGCATTGTTATTAATGTAGAGTTGCATTACAAACTGACGGTTCCTTGTTCTTTTTGTGACTGGTGTTATGCCTCTATAATCAGATTGTGGTTCCAGCTATGGTTTCTCTATGTCTCTCCACAATGTGACACAGTTGGTAGTGGCACATAACGTCACTGACCAAATGGAAGCCAACCATGACAACGTCCTGTAATGTCATCATCTTCTGTGCATTATGTGAACAAGTATAACTAATTTAAAATACCTATTGAGCTCAGGTCTAAATGCCCTCTTTCAGGGTAAGTGGTTATATTAGATACATCATCTCTTGTTGCTTTCGTTGTGCCATTGTGAGAAACAGACCTCAGGCTAATTGGATCCAGGATCCAGCATCTCACGGAACCCTCCACCCGACTGGAACATTTGTCTGAAGCATTCACTAACAATGTTTGTTTTCATCACGATAAGACAAAAGATTGCGTATCTTGTTAACCTTACGATCTCATCACAGTCCAAACTGATTGCGTTTGTTCACTTAGCCCCAGGAGACAGAAGGGTTACATATTTTGTCATCTTAGCGTGCATCTTGATTGCAAAGAGAGAGAATCCCGTCTTTCATCTTTGTGAATGACATGGAGCAGACACTGATGTCTGTGAAATCATCAGCGTCTCTATAGTGGTATGACAGTTTCCACCTGTCTCTTTGAGTGTGTTTGTGTTTGTTTATCCAAACCTTAATCTTTCTGTCTCCTGCTATCATTTCAGATGAGCATCTCACATGACAGCGTCTAGTCCTTTGGATCGGAGACCCTCACAACATCCGATTAAACATGTCACCACTTTGGAGTAGATGCAGATAAAAGTCACAATGGGTAATTACAAAGGACTAGGACATGTGCAATGTCTGAAGGAGCATCCATGAATAGACATGCAGTAGGCCTATACACACAGAGCCTCAGTTGACAAGGTGTTTTTCAGGCAGCCATATTGTCCAAACATGGTTGAGTTCAGTTCAGGTGGTAGCTAGGGGCAGGGGCATGTTCAGCCCACCCAGACATGCATCATGCCCTTTCAAACAAAAGTTGAGAAGAGACTTGTGATTGGATGGTATGTGTGCAGCATGAAATTATTTTATCATTGTTATTATATATTGTTTTGTCATACATTGTATAGAAAAAAACCTGAGCCAGTGGATTCACTATATTTCTTTGCACTGGTGAACTGCATTTCACAAAATTAAATATGAATTTACAAGATAGCTATAATGCCTACTAGTGGTTCAGTGAGGCTGCACTCTGCCGTTTTGAGCTAAACGCTAACAACAACATTCCAAGATAACAAGTACAGTAGGCCTACAATGTTTACAATGTTCACCATCCTAGTTTAGCATGTCGGTATGCAAACATTTTCTAATGAAAAAAAAAATGTTAACTGGAAAAATCTTGGGATAGCCAAAGTAATTAGCAAAATTGTCTGGGGACGATTAATGTCTGTCATGGCAAGTCATGGCAGTCAATTTGATAATTTTTTAATTAATTGGACTTAAATTGGTGGACCAAACAACATTGCTAAAGCTGTGCAGCTATAATGCCTTAAGACAGGGATTCCCAAAGTGTGGTGCGCGCACCCCTGGGGGTGCGTGAGCTGCTGCTAGGGGGTGCGCGAGATGAAAAATGTAATGGCGGTCTGATCATTACACAATCCATATTGGTTCGAGTATAAGAGAGTTTTATTTTCGCGGAAATAGGTCGTAAAAAGTCGGGTCGTGTTTTCCAAGTTGTGTTTATTTCCTTTTTTTAATCGGGTGGAACACTGGCTGTGCTCTCGGAAGCGGCCGGGGCGTTTGTGCGCTTGGAGAGAGAACGCTTTGCGTGGAGAGAAAAAAGAGGCACGGGACATCGATAAAGCCGATTCAAAGCCTCAAATCATTATGTTGCGAGTCAATGTGTCAGAGGCAGGAATCGGCAGAGCGATCGACTGTGGCTTTTTAGCTGCTGCAGTTGCGCTGAGGAGAGATGCCAACTGCGCTGTACTTTTACGCACCAGCACTGCTGCTGTAATGTTCAGATTTCCTCATTTGCATCAAAGCTCTAATGATTTTAAGAATGAGACGCTTTATTTAAACGCTGTCCATGTGATGGTGGTGATTGTCACTTTGTGAACTGTAAACTGAAACCAACGGAGATCTCGGAGGGCTTCCCCTCGACAACGTTAAGTGCCCCGGTTTTCATTTCAGCCTTAAACCACGTCATTGATAGCTTTCGTTTCAGCACTAGGCTCAGTGACGTGCGGTCAGGGTAGGCAGGGTAGGCAGTGCCTACCCTGGCGCCGTGTGCAAAAAAATAAAATAAAAATAAAATAAAATAAAATATTTTTTTTATTTAATAAACTTATATTTGTATTATTACTGTTAATTATTTCGATCTTTACATGTAATCCGCGATTACTTTAAAAAAGTGTAGACGTTTTGATTCGAAACGTGGCAGTTAGTAAGTTACGCCAAAAAAATATTGTGCCTTTGCTGTTTCCCATTCATTTTGTACGGCAAAGAATCAGTGCCTTTGCGCCTATTCTTTGTGGACATTACGTTGGCTATGCTCATTCACGTCGCGTTACCCCCGCGGATTTTTAAGTCAACATTGCAGCTGCCGTGCCGTGCCTGCAGATATTTCAGACTGGAGGAATTTTAACAAATTGGATTATAATTTAAAAAGGAACAGAATGAATAGCAAGAGAAAGGCCTGCGCCAGCCTTGGACGGTGTACAGCAGCAACAGGGACCAAAAATGTTCGAGCATTTCAAACGGACAGGTAGCCTACATGAACGGAAGGATGCTAGCCAGCTGTGCTGTCAGTCAGGCTGTCACTGGATTACTATCGTCTTGCTTATTTCTACAGCCAGGGAGTCAGATTGGTGAGTCAGAAACTTTTTGGGGGTTTATTTAATAATAAAGTTGGATGAATTGATACCGAGTGCAATCCATTCTGCATTTTATATTCAATTGAGCAGTTGTGTTTTCATTGTTACTGACGGACAAACCTAAGCTCTGCAATGTGGATAAATGGTTACATTCTGATGCTGGACAGGTCCATGGGGCATATGCTACTGGTACTTTATCTATTAAGATAAAGTTTATGGAGTGGAGTTGCCATCAGTTATGCTGTAGTCCTACATAATGATGAATGCTGTCTTTTATTTTTAAGTTGAATAGAAGTAGTACCGGTAGTTTGAATCGGCGAAGGTTTGACTTGTTGCCTTACGTTTTTTCGGCCCTCGGTGTGAGGGACGGGTCCGTTAAGTCGATGGATGCGATGTTTAATCATTTAGACCAAACTACAGTAGGCTACGGGCAAACCTGAAGTCACCGTCGTGACATTTCATATACGTCCCGTCTCTGTGTGTGTGTGTGTGTGTGTGTGTGTGAGTGAGTGAGTGAGTGAGTGAGAGAGAAAGAAAGAAAGAAAGGGAGGAACTTATTTGAAATCGGCCGTGCGTGCCAGTTTGTTGTTTATTGTTTTTGATTTAACAATATATAGGTTTAGAGAAATCTGGCTTTCAGAACTCAGTGCCTACCCACTCACTGACCTCACCGCACGTCACTGACTAGGCTATGTGATTAACTATGAGCATTAAATAAATGCTGCGTCTCAGATGCCGAGGACAGCAGCGAGGATGACCCGCTATGCACCGAACCAGAGTATAGGAGAGCGATCACAGCGGGGCAGAGGAATTTGCGTGTGGAGAATAGTCTGTAGTGAACACATCAGAGTTCGGTCTATTTGCACTATCCTACTGTTTATTTGCAATGAAGAAAAGTGTTTTTTTCAATGCGTTTTTATTTTTGTACATTATTTAAATAAATAAAATGTATTGAGTTGAGTTTTGAAAAACGGGGGGTTCGTCTTAAGGTGCGAACACACTAGGCACTTTACACGCGTACAGACGCGTATGAAATCCGCCCCTTTTCCATAGGGAACCATTGGTTTACGCGCGTACATGGCGCGTAAATGCGTCACTCGCGCTAAAGCAACATTTTCACTCGCGCTAAAGCAACATTTTACGCGCGTATATATTACGCGCGTATATGCTACGCGAGGAGTTCAAAAAATTTAACTTTTGTTGCTCCTACGCGAGACGATTAGCCGCGTTGGCCAATCAGCGTTGAGCTTGACCCGACGTCACATACATTGGCAGGGTCGGAGAACAGTGTACTGTACACAGAGGCTGATGAGAGACACCGAGGAGAAAAATGTATTGCGGGCGGCCGGTGCTGTATGAAGCCGCTCGGGGTTAGAAGACGTGGGGAAAGTAAACCAGGAGAATGGACTTCCTGGTTAATTCAGTGAATATGTGCGGCTGTGCTTTAGCCGATAAACAAAGTTAGCGCCGTATAGCATTAGTTAACTCACCCTGTTGTGTGCGGGCGGCTAGCGCCTCATATTATGAACCCAAACATGACGACTGTCCGCAGGACTTTCACGACAAGTAGAGCGAAGCACCGGTGTTGATCTACGCCAGCCACGGTCCCCTGTCACGGTCCCCTGTCACAGCCAGGTAGGGTAATTTTGGCTACTTGCCTTTATGTTGTGCCGCCGTGCACCGATGCTGCTGTAACTGTGTTTGTTATGTAGCTGCCGTGAATATGCAATGCTGTTTTAATGCTAGGCTATTTGTGCTGTTCAGTTTGTCTTGACATGCACGCTGTTGTGTCGGGTCTGATCAGCCATGGTTGATAAGGGAAATACAATATCGGGAGGGAGACTAGGCACGTTACGCGCGTATAACCATTTTTGACACAAAATGATCAAGCAACATTTTAGCTGCGTTACGCACGTAAATCTTACGCGTGTAAAATGCCTAGTGTGTTCGCACCTTTATAATCGGGGTTGTCTTATACTCGGACCAATACGGGTAGGCCTACAGTGTTTTTTCTCCACACAATAAAGACGTGTAAATAAACATTTCCTTTGTAAAATTTAGAATCAAAAACTTGAATAATAAATAAATGGAGGCTATTCAAAATGAAGCGAAGTTATCTTCTTCTACGCATATGCGCACCTAGTTTGTGGCCTCTACATTCATTCTCGCAATTTATTTAAAATTACTGGCGTTCTAATTTGTGTTATGATCAGTGACGTGCGGTCAGGGTAGGCAAGGTAGGCAGTGCCTACCCTGGCGCCGTGTGCAAAAAAATAAAAATAAAATAAAATATTTTTTTTATTTAATAAACTTCTATTTGTATTATTACTGTTAATTATTTCGATCTTTACATGTAATCCGCGATTACTTTAAAAAAGTGTAGACGTTTTGATTAGAAAGGTGGCAGTTGGTAAGTTACGCCAAAGAAATATTGTGCTTTTGCTGTTTCCCATTCATTGTGTACGGCAAAGAATCAGTGCTTTTGCGCCTATTCATTGTGGACGGCAAGAAAAAAAAGTTTTCGCGCATGCGCACTTGATTCTGTATTATTTAACATGTACGCAAATAAGCGGAATTCTTTGTGCTTTTTTTACGTAAATGGTATGCCACATAAGCCTTTACGTTACATATCATTCATGGACCAATTAAAATCGAGATATTACTAGACATTTACGCAGCTTAGGCCAACGTCATTACGTTGGCTATGCTCATTCACGTCGCGTTACACCCGCGGATTTTTAAGTCAACATTGCAGCTGCCGTGCCCGCAGATATTTCAGACTGGAGGAATTTTAACAAAATGGATTATAATTTAAAAAGGAACAGAACGAATAGCAAGAGAAAGGCCTGCGCCAGCCTTGGACGGTGTACAGCAGCAACAGGGACAAACAATGTTCGAGCATTTCAAACGGACAGGTAGCCTACATGAACGGAAGGATGCTAGCTAGCTGTGCTGTCAGTCAGACTGTCACTGGATTACTATCGTCTTGCTTATTTCTACAGCCAGGGAGTCAGATTGGTGAGTCAGAAACTTTTTTGGGGTTTATTTAACAATAAAGTTGGATGAATTGATACCGAGTGCAATCCATTCTGCATTTTATATTCAATTGAGCAGTTGTGTTTTCATTGTTACTGACGGACAAACCTAAGCTCTGCAATGTGGATAAATGGTTACATTCTGATGCTGGACAGGTCCATGGGGCATATGCTACTGGTACTTTATCTATTAAGATAAAGTTTATGGAGTGGAGTTGCCATCAGTTATACTGTAGTCCTACATAATGATGAATGCTGTCTTTTATTTTTAAGTTGAATAGAAGTAGTACCGGTAGTTTGAATCGGCGAAGGTTTGACTTGTTGCCTTACGTTTTTTCGGCCCTCGGTGTGAGGGACGGGTCCGTTAAGTCGATGGATGCGATGTTTAATCATTTAGACCAAACTACAGCTACGGGCAAACCTGAAGTCACCGTCGT
Organism: Hyperoplus immaculatus; assembly: GCA_949357725.1. NCBI lineage: Eukaryota > Metazoa > Chordata > Actinopteri > Uranoscopiformes > Ammodytidae > Hyperoplus > Hyperoplus immaculatus. The sequence continues at coordinate 14,980,600 of OX442350.1, read as the reverse complement.
GACATTTCATATACGTCCCGTGTGTGTGTGTGTGTGTGTGTGTGTGTGTGTGTGTGTGTGTGTGTGTGTGTGTGTGTGTGTGTGAGTGAGAGAGAAAGGGAGGAACTTATTTGAAATCGGCCGTGCGTGCCTGTTTGTTGTTTATTGTTTTTGATTTAACAATATATAGGTTTAGAGAAATCTGGCTTTCAGAACTCAGTGCCTACCCACTCACTGACCTCACCGCACGTCACTGGTTATGATGACGGGGTTGTTTGCTCCACGGTCATTTAAACTTGCTGCAATTGTTGCTCAACGTGACTCAAAATATTAGACTATAATATTTTCCCCATTTTATCTGCTTTCTGCCCCTTGTTGTGATCGTGATTATTTTATCATGTGTGTTCTGGTCATTTGAGCATGATTAAACATGCCACCTTTAATATGGCTATAAAAAAGCTTGTTGCATTTTTTTTATGTGTGGGGGTGCGTCAACCTGGTTGGGACAGAACCGCTGCCTTAAGACATTATAGTGGAACAAAATATATAGCTTTGCTGTAATTTGTAAAGTGGCCTTGGGCACCTTGACAGGTGCTATATAAATTGATGTTATTATTATTAATTATCAAAAGGAAACCTTCAACTCAAAGTCCTCTAGCTGTTTGATTTGGAGAGTCAAGTGGATGACGTTTAACTTACATTTAATTTTACAGACTCCCTTCACCATTTTCCATTTTATTCCCTCTTGATGTGTAATGACAGTTATAAACATGTATCAATAGGCGACGTGTTTCTCTCCACACACTGTGAAGTGAGTCTGTGTGAGTGAGTGTGCCACACAGCAAGGATAAAAAATCTCCAATAGCTCTGCAGCTAAGCGATCATATAGACAGAGTTGGACCTATTGGTGTATAAAATGCCATTTTGTTTGTCCCTGGTAACCTGTGATTACATACTCCACAGTAAGGCATTGAACAGGACTGGTTTTTACTCAAACTTTTCCTCCAGGGGCACCACAATTTTCCTTTTATTAAGCCTCAAAGTCAGACCAGAAGAAGGATAGTATTACTCTCATGTTGGGGGACCAGTGCCAGGCATGACTAACTTGGGGTCACGCAGAATGCACACACATTTGCATGCACAAACTTGCAAATGTGCTACGCACTGTATGTGCAGTGGAACTTAGTTGGATGCATGCAAACAAGGAGCAGAATCATTTTCTTTCTCACACACTTTGCACGCACACCCCAGAGCGCTTGTGCGGCCTTTGAAAGCCTAATTAGGGTTGTCTAAAAACCGCTGTCACTGTAAGGTAAAATATCATTGACGCACAACAAAAGTCGCCCAGACATTTTCAAACTGACAAGCTGCTTCAGCCACACCTAGTACTTGAAAGGATGTCATTTATAATCCGATTTTTGGCAAACATGTAACATGCACTAATTTACTCGGCATTACAACTGATAGATTAGGACAAAAAGAGATGCTGCCATTGAGAGTGGATAGATTTACGACTAGATTTAACCCTTTGGATTTGATCTTTAAATAGACTCGATTTGTTTTCCATCTCAAAGCTGCTCAGGGAATGTTTAGGAGGAAAGGAATTTTAATTTCCAGGAAATTCAAACCAACACATGAAAAAGATACACTCCGCACTCCTACCAGCCCCCTGCTGACTAGCTGACAGGCTAGGAGTGATTGACAGGACAGAGTCACGCCCTCTGCCTCCAAGACTTCTCTTTATTAGGATGCATGGGATGTAGTCTTTTTAATCCTCTTCATCTTTGTCCACTGTAATATAGCCAATACATTTTAAGCCAACAATTATGCATATTGTTCCTTTAGTAATAAATGTACCTGAAGAAAAATCCAATCTTCAAGTATCCCAAAGTGTTTAAACACCACCTGTCTTCATACCGATTTACCACTGTCTGACTCCTCAACTATGTCCGTTTAGCACTTCAGTTATGTGTCCCCATTCTATTTCCATCCCGCATGTCCTTTTGTCTCATCACCTGCTGTTGTCCTGCCAGCAGATGCCAGTCTCACGAGGTTTAGGGGCTTCACACTCTCTTAGCTGCTGACACTAATCAACACTGAAAATTTCTCACCGCTTCAAGACCCAACAGCTATAGCCGCAAAAAGCTCTTCAGGTCCCTCTGTACATCCATTTTCTTTCCGACCCAGTGGACATACACAGGGCTGTAATATTCTTCGGTCACGTAGCTGACAGTCTCACTATGTGCGTTAGTGCATTGGTAAAATGTTTTCCCTGTGGTCTTTAGATTTTGGAGCATCAAGTATTCATTAAAACAATATATATAAAAAAAACTACCTTTATGCAATGTGCAGTTATACTCAAATTGGAATGATTAGCCTTTTGCACGCATGCACAATGTCATACGCTGTGTGCAATACAGCGAATAAACCACATCAATTGGATGTTGATTCTTATTATCCAATTACAGTCAATATGCTTCCCACTTGACAGTCAATAAGCTTCCCACTTGATAAAAACTATTTTAAACGCTGTTGCATAATTGCATAAGAGCATGACTTGTGAGGTATTCTGGGGGCAAGGCCGTCATCCCCCCAGAATACCTCACTTTTTTAACTTGACTTGAAAAAAATACTTCCGCAGTAGTTGTTAATATTTCAGCGGACACAAGTGGTGCTCACAGGCACCGGGGGAAGTGTCAGTGTTTATCAAAGGGCGGAGAACCTTTTTGAGAAAAAGGAGAGCGTGTGCATGAAACCGATGATATGTTGTCACTGTTTGGAATGATTTCGAAATCTCTGATTACAAACATTGTGTCATCTAACCCCGGGGCCATTAATCTGTTAGTTGGCTGGAAAAAGTATATTTCGTCATCATTAATAACAACATAAAGTCAACATTAGAAGGAAACTGATGACTATGTAGTCATTTTGAAGTAATCAGTGATGAATTGCATCAACCAAAAGTCCACTTTCTATGTACTGCTATACATGTCGAAATGTGGCTAAAGTTGGCCAAAAGACCTTAACTCCTATTAGCAATCATTGAGTCCTGAGGTTTCCGCACAGAATACAGTGGCGTTACCTACTGAGCTATCCAGCTGACTGATTTGAATTTGATTTTCTTTTCATGACATTCTTGATGAGCAGCAAATACATGCACGATAAGTCGGACTAACTTAGAACAAGATACAATACTTGTACTGCTTTTCAAGCTCGTTTCAAGCCTCTGCAAGTTGGGAAACCACTTTGAAGAGCCAAAAAGCCTGTTCAGCAGTTTTCTTTTTTAGAAAATGACTACATGATACGTGAATCTTTGATGTATGGCTTACACATGCCAGAACACTGTTTTTTTAAATAAAAATGGGATGTTCATTGAACTATAGCTATGTTAAACAAAACAGTTCTGTTTTTTGTAAATGTAATGCATTATTTGTTTGCAGAATCAATAGAACAGTGTGTTTAGATTAGGATAAATCTGTTGATATGAAAAATTGCAACCCCTTAGAAGAAGGTCACAACAAATTAGTGAGTGTGTTGTGCAAGTGTTTGTGTTTGACTGCAGGCCGAATCACAATTGGAGCCTTATTTGTCAAAGCAGAGCTCAATCATGTCGGGCAGAGGTAATGCCATGTTTGCCCTCCTGCTAACAATCAAATGCTCCACCTCTTTAGCTCAGCCAAAACGTGGCGAAGGAGCTCACATCACATGAGAGGTCCTGGTAATTAAAAATTATTGACACACATTCAGGTTAATCCAGCAATCCCAACCTTGCATAAAATGTCCCCCTGAGCAGTTTTGGGCCTTGGCTCCGGTCCATCCGCCCAGGTTCTGAGAACATGTGGCCTCCAGATGTTGTTCCTGGGGATGGATGCGGTCAGGCACGTGGATGTGTCTGTGAAGAGAGGCACTCAGCACAGATACAGTGGTTAAAACATTGACACAGTCACATACCACATGTGTGTCCCTCATAGGGACAATCCTACTGGAAAGACCAGTCGTTTTTCTTAACGAAGAAAGTGTGTATAGTAAGAAAAATGGCAAATCAACCCGAGACAGCTGTGAAATAAAGAACTAGCATCATTTATCCACGGTTGAAATGTCATGTAATCATACAGAAGACACACTCAACCCCGGCTGGAACTTCATAATAGTAAGTAATTATGAATGATTTGTGCTATGTGTGCTCTTACCGAATGCATAAATATTCCACAAATGTTGACTCCTCCGGCTATAAGCCAATTAGTGGGGTAGAGACATCAAAGGCTTTACAGAAGTCCGTGGCCATAGATCTTCATTACTAGTGACTTCTTAAATTGTAGCTTCTCTACACAGAAGTTGAACAAATAATGATACAGTGTAAAGAATGAGCAGTATTGGTGCTGTGACAGCAGGGTAGCAGTTTGGGTCTGAAAAACACAGGATAATGTAGCTAGAAAGCGGCCCACTCGTTGTTGCATGTGATTCCCCCTATTTCCCTCTCTCCTCATTTCCTCATCTCTCCACTGTCACTATCAAATAAAAGCCAAGAAAAAAATTCCTGAAAACAACACTTTGAACACTTTACAAATTGACATGCCTTTGGGTGTGAAGCTTAACCTCAAATGATGTGTGGATAAGTCACATCTCTTGTAGAGTATATGTTTATACAATTCATGCAATTTTTGTCATAGTCACATAGGAGTGCCACTCTGGTCTATACAGTACCCAGACCTCACTAAATAAGAGGGAGCCGGATATAATTAGTGTGTGTCTGTTTAAGTGTGTGTAATACTGTGTATTCTGACACCGCCTGTGATCCCGTAATCAGGGTTTAATTATTTTGCATGTTAGTGGTCACAGAGAGACCGAGCATCAGTGTCAGCATCCAAACTCTTGATGGTTTTATAGGGAAATGTCCACCATTCACTGAAGAATCTGGAGCCAAAACCTCTGAATTGGAAAAGTATGGGCTAGCTCTAAATATATTTACCTGTGGTCTGCCGCAAGAAATGCTCTACCACCGTGAGAGGTTGTGGATTGAGGGTGACAGGATATACTTATGGTTAAATCTGACCAGACAGAGCGGTTACAAAGAAAAACAGAAGCGCAGAGAGGAAAAGACTGTTTGAGGAGAAATAACAATTGGAGAAGCTACTTGAGTGTAATGTCTTGCTGGGCACCCCTTTTTGTTATGTCTTCACTCTTAATTCCTTTTAGGCCAAGAAGAAGGATGCTACTGAGAGAAAATGCAGCTGCCATCCATTCCTGGAATTATAGCATAAAAAGCTATAAGCCTATGGCTCTTCCCTTGTTTTTCAGACTTCAGAGTTTGGACAACTGGACAGCACTCTCAAGTCAGTGTTTGCAGCTCCGTTTGATCATCCCATGCAATTTTCTGCTCACCCTGTGAAAAGACTCAGAGACATCCGCGCCACGTGGGTGCGTCCGCGTTTGGGGGGAAAAGAGTGCACATATCTCTGATCTCGGCAGCAATCCCCGGAGTACATGTTTTCATCTCTTTTGCTGATAAACCTCTGAAACAAAAACAAGAGATTGGGATATTCTTCAAAGGAGGCTGAGTAAAAAGAAAAAATCTATAACTCGTCAGGGCGGAGCTTTTCATCAATATCACATGAGGATCTGAACGTGTTCTCATGTGAAGCTGGCAACAGGGGTTTTGTTTTTCTACTGCAGCTCTGACCGCAGAAGGCTGGGTTTCTTTTTTTTGGGTGTGTGGGGCTGTGGGAATGTGGCAGTAGGAGACATGGTGTGGACACTGAAAACAAAGTAGGTCTTGACAGGTTGAAGGTCCCTCACAATGAAGGGATTGTAGGGGTTTGCCCCACAGTTGCAGTTTTTCTAATTGGCTGAAGCTGGATGACAGAGGTAGTAGCAGCAACTTATCCTCCAAAGAAACTTATTTGAGCTGAAGTTTTACCTGCCCGTTGTGGTTGAAGTATTGCATGAGTGGATGGATGGTGGACCAAAAAAAGTGATGAGTCTCCTCCTTTAGAACTGTCAGGGCCATTTTCTGCTCTACTGGCTACAGGAGAGAAGCATAATTGCACTTCCAGCTACAGTTTAATCAACAGTGAGACACACACACAGGCACAAGCACACACACACACACACACACACAAATGCACAGGCACACGCACACACACACAAACACACACACATACACACTGCAACGTAAAGTATAACATATAACTTAAACACCCTCAATTGACTGTACCATTAAATGTGATAGTATATTTAAACTATAGATACTAAGTCAACCTGTATCAATTTAAAATATGCATAAATATTAATAGTTTGAACTTTGTTGGATTAGGATTTATCTTCAGGTGGTAGCCTACAACTTATCTTTGATTTTTGGCCATGCAGCAGCGATTTCATGCATTCTTCTTCTTTGTCAAAACCAGGCCCCTTCATTTCCCACAATGCACTTTGACTGCAGCCAGCGAGAAAGAGTTGGGGTTTGTTTTGCTGGTAACGTCCAATTTAGCATCTTGACATCATTTGAGGCAATTTATCAACATTTTGCACAGATCTGCCACAGACGCCGTTTTTTTTACACATATGCAGTAGGGGAGAACGGGGGAATCTGAGGCATCGGGTAATGTGAGCCACCCCCTGTATCTAGGCAACGGAAAACATTTTTGGTCATGTGAGATATATGTTTTCAAGCCGCTCTCATTTCCCCATGGCCCTGAAGGAGAGGACCTCATGGTGCTGTGGTAAGCATGTTTTTTTCACCAAAATAGGTATTTTGCATAAAAGTACATTTTCATGCTGTCAACTTAATCAACTGTTGTGCCAAAGCAAATGTATTCATGTAGAAAAACTTCTATCATACGTGTTGATGAACTACCAACATATAAAAACCATGTGATGATATTGGCTAAAGATTAGCCTGAAATGCTAAGAGAGGTAGTTTTTTCTCAAATTGTGGTGTTGGGGGAAAGTGAGCCAAATTATGTGGGGGAAAGTGAGACACCCACCATGAGGCACAAGTTAAGTTTAGTCTTAAACATATTTTAATGTAATATTACATAACATATGTTTTATTTTAATGTCATACACATTGTAGAAAAGCCATCATGCCAAGGAAATACACCAGGAAGATGACCTGGGGCAACCACACGGAAAGAGCACCTTCTCATCTTTCTCTATAACCTTTAGGGCTGGAATGTAGAGTAGGCCTAGTTGTAGAGTATGACAGGCTGATGTTATAATCCAGTTGGGTCTTCTCCTGTGTTCTGAGTCCCAGGCTGTTCTCGCTGGTTCTGATTTTCCTATGCTTCGACCCCCAGACACAAGCTGGCTCTAAGGGTCCTGTGTTCTGACCCCCAGACTGTATTCTAATCTAACTGGTTCTATCTTTCATTTGAATCTTATTAAAACCTTTTGAATTATAATATGTTGTATTTGATTTTGTTCAGAGTTACTTTCAAGTGTTTAGAAAATTTGCTTTGCTTAATTGACCAAACCCCATCATTCTTTTACTAGTCCGACATTAGTTCTGGAATGTGTGGCTAGCTTTCAGGATTCTAACTGTTACAATATGTGTTGTTATGGTAGTTTCAGAGTGAAAAAGTAAGTAGATCAGTTTACCCCCTTGATTTTTCTGGTCTGTCTCAGTTTACCCCACAGCTGGGGTAAAGTGAGCCACATGACAACTTTTTTTAAAACAATCATATTTTCACTGCCCTTTGTCTTGAAACAATTCTGCTAATGCCCATTTCTAGGAAACATCCTGAATTAATGGGAATGTGTAAATTTGAGTGATAAATCATTTTAGCTCGCTTAGAGGGGAGCACATGTAAAAAGTGGCTCAGAATACCCCGTTCTCCCCTACTACTCACCAAAACCTATAAAACTGACTTTGATTTGTGAGTTGGTCTAGTTCTCTTTTAAAAATGTTGAGAAAATCAGGATGAAAAAAATAAATTAAATCTGAACATTGAATAGAACTGGAATCAAATAATTGACACTTGTTGGAACTTTGTGAGGACCAGCCAAAATATCCTCACAATGATAATTTTCCTCACAGGTTGGGTCATCCGCCAAGGATACAGGCCACACAAGTATATAAACACACACACACACAAGCGCACACACACACACACACACACACACACACACACACACACATGCTTGCAGGAATACCATAAATGTGAATGTGAATTTTGTAAATGTCTTTCTAATTAACTTAATCAAAACATTCCACAGTCCACATTGGTATTTTCCTCCATCATGAGTTTGCCTCTGCTCTCTTCCTCCTAGCTGTCGCTCGGCCTTCCAGAGGTTGAGTATTGTCTCTCTTTTCAGACTTGGCAGCACTGTTCATCAGCAGCAGCAGCCACACCTGTGTGTCTGTCAGTGTCCTGACCTCTCTGCAGCCCCCTCAAGAACACACACACAAAGACATGCACTGTCAGACCCGGCACACACAGAACAAACAACTCTCCACCTATTTGTTCTCCTTCTGCTCCTGGGTGAACACTCTGCAGGAGACAGACACCAAAAGAGGGCCATTATGTGGCGGAGGGGCTAAATGAACCACCGCTGACAATAGTGGAAATCAAAGCGAAATCTCTCATAACAGGAAGCAGCGGTCCAGTTGACTGTGTTTGGGTAACCGCAGGCAGGACATTGTAGTTGGTTGACCTGGAACTTGTACTTTTCAGGGGACAGTGCGGAAATAAATCCTTGAGTGTCACAGAAACAAAGTGAGGGAAAGTTGTGCAACGACCTCTTATGTCAGATTTGCACCAGAATGGTGAACATTTATGTTGCAATCAATACTTATTGCTATAGTTCCAACGTTTTTTGCCAAAAGAGTTGATACAAAGTTGATTAAGCCTATCAGCTCCAAAAAACTATCTCTGTAATTCTCAGTATGGCAGTGTTTACAAACTGGTGACACCCTGAGCTCAGAAAAATTCCAAGCAGCACCCAAGAAATGTTTCAGTTGTTGTTTCTACTGCTTAGAAAACCCCTGGACTTACAGCAGAATGTAAAAATCCATGGGCGATCACCCAAGGCCAACCTAACGTAGTGCCAACAGTGTTGTTGTAATTACTCAGAATTACTCATGTGGGCAATAGAAGTAACGCACTATAGCTTTAAGTCTTTCTGCTTCAGGACACTTCCTGGCATTCTCCTTATGCTCCGACACGCACATTGTCATCTCGCAGATTAAGCACGGAAAGAAAAACAGCACCTGACCACACATCGCAATCACTTGGTTGGTACAGTTTATTGCTTCCCTAAATGTTGTGTCCCGTGAGAGGAGAAAGGGAACAGAGCACATCGGTCCTGTTTTGGACCAACAGAGCTTGGTATGTGTAGAATTTTGTACAGAGGTTTTCTATGTCTGAGCTGTGGCTTGACCTCTCTCTGGGTCTCATTGGGCGTCTCCCGGCCTGAGACGAGGAGGCAGGAGGGGGAGCGGCGCTTCACCCTCGGAGGAAATGAAAGAGGCAAAAAGCACCAGGTCCCCAGCCGACCTCTATCCCTTTACATTGTCACTCAGAAGGACCTGGGAGAACCTGCCTACAACTTGCATGTCCATCAAAGGGGCCCCCTCCGCGTGTTTTAAATACTTAACAGTCGCTCATTTAAAAAGCAGCAGACAGCACACTGTGGCGCTTTCAGATGAACTGGATGGGAGGAACGAGCCTGCTGTCTGTCAAAATGAACATTTCCTCTCCCCGTTTGACACCTGACAAAGTAACACCTGTGTGATACAAAACAGACTTCGCAGCCCCTTTCAAACTATCCGCTATTGAGGCTGTTTGAATGTCAAGTTGCAGTCTGTAGTTAAGGTGTGTTTGGCATCATCTAGTGGTGAAAGATCTAGATCGCAACGCTCCATCCCTCCTGTTAGGAGAATTAACAGAAGCTATGGTGGCCTTTTAAGGACAAAATTGGGATGTGAAGTTTCGTATCGCAAGTTCTATGTTCCTAAAATAACGCACGCTGGCCCAAAAGCATTTTTCCCAGACACAGCTATTGGAAAAGGAGCGGCTGTAAAAATTACTGGTCAGCATGAGAAAGTCTGCGGATGCTTTTTTTGGCGTACATAGTGTACGTGCCCACCGAGGAACTTCCATCTTTGAACACGGTATCCAGTTTTCCTAAATGCATCCATGATGTGCACACTTCATTAGATTAAAATTTACCCTGCCGATGTAAATGTACCTTACACTGAAGCAGACAAAATCACTTTTTAATCATTACGTTTTTGCTCATGTTTTGGGTTTTATACATTTTCATACAACCGAAAAATGTACAAAGTATCATATTACAGCCCCAGGTACAGAAATCCAAAGCTTTACATGCAAAGCTAGGCTTGGAGTATTCGAGCAAATGGTCACTTACTGTTTAAAGACATATCAGCATATGTATGAGTAACATAGTTAATCAGGTTAAGTAAATACACTTTAAATGGTTCCTGTTCTGTGCCATAGGGTAAGGGTGGTGCAAAGAGGGTATGAATTGAGCCAATGGTCTTGCTGCGTGTGTCCCTGAGTAAACACAGAGTCATTAGCCACTTCCTCCTATGTCTCCTCCACACAGCCATGGCCACTTGACCCTCATAAAAGTGATGAACAGTGTGTGTAGAGATGCTTACTTGTGTTAACACTCTAGAAACCCTAGAAAGGTTATAGACTCTCACCTTGTACAGCACCTTTTACAGTTGGCTGGCCTCAGATTGACAGAGACATACAATAACTTCTCAAACTTACACAACCTGTCTCTCAGTGCCTCCTCCAATCAGTGTGTAAAGGCTCTCCTGCTGTCCCAAAGTCATGAATGGGTTTTAAGACGTTCTCGGGGCATAACGGCCCATCGCTCAGTAAACATATGACATTGGTTAATGCGCAGCCAGCATAGTTTTCATAGGGTTGACCGTAATACTACACCACAAGTTTGGAGGGCATTAACTCTGCTTGTGTGACTTTAATGGAAAAGGAGGGAGAGTGGAGCCCCTTTACCTTCGGGCCTTCAGGTCTGCACTGAGTTGGCGTAACAAGTCTGTTCAAACATTTCCCTTCCTTTTCCTCACAAAAGACATACATTTCCCCCCGGTGTCTGCTAACAATGACTTTTATGGATTATAGTTGTCAGTCCATTGTTTAATATATATGGTGTTTTCATGCTTTAAAGCCTGTCATGTAGTATGGAGGGATGTGGTTAAGCATGGGTGGATATAGTATAAGCAATACTATACGGCCATATTCTAAGTTGTGTATTTAAAGAGTTTAACTGACCCCTTGTTAAGCCCGACTCCCTTAGGTACTGATGCCACGCCAGCCAAGCTTTCTATTCTCACACAACACATAAATAATTTAAAATAATGCTGTTAGCAGATTTACCATGCCAAATTCATAGTTATTTCTGAAACTATTTAAGGCTCATGTTGATTTTTTTAGCCGTCAGATGAAATGTCAATTGTAGCTGGTAGATTTTACCAGCTCTAGCTAGCTAATTAACATTAGCTCTGTGCGTTGGTTCAAAACTTTGTCTGCAGCTGACTTACAGACCTGAAGGTGAATTACCTTCATACACAAGATTATACTAAAATAATGATGCCTTTACGAATAAGTGCTGTATTGTAAATGTCATTTTATATTTGAGTTGTTTTTAAATGACTACAGGTATCCTTTCAGACGGAAGTCCCAGGAAAAAATAAAGGCAAACTATTCAATAGTTGATCATTCATGTAGAAGACTCAAATGATAATAAAGGAGCAGCATTGCTACAGGCTGGAACTAGCTGATCCTAAAATTAGAAACAACAAACACTATTGAACCTGTATGGTTTGGAAGATCCAGTTTTGCCTAATCTCTGGTCAACTGATCTACTCAGTATCACTAGAGGAAAAAAAGGCATGGAAGTGATTGTAGGGTTGTTGACCTGCTTTCACACCAATGCACAAAAACAACATTGCACAGAGCAAGGCCATTCTTTTGCGGCACTCACCCGGAGCCACAACAAGAGCCATAGCGGCAACACACTGACTTAATTTTCTGCCTGGAAAGCTGAAATTAATTGAACCCTGACTTACGCAAGGTGTGTCCAAAGACATTCCAGCAGTGAAATTCAATGTTGATGGTGCTGGATTTAACACAATGGCCGAAAACAGAAGAATAGAAAATATACAGTATATTGCCATATATGATTTGTAATGTAGGTATGCTTTAATTTATGTAATGTAGCCTACCTCTAACTATTAAAGCTAAAGTGCGTAACTTTTTCATATAAATGAATGTTGCTTACATTGCTTACAGTCAAGCCATTGCCAACTGGAAAGTTGATTAGGCTTATCAGCTCCACAACACTTTCTCTGTATTTCTATGTTTGGCAAATTGTGTCACCCCCTGACAAGTGGGCAGGAGCTCAAGAATCGCCGGCAAAATGTTTCATTCTATTGCTAAGAAATCCAATCTGGGCGTTCAGCAGAAGGAATAGAATCCATGTGCGATCACCAAAGGCTTACCTGATTACCTATGCGCCAACAATGATTTTGTAATTACTCAGAAGTCCTCATGGGGGCACCAGAAGAAATGCCTTAGCTTTAAGACTTGGTTATGTTGGTTAACCATTACAACTTGCACCAGCCTTGCACAGAGCAGTCATTTTCATTCTCTCATTTGAATTCACTCTGGGACAGTAGGAGGCCAGCATGGTAGCAGACAGCCCGAACGATCCACACTTTAATTGCCAACTATCACATTAATGGTGTAGTAACTCAACACTAAACAGCATGCCCAGTAAAGACAAAGTATTCCCACCCTTACCTGATCCAGTTAGCAAGCAGTGGTAGGAGAGCTCATTACAGCTCACATAAGGAACAGTGTCATACCCCGACTCATAAAAAAAACACGGTCACAGCAGCTGTGGGGGCTACGCATGCAGCTCACTTACACAGGCATTATTTATGCCATGGCTGTGGGGGGTGGTATGGGGCAGTTTGGTGCCCCGTCTGTCACGCTGCCGGAGGGGTCCAACCTGGGCTGGGTTTTATAAGCCTTCGGTGCCAGGGGCCCCCACACTCACACAAGCGTGGGAAAGGAGGCCAACCATCAGGTTATGAGGAGGGGTTTTTATGGTGCATTGTCCAACGTAAGAGTGGAGGTGGGAGCCTCAGAGACCATAACCTTTGTAACCTCCATATAAACACTAGATAATGGCCACATCCACATATTGCTCACAACCGCAAAACTTAAATATCTCCCTGCTACTCTGTTCATTGAAACATGAGCAGAGACTGTAATTTATGTGTTTGTTGGACCTCTTGATCGTAAGCCGTAGCTCATGTTGCTCATCTCTCATCTGGGATGAAAGTGTGTTTTTGGTATGAGCAACGCATCAGTGAGCTTGACAAATCCACATCTTTAGGGCTCCCGTTGATTTGCTCCAGTCCACCGCTGAATCATCCCACTCATGGTGAATGATTCAGCCGTTGCCAAAACTGAGACACGTCCACCTCATATCCGTATTTCCACTATACAACTACAGAAGAGTCATGGAGAACACAGGCAGCAGGTTCTGGTCCGTCTTTGCTTCTTCGTAGGAAGAAACACAGATACAAGAGTTAAAAAAGTAAATAATAAATAGTGATAATAAAAAATAAATGTGAATATTATTGTACAGAGCATTCAAGACAAAACCTCTGCTGTCAAAAAAATAACTCTTTTCTCGGCTGGAGAAATAGGAATGTTCACTCAAGCATCATAATAATTAAAGAGGTGAGAGGTCTAACTTTCCTATCTTATTCTAACCACATTTAAATTCATTTATAGATATCTACGGTAGATTTTTACTTGTTTTTCCATATTTTTTTTTAATTGCAATAAAGTGAAGAACAATCTCATTGCTGTTGGTTCAATTTCTATATGAATGGTATTCATCTCTACTTTTGTTGCTGAACTCTTCATATCTAAGACCCTGCAACCCAAGTCCTATCTGGACCTGCAAACTTCTAAAACAGTGTTCAGCAGTTCCCACAATCTTCTTAGACAAAAGTCACATTTGGTATATGCACACTGTTGTTTATGTATGATAATGTGTTTGAGATTAGGGTTATGCCCATTATTTCCAAGAAATTTCCTGTTAAGATGACTGTTATTTGATACCGATGAATGACCTATGAAATAACACAATACAGCAATTTGTAACATAATTTTTATCAATGACATCAGGACTGTTTTTGAGATGTGTTGTTACCACATCCACCCCCATAGAAGGGCAACTGTCTGCTATCTTACAGATGAACCTCTCCCTCCTCTTGCCCTTTACACATTCTCAACAGTAATTTCAAGTGAATGTCATGCGTCATAAAACAAATGAGGTTTGCAGTATGACCCATCCTCCTTATATGCTGCTGATCTTCATGCAGTGCGGCTTCTTGCTTGTCTGGGCTCTGAAAGCTTTTACATATTAGAAAACCGCAGCATCAAGTTTTCTGTTCCATGCTTCTGAGGCAGTCAGTTATGGTTAGACCAAAAGCAGGTGCTCTACACATGAAAGTCAGCAAAAGCCAGCAGAAATAATATATTTTTTAAAGGGATTCGACCACTTATTGGACATACATACATGATTTAAATTTAAATGTTTCATATTGAAATACAATATACAGAATGGTACAGCATTTCCCACATAAATGATTAATATAGAATCACCCTTTGAACTAACAAAGGTAAAGCAGGGATTCGGAACAGGGAATAATTTGTGTTATAAGATTTGCTCGATTTTCATTCATCAAATTCGTAGCTGAGAAAAGGTTTTAAAAAAAGTATCCGTCACAATCTTTAAACTCGGTGGTCATGTATAATGACATTTTAATAATCCCCACAAAACCTTAGATTGTAAATCAAAAGGGACAGTCTCATCCTTACCCATGAATGTACATACCACTTACCAGTAGTATACCCTTTTTAAAAGGGCTGATTTATGTGAGACAAGGGACATTTTTTGGCATAGCAAGAAAGGACACAGAGTAGCTTGTCTTCTGGCTGATGTCTCTTCTTCCAGAAGTCCCATATGTTCACTCCATCAAAGCTTAAACATTTGACTGGGCTTCCCTGTGCTCACGGAAGCGCACAGACACAGTTCGGTTCCCAGGGTAGAGCATGAAAAAGCCTTTAGCGGGGTGTGTTCATGCACCTGTCGAGGCAACACTGGAGTGTTTTTGTGTTCACTGATACAGCATGCTGAATGCACAACTTCAAGACAGGTTGAAGACTAATGTTGGAAGACATTTGTTGTAGGATTGAAGTGTTTTTTGCACCTGCTTCAAGCACTAGTGCTGCAACTGTTTTGTGGTAGGAAACAGAACACCCTGCATTCTCTTTGTATTGATATAGTGCATTGAGAAATAGATGAAATAAAAAATATCTAGATTTAGAGATTTGTAAAAAGCTAATTATTGTCACGTGAGCCACAAGTGCAAAAATTATTCTCTGTCATTTAGCCAACATTTTGGCAAAATAATGCTCAATTGTTCATTTGTAATTGTATTCTTTCTTAGTATATCATTTTATATAAATAATGGTTAATGCTCTATTAAGATGCCAGAGACATGCTTCATTGGTTAGAGTGAAAGTGCCTTTGTTTCCACAGATGTTTCACATGAGTCCCATCCTGCCGGTCTATTATACACTATGGTAATCCTGCCAACAGCAACTTATCTATTCCTGATGCTAAACAATCAAAGGTATTCCCTTAGCCTTTTAATTCATCTGTGTTTCATCATGACGTACATCTGGGACCAGTTGTTTGTGGCATTTGAAGCTTCCACGATGAGCGGAGAGAACCTGAGACCATGTTACGTTCCCATGAGTTCATGATGTGCTTCATCTCCCCCTGCTCCACCATGCTGCAGAGCCCAAGCCACAGCAGATGTTATTGAGTGCACATTTGTAAATATTTACCCTGGTGAGGAGCCTACGGAACCAAGGGAGGTGCACAGTCAATGGCCACGCTGACAGAACGGCAGATATTGGCCTCTATATTGTGTTTTTCAATCTCAGAGGTTTTGTTCAAAAGGCACCGCAGCATTGAAGCACATTCCAATTTCACAGACAAGACTGTGGAGGAGGAAGTTTAAACCCACACTATAGAGGGCCATCATTGGCCTAGGATGTAGTACTGGCAGAAATATGCGCTGAACTGAAGCCCATAGCCGGAGGTGCTTTAGTAGATGGAGTAATAAGCTTTAGATAAGTACTTTCATAGTACCCCCTGCAATGATTTAGCTTTACAAGCTTCACCCTGCTGAGCTTAGAGTGGTTGAGATTTACTGATGCACACTGTATCATATTAAGCCTACAGCTGATTGGGCTGATGTAAACAGCTAATGTTGGTTTACGACTGTTATTTTAAATGAATAGAAAGAAAACCTTGGGGAAGCTCAATAAAAACCTATACTTTAGCTCTCCCAAGAGAGCATGCAGGAAACATGTGCTTTAAGAACAAGGCAAGGAAAACGGTTTTAGTCCGATATGAAGCCTGACCTGCTGCCAAGGGATGTATCCCAGGAGAGAGGGGTCAAATGGGCCTCGCTGCTCACAGCCCCCCTTCTTTAATGAAGATAAAACCGGCATGCTGAACCACAGTCTGCCTGGGTGCAAGCCATTACCACAGTTAATTGGTAATTACTGGATCAGCAAAAGAGGTAACTTTCAAAGGTAGGTTTTTCAATTTGTGAAATGTAGTATTAAATATGTGCTGTGTCTGGACTTTTTGTTGGTTGCAAACATGTTGGAACATTGTGGTCTTTTCTGATTCATCTTATATCTGCAGAAAACTGAAATAAAGTCCAGCTATTTTACTACATGGTATTTTACCACGTGTGAAATCCACCTTTGTAAGCATTTGAATTCCCAAACATACACTTACATGTATGTTGTTGCCGAGAAGAGCATTCTGCAGGCCCCGGGAATGTTGGAGCATTGCTGAAGTGCCTTCATGGTGTCAGACATGATCTTGCACGTTGTGTCCATGTAGCTGGCAAACATTCCTTTGGTTGCCTACATGAAACTCCAGAAGGGAATTAAAGCATCAATAATACATTATTTGAATGAGTATACAAGCATATGAGATTAGGAAGTGCACTGATCTTCCATGTTGCAATAACGGCCTTTCTATGTTGGTACAGTACGCCTCATTAGCACCATTCCCACAGCTGGATGAGGGCTAACCAGATAACCGACATTCACTCTCTAATTGGCTCCTCTGGTACCCAGCATTCCCCTCTCCGAGCTCAGCACCAGGCTTCCCTACCAGGGCCCCGCCTTGCTTTGCCATGCAGGGGGTGAGAGATATTGATTGTGCTTCTTTAATGATAAATTCCCTTTGTGCTATGGAAGCCAGTTAGTGAGGTTGGTAGTACTGGGTAGACCTTTTTCTCTCTGAGATGGATTGGTTGAAAGATGAATATTGGGGTGTACCCTTCGAGGTCCGAATCGGGAGAATCCAAAGCGTGTATTGGTCTGGAATTGGCCCTGAATCTTGAAGCAAAGCAGTACTACAGGGAGAATCATCACAAGTTTGCATGTGCACAGCAGGCAGTTGATTCTCTAACAAAAATAATAGATTGTAATGCCTCACCAAGACTGAGATGCTCATACTAGAACATTTACAGTTTCTATATACTCACCCGTCCTTGTTAGTGACAGGCGACCATTAACTGTCGGAGCAATGGGCAAGAGAGGTCCCAGAGAGGAAAAAGGAAATAAAGGGGTTAAGAGGGCACGAGGTGGGTCAGAACATAGGTGCTGTGTACAAGTCAGGGTGAGCAAACCCTTTCAGCCAGGGTGTAGGGTGTCTCCTCACAACATGCCAGCGTTTATTTAGCACCAGGCAACAAGTTGTAGGGAAACCCAATCTCCTTGACGCTCCTCTTTCAGGGGAAGTGCCGCCCTGATCTTTCGTGGCGTCTCATTGCTGCTCTCTTGTCTGTCTTGCACCCTGCTTGAAGTTCCCCCCCATTAGCTGACGCTGGAAGCCTCTTATAGACCACCCCTCCAGCTTTTTCTACACCGCGGTCCAGTCGCCACCACTCGGGTTACACTGGGATGGTGGGTACTCTGTCAATGATGGCCCAAGGGCAGATGCAAAGCTCTGCGTGAAGTTGTAAGTGTATGTGTGTGTGTGTGTGTGTGTGTTTCCAAGTATGGCAGTGAGCATAGTCCAAAGAAAGGGGAGCCTCTGGTGCACCATCCCGTTCTATGTGCTTTCTGGACCCGTTTCAGCATATGCAACCAGATGGTTTACATGTGACCACAAAAATCGACGCCCCTCAGAGTAACACTTTGGCTGACCAAACTTGTGCGGTATGGTTTTCCAAATGATCTGTGTCCTATTTTAGAGTGTTGGTAGTTGACCTCTCAACTGTATATTCAAATACCAAAAATTGTTCACAGTGCTAGCATGGATGTAGGATGACATCACTGATTAAAAAAGGCAAAACACTCATGTTGCTAGATGGGGAAAGCTGCCTATTTAAAAACCGTGCCTTTCCTAGAGGAACCAGAGGCAGTGAATTTGCACAGCGCTGACCTTTTGACTCACTTTTATCTCATTAGCATGATAACGTTGGTAAGAAATGATCGGTGTAGCATTTGAAGGCTTGATTGTAGCATGGTGTTGTTTGTAGCTGCACGTCAGGCACACACACACACACACACACACACACACACACACACACACACACACACACACACACACACACACACACACACACACACACACACACACACACACACACACACAGTCCTGCCTGGTATGCTTGATTAATGATGGGAAAGGTCAGTCAAACAAGCTCCCTGGCTCTCCATTTCCAGACAACAACCAGAGGTGTATGGTTCACTGTTTTCAATCAGTGGTGGAATTATCAGGGCAGCGTTATCACCGCTGCATTTTACAAGTCTGCAGGACCAATGACGTGGCTGTAAGTGGCGCCCCTAAATGGACTTTTAAAATGAAATCTGATGAACAGAATGATAATTGGGTGACCTGACATGTTATTTTAAGACTATCAGGTCTGGATAATTAGTGATGTAGTACACAGTGTTTTGAGTGAGAAAAAGAAAGACCTAGGCCTACCGCAGTATTTGGAGTTTGGTGCATTTGTAATGCCAATGGCATGGTAGTGGCAGAGAAAGACACAGCCATTAAAGTAAAAAATTAAAGCAGAAAATGAGATATCTTCAACAATTAATGGATAAAAAGAAAATAATTGTATTTATTTTACACTTTTTACAATCATGCTCACCAGATCATCAAAGTGCTGTCATAAGATTGATATTTTTTGTGGAGTTTAAATTTTACAAATGTAAATATATATAGTGTAATTAATGACATATTCTAAATTAAGGTATAAATATACTTCAAGTCTAAAGATCATTTTTCTCCTCTTTCTTAAAAATGTCCAGGCCTACAGTAAGTGTGTATAGCAATAAGTGCATGCGTTGTACTAGCAAATAAGAAACAGGCATGTAGCAGCACCACCCCCAACTTCCAGGAGAATGTTCCAAGAGTGCCATTTTAAGTTTTTTTTCTTGCTCAGAAGCGACACCTCATCAGCAGTTTGTTATGAACCACACATTTTCAATCACAACTCCCATACCAATTCCATTTTCACCTATTAATCTGTTAAGCGACAAGCCATTCGCGGATTTTGAATGGAGACCTGATACTGCGAAGGCCTGCTGAAAATTCATCGCAAATGTGTGTGATGAAAAGCAGATGTGCAGGAACAAAACAAAATGTAAGCTGTAAAGATGATTTACTATGTGGCAAACCCGTTGTAGTCATATGACCCATGCCGCTGACTCACAGTCATAGCTTCTTTTAGGCAGATAACTGAGAGACTGTGAGGTTGTGGGAAGCTTGCAGCCTGTGCGTGAGCAGTTTGGTCAGACCGGCTCCATATGCGAGTGATAAAAGTGCAAACCCATCCAAACAAAAGGCATATGAGATGACATCTCTATCTGTGGGGACCTCAACATTCTCACAGTAATGATAAGGCCTGGTCCCCTGTGTGCATGCATCAGTCTCTGCCAGACTGAGGTCAACTCTACTACGATAGCCGAGTCAGTCATAGCATATACAAAGTGGACCTCGAATAGTCGCACAATTACCAAATTTCACCTAATTTGAAAGAGTTGAAATATATATTTTCAGATTTTATGAATGATAAAGATTAATTTAATGTAACAATTTGGATCATACATACCAACACTATGCAATACCATTTTCTTAATCTTCTTATCTCATATTGTATGATTTTGGAGTTACAATGAGGATAAATGAATAATGTTTGTGCTGAAAGCAATCCAGGTCTATGCATTCCCATGTAGGAAGAGAGCTGCAGCAAATGGTGTGTAGTAGTCATAGCCCACCAGCAGCAATCACTGAGATCTAAGTCAAATACCCCTATTCCCCATCATGGCACAACAAAGGCTTTCCCAGCAGGCACTTGCTATTCCGTGCGGAGAACTTGCGTGAAAACGCCTGGACCCACAGCGGGGTGAAGCCTCCCCTCCTTATATCAGGCATTGTTTAACATATGTCTGTCTTTTGTTTTGAAGTCCTGAGATTAAGACTCGCTGAGGAACGAGACCAGGTAATCCTCAAAGCAGTACAGGCAATTAAGGCGATTAAAAGATAAGATCAATTTATGAAATATGGTTTTGTACAATGCCAGTTATCCCTGGGAATATAATAACAGCAGGCTCCAGAGACATGCGGGCAATTAACAGGGCATGATGGGAGTAAACACCAAGCGGCCACATGGGAGAGACGCTCAGATGGAGCCGAGTTTTCTTCATTTGCTCACACAAGCTGAAATCCCAGTGTTTTGACATTGTGCAGACCTAAGACATACAGTGGATTTGCTTATTTGCTTTAGCCAGACGTTGTGCAAACATTAGCATTTGCTAACGGTGGGCATACTTTCCATCTACTGTAGACTGTGGGCAGCCAAGAAAGCTTGTCTTCCTTATTCTCGTGGTCATTGTAGAAATAAACAGTGTCCCACAAACTAGCAAGTATCCCTAGGACTTACATCCATATCGGACAAATTCACACCTCACAATTTACATCTAATTGCAGAATTCCTTCAGACCCACTGCACGGAGAACTGTCCCCTTCATGTTGCAAGGGCGTGGAAGTTGTTTAACTTAAGTTGTCACTTCCAAGGAGCACATCATTTACCAACTACTGTACATTTCTTTTTGGGCATACGGGTTACTGGCAATAGAAAAATATACATTGATGATCCTACCTCAGAGTGGAACTAATGTCTGAGTTGTCCAGTACCACTCCAAAACAATTATAGAGAGAAACAGATATGGTTAGGGTTCTCCTAATCTAAATTTAAACTAAACTTTCAAACCCTCATTATGTTGTGTTACCAGTACCTCCAGTGATGAAACCCATAGGGTCTGCTGGCCTGTTTGAAAACTGTATTGATAGAAGAAGTCCATATTCTAGGTCATAGGCGAATTAGGAATCACTGCATCCAAAGAGCACCAACTGGTTTTAATAAGGTTCAGGAGGATGAGGCCAAATTCATTCAGTCTGGGCTGAAAAAGTTCAAGAGCCCCTAATATGAAAATTGGATTCCCTCACTCTTAAAGACTAACAGTTCAAGAGTGAAGCTTTGGGAGAAAATCAAGGGGACTTTATTCATTGCACACAATCGCTTGTGTTTTCAGAGACAACAACAGCTGTATTTGTGTCGCTTTTGCACCGCAGTTCCATTTTGTTGCAATACCAAAGTTGAATAGGTTTGATCATTCCCCTGCTTTCCTAATGATAACGAACACATAAATTAAAGATTGAAGCATAGTAAAACACTCACACTTGTTGGTGGATGAGCCAATCAGCCCTCCACTCACTGGGTGAGGGGATTTTTTGTTCCCCTAGTAGCCACACACACTGACATAATCCTGAACAGTCAACCACAAAGGCTTCACAAGCAATAAAGATCTATATTAAATATAGTTAATGTCAGCCTTGTGCCTTCAGCACATGATGGAATGAGTCGGCAGGGGGCTGCATGCCAAACTTTGGTTTAGCCTTGAAGAACTTACTCTTTCTAACAGCTTTATCTTATTTGTCAGAGGGAACTGATATTTTGGTAATAAAACATGCAACATTGTTGAAAGAGATCCAAGCCATAAAGCGTGGGCAGTCCAAACTGCCATATTCAGTATAAAAGTGAACCAGTGGAGGTGACTGAACTTTCCTCACAGAGCCTCATAAATATACTAGCGTGCCTCGGATCCAGTCTTGAATTGTTTTGCCTTCAGAGCACGCCTGACTGATAAGAAGGGAGAAATGATCCTTGTGATAGCAAGTTCCGTACTCCTAATTTAGAGTTCAGCAGATGCAGCAGAGCTTTGGAAACTGATCAGGGCAGACTGGGAGCACATTGACTTCTCACTATTATCCATTAGCATTTCTACAAGTTTGAGCCACTCAATGTTGTCACCATACAAGATAAAGACATTCTTTTGATTTGAGTGTTCTGAAAAATGTTGGGCATAATCTCCATCTGGTATAATAACATTGAACTCCCCTGAGTAATTAAGTTATTGCTCAGATTTGGGACTGCTTTAATAGAGTCTGACATGAGTGGTTAGACTGTCATAAAAGTTTTAAAAAGAAAGCACACAACATTTTGGCTAGTAACCCTTTTAGGTCATGAAAACGTTGTGCTTGTCCAGTAGGTAAAAGAGGAACCACAGAGACGCTAGTTCAACTGTAAAACTGTGATGGATGTCTTACCAGCAAATACAATTTTTTTCCATGGGGTAACCAAAACATTAAGATATCTATATAAAGCTTTCAAACTGAAATTCATTGATTATGGCAAGTGATTTGACAACAAGCGTTTTACAGAATCGCTGACTCCATCTTAAAGCTCACAATCAAAACTTGGCTTTGACTTTGTGTCCATGCCTCCATTAATTATATTTTTCATTACAAAAACACTCAAGACAAAGTCACAATCGTACATGGGTATCCAAACACTCTAGAGCAACCCTGGAATTAGCAGAATGTGACAACACAAGATACGTATTTTCGTAAATCATTTTAAAGTTGACATTTTTTCAGTTTTCTCTATTTTTCTCAATTACTCCGCTGAGTTTCCATAACAGATAGAAATGATGGTCGAAACCTGAGTTAAAATAAAACATTTCCTTTTGATCCTTTGGTGGAGATTGTTTAAGGACTGGATCCCATGGGGACATGTTATGGACAAACTCAGCACCAAATTGCACCAATCTTCGTCTGAGTTTGCTCAGGGAATGTTATTAACTTATCCATGATTGAAATATGCATTATTTAGTAGAACACCTCATGTCTATGCCTTTGCAAATATTTCCAAGGTGGTATTGCAGACTGGAAGTATCCTGTGACAGAAAGTGAAAAGGTCTTTGTGTGCATGTGTGTGTTTTCTGCATGTGTGTGTGTGTGTTTTTCTGTGTATGTGTGGTTGTATATGTCTGAGTGGATGAGAGTGCATTAACCAGACCCTTGGGCTTGACAAGTCTCCTGCAGTGGAGGCTGTCTCCAGAAGCACAGTGGTGGGAGAACAGGGACCAAGCAGGCCTGTCACAGCGTATTCAGCTGCCACCAGCTTACAATGAACTCAGCCAAGCTCTGCTCCATGTCGGCTGGTTTTAACACTACACACAGCAGCGAAAAGGTTAATGTCTAAAACGGCAGATATATCTGCTTCACTGTAATACGATGAACCAAAAAGAAATGCCGCCACCTTTGCTGTGAATCTAAAAACACAGAAAGCTTTCACTGCATGGCTCATCTTTCCGGTCACACGGTGTGGTATTCCTGCTTTTTTCTTGTGGGATGTTGAGGCCATCTAATCTGCCAGGTCAGGCTTTCACCATCAGGACTGTTTTTTTCCACCCGTGCGCCCCCCTTCATCGTGACCTGGCACTTTCTCAGAGTTCACTCCTTAAAAAAAAAAATCTCCATTGAGCTCTCTGAAGTGTTCAGACCTCTCTGCTCCACATCACACAATGTTGCCTGTCCTGCAAAGTGTCCATTTATAGGTTTTTAGGGGGCCCCTCATGTTGTCATTCATCCTCCTTTTCCTAATCATGCTGTGTTGTTTTGCTAGCGGTAGTGTTTCCCTTTACATCTGTTTCTGATTCCTCTATGGGAGGCGGGGGAAATAAATGCATCTCTATCGGTAAAGATTTAGAGGGGACGGGTAATTGAAATATGGGGACTCGGGGTATCAGGTTACTCCTGTAAAGGATTTTATTTTGTAAGGAAGAGTAATGGCTTCCTTCTCCTTTTCACTCCATTTTGATCTCTATGAACAGTGTTTGTAAAAAAAATATTTTCACTTTTGTTTTTGGGCGCACTGGTTATTGCCACCAACATGTCATTGGAAGAGTTTCACCAAAATAAGTCAGTTATGTATTTCTGTTTGGTGTGCATGCTTTATTTTGCAGTAAGTTGATAAGTCACGCAAAAAGGTTTATCATAACGATAAAAAATGGTAGGAATTCCAAAGCTTGGTGGTGGAATTAATTTAGCTTAATCAAAGATAAGTATTCAAAGCGACTTACAATGCATGTGTTCAACCATGTTGGGACAGCTCAAAAACATTGCGTTGATTTACAGCCAGCTTTGGTTTGGTCTTCACCAACTCCTTATGGCCTCCACACACATCCTACCTCTACTGCACGTCTGCATCTGACTTTTTTCTCCGACCGTGTAATCAACCTAGAGCGGCCACACATCCAACTTCGGACGCGCTGCCGATGCCCGTCGGTGGCGAGTCTGCAGTGACGCTCCACTTTACCTCAGGAGGCTCGCCTATTTTTTTTCTGAGTGACGCGCTTCTCTCCCGGGTCTCTCTGCTTTAACTGTTAGAGAAATACTCTACTGAGAGTCATATTGACTTCATACCGGCAGCTTTCGCTGTAGGTTAACCATTTCCTGGTGTGTCCCTTTCAAAATAAAACTTCTGACGAGCGAAAATGTGTGTAAAAAAAAAAAAAAAAGGCAATGGGGCGCACGGATTACTGTCGAGACTCAATATTAGACTCAATATAAATCATATGTATCATAAATGACACGAAATAACTTAATTTTTAATGGGAATTATCTATGAAAACTCTATGTAGAAAGATAGGTCTTTTAGAAGCAGCACTGCAGCGGCTGCTGAGACGTTCCATGTGTGGCCGAAAAAAGTGCTCCAGAGGCAGCAGTAACGGAAGGCGACGCGCTCCAGAGGTAGATGTAGGATGTGTGTGGAGGCCGTTAGAGTTATTTCTGGCTCTTCAGCTGCTAATTGCTCCACTGTTTTCAGCAGCTGGGAGATAAACTCGTCTTTGTAATGTGTATTTGTACTGGGCAGGTGGCATACAGTTGCTTCATTAGAGCTTTTTTTGCTGGATGCTTCTGCTACATGAGACAAAATTGATGAGAGCCATGAGAGTGAAGCAATACAAGGCTTAATTCTAAAATGCTCTGTATAGAGCTTAGGGGAACTGCAGAGTTGGGTGCGGATTCACTGTTGAATTCACTACTAGCAGCCCATTTAAAATTACATTTCACATTTATTTACATTGATTGTTATTTTTTAAACATCTTTTAAAATCAATATAAAAAGTATTAATGAGTATATGAAAATATATTTTTAGCAAACAGGAGTAAACAGTGTTCTTGTTAGGGACTATTTTCCATTATATTTTTTTTTTGGCTACATAGCAGAATGATGCATGTTGCACTGAAACAATATAACCTACAGAGCCAGTTCGCAGCATAATGAAGAAATGTGCTACCCACTGAAACAGTGTGGTACATCGAAGAGTGTTTACTTGTATTTGGATAACAATGCAGCTTTATGGGACAGAGTAAGAAGACATATCAGGATTTGACACAAACACAATTCTTGTAAGCAGTAAAGATGTGGAAAGGAGCACAGAATACCATTGCTAAAGCCTACTCAGAGTTGACCATTGCATGGGGAATAGTAACACAGTGTTTTGACATTATCTGAAACTTTTGGTTCTTTCAGTTATGCATATAATTAAAAAATATATAGCCACTACCAAAAGCAGACCTTTACGTGCACTTGGTATGGAAGTAAGAGCTTTGTGCTTTTATCTTTTTCTCTGCTCTTTTGTTAAATGAATTGTGGACTCACATTTCTGCCAACTTAAGTTGGCAGAAATGATGGAGGTCAAGGGGTTATGTGCAAGAATCAGCATGAGGGAAACTGGATATAAAATGAGCTATTTCTATTGAAGACCCTGTGGTGCATCAGCTTAAGTGATTGTGAATTGTCGTCACAATGCCCCTCCCTTCAACACTGTTGTTTGATCTGACCCTTAAGTTGATACTAAGCTGTGAATAATCATGACCTTATGTCTATTTATTTATTTGTGGGTCTTGCCAATCAATTTCAATGTTCCATTGTGTGAATTCTCTGCATCACACTTCTAACACTGTTGTGAATAGCAGTTGTTCATAACAGTAGTTGCCCTGCCACCACACGCACATCTGTATTTGATGATGCTTTCAAGCTAAGTTCAAGGAAGGGTCACTACAAATTACAAGAAAAGGTCACTACATTTTATTACAGAATGACAACTGGTATTAGACTGCGAATTGCAGCCATGCCTCACAGAAAGGACAGTGGCATTCCTGTACTCAGATATCATATTTTATTCACCATTAGATCATTTACTGTTCGAAAAAATATTAATTTCAACCAACAACTGATTTGCCCACATTATTTCATCAGAAGTAGTATTACAGTACATAGGGACTCAAGTCAGGCACTGTAATATCCTGTCTGACTTCCCTTGTGGAACAAGTGTGGCATTTAATTGCACCCAGGAATATGGGTGAATGAGGGGACTCTATAAAGCAGTGTTAGATGTTGCCCTCAGCCAAACAAGTAATTTTAGATGACATCAGCCAGTTCATTTTAATTTTCCTCTAATCCCCCCTGCTTTGAACAAGGCTCATGCTAAGCCTGCCGGGAGTGGGCTGTCATTAGCTAGAGAAGACAAGGTATTGGGCTTGTTTGGTGCTGATCAACATGCTGATGAAGAATGGAAAATCTTGGAAGTTTCTCTATTTTTTCATCTCCCACAGAGAACTGCAGATTCACTCATTCTGAGCTTGTTTTCTCAGTGGGTGAGAGTAGCGAGGGCTTAGGACGTTATGGAAAGCGTTTTAACAGTGTCAGTATATAAAACACTGAAAGTCAGTGTGTGAATGTCGTAACTCTGATATGATAAAAAATCATAACAATTGGTACTTTGTAAAGTGACCTCTGCAAAGACCGTAATTGTTTCCTCTATGCAAAATTCTATTTCCGGGGTCTTACCAATTGATTTATATCAGCTTGCTGATTAACCCCACAAATGAGTTTATGAATTGGATCATAAAAGAGACAGAAATATAACTGTAATGAAGTAACTGATTTAGACCAAGCCCCAACCTCAGCGATTTTTACTAGCATCCAATAAGGAAGTGACCACAACTGTAGTAACCAGGAAGTGCCACTGGGGGGTGGTGCCAAAACCGAGCAGTTTTTCTTTGACTCACTTGTTAGATAGGCCGTTTTCAAAGTCTTATTAAACCTATTTACAGCCTGTGCCACAAAACCATTTTAGTCTGTATGTTTAGGTCATATCTCCATGACAACACTGAGGGGGGTGAATTTTTTTGGACCACGCTAGTTTTTATTTTATCTGAGGTTAAAATGTATTGGCGCTCTCCGCCTGTTGTCCCTCACTTTGCCTCGGAGGTATACGTCAGCTATCTCCCTCCCCCCGACGTGAGGCGGAGTAAAAATCTCACAAAATGGCGACACGCACAAACCAGGATTATTGGATGCCGTGTGAATAACTGAGCCCGGATGCTACATCCATATTATTTACTATCTACTGTATGATTTAGACATGATATGGACTGTGTTGAACAAACCAAGATGCTGACACACACAGACAAACACACACACACACACACGCGCGCACACACACACACACAAATACACGAGAACACTACCATCAGTGGACTGTCAGTCTTCATCATCGAATTCATCGAAGTGTGGAATTCTATTTCTGGTAATAAAAAATTTAAATAAAAAACACAATTTACTTGTACAGCCTTTTTTAAAGAATTTGCCAAGAGTGGACTTGAATCATTGTTCGATATTTACATATCAAAAAGGGGACTCCATTCACTGTAGCAATGGGGCTGTCTGTGCCTATTACTTGCTGCAATTACTTCCTTTGTTTCTTTTTAAAATAAATGACATGACTTTAACTTTAACAATTACTAAACATTTCTCCGTGATACAAATATTATGAACATAATCATAGCCACTAATTGTAAATAAATGTTTTACCTTCAAATAAGCAATAACTTTCTGCATGTACTAATATCAGGGACGGAAGTATTAGCAAAAACATTTTCTTTAAGCTTATAGAGATGTGTTCTTTAATTAGCTCCTCTAGCATTATCCATAATTGTCTAACTTTTTCTTTTGTCAGTCTTAAGAGGGGATGTTCTAGTGAAATCTAAACAACCACATTTGTGTGTGCTTTCTTTTGAATTGAACACACACACACACACTCACGCAAACACACACACACACACACACACACACAGACACACACACACACACACACACACACACACACACACACACACACACACACACACAACAAAACAAAGGTAAAGTATTTGCATTTGTTTTGATGTTTTCCTTTACCATCAGCTGCTTTACTATTGCGTACAAGCCCTGTGAAAGAGTTTGTTGGAGAGCTGCAGGGGAACTTGTTTTAGTGGAGAATTTATATTCAGATTGCAAGTAAGTTATCTATTATTTTCAAAGCTCGTAAAAGGGTGTAATAGGCCTCAGTGCCTTGCTTGGCTATGTTGTGCAATGGACAAATGAGCATAATATGGTAATGATATAATAAATGTAAAACACATTGAAAGAAATGTATTATTTGCTGGTGCTTTCTCTTGCTTGCATTGCTGCAAAGCCAGAGTTTTTCAAAAATAAAATTGGAAACCGCATGATGCTAGCTAGCTGTTACATACTTCTAACAGCGTACCTTTAATAGATAATGGAAGCTTTGAAATGAGCTGTAGGCAATTGAGACTGAATACAATATACATTTTGCCATTTCAATTTCTGCTTTACTGTAATGTGAACATTGAAATGGTGAAATCAGATTGTTGTTGGATTGTGTTTGGGATCTCCAAAAGCTTTTTGCGTTGTGTGCATTTCCAACATACAGTACATGTTTTAGTTATTCGCCTCTGCCCAGTCTCTTTAACCTCTTAAAAGGAAGAAAAATGACAACAATGTACAACGTTGAATTGACTGACGAGCATGAAATAGCACAGAAAGTCCAGTGAAAAGTTGGAATTTGACCTCCTGGAGGTGTTTACCCTTAGATTGTTATCATAACAGCTGTATTCATCTTCAGAGTGAATGTGTGAGGGCGGCGCTCTTTTGAAGTGTGAAAAGTATAGCCAGTTAGTCTTTGTGGGTCAAAGTAATTACAGAGCGCCTTGAAGAGAGAGGTCAAAGAGAAATGCCTTTTCAGGCCTCAGATTACTACCTGCTACAGGCTGACTGTGTGCCCCAGAGGTTACTGTTCAAACTGAAGACATCTTCATGTGTCTGTAAAAGCTTGTTTGACATCATGTAGAAGGCAATATTTTGAATTTACAGTTAAAGGGAGGTTTGGAGGAAAAAATGTGGTGATATCTACTTTATTGTATTTGTTACAAATCCTCCCTCTGTGGAAAGCAATATGAGTGTCTTCAAAGGTATTAAATATATATAGCAGTGTAACCTGCAGCGAGTCTTCACACATGTGAACACCATCTTGATCCTCCAAAGACATGATTTGCTCATGTAGCTGATTAAAATCATGTAACAATAGGTTCCAGATGTATCTGGAGAATAGACATGTTGATTCACATGGACAGATCCCTAATATAGTTTTAGAAATGATCTGTTTTTGTTTGTTTTTCACACACAATGACGTGATCAGATGAGAAATGGGAACATAATAGAAAACATTTCCTGCAACAAAGGCAATTCTTTCAAGACTTTAGTTATACACGTCGTAAAAAATACAGAGGTCCCAACCTCGGTGACCTCTGATTCAGCTACGCATTAATTAAAGTAAATTAAATTAATTGCTGACAATTTTGATGAACAGTTTACTATTGGAGTCAATCATTATTCAAGCCTGAAAACATGTTTATTGGAATTGTTATCAAATGTGAGTAATTGCCTCAGTCTTAATTCAAAATTATTGTAAGTTAAGTACCATTCTGTTTCTACAAGAATACGATCAGTTCAATAAAAAACATTTTGATGGCCACTTGTCTCTATTATCATTAACCAAATTTAATGTATTAATTTAATTAATGATTTATATAATTATTGCTGATAGCGGCAGTATTTGTATAGTTCAATAATTAAAAAATATATTGCTGGGAATTTGTGCAATATGAATATCGACAACATACAGTCTTTATATACACTGATAAATAGTTAATTCACTGTATAAAAACAAAGATTTTAATTTAGCTAATAATTGGATGAATTCAAACAAACACTGACCATGTTGTCATTGGTTCTGTAATGGTATATATTGTAGATGAGGCCTGTCATTTAGGTCAACTTTATGTCAAGTGTGGCGTTCCTTGTCAGTTGTCCATGTTGCTGTCCCGCATGCGTGACAGAGCTGCTGCTACTCCACAGCTGTCCAAGACTCTATGCTAAAACGCTGTGACATGTGTGCCAACCATGAGCTAAGTGTGTGGGAAAGCATGTCAGTCTGTGTGTGTGAATGTGTGTGATAGGTCATAACCCCAGACCACGCCAGATACCATGAATAGTCCCTATGACAAGCCGCATTTTAGCGTGCTCATAAATCATTGTTAGTTCAATACGTTACAGTTTGTCCTGGTTCTAACATCATTAAACAATGTCTTGACAGCATGGAACATGTAAAGTACTTCACACGATAGAGTTTCTCTGTCTGCTATTATTAAAACGCCCTACCCATATTTTCACTTGTTGATGGTGATCTCATTCTTGGACATACAGATGACATGTGTCACCATTGCAGCTATTGATATTGCGTTTTATCTCCATCTCTCTTTTCTACAGCTCTCTCCATGTGGCTACAAGGCTGAGAGCCATGAAAGGTATAAAGAGAGCAGGTCTGGGCCTGAGATGAAAGGGGGATGTCAGTCAGCAGCATCCGCCACAAGGCATGCCCACCTGCTCCAAATACCACACAACCACATACCTAATGAGATAGCTGGCTGGATTAGCAAGAGGGATGAAGGAATACAGTATTTCATTAAAGGGTCATTGGGCTGGCTGGCTGATATCAGCCCTGCTCTGCTATCGAGAGCACTGGCAGGGTAATGGATGCAGCACAATGAGGTAATTATCTGTCACTCGATAACGCTGCCAAAAGGTTGAAATACCAGCAATGCCACGCTGATTGAGCTGCTATCAAATGCCAGGATCTGTGGCTCTGGGGAACAGGTGGTAAATGCTTATCAGAGCTTCAAGAAAGACCCCTCCCAGGTCCCCCCATATAGTCTGCAGATGCATATCTTATATAATATGTAGCTACTCTGTTTTATTCTTTTGTGTTATATTAGGATTACATTGAATGGCTGACCATGTTTGAAGATAATACTTACATGACTCCAAGCCAACTGGCACTTTAGCAAAAGCTTTTATGGCCATGAAGTGAAAAATGCAAAGGTCTGGTTTTGTTCTGTACATGGACTTTTTCCCACACACAGGTAATTAACACTTAATTTCTATGGCATTTTCATATCAGCTGAAAACTACCCAAGAACCAGCTGTCAACATGTTCTGTACACCATTGGAGGGTAGCTTAAGGACAGACACAACAGGCAAAAACATTGTTTTATTTAGCACTGGTAAATTTTGCAATTTTGGCCATTTCACTTCCATAACATGTCTTCTTTCATACTAGTATAACGGTCTGAACATTCATATTTAAGATTTATATTTAGTCTGCTTTGGTTATTTAGAAGTTACCAGCCTTTTATTACGAAATCGGACAGTAATCATCTCAGTCCTTTAAATTACAGTTTTTATCAATTTCACTTGCTAGTACTTTAGTGCCTCATTGCCTGACTGAGAACTAATTTCAGTCCTGTATTTTGTTGATTTACCAAATACCTGTTTGTTGAATATGGGTTTAGCTTAAGTCAAGTTCACATTGTACCAAGTTTGCCAAGATCTCCTCAGGGCTCATTTATTTGCAGCAAGATATTTTAAAACGCAAGCTTCTTTTCTCTCAGCTCTCGGAAGCCAAATATGTGACAACACTGCACTGACATGCTGTGATGGCGTCAGTTTGCAATGAGATGATCAGCCAAGCCTGCAGACATGAACAGGTACATCCAACTCACAGCTAAGCTGAGGCCCTGTTCATAGTTCCCCCATGAGGTTGTAATTTACAGCTTTTTTCAGGTGATAAGAAGCAGTGGCGCTCTGTCAGTTTTCCTTGGAAACACAAAAGTAAAGTGTTTGGACTGATATATTCAGCAACTGTAACCAAAAACAGACAATATTTTTTTATTATTGAGCCTTTAGGCCTACTGATGCTGCCCGGGAGGAAAGGCTGAATAAATCTGAATATTACAATAATTCTCTACTGATGTTTGGCTGAATGTAGATGTGTTGCAACTTGTGTTATACCACTTAAAAATGTATTTTAAAATGCTTTGGCTATTGTGTATCTATTATGCTGTGTGATTTCTAGTTTGCACAGAATCCAAAAAAAAGTTAAAGTACGACCTGTACGTACCCCAGTAAAACAAGATGGCTTAAGGGTTTTTTCATTAAATGGTTATGATGTTAATGTTGTATTTTAGCATTTATAAAACTCTGAAACTTGAGGGAATAGTTCACAATTTTTAATTATTAGCATTACTCTTCACTCGCTCAAGAAAAGGTGATAGAAACCATTCCTGTAACTGTGCATGCATTTCAAGGGGGTAGTCAAGGGGAGCAAGTCAAAAGATATACTTATCAACATCACTAAATGTTACCGTGCTTGTTGGGACTTGTTTATTTACCACGTTATGTTACACTTTATGTCATTTTAGAATCAAATAGATACTGGAAAGAAACCAGCAAGGGCTTGTTACAATTTGGTTCTAAAATGACAAGTTGGGAAAATATACACGCACTGGCCACTTTATTTGGTACACCTTGCTAGTACAGGAGTGGGCCGCCTTTGGAACTGCCCTAATTGTCAGTGGCTTACTTCCAACAAGGTGTTGGAAACATTCCTCAGAGGTTTTTGTCCATATTGACATGATAGGATCACGCAGTTGCTGCAGCTCTGGCAGCTGCACATCCATGATGCAAAACTCTCATTCCACCACATCCTAAAGGGGCTCTATTGGGTTGAGATCTGGTGACTGGGCAGGCCATTGGAGTACAGTGAACTCATTGTCATGTTTAAGAAACCAGTTTGAGATGATTTGAGCTTTGTGACATGGTGCATTATCCTGCTGGAAGTAGCCATAAGTGTTGCCTTTCTATCATCTTGAACCAGTCTGCCCATTCTTCTCTGACCTCTGACATCAACAAGGCATTTTCGTCCACACAACTGCCGCTCACTGGATATTTCAAATTTTTTGGACCATTCTCTGTAAACCCTAGAGATGGTTGTGCGTGAAAATCCTAATAGATCAGCAGTTTCTGAAATACTCAGACCAGCCCGTCTGGCACCATCAACACGTTCAAAGTCAATAAAAAAACCCTTTCTTCCCCATTATGTTGCTCGGTTTGAACTTCAACAAGCTGTCCTGTCCAGGTCTACATGACTAAATGCATTGAGCTGCTGCCATGTGATTGGCTGATTAGTTATTTGTGTTAACAAGAAATTGAACCGGTGTACTTAATAAAGTGGGTGTGAGTGTAGGTTGCAACATAACGTGGTAAATAAAGTCCCAACAAGCACACAGGAGTGTTTAGTGATGTTGTAAAGTAAATCTTTCTTACCAGCTCCCCTTGATTACCAGTGTTTGGCCTAACCTAACCTGGATGAATGACCTTTTCCTTTTTCAAAATCAAAAATGCACACACAGTTACAGAAACGGTTTCTGTGGCCCTTTCTTTAGCCGGAGGGTGAGGCAAAAGTTAAAAATTTCAAATGTTGAAATAATCCCTTAAGTGGTGTCTCGAAAAAGCATCTGTTCGAGGGTTAAATCAACAATCCAGGTTTGAATAAAATATGTCATGGATGGAGTAGTGTATGCATAATATTTTTTTCTTTATCTTACTTCTCATGTCTTCCTTGACAGAAACTATGAAAGAATATAGATACCACATGTTTCCATGCAGAAAATCCTGCAGAATCCATTGGGTCTTTACGTTGGCTAACATGGCTTACTGAATGTATATATCATATTTAAGTACCTTGCACTGTGGCCACACATCTGTTAGTGCCACACATTTCGGCATACTGATCACGCACATCAGTGCTGCTCTTGGACATGTCCACTCAGGGTCAGGCTGAATGTTTGGCAGGTTGCTGAGATGATAGGGTGTGAATAATAGCCGTTTATATGAGAGGCAAATCAAGACACAAACTGTAAATAACTATAATTATTATTAGAAGGACCTTGCTCTGCGTGTCTGTGTTGAACTTATTTCATTCATGTCAATTGCATGTATAAAACCTTGGTTTTATAGTATGATTTACAGAGCACTGTTGGTGTGCATCAAATCAGGCATGTGCATGAGGACATTTATAAATACTCATAAACCCATAAACCATCTCTGATAGCATCTTATGTTTAGATAGAAGTACAAGCTATTCATGGGAGCTGTTTCCTCTCAGTGAAAGTTTGATGCATCATTTTAATCTGTCTTCACTGCATAAAGACATGTGTTTCAATCTGTCGTTAATAATTCATATCTAATTGATAGCAGTCTTGTATTAGCAGCATTTCCAGCAGCTGATATAAGTTAGCTGTTGTACAGCGGTGTACCTTGAAACAGTGCTGAGTGACATAGCAACCCGAAAATTGTATAGATTTTTTTTAATTACACATTGATGCTTCTCACTGAAACATAAGTATTCCAAATAAGGAAAATAAGGTTTTTGCAAGAAAAATGTGCTGTTATGTCGGCTGAAGTTCAAACAGCAGGCATACTGTTTAAAAGATTCACTTTCTATGTTTCAGAAAATCACAACAAAACAGGCAACATGTTTAGTGTATCTATTGATTCTAGCGCTGCTCTTAACAACAAATAACACCATTCACAATCACTGGTTGCTATGGGCGCATGAGTGCTGCTAATACCACTGAAAGCAATATTAGCATGGCTCTGATCTAGCACATGAAAGCGAGATGCGCCAGACTTGCTTCGACCAACTGGAGACGCTTACAGGGTCTAGACACAGACAATGCTGGCAGAGAATCCCTCCCTTTAATGGTCACCATGGATACCACATACTCAACACCAATTTCTATTACTCTCCACATGGCACTGCATGTGTGAAGGCCACACTACCTCAAACATTCAACTCAAAGCGAGAGACATTAAAGATTTTCAGGATAGGGGGTCACGATCAAGCTGGCTGTTATAAACTTCCTCTTTACATGCATGAGCCACGCGTATGGCTTTGAATATGGCGGAAAATTGGAGGTGTAACTGGATTATGATGGGATTTCAATTTGACTCGATCAGACACTTTGTAGTCCATGTGTTACCACAATCCTGTCTATTTGCTGTTATTAATGAGGTCTCCCACATAAACACAAGCCTATGTATACACCACAACCCTCAAAAGATGCCTCAATAATTTAAAACCCAAAGTTTCTCCATGCCTATTTCTCCTCTGTTTTATCAGATATTCCTTTTGCTTGGTTGCTCTCCTGGGAGCAGCAGTGTAAGGCTGGAGAATTTCAATCTGGTTTATTAATTTTCCCCCCTTACATCTTTATGTCAGTCTGGATCAAACGGTGGCATC
The DNA here is from genome assembly GCA_949357725.1 of Hyperoplus immaculatus. Lineage (NCBI taxonomy): Eukaryota > Metazoa > Chordata > Actinopteri > Uranoscopiformes > Ammodytidae > Hyperoplus > Hyperoplus immaculatus. The sequence goes on along the minus strand of OX442350.1, from coordinate 14,944,541 downwards.
TCGTCAGCTACAACTCACCTAAACATGGCCAAAGTTATATTTTTGGTTTGTTAGTTTTAAAAAGCTTTTGGTATTTTTTTTTTACTGAATATGTACGTTATCTGGCAGATATAGAAATTTGGATTACGTTTGACTTTCAACTCAAACTAATGACAATATACTGTAGTTTGCACTCAGTTGTGTCTTCAAGCCAATGGTGATAATGATAATTGATAGCTAGTAAGAACATCCTCTACCTGGGCTAACTTAAGCTCCACTTTGCATCAATTTATTATCCCTTCAGTTAAACCCACCTTGCACCAGTAGTACATTAAAATTGACCTTACACATAAATGTATATATTATTTAATAGTCAGAAAACATCAATAGAAAATGAGCCATACACATATAGGCAGGAGACAAGTCGGCAGCAACTCTGCAAGAAAAAAAAAAGCGATGTTCTAATGCCTGGAAAGACCTTAGCTGAATTCTGTGAATTCCTTTTAATAACTGTTTCCTTGTGAAAGGCAAATTTCCCCGTCAATGGACCCCCAGTGTGTCCTGCAGTTCTTCTTGTGATGTAAATACAGACTTGGGAAAGCCCAGAGGAGTGTGTGTGTGCAATGGCAGGGGCTCCCTGTAGGGTTGTGTTTGCATAAAGAAAGAGGTAGAAAGAATCAAAGGCCGATAAAATGGCTCAGACAAAGTGAGGGGCACTTTACACGACAACACGAAACGGTGCAAACGCGGAAAAATTCCCGCGGATGCACTATATCATTTACATGAAAACAGCAAACGCACGCATGAAACCGCAAGTTTTTGAGATCACCTCCCAGGGAGGTTTTTTTGGAAAACACAACCGAAACCATTTCCCCTGGTAACGCTGACGTCACGGCTCCAACCTCACACATGCGTAGTCTATAACATTTGCTGTCAAAATACCCACAAGCGAGTTATAAAGTTAGAAGACAACATGAACGGTGTCTCCACGGCACCATCACTGTGATCAGCGGAGAGTGTCGTGCAGGGCTAAAATATAGGCTAACACTTGCCAATTTAGTCCAAGCGATTACTACAGTAAGTTATTGAGACCACCCACCCGCCACTTTGGCTGGGGAAAGATTTGTGCTCTGCCTGTTTTTCTAGCAAAATAAACGTGTGTCACTTCTATATGCCAGGTACACGGCTCTCTCTACATTAAAAAACACTATCAGCGCGCAGCGGTTAAGTTAGGCTACAAAAGGAGCATTAAGGCTACGGCTTCACAGTAAAAGCATTTCACTGGCTAAACATTAATAGCATTTCACTGGACACACGTGAGTTGACTTTTATTTTGAAGTACGCCTAACAGGAAGGTAGCCGCTCACGAAGCCTCTTCACTATCAGCATGTCTTCTGTTTTCACGAGTTCAATGTGGTGAAACAAGAGGACAGAAAGCTTGTCATTTACAATACTTGTAACCCCAAGCTTACACCAACCGCTTTATGAACGTTAGTGGCATTAATTTTCGGTTACAGTAAGGTTTTATGCATCAAATTGTACCGGAAGAGCTATTTACTAGGCTAAGTGTCACCGCTGACTATTGGCTTGCATGCTTACAACAGCGATTTCGTCCCGTTTCCTCTGAAAACATGTGTACGAGTGAAGATGTCAGATAAATTGTGTCTGAACAGGGTTTTTTTTTAAAACCAAAAACAGGAAAACTGTCACGTTTTCACTGTGTAAAGTGCCCCTGAGACTTCTGTCAAGCATGAGTTGTGAAAGTCATATTGTGCCGAGTCAGAGTCCACAGAGCAGAATGCTCACCACAACCTCTGTTGATATTGGATAGGGTTTAATTGCTTAAGCTGACAAACTTTGGATGGGACAAATGTTACATTTGGGATTAATGTGCTATGTAACATGTCACGTGTCATATTTACTTTGGTAATAACAGCTGTATCATTATGCCATGTAACACATTTTCGAAAATGTAAATGAACGCAGCAGATGCTACTGTAGTGAGTTGTTGTGTTGTTGATTGCTCTTGTTAAGTTTATTGAACACTTGTTTTATACAGCTTGTTTCATATTTTCAATGCTTATGAGCTTACTTTCAACCAGGTGATTTAACTTAGTTTAGCATATTAACATGCTAAAGTTAGCATTTAGAAACCACACAGAGCCTGTCATGCTTCTAGCAAAACTCAGATGGGAATGGTTTTAGTATACTAAATACAATTGCAGCCTTTTTTTTACTTTCAATAATATTAAAACCAACGAGATTGAGTTTGAACATGCTGATCACACACTGATACCAACCATGCAGTTATTTCTAAAGTAGTAACGTTAGAATGAAAAATGTTAAAAAAAGGAAAACCCTGAGTGGAGCAAAAATACAACCATCTATTCCTCCTCTTTTGTTGTGAGGCATATTGTTTAATCTCCTCGTGTGCTATCTCTTCTCTCATTTCTGTGCTGTGTGTCACTATCCAGACCTCCATCAGAGAGGTGCTGGCGTAAACTTGAGTGTGCTGTCGGGCTGCCTGCCGGTACAGGGAGGAATATCAGATCACCTGTTCCACTCTGCATTCCCTCACTCTCTATCTGGGAAAGCTGCAGGTTTTAGGTACATGTGGTGTTTTCCTCTTCAGCTCTCCCTCCATTATACATTTTCATTACCTTTTTCTCGCCTGCTAAGTAGGGACAGTCCTCCAATTACTCACCACTATTTACACCATCAATTTGCGTGCATCCCTGCAGGTATTTCTCCCGAGAAAACTTCCAATGCCAAGGTAATGAGCCCGCTCCATGGCTAGAATTGTTACCTCAGACCTCCACAAAAGAGCCTTTCATCCTTTCTTATTCGAGAGGGAAACAGTGTGAGTGCCCTGGAGATATTTGCTAACACGTTCCTGTAGTGGGTCATTTCCTACTGCAGTGCTCCCAATAAAGCCAGAGGTAGAAACAGTTAAGCCACATGGCAAACTATTACACTGGAGCCATAACAATAGCACTGTCCTCTATTTCCAAGTCAGATGTCTCAAAGTGATGTTCTGTGCATTGCAGTTCAGGCAAGGGCATCATCTAAACGTGCTCACCAGGACATGCAAAACAGCAATCCCACCTTCAATGAGAACCAGGCCAATGTCCTGAGCCATTGCCTCTATTCTGTATTGTTTTTTTAGCTGTTCATCAATCATGTAATGACATAAACGTGGGCTAAGGATAGTCTCTCTACACAGCAGATTTATTTTTTCCTTTTTATCTAGCTTTTTATGAAGCGTTTATGACAAGTGCTTTGCCTGTCATCGATATTGCCTGCAGAAAACTGACAGCAACAGATCCACCCTGAAATAAGTTGTGTGTCTGAATTCCATCTCTGGCCTGTTTTAATGACCTGGCACAAGTTCCACCGGGTGACATGCTGACATTGTGTTCAAACTCCCAACTCACTCTATACCATAATTAGACATGAACTCCTGAGGCAGTATCACAAATAGGTTTTCCTTATGCAAAAATCAAAGAGCTATCTTTGAAGTAACAGGGAAAGTATTTTCTAGCTAAGGGTGACGGCGTATTTTTGCGAGTGTGAGTCATGCTAACGTGCCAAAGGTCTTAGTAAATTCCATGCATCAAGCTAAGGTTCGATGCAAGAGAGCAGATCCCTGCTGGAAAACCCTCTTGAGGTGACACTGCCAATAGGTCATATAAGGAGAGCACAAAGGGTTTCATGGAAAGACAGAAGTCACGCCAAGAATAGAAACCAAAACAGTTATGGTTCAATAGGTTCATGTAGAGTGCTGTTTGATCAAGTCTCCTGCTCTTGTTTTAAAATAAATTAAAACCTGAATCATTTCAAACAGGGCGTTACTGACAGGATTGCTGTGTTCATGCCCAATTGAAAACAATTAAAGATCATGACAGATGATGTGTAGGAGAGTATGTGGGGCGTTTTTGGCCCAGGCCTTAACATAACTTGTTCATATATCATCTAAATACAGAGCGATACCCTGTGGCACTATCAATAATTAGTGGTTAATGAGTGGATAAAACCCAATGAACTTGTCACCTGGTGGCCTGGGTAAAACATCTGTAGTGCATGAGCATGGTATGACATCTGATCATTTTCCAGCTTTGTCCTGGGTCATCAACTCACATCTGAACTAAACTTCAGTGACTCCACTCCGTTGTGGTTAAATGTTTTGCCCAAATTAGGAAGAAACTGTTGTGGTATCCATCCATGCAGGGTTTTTGTATTTAGGATTCTGAGATTTTTGTTGCGGAACCAACACGATAGAGTTGAGGTGTCTGTCAGGCTCACAACCTTGACAAATAACAGTTGAAAGATTAAACACTAACATTTCTTTCCAAAAAACTGAACCTTGTTTTTTAAAAGACACGTTTGTTAAATTTACTTGTTAAATAAAATTAAAAGCTGCAGTGTTAATTCTGTAATTACCACAGGAACTTTCTGGACTCCCTACTCCAGCTGTCTGGTGTTGCTGGCCGAGCTCCACACTGGATGTTGATGGACAAGGGAGCACCGAGCAAAACTGCAGCGGAGCCATGGCCCCTAACGCAACTCAAACACATCCAGTGGAATCCCCAGGTTACTCAGGCGCTGTTGCCTTGTCCATAGGAAAACAATGGGACAGTCAGCACAAAGCAGTTTTACCTGTGATCAAGTGTAGAGTATGAAAAAATGACCATGGTAATCTCACAAATGAGAATATAGATCAATGAGCAGAAAAGGACGAAAAAAACATGATTTGACTATCAGTCGACTACAGTATAGGCAAGACATGACCAATCAGATTCACTCACTTATCATCTCACTAGCCAGCAGCTCCAGCACGGGACCCCAAACTTCCCTTTTCCCAGACGCATTAACCAGCTCTGACTGGGGGATTCCGAGGTATTCCCAGGTCAGTGTGGAGATATAATCTCTTTACCTAGTCTTGGGTCTCCTCCCAGCTAGACGTGCTTGAAGCACTGCCCTAGGGAGGCGCCCAGGGGACATCCTTACCAGAAGCCTAAACTGCCATTCGGCCTGCTGGTACCTGCGATCTTGTTCTTTATGTCATTACTCAGCCTTCATGACCATTGGTGAGGGTGGGAAGGAATATCGACCGGTAGATCAAAAGCTTTCCTTTCTTTTCGTCACAACGGTGCAGTAAAGTGAGAGCAATACCGCCCACGCTGGTCCGATTCTTCGGACAATGTCATGCTCCACTATCCCCTCACTCGTGAACAAGATTCCAAAGTTATTGAACTCCTTCGCTTGGGGTAAGGACTCATTCCCTACCTGGAGTAGAGTATCCATCGTTTTTCTGCTGAGAACCATGGCCTCAGATTCAGATTTAATCAAATTCAATATATCTACATTTGTTGGAAATAGTTGTGAACACCCCTACTGACATGTAATTCAACACAATGCTTCTCAACTCCTTCCGTTAGTAGTAGGGTTCATTGGATGGGGAGACAGACCTTCTGAACCTGAAGCTGCATCTGTTGAGCCTGGCACCAGGCTGAGGCAGGGACAACTGATTATGAATATACTATCAACATATAGCCCATTTCACCATGGACTAAGCTAAAAGCTTAATTTTAGCAATACATTGCTAATATGTTAATAATATAATTGAGCCAATGTTCTTGTATTTTTGAGGGGCCCCTGCCAATCACAAGCTCTTTTTGAATTGTCCTTATTTTCCTCCCATATCGCTGACACCTGAAGAAACATGTCCAACACACCATAGCCCCCTACATTTTTTTTTACACAGTGCAGTTTTTGCTCTCAAGGCTTGGAGATTCCCTGGCACTTGTCACATCACTGTGAGAAAAGTGGGGAAGAGTTATTGAAGGGGCACACAATGTTCCTCTCTGTAGCCACTCCCATGACATCATTCAATCCCATTGGGGTTAGTTCACACTCAAACACAATTAAGCATTATTAATGTATCAAAAGGGATTGATCCTGTTCGTGTTAAGTCCACAAAAGTCCATTGAAGTGATTAAGGATAGATCCAAACTTGAAACTGTAAAAGTATGTTTATCATTTAGTGATGTTGACAGTGTTACTCAGTTCCCAAAGAAATTAATTCAACCCAGGCTTTGGCCTTTAGTGCTTCTGGCGCTGTGTAGTCTACAAACTGAGAAGCAGAGCGGCCCAGACATGCAGGGCCCACAGCCCCTCCAGCACAATGGCAGACAGCAGTACCTCAATAGAGACCAGGAGATTTCACAGTATTTAAACCACAATGTTGCTATGTCTCCTATCACCCTCAGAACTCCCATGCAGGCATGTATTGTATCTGATGTCCTATACACTTTAGGCACTGTGGGCTTAGTGCAAACAAGATGAAGGACATCCCAAGTATACAAACAGTAGGCACTACATTTGGTGATGGCTTTTAGATATTTTTTTGCGGATTGGTTGTTCAAATTCTTCCTGCTGCCATACTTCATTGGAATCGTGTTGACAGATTTATGGATGATACTGAAGAACCAGAGGCCTGCTTCAGGTAGCTGGTTTAACATACTCTGAGTTGAATCCTGCGCTCTAAGTTGGTCAACTCAGAGCGCAGGGTTGACAAGCAACTCCGGGTTTTTGGTTTCAGAACAGTGGATCAGCGTTGGGTCAATCAACTCTGAGCGTGTTCACTCTGGGTGGAGCGTGTGCGTAAAAGCCATCGTCAATGGATCGCTGATAACATGATTCACCATGGAAACAGGAGAAACAAATGATTGATCCTCCCACTTCTCCACTTCTCAAAAAAGAAAAAAAAACACCGCTCCTCCCACTAGAGTTAGAAATATTAACGAATGAGCATATGGTATGGAGAGGAATTAATGGGGATATTGTTGATCTTATCATAACATGAACTCTTCTCCTCGGCAATTCAGAAAAAAACAGAGCAAACATTTTTTGTCAAGAGAATCATTTCGCTTCCGTATGAGAAGCCATAGTCTATTTTTAAAAAGTTACGCATATCAGCAGTAAAGTATTAAGCTGGCGCGGCACAGCATTGCTGACAGTGTATTATCGCTGTATAATATGTTGGCAAGCTATAGCCTAATACTGTGCAGTAAACAGACACATTAGGTGACAGTTTCCATTTAAGAGCCTGAATTATTACCAGATCCATTTTCCTCAAGTGATAACAGTTTAAATTATTATATAATTTTATATTCATATTAGGCTATTTAACGAGGCTCGTCTGTGACTTTAGGATCGCACAAGTGAACGATCGCGTGCAGCCGCAGCGTTACATGAATCCACCTGACATAAATCTGTTCAGTGGCACAGACGTTAAAAACCATACAATACAAATAAGTTTATTAATCTGAATGTAGAGCATGTTCACGATGTGTAAGGTGGCCGCCAATATGAACGACCGAGGGCTGAGAACAAGGCTACTGATCAGATAAATGATCGGTCAAACGTAAAATCATCAGTACATGATAAAAACATCCCGATGGAGATTTCTATGGAGTGATTTTTCTTCAAACTGTACAGGGACGCGTGTCACAGTGTCACTCTTTCTTCAGTCGGAGCTGCAGCGTGAAGTGAAAACAAACTCAGGGTAGGTCTAACCACCTCCCGAGCAGGTTAGACCCATGGCGTATGTTGCCGCAGTAACTGACTCTCGGTTGCGCTGAACCTGCTACCTGAAACGGAAAACCCAGAGTTTCCACTAACTCAGAGCGAACAAACTCTGGGTTGCCTCAAAACCAGCTACCAGAAACAGGCCTCAGTATGTGTATTTTTGTTATATCCTCAGGCTCACATCCACTTTATTTCATTCACAGTAGCACAGCAACAGAGAGATAACATGAGTCAGCATACTGTTTGGCACAAAAATGAACAATTGGTTTCGGTATGCCATGTCGTAAGAGCATATCCCCATTTGCAATAAGAAGTTAGTTTCCATCTTTATTGGGTGGTGTAAATGCAAGTCACCCTATAGTGTGTAAGACACACCCTTGAGTATTGGATCTGTAACCATGGCACTGGTATCCTATGAGCTGGTGAAGAGGAAAGAGGCCAACCTCAGCAGGGAAAGAGAAACAAGGTGGGAACTTAAGCACCCTTTCCTTTATGGTGTTATTGTATAATGTAATACAAATGTCCTCAACAATTCAAATTAATACCACACCTTTTCTGTTAACCTTCTGTGCAGAAATAGCCCAATATTACAGTACAATGACGCAATGTTGCTCATACTAAAGTTGAACTGGAATTAAAACACATTTCTGGTTAGAAATCAGTATATATACAGTATATCCATGGTGTTTGTTGAGGTTCTTTTTTTGACAGTTGGTCAAAGTCTAATGGCCAATAAAGAAAACCTAATTTGTATCTGTTTTCTAACATCCTGTACACTTTTTTGTAAAAGGGGAAATACATCAAGTATAACACTCACAGGCTGTATAAATGAATGTGGCTCATGAGGTAGACCAGTCTTCCACTGATCGCAGTGTTGGCGCTTCAATCCTCACCTGCTGCCTCATGTCGACATGTCCCTTGGCAAGACTCTGAACTCCAAATTGCTCCTGATGGTTAGCCAGCATCCTGTGTGCTAGCCTGCTGCCATCCGTTTCTGAATAGGTAAATTTTTGTATATATTTCTTGTACTAAATTTGTATAGACAATGATTCCTTGAGGTTTGGATATACATGTAAACGCTTCTGTAATGTTAAGTGTAATTAAATCTCTTATGGCATACCACTTCATCTTAAACTGTTTTGTTTACTTCTTCTGTGGTAAGAAGTTTCATCAAGCCTACCACACACTCCTGAAGGATATGCTCAACATTTCTTCCAGATGGATGTTCTTAAAATATTTAAAGCTAGAGAAAAAGAGGCTTACCTGGTCAGAAAGTTAGGCATTTTGTCTGAGGCTACAATACATTCTGGTCTAGTCAGGTTGATGTAATGTATAAGAAGTCCATGATAGACCCCAACATGTTAATGATAATATATTTTTGAATTTGCATTTAGGTTAGTTGAGCTAGGCTACTGAGCTCAAATCAGTACAATTAGGTAGCGATTGTGGGGATGACTTCATGGTGGGATGGGTGAGGGAGGGTGTGGGAGAGGAAGGGAGTATCCTGTCTCTGCAGAAACAATAGCTGTCGAGACCAGTATTGAGAGTATGCCGGATTAGTCCCCATTGAGAGCTTAAGATAACCGTTCAGGTCTGGCAGTGGGTAACTCCCAACACCTCAACCGGGCTTGATTACAATTTTTGTCATGAAAATATAGAGACGGAAAAACAAAGGTGGCACGACACCTTTTGTGATCTTTTACAGAAGAACACATTATTTTAGAATAATTGATGTTGAACACTGTGTCACATCAAGAAGTATTCAATTGGAAAATGATTAACAATACATAATAGTAAACATTACTGCAAGGTGTATTTAAAGTACTCCCCATATGACTTTAATTAACAGAGAAAACATCAGAGATGAATTCAGAGTTGGAATATTTGCAACATTTAGATTGATGTCAGCCTTCACTCTCCATTCAGATGCCATAATCAGGCATTTCAACAAGGCAAGGCAAGGCAAGGCAAGTTTATTTATATAGCACAATTCAGACACAAGGCCACTCAAAGTGCTTTACAGGGGCAAGATTAGAATACATTATAAAACATTTAAAAGCGAATAAAAGAAGCAAATAAAAATAAAATAAAAACTCGATTTAAAAACATAATAAAAGAAGCAAATAAAATGAAAATTGCAAGTTAAAAAGGAAACAAAAAAGTCTTCAGACTCGATTTAAAAGAACTGAGAGTTGCAGCAGACCTCAAGTTCTCTGGGAGTTTGTTCCAGATTGTTGGTGCATAAAAACTAAAAGCTGCTTCTCCTCGTTTAGTCCTAACTCTAGGGACTGTAAGTAGACCTGTCCCAGACGACCTAAGGGCTCTGGACGGTTCATAACTTATCAGCATATCAGTAATGTATTTTGGCCCTAAACCATTTAGTGCTTTATAAACCAACATCAGAATTTTGAAATCAATTCTTTGAGTGACTGGAAGCCAATGTAAAGACCTCAGAACTGGGGTAATGTGATCCACCTTTTTGGTCCTAGTGAGGACTCGAGCAGCAGCGTTCTGAATTAGCTGAAGCTGTCTGATTGATTTTTTTGGAAGGCCAGCAAGGACACTGTTACAGTAGTCAAGTCTACTAAAGATAAATGCATGGACAAGTTTTTCTAAATCTTGCTGAGACATAAGCCCTTTAATTCTTGATATGTTTTTTAGGTGGTAGTAGGCTGATTTATTGATTGATTTTATGTGTTTCTTGAAATTCAAGTCAGAGTCTACAACAACACCAAGATTTCTGGCTTGGGGTGTAGTTTCTAACATAATGGATGTAAGCTGTGCGCTGACTTTTAATTGTTCATCTTTGGCACCAAAGACAATTACTTCAGTTTTATCGTTGTTTAATTGAAGGAAATTTTGGCACATCCAATCATTGATTTGTTCAATGCACTTACTCAGTGCCTGTATTGGACTGCAGTCTCCTGGTGATATGGTTATGTAAATTTGTGTGTCGTCTGCATAATTATGGTAGCATAATTTGTTCTTATTCATAATCTGAGCTAGTGGGAGCATGTAGATGTTAAATAGAAGAGGGCCAAGAATGGAACCTTGGGGGACCCCGCATGTAATATTTGTCCGCTCAGATGTGAAATTGCCTATTGACACATAGTAGTCTCTATCCTTTAAGTAGGATTCAAACCAGCTTAGTACAGTTCCCGAAAGTCCAACCCAGTTGGCTAGTCGATCTAGTAATATGCTGTGGTCAACTGTATCAAAAGCGGCACTGAGATCCAGTAAAACTAAGACAGAACTTTTGCCACTGTCTGTGTTTAAATGGATGTCATTGAGGACCTTAACCAGAGCAGTCTCAGTACTGTGGTGTTGTCGAAATCCTGACTGGAAGACATCAAAGCAGTTATTCATTGCTAAGTAGTTATTTAGCTGTTGATAAACAGCTTTTTCAATGATTTTACTTAAAAATGGTAGGTTAGATATGGGCCTATAATTTTTCATGAGTGATGTATCTAGATTGTTCTTTTTTAAGAGTGGCTTGATGACTGCTGTTTTCAGGGCCTGTGGGAATACACCTGTCTGAAGGGACATATTGACAATTTGTAGAACATCTGAGGCCATACAGCTAAAAACAGTTTTAAAAAAGCCTGTGGGCAGAATGTCAAGGCAACAGGATGAGGAGTTCAGGTGTTGTATAATGTCCTCCAGGTTTTTGTGGTTTATAAGATAAAATTCTGTCATTGCATTTGAATTGATTTTAAGAGGGAACACATATGTTGAACTTGGTATTGATGCAGTGACAGCTTGTCTAATTTTGTGAATTTTCTCAGTAAAGAAGGAGGCAAATTCATTGCAGGCCCTCGTGGAAAGATGCTCAGACGCTACTGGCACAGGAGGGTTTGTTAATCTGTCGACAGTAGCAAACAGGGCACGTGCATTGTTGTTGTTTTTGGTGATGATGTCAGAAAAGAAAGAATGCCTTGCATTTCTCAATTCTGAGTTAAACGTGCACAGTTTCTCTTTGAAGATGTCATAATGAACCTGGAGATTTGTTTTTCGCCACCTGCGTTCTGCTTTACGGCACTCTCTTCTTTCCATTCTGACCTGCGGGGCATTTCTCCAAGGAGATCTTTTCTTACCAGAGACAACCTTCATCTTAGTGGGCGCAATAGCATCTATAACACTTGTAAGTTTGCCGTTAAAGTTGTCTAAGAGCTCCTTAACTGAGTTACAGGGGAGGGGTGGTACCGAAGAAAATGCTTGAATGAATGTTTCACTGGTATTTTCTGTAATATACCGCTTTTTGATTACTTTTGACTGATCAATTGTGTGAACAGACATTGTACTCTCAAAAAATAAACAGGAATGGTCCGTGAGGGATTGACCCTTTAAGCCACCCACTGTCTGAATGGGTTGAAATACTTGTGCTAGGTTACCAAACAATGCTGTTAATCATTGGAACTCTTCTGTCTTTGCTCAAGATGTCTACCATCATATTGCTACATGCACAAGGTATGGTCACAGTATTTACCCACAATGCATACGCGACAGGAGTTCAGTCAGATTTGTAGAACCTATGGGTTTCGATTGATGGGGTCATGAACTTTGCGTACCATCCAAAGACAGGAAAAGACAAGAGCCAAGAGGAAGTATTGCACTGTTACACACTATAGGTACCATGACATCCTCAGGAAACATCCATGGAGCAGAGCAGCGCCAAGTCAACAGCACAATAGATAACGCCAGTGAGAGAGAGTGCACGGATTGTTCTTCATATCACTGTCATCCATGTCTGTGAGGGTGCATTCACACTCCACACATTTTCAGACCCGAAGTCACTGTGCTTGTCAACTTTCAGGGATTGCGTCTAAAAGTTTAAAATTGTGGAAGAAAGTTGGTGACTTGGAATCACTGCTGTTATGAGAGCCAGACTGTCAACCTGAAGAGAACACACATTGCATGGGCTGCTGACAGAGGCAGAAAGAGTGGTAGTAGTTATTAGAGTGGTGGTTGTGCAATTGGTTTCTGGTAAGCGTGAGTGTTGTAGTATATCATGTGGCCTGCTTTTTAGAACAGTCCGCTCGATATACATTCACTGGCCACTTTATTAGGTAGACCTGTTCAATGGCTTATGAAAACAAAAAGCTAATCAGCCAATCACATGGCAGCAATTTAATGCATTTAGACGTAGTCAAGACAATGTAATGAAGTCAAACCGAGCATCAGAATGGAATGAGAGGGGGTTTAGGTGACTTTGAACATGGCGTGGTTGATGGTGCACGGCAGGATGGATCCATACTTTCATGTTCTTTACGCCAAATTCTGAACCTGCCATCTCAATGTCACAACTGAAATCGAGACCCCTCAGACCAGGCATGACTTTTCAATCTTCTATTGTCCAATATTGGTGATCCTGTTAGAATTGTAGCCTCATTTTCCTGTTTTTAGCTGACAGAAGTGGCACCCGGTGGGGTCTTTTGTTGCTGTAGCGCATCTGCTTCAAGGTTGGTCGTGTATTGCGCTCAGAGATGATATTCTGCATACCCTGGTTGTAACAATTGGTTATTTGAGTTACTGTTGCCATTCTATCATCTCGAACCATTATGCCCATCCTCCACTGACCTCTGACTTCAACAAGGCATTTTACGTCCACACAAATGCCGCTCAATGGATATTTTTTCTTTTTCGGACCATTCTCTGTAAACCCTAGAGATGGTTATAGAGTGAAAATCCCAGTAGATCAGCAGTTTCTGAAATACTCATACCAGCCCTCCTGGCACCCTCAACATTGCCATGTTCAAAGTCACTTAAAACCCCTTTCTTCCCCATTCTGTTGCTCGGTTTCAACCTCAATAAGTTGTCCCGTCCAGGTCTACATGCCTAAATGCATTGAGTTGCTGACATGCGATTGGCATTGAATCTGGAAATGAAACAACCTAAAACAGTAAAAGTTCAAGATGCAAATATAAGGCTCAAATACAATTTACAAACCATGCAAACTATTTACCTCAGTGATGCATTCATTTTTTTTTCGAATTTCATTCTTGAAGGGTTAAACCAATGAGAAATCTTGAGATGTATTAATGGAAGATTCTGCTACCTTTGGATGGAGCCAGGCTAGCCCATATTACAGTGTTTATGCTAAGCTAACTGGCTGCAGCTTTATATTTATTGTGTTGACATGAGAGTACTATTTATCTACTCATCTACCTCTCATTAAGGAAATCGATAAGTATCAAATAACTGCTTTAGCAAACACATATTGAAACTGAAACTTAATTTAACAAATTATCAATTGAAAGGCTTGATCTTAGGCCACATAACATTATTTTACTGTTAACATTAGAGAATGTGACCTGTTGGTGGTGAAATACTCCAGTGTAACAAGTATAGTAAAATAGCCTTTGTCTGAGTCTTACCCCTTTGCTGTGAATTGTGGTTATATTGTCCTGGGATGGTAGCAGGACCTCCCAGAAAAGAAAAGTTTTACAGATTCTGATACATAATCACTGGATGTGTGAAAATGATTTCTGCTCCATACAAATCTAAACACTTCAGTGGTGGAGTGATGTAATCCATTTTAACCTCTCCCAGTGGTCCTAGCAGCACAACATAAACTCTGTCCTAGTTCAGTACCTCCCAGTAAAATTTGGTGTGAAGAGGAAGTATGACGCATATTAAGTATGAATCATACATGACCCACCTAAAGAACTTGGTTGTGTTTCTTTTTTTACAATCAGGCCCAGTCTTCTGCTGAATTAAATCACCATTTAAACTTGGGTAGATGGATTATTTGTTCAAATTTTGCCATTCAACTCTACAGTGACAGCCAAAAAAAAAAAAAAAGACCCTAGACGACCAGCCCAGGAGAACAGAGGCGTATTGAGAATATCAAAGTGGGCTGGCTATTTCTCCCCGGGCCGATGTCTCGGTTTGTGATTTTATTCAATTACAGAGTATTTACCTTTCACATAACGTCAACACTGATGTAGAGCAGCGGTGGGTAGAAATTAACTCACCTGTTCCGCAACACACACATTATATTGTGTCCAACAGACAGACTCACAACCTAAAAAGAGAAATACATACTTTATTCATGCACACGCACACGGACACACACACACACACACGGACACACACACACACACACACACACACACACACACACACACACACACACACACACACACACACACACACACACACACACACACACACAAACACCACACACTGCGGCATGAGTTTGTTTATCCAGCTCGGTCAAGACCAGCGTATGGTCCTCGTTCCCTTCCCCATTTGATGTGTGAAAAGTGGAAGGAAATCAAAGCCATTTCCTTCATTCTGGCCGCTGTGGGTTGTGGTTCCCCGGGGCAAGAGGGTGGGGTGGGGGAGGAGAGACAGGCAGTAAAGTATGGTCGAGCCCGCAGAGTCTGGGAAGTGTATGGAGCACCATACTGTATGTTGCCAAAGACAACAGAGGAAACTGTTGCTCAAAAGCACCAACCGCAGGTAAAGGGAAAAGGAAGGGGGTCCCAGGGCTGAATTTGTAAGCCCCGCTCCAAGTGGTCACATACTTTCAACCTAGTCTGAACAGAGAGCCTACAAATCCTTCTCTTCCCTCCACTCACTTGTTCATCTGCGTCTTTTAACTGAGTCGCTAATTCACTCACATTCAGTCACTCACTTCAGGAAATGAGAAAAGTTTTTTTCTAAACCCTCTTGTTGAAGTTGTATGCTGTTGAGAGGTTTCCCTGTGATCTAGATATGATGCTCTTCTTTTCCCATTTAAATGCTAATAGCTTCGAGGACTTCATCAATACAGAAAGTACTGGGAGCAAAGCTTATCTCCTATCTGGTCACAGCACAAGGTGAGCACCTGCCTGTCCAATTTGAAAATATTACTAAGTCTTGTTGTCGCCGCAACAAGGCATTTACAGCTGTATTTCTCGACATTGCACTTGCACACTTGCACAGAACTATGTGGTTGTGTTTGTGTGTGTGTGAGAGTGTGTGTTAGCTGCAGACATAAGACTTTCCGGAATCAGTATTATGTTCAAACGCCTGGCAATGAGGTACCCTCAGCCAGTGTGAAACAAAGAGCACATTGTGATTTAATTCCCTTTTTTTAGAGCAGGCTAGTATGTCCTGGAAACCTCAGGTTGTGATCAGAAAAACATTACTTGGAAATGTGGTATATGTCTATGTGATTTTGGCAAAAAATTGGGAGTTACTGTTATGAATTCAGTTATTAAATTACATTTACTCTGGCCAGCAAAGATCTATTACTGAGACAGTTTCGGGCTTGCTGTCTCACCTGGAGTTTGATGGACTGTGATATTCATTTAGGACATAGAGGTCACTACATTCATCAAATTCAAAGTAAAAGATCAGATTAAGGAAACTGCAACAAATATGCTACGTAATGCATCATAATTATAAAGAATAAATTAAAAACTCTTACATACGGCTTGGTGCATAAATATGTACTTTGAAATGTTTTATACCTTAGGTATATTTATCTGCTACATTTATGTACAATAAAGTATTTTACATTGTTGGATTATTACTTTTATGAAAGGAAACGACATGCTACTTCTTCCATGACTGTTTTTCTTCTTCTGTGAGTATATAGCAACCTTGGAATAGTTTTCCGGGAACTTTGACGCAGTCACGGTGAGCAACAACAGTAATGTAACTAATTTGTTTTGCTCTTGAGAAATAAATACAATAATGTAACTACTCTTTTCAATATATAATATGTAATTAAAATTTCAGATAACTTGCCCAAAACTGCTTGTGATACATATTTGAGTCTATGCAGCAGTGAGAAGCAAAGATAATCAGAAAGTTGTAAAATAGATGAAAAAAGAGCCCAATCAATAGAACCGCCGCGTCACTACACATTTTTGCCATACCAGCCTAAGATAGAAGCTGAACACTTACATGGTTCAACATAATACAAAAACATAAAGCAGCTTTTATGGGGCATGCAATACAGTGTGCCACATCTCTCCGCACACTGGGATTAAGTTATATATGATCTCTTCAACTGTGTTAGAATCACAAATGCTGATATAACACCTGGCATGTGCTCATGCCCTACAGGCAGAGCCCCACAGAAAGCACTGTTCACACCTTAGCTGGAATGCAGGTTCTGATGCAGAAAATTAAAACAACTTCATACACCAGTAAAATAGTCAACAGCTTGGAATCATGCACTGGCAAGATTAATATCACAAATACTACAGTACA
The DNA here is from genome assembly GCA_949357725.1 of Hyperoplus immaculatus. NCBI lineage: Eukaryota > Metazoa > Chordata > Actinopteri > Uranoscopiformes > Ammodytidae > Hyperoplus > Hyperoplus immaculatus. Next base: position 14,927,765 of record OX442350.1, on the reverse strand, counting down.
GACCCACACCAAGACACCCTTCTGGGTAATAAACAGCTCACCTTGGATTCCCATGAAGAAGAACATATCGACTACAGCCAATCATGGATGACAGCTGATTTTGTGTGTGTGTGTGTGTGTGTGTGTGTGTGTGTGTGTGTGTGTGTGTGTGTGTGTGTGTGTGTGTGTGTGTGTGTGTGTGTGTGTGTGTGTGTGTGTGTGTGTGTGTGTCTTTTAGAAACCTGGACCGGGTGAGGAATATTGTAGCGATGGCGTTAAAGCCCCTGAAAACCCTAATCCACAAAATCCTTCTAAATATGTTTTTTGAAGATGTAGTTGCATGGTAGTAAGGATCTGAAAAGAGTTTGTCATATTGATCAATCAGAATTAAAGATATAGTAATTTTTGTTTGATTAAACTTTACAGAAATTCTGTTGATACGAGACGGACTATGGTCTGATTCTTATGGCACATGAAGTATTATGAACCAATCCTGGCAGTTCTCTGTCCGAACGTTCAATAGCTACAATGAATGTCACCATGGAGACCATTTAATACGGCCAAGCCCACTCAGTCATGTCCTCTAGACAGTAAAATAAGTTGTATTTTTTAAATAATATACACGAACATTTATTGTCGATAATATTTTTTGTGAGCTTGTTGAGACACCTGACTTTAATATCATATATAGATTTTGCACAATTTTAGGTTTCCAGACACTTTATGCACTCCTACTCACAACATCTGTGGTGTCCTTAACTGAATCGATAACTGAGAGTAAGATGTCCACTTGGACTCATCAAATGCTCCTTTTCTATTTGACCTCTGCTAAGTCCCTTTAAAAGAGAACATTCATAGCTCCATATGAAAGAGAAGTTGAGTGGGACAGCTTCTTTTGACCCCATTGAGCCGACACCTGAAAACCTGACAAGCTCTCTTTCTCTCTCTTTAACTCCCCAACAGGCTTCATGGTGAATCGAGTTGACGCAATTTAAAGCCCCCAACTGAATGAGGGGCAGATAATTCAGGTGTTCCCGGACACTGAATGGAATATAATTAAAATGGTAAAAATGTTTAATTTACTCAATGAGTCTTTAGAAAATCTTCAAAGGCCGTAACTGTGACTTTGAAACGTCCAATCAGTGTTTGAATAGAGGAGCAAATTAAGCATTTAATCGACAATTTCTATAGCATCACATGAATTACGTTTCTCGACCTTTTCTTTTCAAATTAATACGAACATAACCAAGATAAGCCTTTTAATTTCTGATAAGTTGGACCCAACAATCATGACATTGTCTGTGCCCTGGTCACTTAAATTGACTTTGCCTGTCAGATATTCGATGTAGAAAAAAGTTAATGTATCACTTTAATACACTTATATAATGAATAAGTGGATGGTAAAGTTAATATAAGTTATTTGGTCTTCATAGCACACACTTTTATAAAGTATAACTCGTAGGGTGAAAGTGGACTTGAGAGCATGCAAAAAGTATTTATTTAAAAGCCACCCACTTGTTGATTGAGAGAAAAAGAACACAATGCAGGCGCCCCTTATAAGCCAAATCCTGTTGCACATTTTCCCTCCACATCTCATGTGTGGGTGGCAGATGGTAGCTCACTGGTTGTCACAGCGATACAGGATGGAAATACAGGAGACTGATTCAAGGCAAGCAAACACTTCCTCTGTGAGAGACAGTCTGCCGTGCCCGTACTATAGTAGCTGTAGAAGGAACAGGAGACCTGAACTGCACACCAATGTAACAATTAAATAAAAGTTATTTCCACTGATTGTTTTGATCAATATTAGATAAAATTATGGCTAGAAACTCCAAAACATGCTCTGTTAGCCCATGTTATATTTAGTAGAATTTTCGCCATATCAACTGAAAATAATGTGTCAGTTTTGTATAACAGCTTGCAGGATTTTAACAAAATGTTCATATATGTAATTTATTGTTACATTGCCACTCCCTTAAGGTATCTATGATTGACTAATATAATTTTGGAAATAATAAAACATTGAAGGATGCCTGGTTTTGCAAACTGACTAGTTAGAACACCTTTCATCACTTATTTCAAGAAGAAGGGTTTGCAGAAAATCTGGACCAAAATCCCACAACTCTAAATACATAATTAATTAGCTATTAGATTTAAAACCACAGACTTGGTGGCTCTATATGTGAGAAACCCCTGAGCATAAAAGTGGACCAACATGTACATATAACTGCATTAATGACCAATTAGAAAGGATAATCCCCAACCAAATGAAGTTCCCTGCACCTGGCAATCAGTCTTTACTGATAGTAAATTCATTATTAACATTATTTACAGACTATACACCTAGACTGTGCACTATTTGAAAGTGTTGTGAGATTTTTAATTTGCTTAATGAATTAACCTTTCATAAATAAAAGTTTATAATGAAACTTCAGTATTGAATGTGGATCTGCCATGCCCCTGTCTATATGCCCCAGCAGCGCACAGCGGTGTACCACGGTAGTAAATCACGGCTGGCTTGATGGGCGGCTCGGCTCAGCGCTGCCCGCCCCGTGGGTGTGTTTAAGGCAAATGGGCCTGTGCATCCACCTGCTAGCGCCCTGCCTCCCTACAGTCAGGAGCGCCCAACTTTCCCGAGGAGCACACGCTGCGTGCCTGGACCTCTCTACTACGCCACAGGGACTTTGTTTCCAACTGCTTTTTCCCACGAGATGTTGATTGTGCTCGTGCGACGGCAGTGTCTCCTCGCTGCGCGGTCTTTATACTAGAGAAAATTTTTCTCCCTTTATTTATTTTTAATTATTTTTAATTTCAACTGTCATTTTTCTTATTGTGCACTAACAACTCCGGGGCCAATACGCAGTGTGCACAGGTATACGGACTGCCTTCCTGAACGGGGACTGTCCATGAGCTGCACCGGGATTTTTCTATTGTTTGTTACTGATTTTAACTTGGAGACGAAAAGTGAGCGATCTTTTGGAATTGTTTTTTCTTCAATGACTTACAAGGTTGGATCTGAAGTTATATCTGGACAGCTGTAACAAAAAGGTGAGGCTTGGTGTGCTGTTCATTTATGCTAATTATTTTGTATTTAACCTTTTTTACAATTACATATTTTTTATGATTAAATAATTAAATAATAATCATATTTATAATAATGATATGCAGGAGCGTGTTTTTTTATTCTAACTCTTATTTGCAGCGTGCCTCGATGGCTGTTTTCATGTATCTTATACATATTACATTTGAATGGATATACTTAATCATGAATTTTCAATAGATCACCACCTTAATTCTTTAATGAATCGTAATTTATATTAATGTCATTGCTATTCAGTGCACCGTGCGTTCTTATACCACACCAGACTGTTTACAGTTCTGTCGTTCATGTGTAGCCAAGGCTGCCAGTCTGTTACGCACAGTCCATACCATCGTTCAGCAACATAGAATCATTTTGCATTAATAATTTTTGCTCTTCAACATAGTGAAACAGATATTTGAATAAAGTTGTATATTCTCTTTTTGCATGCATACTTTATAACCAGGCTATGTATTTGTGGAAATGTGACAAATCACCAGCAGTGCTTCTTTAATGTTTTGGACAGTCACCAATAGCTTAAAGAGTAGATATTTTATGATCTGCTGAATAAACCAGCAGGAGGGTTATGGTGCAACTTTACAGAGACCAACTGGGTCTTATTGGCTTTTGTCTTTGAGTATATGAATTACTTTTATCACTGTCTATTGTACACTGTGTTGCCAGAATGCCAGAAGCAAATTTCCATTTAGTGTAATGTAATGGTCAATAAAGTGATCTTATATTTTAATGGTTGCATTTAATTTGCCCAACTTGTGGCAGTAAATGACTTGCAGATAAAAAACAATGAAGAGGCTGCCAGCATCAGCTGTTTGGACAAGTGTGATGGATGTAAAAAAATAAAAATAATTTTTATATGTTTCCATAAATGGTCCTTTTGTAAACTGAAACTTAAGCATTCATCTTACAACACTTAATGAATCGAGGAGATGAGTTATATGTATCTGTAGTATGATGTGAGTGGACTGTGCGTGTCTCAGTCCCCTCAGCGTCATTTGTGAGCTGTGCCTTCCTTGTTTACTTCATCGGCTTGTGTGAAGGACTTGGCCTCTGTCTCCGAATAAACAGCTGGATGGTTGACAAGTTGTCGGTAAATGGGCCGAGGTTTAAACAGCTGCTTATGCTCATAAAAAGCACTTCGGCCAAACAATCTTGAGGACTCTTTGGCTCTGCTGACGTCTCCAAAGTTGGTTTTGAAATTGAGTTTGTACTAGAAACATTGGTAGAAGAGCTCAGCTTTGTGGACTGAGTGTCCCATCAATGGGGGTCTGGGATGCTGTTCTGGTAGTATAGTGGGGGGAAATAAGTTTAGTCTGCAGTGCAGTGTGCACGGAAGTGGCAACATGGTATGATTATATAGACCAAGAGTGGATTTGAATGAAAAATTGACAAGGGCAAAAGGTGGCCTATTGGAGCAAGTCTTTCTGATGATTTGTGACGTGTGTGTGAATCATTGTGCTTGCTCCCTGGTGTCCATCATTCATTAACCGCAGTCTTAAATGACGGCCACCACTGCTTTGTTCAGAAGACTTGTTAAACTGTTCCAATTGGCGCTTGAGCCTCTCATCATGTGTTACCCCCTCCAGCAAGCCTGCAAGCAACAAGTTAATATTTTATCTAAGCACCAATCAACAGTGTTTTCTTTTGTCTCTCTAAGTGTGACTATGTGACATAACTCGGTATTAGGTGAATCTGTAATTACAGAGCAGTTCACACACATATGGTGTGTCATGACGCAGGAATGTATTTTGGGTGCGTGGAGGAGAAGAGCAGAAGAAAGGAAAAAAAGCTTCTCTCACTGGTGTCAGTAGTGATCTTTCCATCACTTTGTCACACAGGCAGACACACCCTCCCCAGAAACAAAACCTAATTTTTACCAAATGGAAGAGTGCAGATATCTCTTAAAACCTTGGCTCCTCTCGATAGGGACTCATCAGTTTTGTGAAGATCCGGGCGTGATCTCAACACCTCGTTGCTGCATCGCCAAAACTTGCACAGATGGGTCCCTTAGGACTAGCCAAGGATTTGACATGTCACATGAATAAGTAATCAAAAACAGACTCCTATATTACATTTCCATGTCATTCAGCAGATGCTTTTATGCATACCTTACTAACTGGAGGTAGGCAGTGAGCATTAAGGGTCTTCTTGCCTAAGGAACCTCACTGGACTAGCCCCTACCTGACCGGCAATTGAACCCTGGTTTTGATTTTCTATTGCAGTGTCGAGGTTGAGAAACTATCTTCTCTTCTCACTGGTTTGTTTTTTGTCCCTGCAGATATATATATATTTTTTGAAAGGACACCTTTCTGTGTGCTACTGGAGGTTGGAGGACCATGCAGCTGGACGCTCTGTGGACGCTCCACGCCCTCCTGGCACTGTGCGGCCTCGCTCTGGGGAACCCGCTGATGACCAACGACTCCATGGCCGCACCGCGTGTCTTCATCTCCTTCAAAGGTAAAAAAAAACCTGTTAGTACTTTCCCCTCTCTTCTATATTCCCTCTGCAAATCACTGTGCAACCAGTGTGCTGACTTTTAAAATCCTTCTTTCTCTATGCTGTTTCTCCTACTGTATGGTGATATGACTGTTGTTGTGTAATTGGAGCGTGTTTGGCTTTGACGAGTTGATGCAGAAGGTTCTTTTGCAAGAGGAAGAACTTGCGGATATCAACCAGACTCATGTTTCACCGCAGAGCAGGCCGCAAAACAAATCATGCAATTCTCATTCCCTGCCTCAGACCTCCGGGCACTGTAATAATCACCAGATGCTTCCACATGACTTATACTGTACAAACAATTAAAAACACAAGGCAATGGCCTGAAAGAAATGAGAGGTAGAGAGAGTTTATGGCATTTTCGTGCTCACTTTTGAAACAAGAAACATGATTATTATTTTAGTTAATCAAATGTAGGGTCTTTAACCTCAATCATCTGTATTATGGAATCCTTTAATTGTAGCCACAAAGAGAATTTAGTAACTCTATGGCCGTTATGTGATTATTCCCCGTGCACTTCAGGGGGGGGGGTGGGGGTGCTGCCTTGTGTTTGTGCCTTTCTGTACAGATTAGGGCGAGCTGGGTTGCCAGGGTTCTGAGGGGTGCAGTGTGTAGTGAGTGAGGGTATTATCAAGAGCAAATTGCCAGGATCAACCAAGCAGAGCGACGTCCCTGAGGCCTGTCCTGCTCGGAGATCAAGCCTTTGATTAGCATCCAGAGAAAAAGCCCAGGGAGCGAGCAGCAGCAGCAGCGGTAGTAGTGCCCCTGTTTGCTTTGCTTTCCATTTCCCAGCGCTCCCTCCAGTACAAGTTGACTTAATTAAGGGGACTGGGCACAGTTCATTGTTAAAGGCGTTCTCCGGTTTCAATCAAGTAGGATTTAACACATCAGTAAGCACACATCCAGAGCTCAGCAGTTTTAATATTTTTTAAATTTTTCTTTTTCTTTCTTTTTACAGAACTGTGTAAATTGTGTTTTTTGTTTTTGCTTTACTCTATAGCAGAATCAGTTGATGCTTTTTGTCTAGGAGCATCTTTGGATGACTGACCTCACCGGAAAATATATATTTGAAAGCAGCGTACTACAAGCACATTTCATCTTTTGGCTGAACAAGCCGGATGGAAAAAGCTTGGGCTCTTTCCTGCTTACCTGTGTGTGTGTGTGTGTGTGTGTGTGTGTGTGTGTGTGTGTGTGTGTGTTTGCCTCTCTAGTCAATATGAATTTCACAGTCTACTGCGGCTGCCTCTCTCGGAGGAATGCAGCCCCCTCTCCATTCAATATTATGACTCTCTCTCCCTTAATTGCTTTTTGAGAGGGCCGTGTACTATAGTCCTTACCTTGGAGAGCTGGCTGCACTTTCCCTGATCCATTGTGAATCGTGATGTGTTAAGTTTTTTGGTTGAGCTGCTTGGGAAGGCAGGGCTTGCCTATAAGTGGCGCAACGTTAATGGAACACAGTTTGACGAGGAAGTGTGGACAATATGCAGGTTTATTAATCTAAGACCGAGGGAAAGAATGTGTTAATTATCAGTCAAACTGAAGAAAAACTTAAATTGCCGCTATAAAGCTCTAGGTTTTCTAAACACATGTTCCAAACTGATTAACTGGGTAGCTGAGGAGCGAGGTTCACATCCCTGACCTCCGTCTGGGAGGCTCTCACTTCCCTATTAAAGCAGGTAGAGTAAATCATGAGACCTAATTGCTTTGCTTTGGCTTCATGGGGTGCACACAGCTTTTATGACGGGGACAAAAACTTGTGATATTGATCAAAAGAAGCCAACACAGTTCCAAAATATTCAGGTGTGTTTAAAGTGAGAAATGGGCACATCTCAATGAGGTTAAAGTTTGTCAAGTCTGAGGGATAAACCTTGAAAGTAGACTTTGTTCAGGCTTATCAAGTCTGCTGCGCTAGTAAGCTGAGGAGAAAGGGCAGAGTGAGCGAGGAGAAAAGACGTCAGCCTCAAGTTGAGACCACAGCTATGAGTAATCAATGTCAGATGAGGAAAGTGGAGTGTTTCGTAGAATGAGTAGAGGAAGCGAAACAAATCTCCCGTAGAAAATCAGTTGACATTTTTAAGGTTAGTTGAGACAAGACTGCTGTTGCCAGCAACCCCCAAGAGGGGAATTGCATGAAATCGTTAACCTGGAACTTCTGGGAATGTGATAGTTTGAGTTACCACACATTCAGAGTGACTCCTGGCAGGAAATGTATGGACACTGAGGGCTGGTAGTGAAGTAAATAGTGAGGTCAAGACATTTATTTTAAATGTGATATAGTTTGTTGTTTGGAGGCTCATTCATAATTCTATATTCTATCATTTCATTATTGATTAATATTCCAATGATCATCCCCATTATTTGATTTCACTATAAAATGTCAGTATTGAAAAGTACTTTTTATTATATTTCACAGCTCAAAGAGATATACTCAAAGTACCTTCTTTATTCAACCATCAGCCCCAAACCCAAATATACATATACAGCTTCATGCAAATTTTTATTTATTTTTGATTCATTGATTGACTAATGGTTGCAGCTCTAATTTCCAGTGGCATGTTTTTTTTGCGGAGTGGCATCATTTTGATTAATCACAATCTGGTATCTTTTTGAATTTATTCAGTTTTGAAAAAATCTCTGGAGCAATGTACATGTCTAAGGCCCTGTTCTCACGGCAACACGAAACGGTGCAAACGCGGAAAAATTCCCGCGGTTGCACTATATCATGTACATGAAAACAGCAAACGCTGGCATGAAACCGCAAGTTTTTGAGATCACCTCCCAGGGAGGATTTTTTGGAAAACACAACGGTTTTGGTTTCTTGTAAACACCGAAACCATTTTCCCTGGTAACGCTGACGTCACGGCTCCACTTCACGTATGCATAGTCTATAACATTTGCTGTCAAAATACCCACACACGAGTTATAAAGTTAGAAGACAACATAACATGCACGGTGTCTGCGCCGCACAATCACTGTGATCAGTGGAGAGTGTCGTACAGGGCTTAAATAGGCCTATAACACTCGCCAATTTAGTCTGTTGTCTATTTGTAAGTTAGTGATACCATGCACCCGCCACTTTGTCTGGGGAAAGATTTGTGCTCTGCCGCTTTTTCTAGCAAAATAAACTTGTGTAGCTTCTATATGACAGGGTCACGGCTCTCTCTACATTAAAAAACACTATCCATAGTTCAGCGCGCAGCGGTTAAGTTACTGTTCAACAAAAGGAGCATTAAGGCTACGGCTTCACAGTAAAAGCATTTCACTGGCTAAACATTAATAGCATTTCACCGGACAAACGTGAGTTGACTTTTATTTTGAAGTACGCCTAACAGGCTCGCAAAGCCCCTTCACTACCAGCATCTCTTATGTTTTCACGAGTTTAATGCGGTGAAATAAGAGGACAGAAAGCTTGTCATTTACAATACTTGTAACCCCAAGCTTACACTAACCGCTTCATGAACATTAGTGGCATTAATTTTCGGTTACAGTAAGGTTTTATGCATCAAATTGTACCAGAAAAGCTATCTACTACTACCTTGTACTGCCAACTGCTGGCTTGGCATGCTTACTACAGCGATTTTGTCCCGTTTCCTCTGAAAACATGTGTACGAGTGAAGATGTCAGATAAATTGTGTCTGAACGGATTTTTTTTTTAACCAAAAACGGGAAAACTGTCACGTTTTCACCGTGAGAACAGGGCCTCAAATAGCCAACGCAATGTTATTTGTGTACATGAGTGGAGCTGTAGTATAGTAGACCTATCATTCTTAATCAAAACAAAGCTGTCCATCCCTGAAGTGAAAAACTGAATTAACATGTGAAAGGATTGTGTGAGAGCTTTCCCTCTCCATGAGACTTCCATGTCATGCAAGTGTCTTTTGGTACGTAAATGTATTAAGAGGTCAACTGGTTTATACGTGCAGTTGTTGTTTTTTTACATTCATCCTTTCATATCCCACTGTGAGGTACAGAAAACATCACATTTTCTGGATGGACCAAGTGCACCCGAGGGACGTTTTGCTATGCCATGTTTAGCAAAGAGTGTAACATTACTGCTCTTGGCCCACTTTCCCTCTATGACATATTTGAGTTCATGCATTACGCAGATCCAAATCTAAATCCATGCTTATCGCTCTGCTATTTCAGTACTTCATACCTCACATAAACTCTGAACGACTTCATTCTCTTAAATGAATCATAAAACATAATGCATTATGATACATTAAAGCAAGGCGCTGTCTGTGCTTTGTATACAGTTGTTTACATGGAAGGTGTAACTGGCGACTAAAAGCCTTTAGAGCCAATTTGGAGGTCTTTAAACAAGGGCTTTTTCGAAGTCTGCTTAGATAAACAGACATTGGGTAAATATTGGTCCTGAATACAGAGGCACGTGGTGAAGAATCTCCATGATTGTAAATTCTCTCTTTTGAGAAGCCATGTAGTCGTAATCTACAGCTGAGGGTGGAGCCGTGTCTCCCGCCACTAAGACCATGTGAGAATGAACACACCTCACCTCTTCTCACTTGGTGTTAATGAAATTTGAAACTACAGCAATGGAAGTATGGTCTGTCAGTACAAAGGAAAGTCCTTTTATATTCGATAACAGCACATGGGATTACAGCACATTCCCCCCTCTTCCCACTTAGTACATACACGGCCAAATCCACAGAGACGGCACCAGAATGTGGGTCAACTTTGCCACAGTACGCAACAAGCTCACCGCTGCTATGGGCAGGTGGCAGTGAAAGGAAACAGCTCTGGCTCGTCATTATTCCAAATATTTCTCATCTGCACGCCCTCCCGCCAAGGGCTAACAGCATGCTCCTATTTTTACTCCTCAGCAAAGTCTTTGGTCTATATTGGGGGGAGAGTGTGTTTGTGGGTGTGTGTGTTTGTGTGGGAGGGTGGCAACGTTTACGGTTAGAAACTCCCCATCGGGGGTTAAATGCCAAGCATTCTGGTATGTGACGGCCATTATTATGCCATAGTTGGGTTTTGTGGGATTTCTTTGGGCTTTTAATAACAAGAATAACAACAGAAGAGGATTATATTTTTAAATGTGAGCTTAAAAGCAGTTTAAGACTAAATCCATAGTGGAGTAGTTGTTTTGACACATCAGCACTTTGCTATCAGTTCATCTCTGGGTTTACCCCTTTACTGCTGCCCTGTCACTTACTAGTGAATGTTTAAACTGTTATTACTGTTGTTCAAACAATATATGTTAGTGGAGAGGTTGTTCTGTTGGTTCCAGGGGCATTCATGACTATAGTCTGAAATCATTTTTCTCTCTTATCACTGCTGACCTGATTGGCTATGACATCATGTGTTCTTGAGGCGACGACCGAGTGTTTATCCAAAATTGAGAATTTTTGGAACATTTGCATCCAGGCCGCTATGAACAAAATGCAATGGGAGTGGCACATTTGCTCAAGGTGATTATTCCTAACACTGCTAGGCCTGTTAAGCCACATCTTTCTGATTATTGTTGCAGAATACAGATATTGTCACATGTTGCCCCTTGCAACAGTAATATTGCAGTATTGTCAAATGGGTGGTGACGGCGGTTTAAGTGCAAACGCAGCTTGGTCAGGGGACAACTCGCACTATGCTGTGATTCAGCTGTCGAGTGTTCTGGTTGGCCAGAAGCCATCCTTAACTGGTGTCAAACATTTCAATTTGATTGAGTTAAATAAACACTAGAAAGTGCTTGTCGAAGTGAAAGGAGTCTTTGGTTTGAGGTCTAGTCTAGCCAACAGCAGATCCCCCAATTTCATTGCGTGGAATTTGTGTCACAATTAAATCTATAGATCAATGTGGACCAATGTAAAATTTAGGAATGGCACACTTGACTTTACCATATTTGTTTATTAGCCTTGGACATCGCATTGCTTTATCGCTGGGCTGAAAAACAATAAGCAACACGGATCTGTTTTTTAAAGAACTGAATTTTGAATCCATGTCAGAATTGAATGAAGTCCACCTTGAACCTTGAGACAGCTCAAATTGTCTGCTGTGGTACACTTCATTGCATTTTAATCTAAATCAAGCAACAATCATGCTGAAATGAAATGTGTTTGTTGACCGGCCACAGTCGTTGTGCAAACTTGAGGCATGGATGATTATCTAGTTAAATTATACAGTATATGTCAAAATGTCTTAGGTTGACAGGTCAGTAATCATGGATCGATTAGCTGTCTGTCTGTGAACTATGCCCCCTATTTGATGCATGACTGAAAGTGCCATGTTTGCATTCATTTCCGCACCAATTGGTACACCATTTCTATTGGAATGCAATAAGGATGATAGTGAAAAAGGAACAATCTATTGAAGAATGTGTGCAATGCATGCTTGCATTAAATGTGGCACAAAAACCTTCTCCATAAGGCTTTTCAATCTACGTAAACTATTAAATCTATCAGCCATGTGCATTTTTGAAGACAGGACTGCTCCTATTCTCACCCGTCAAGTATATGTGTGGGACAGACGTGTGATATTCCTCAAAAAAGATGAGCATGTTGGCGTCTTTCAACACATTGCCCTTTAAGTGAGCAGTAACCTCTAGTCCGTCTCTGATGGTGCCAGTTTCCCTCTGCAAATAAAAATTGCGGTCACAGTGTCATCTCATAGCTGTGTCAGCCAGCCATTAGCGCTGTCTGTGCCTCCCACCCAGCACTGATGCTGCAGCTTCTATAATATATATCTTATTCTCTCCTTCCCAGGGTTGTTAAATGCACACAAGGCCTTTCTTTATGATGGCTGATGAATCGAGTCATTGTATTTGATTGTTATAGAATACAGCCGCTTGGCACCTTGCTCTTCTTGATTCTCATACCATATGGCGGCAAGGTTGTAAAGTGCATCGCAGGCAGCTTGGGTGGTCCTCTTGTTTGATGAAAGAGGGAATACTTTTGATTTTCTTGCATTTATGATTCTCCAACATCTGGCCAATGGTTGCTGTATAAATTATATAAATGTGCAGGTGCAGAAGTGTTCATCTTCAGGGGATTGTCATGGGCATGGGAAAAGTGAAGGTGACAGAGTGTCGTCTAAATATAGTCTAGTTCATCTTTGAAAGCTCTATTTTCTGATGCGGTTCTCTATCCATCTTCCCATTTATTTTCCCCTGTCATGGGACTGCAGTAAATGCACTGGGATCGTAGTCAGTGTTTGTCATTTCTGACATGGAAGCCCAGTGCTCTATTTTAGCATCTGCAGAAAGAGGCATATGTTGTGTTGAGAGTGTGGTTTTCCCTCTTCGGTGAGGATTTCACCTGTGGCACATTCTTTCCTGAGTCAGGTTACAGGATCGTCTCGCAAAAAGACTGAGGTCCCATTCTTGTCTGTGTCCGTTTTGTCTTTCACGGGCATGTTGTTGCATCTGTTGCCCCCCGTCCCCCCCCCCCACACACACACACACCCAAACCCCTTCCTCAGGGGACTGGAAAATACCATCCAAAGTGTCCAGATACTGTGAGTTACTTTCTCCCCGATGTTGCAGCATCTCATCTCCCATGTGTTTTTGGTTAAGAAACTACGATTTTCCTTCATTTGTTTCTAGCTTTTCATGAAAGACTGGGCAGACTGGGCAAACATGTTGGGGAAGTAAACAATTCCACATGGTCAAACCATGTTATAAGAGAGGAGTTGGTTGTTTCCTGTAATCAAAACAACTGCTAGGGAAAGGTTCTCTCTCCATGGTCGCTGGGCACCATGTAAGTCACATCCTGGGAGCCGTGTCAGGTGCGATTAAACTGTGTGAAACCTTTCAGTATTTTGTAGAAAACTGTCACATACCATCTTTTGTACCTATATACCCCTTCTTCATGGAACCGTTAACAGACAATGATGTAACATTCTCAGGCTTGACATATTTGTGTTGACCCATGTATTGTCTGAGCCTGCGACTTGGTATCTAGCACACCTGCCAAGCTCTTATGTTGGTCCTTTCTTGGTGGCAGAATTAAGACTTCCTGTGGGATTTTGTTTCCTTTCTCACCAGTGAAAACAGGGCATTAGTGGAGACTGGATCAACAGGTTGAGGACTCAGACTGGCTTTGTCCCTGTAACGCTGCTGGGGTTGAACACTGTATATTCTTAGCGCTTGTGTTTCTCCTATGGTAGATTAAGGTGTCAGCTATAATAATAGTCCAGATGGATTAGACGTGTTTGTGAAACCAGTGCCCAAATTGACAGTTTAGAATGTTATCTACTTTTTGTTACTGAAAACTGCGTTTGATTATCAGAAAAGAAGGGAATGTGTCAGTAGAGGTGGGATCAGAATACGCGAAAGAAAATGTGATTTAGGGGGCACGCAGATCAGCGGCTCTAAATTGAGCCCTTACTATGAAGTGCTTCTTTGTCATGTCATCAGGAAATGGTGGGGGGTTTGACCCCAATCGTCATTCAGCCACAAACAGATTAATTGTGTTATTTCAGATAAGCAGAAAGCGAATTGATATTTGTGCATGACAATGTTTAGGATATTCTAGTATTAGTTATCTTCTGGATGGTCTTGAGCTTCCATGTAGCCACCCTATCTCTGAAAGGAATACTTCTTTCAGCCCCTGTGCAACTCATCCAGAACATTTCAACCTCCCGAAATCCTCCCATATCACCCTCCTCCCTTTGCTCCCTCCACTGGCAGTCAATAGCTGGCTGCTCCTATCACATTCACAGCCTAGTGCTAAGACCTTTGAAAGGTTCTGCACCCCTGTACTCCCAGGCCTGCAGCTCCAGCCGTACACCCCCCCCCCCCCCCCCCCCCCGTCTGCATTACAGTACAAGAGCTCACTCTTTGCTTCAAAATGCCAAGTCATCACTTCTTCACTTTGTTCTTTCCTTTCAGCTCCCAAATGGTTATAGTTCTCTGGTTTGGAAAGTATAATCACTCCCTCTCTGTGCTGGTAGGCTCTGAAGACATTGTCTCAAGAAGTACCTCATATAAACCTTGAATCTCTGAATCATATTTGCTCTGAACATTTTTGCTTTCACTAGATGTTCTTGAAAGACCTTCTTACTCAAGTCTCTATTTTATATGGACGGTGTACTTCCTGGTTAATAAGAACACAAGTAAAGTTTTGAATAAAGCCTGTCTTTGTGTGTATACCCCTGGAGACATATAAGTATATGGTAGTTTCTGAGAAAGGTCAAGTGGCAGGGCGCGACCCTAAACAGGTAGGTCAAGGTCATGGCCCCCATGTGATCTGCAACCTCAACATCATTTCTTACCCACTAGTAGGGCATTGAGTTTCAGAGGCTTCTCCCTGACTCAGGACTGCCGACTTGAGTGTCTTTTACAGACTACACACATCTGATAGGCTATGACTGAATGTTGTGAAGGACAATCATTTAGTTAGTAGCTGAGGCAGAAGAAGAATGTGTTTGGTGGGTGTCACAAGATTTTTAGGGAACCAAAGGTATTGATTGAATACAATTCACTGGCACTTCATCTTTCTTTCATGGTAATCTTGATAGTGGCCACACACATACTGATTACAAAAGTTATATAAACTTTAAGTCATGCCGGTGATGGTAAAGCACTTTGCTGATTTGTGGATTAAATATTAAAATGGCGGACTGTGTTCATGACACAAAGCTATAAATGTGTAGTATGCAAGCCATGCATGACTAAACTCTATCTGCAAGTTGTTCTTCATTAATGTACCATGTGTCTCGTTGCTCTTAAATGGTGATTAATCATTGCATACTGATCATTAATCAATGCAGTGTTTTCTGCATTGATTAGAATGGTTTACATACCAGATCAATAGGTGAAACAAAGACTGACGAGAACCAGACCTGTTTTAAATCATAAGTTCAGATAATGGGGAGTTATATGATAAATTCAGACACAGCATTTTGGCATGGTCTACTCATAATAAACCAAAAAAAGAAAGAAGAAATTTTCGGAAGTTACAGTTCAATTTTTTAGACCAACTAAATATTGAGCGCCACATGGTTTTGTTAGAGCATCAGAAGAAAGGTAGGTTTTCAGTTTTGATTTTGAACACAAAAACTGGACCATTGTTTTAGGGTTCACTCATGCATGCTATAAGGATATTTCAGTCAGCATTTTTCCTAACCCCTCCATCCAGTCCTTTCAGCATGCTTGCCCCTGCTTTCCACCTACTCATCTGGTCACTGATGAGGTCATACCATTCCACTTTTGTGCAGGGTAATGAACCTTTTTGGAAGACACACTGAAGAGTTTCACCCATAAGAGTACTCAGGCACATAACAATACATGCGCTTTGATGCCTTTGTAGTGGCGCGGTTTTGAAATGCTGATTTTGGAGATTTCCTTATTGCTGCCTCCTGCCTGATGGTTGAGTAGGTGTTAATTGCTCAGTGTGGGGATGGACCCGCATTCACATCCATTCAGACCGGGCCAGGGCCCAGCGTTGACCCCCCGACAGGGCCGTTTTTGTCAAGGACCCATCCTGTCAGGCCCCCTCCTGTGCCGGTGCCTCCTCTTGATTGGTGAGGGACTGAAAGAGAGGAACCCTGGCATGCAATTCCCCTGGTTTCTGTTTGTTGTTGTTGTTTGGCGTCGCCCACACACTCTTCCCCACTGTGATGGTCCTATAGCCGCAGGGGTGTTTGTGTAGGTTTGCCTCTTATTCACAGAAGTTCATTCACATTCTGAGAGACCTGGGGTGGGCGTCAAACTTAGTACAGCATCCCGCAGGCCTTTTTTTGTGCTACCCTATAGATCCCCTCAGTCTAGGTCCAAAAAGCTACCGCTATGGGGCTGCAAAGGGAGGACAGCGGTTCAGAATGGAGGTGAAAAATTAAGTCCTCGGATGGAGGGAAAATGAAAGTCAGGAGGAGCAGAGGGCATTGTTTACATCCTCCACTCCAGGCTGGCATGCTGCCAAACCAGTAGTGGTCGACGTGTTGAAATATGTAGGCATGACGGATTATGAGTATCAGGGGTGAAACTATTTGGTAATGCCCTAATGTTGCCTCACTGCGTTCAATCACTGACTCACCCCTTTCTTTGATTCTCTCCCTACTCGTCTGAGCAGTGTGTGCAGACGCTCTTTAGCTCTACGAGGCTTTGCATTGTTTTGTAAGTCTTAAAATGAGAGGGGGGTGGTGTTACTGTGAGCGCTTAGTCCCCGCTTGACTCCTTAACTCAGTTTGCTTGTTTTCCTGTTTAGCCTTTCAATGGAGGGTTAATGAATACTTTATAGCCACTTTATTGAGTGGATCTTAGTGGCTGTATTTAATTCCCCCCTCCCCTCCAGGGACATCCCGTGGCGTTTCCCAGAGCATTCGGAGCAGCCTGCTTTGCATTTCCCTTTCTCTGAGAAGACAAACGGGCCCGGAGTCCAAGACGAAGCGCTCTGACAGAGGGAGGGTGAGACAGAGAGAGAGGGGACAGAGAGAGAGAGGAAGAGAGACAGGCAGAGTGCAGGCTAGAATTTCACTCCAACTTCATTCCCTCCAAGCTCTGAATCAGTCCAATGTCTCTCTCATGGGCTATAGTGTGGATCAGGTTTTCACCCCCACTTGTCTTCTCCCGCATTCCCAGTTTTGACATGCTTATGTTTTACCGTCCAGGGCAGGAGTAAAAGACAGGCAGGGGCAAGGGCGCTCGGTGAGGAATAGAGTTGCAAGAAAATGTAAAAGTTTGCTGGATTGGCTTTCCTCGATACAAGAGTTACACACACAGAAAGTCCTGTCAGAAAACATTTAAACTGTTGGACATGTCCTGTCCATATACTTACATTTAACTGGAGTTCAGCTCCACTTGTGCTTAATCAAGCACCAATCCATACATTTGTCACTACTGTGGTTGCAATTTTTTTTAACTCCACCTAAGGTAGACAATGACTGATATCCTCACCCACCTTTGCAGGTTTTTTCACTTTTCTGCTCATAACTCTGTCAGGCGCAGCTCAGAAATGGAGCTCAACTGTGACGAGTGTTTGCTATTTTAAAGCCTTTAATTAAGTCAGTTAGCCGTATAGTGCACGGCCAGAGAGGGGTTCCAGGGGGTCCCAGGGACCACCTCTGTCTCACATTGGACCCCGTAGTGAGCGATGGCTTTTTAATGGAGGCCTCCCAGCAGAGAAAAAAAGCTAGTTGAAGCAACCCGAGGGAGTATTTAAAGGACTGGCAAAGAGAGCAGCGATGAATAAACAGCTCTTCCTGTTTTTCTTAAATGTGGAAGCAGCATTGAGTAAAGGTAATTGAACGGAACTAATTAGCAGTGGAGAGATAAATGATGGTTAGGTGAGATGCCGCCCTTTTTAATGATGCTCTGTGGGGATGGAAAGCACTTTGGAATTAACTCTGTTGAGGCCACAGTAAAACTCAGTCATGTGTTTGTGAGCTAATCTCTAAGGCACCTTAGGACTCAGTGGCTGCACTGGAGTGTGGAAATTGTGAGTGAATAAACTAAATATTCCGACGTGCCTCTTGAGCTGTTTTTGAACTATGGTTACTTTCCAAAAGATGCGTTCATCTGTGAAGTATTTGCTTTGGAAATCAAAATGACTGTTGGAGCGGTGTCTGTTTTTTGGCAGGTGTTCTCAGTTTAACTTCAGACACTTGCTGCATGTGACCGTGTGGCTTCCATAACTCAGAAGTAATCATATGATGACTGCATTTATTATGATTTACATTGCTGGGGGAAAACAGGAGTGTATTCTGGGTGGAGCTAAAGCAACAGCACAAGACAGCCAACTGAAATTAAATCAAGAAGGGAGCAACCATGGGGTTATAAAAAAGTATGTGCAGTTTGGGTTGCATTATGTCAGTTTGCTATCGTCACCTTGTCAAAACATGGCAGGAGGAAAAGCCTTTCATAGCATTCAGGATCCATGTTGTGTCAAGTTCCATAATGGCTTTACCTCAAAGTCATCAGAATTGCTGATGGATACAGCGATGGGGGCGAGCTCCTTTTGGTTTAACACATGCCCAGGTCTCCATATCTTAGCAACATGCTTCAGCTGCTTGGCAATGGTTGCCTCTTGAGATGTCAAGGAAATTAATTTTCTTGCGTTAACGAGAGGGGAAGTCTGAACTGTAGCTCTGAAAAGATCTGTCATGACCCCGGAAAAATCACACACCTGATAGTTTACCTGTCAGACAGTTTCCTCTCCTTCTTGATTCATCTTGATCACATGAGAGTTTAATAAGATGGATACCTTCATGGGATATTAAATATGTGCTGATAGGCCTCTGGACATTATCCTTCCTTTTCTCAATGCTTTCTGCGTCTCACACAAGGTTTGCTGTTAATACTATACGAAGGAATCTTCTTTAATAAATCCACAATCTTGTTTTCGTAAAAAAAAAGGATTGGCAAGAGATGAATGTTACAAAAGGATGTGCTATTGTTTAAAGCTCTGTTTCAGTGGAACTTGATGCAGCGTGGGTTTAGACTTCATCCTTCACATGCTTGTTAGGAGAAAAAAAGACCTTGAGGTTGATTGTGATACATTTCTGAAAAAACAAGCCCTTGCCAGCAATACATCATTGTTAACCTCACTGAGCTGTGGAGGGAGTGGATATTTATGACTTATCTTCCCCATCATGTCAAGGAAACTACCTGGAAAAACTGCTGCTATAAAAGCGATGTATTATGTTATCTTGGAAGTAAAGTGAATATACAATATATTCAATCTATGTGCAAAATGTCTTTTAAGTCGTTGTCTGCATTATGATATTACAGTGAGTGCTCCCAGATCTTCTCTTTATGTGGTGCATAGCAGCTCACCCACATTACATCGCTGCCAAGCCAAATGTGGTTTATGCAAACAGTGAAATTGAGAGACTGAATGTCTTTATCGTTCCAATATTGCACATCTCACTCCCTTAAAAACAAATTGGATGTACTTTACTGCTGTCAATAATCCGAACAATGATGAAGTTGTTTCCATGCTGTACCTGAAAGACATTTACCAACATCAATGTGGCGTGAAAATAAACTTGCAGCAACTTGAACTGATGTGACACCATGGCACCTTTGATTTAATCAATTGTAGCATGTAAATGCATTTGAGAGTTATGAAAGTCTGTTTTTGTGAATATTTTGTATTGAAGTTGGTGGTTTAAAAAAATTAAAGCATGAGCATTATATTAACGTTAATCGTTGAGCATGTAACTCAATGCAATTAAAGTTTCATACAGTTATGTGTAAAAACTAACGGCCTACAAATCTAATAACTTGAGGTGTGTTTAGGAAAAAAAGAAAAGTTTGACAGTTATGTATCTAACAAAATACATGATTTGTATTAAGGGCACTGGGGCCACCCTGTTAATGGTGATGCACCACAATTAATCTCCCAATGTTTTCTTAGTGGGGATATGCTGCAGTTAATCACACGTTAATCAAAAAATATTTTCGTAGCCGTGAAGTCTCTCTGGCTGAGATACAAGCCATACATCTCTGATGAATGCTCGACATTCTCAAGATGAACTTGCCTGGGGAAGCAGATTATTCTCTCCGCACACAGAGCGCTAGAAGAGTTCTGTCCGGACTTGCCTTGCTTGATTGCTGTGTCAATTAAAATATTTCTCAGAAACATCATGCAAGGCTCTGTCTCATTGCCTGCAGTGCAAAGGCAGAGAGATTAAAACAATGGGAGGTTGGGTGTCTAGGGAGCTAGTGTGTGCCGAGCATGTATGTGTTTGCTTGCTCCATGTGTGTGTTTTCCTGTCCAAATCAGATTAACAAATTATTCTGAGATAGCAGTAACCAAGGGGCACCTTCTATCAAGATGTAAATGCAAAGTGTGTGAAGTGTGCGATAAGTCGTGCTGTTGATTTATGGAGGGCAGATCTGCCGTCAAGAAAGATAGCCCTTTTAGGAAAAAGGCTAAATTGAGCTATTTTAGCAAATTGAGAATGCAATCAGTGCATGAATCACTTAAACAAGAGGAGGTCGTGCAGCAGTCATATTTACGCTCTAACTTTAAACCTGCTTATTGGAAATGATGTGAAACGATGTGAAGGTTATCGCCATTGCTTTTTCTGTATCTACTGTGCATGAATGCAGCCAATGATAACATGCCATATTAACTACTTACACATTGGAGCTGCATTTTGTTCTTTTTGGCAAACTGTAAAAAATCTATCAATGTTGTCTTTTGGGAAAAGGACTCGACCCATGATGAGTTTCATACCAAATTGACGGTTAATTGCAGAGTGCTGCTGGGTCACGAAATAGTGTGAGAACGAGGCAGTTCCTTCCATTTCAGTTGGTTGGTTACTTGGTTTAATACAATGGTTTTAATGTGTTTTAAAAGGGTAAAAGCTGGATTGGAATTGACACACTGCATGTAGTTCTGGTTTTGGCTAAACTTAAGGCTTCAGACATTTTCATAATCACTCCTATCCTAAAGTGAATGAGAGGGATATATTTAAAGGCACCATACAAAATAGATTATACAGAAAGAATGCAGTGTCGTCCACCAAAAAAGTTTAACTGGGATATTTTTTTGCCCCAACACAATTAAACATCCTCCAGCAACACGTTGTGTGTTGGCATGTTAAGTATGTATAAGCCAACATTCAGCAAACGGCTATTATACCATTAACCCCACAATTGAAGGGAAAAGAAGGATTAAATGAATGCCACGTAGCGGAACGCTTTCCAAAATTATAAAATAATCTTAATCTGTGCAGTATTTTGGCGACTGAAAAGCCTTCTTCTACCTAATGGATCATCTTTCACTTACTTGCTACAACATGTCCTCACCAACACAGTTTTTTTAACGCTATGTTTGGTTTGAACTACCACTAAGGTCTTAACTCCAACGAGCCCTCAAGGTCTGTCAAAACTGAACGTTGACTCCAACTGGGATAAAATAGAGATGACTACCATTATCTTTGTTACGCTTGTCTCTCACTCTGAAATAAAGAATGTTTGGTTCTGGCAGGCCTCCTCCTCCCCTATGGTTTCTGGTCTTTACCATCTAGGAATTCACAACAAAAGATGTATTATAGCCATTTTGCAACCTATACTTCCGACCTATCCCGTAGCTCATTACCTGCTGCTCAAGAGGCGGGCTGCAGGGTCAGAGAGTAGGATATCCTGCCTGTCAGTCAAACGTCAGGGCTTGTCAGGTGTGTCTGGCTGTAGCAGATTTAAGCCCAAGTGGGAAAAGTCCAACTAGTCATTAAAAAATCTTGCAGGGAGGCCGAGTTTTGATTTTTTTCTTTCCCGAAGCTCAGTGCATTTCCACAGCTGTCAAATTGTCTGACTGTCTACTGCCATGTGTGGATATCACCTCAGGCACGGCTGAGTTTTGGAGAGACAGCTTTCCTCTGGGTTAATGAGGGATGATGATAAGGTGGGACAGAGAGGAGGAGGAGGAGGTGTGTGTGTGTGTGTGTGTGTGTGTGTGTGTGTGTGTGTGTGTCTCAGCTCTACTTTTTTTAAAGTTTTCTTTATCAAGACCAAGTGCCAACCCCAGTTCATATGGGATTAACAATTGTACAAATGGATGGATGCTGAAGTATTTGATTAAATGTAGAGTTTCTGAACTCAGCAGATGCACCAGATAATTTTTAGTGCTCCTTAAGGAAGAATACTCCTAGCCTGGCGAGACCAGTCTGATCTCACGCTAGCTTCACATTCGTATCTTACCAGCAGATCGGTCTGGATTTACTCCGATCTCCAAAGAGAGGAGTGGGCCCTGTCTGTTAGCTAAAGGTAGCCATGATTGGTTTATGTAGTCTTTGTCTAGCCTTCAGTCTGACCGAACCATCTCCACTTTCCGTCAGTTATTGAAAGGCAGCCCTGAATGGTTTTAGTAGTTGTTGACGTCATCATGGATGATCAGTGGATGAGATATGTCTGGTCTCACAAGGATAGATTGACGACTATGCTAACCAATCCGAAGCGGCCAGAACGCCTGCCCTGATTGGCCCCGTCATTTGTTGACGGGACTCCTTCCCACGGAGATTGGAGAAATACCAAACTAACATGGGGGAGAGAAACAAATGTGAAGCTCACAAAATCAGGCTGGTATTGGTAGGCTACAAACTTCTCTCAGTCCACTGACCCTAGAAGGAATATGGTGTTGAATGCACACATCATATTGTCTACAGTATTTGTAGTTTCGGTTCTCTGACCAAAATAATGTATACCTGTAATCTCAGTTGCACCAACCAAGAGGAAAAGCAGGCAGAGTGTGCTGACATGTATTGTAGTACAGTGAACTTGTTTGCTCCACATAGAGTATTTTTTTACTCTTCCTCTCCCCTCTGCCCTCTCCTCCCCTCCCCTGCTGCTATGCCGGCCTCAAAAGTTATAAATGACAGTGGATTTGGGAACCTTTCATGGGTTTGTGTAGGGGAGTCCTTTTGTAAGCTTCAAATGTTTGGGGTTAAACCAAGGTTATCATGAATGCAGAAGAATCATGGGTCTGTGAAGTGCTTTGTTATTGGAATGATAAAAGGAAGTCCTTGTGGGATTGTATATCATACCACTCCCAACGAACAACAGAATGGCTGTTAGACAGAGTGTGGACCCAAGTGTCAAATAAGAAGAGCGAGTGTTCAGAAAGATACATAAAGCTTTTTATACACCTGGTTGTAGTGAACTACAGCGCTGACCTCTAAGTGCACTCAGTCTCCCGGAGAGCTCGCAGCCTGTGACAGAGCACATGCCGCCCCATTGGCTGAGATAAAGTTGGGCAGGGATTGAGAGGCTCAGTTCAATGAATCATTATAGAGGAGTGCAGAGCTCTCTGGCCGCAAATGCTGGCAGAGCGGCATGCTTAAAGTCATGGCTTAGTGGCAACGCAACCCAGCAATCCCCCAGCCGCTTCCCACAGGCCTGCAGTGGGGCCATCCTGGTCCAATAACACAGCAGGATTTTCTCCGGATTAAACGGCTGATTCCGTGTCAAATATGTCTATCTAGGAATAAGTGAGACGGGGGCTCAACCTTTTCACCTCACACTTTTCAGATTGCCAGAGCCACCGGTAGCTTTTATTACCTTGACGTGGTTTACTTTAATTCCCCATTTATGGATTCTACTTTTCTGTGGAATGCGGTGGTTACATGTAAGGCTTGGCTTCTTGTCTTTGCCCCGTGGTCTTAGGTATTCTTTCAGGTGAAACGGGGATTTAGCTTCTATTGAAAAAGAAAACTGGCTGGCATAAGAAAGATACTTGACAGGTGTTTTTACACAGCTGAGATGGCTGTTAAAGCTGTTAAAGTATAATTCCAGTGTATTACAATTTAAGTGCACAGCGACGGGGAATCTCTCATTGAATAGAAAAGCAGTGAGTGTGCAGTAGTTCAAAGTTGAAGCACAACGTTGGTCTGTAACGTAAACTATGAATGTTTACAACATAGACTGAGTAGTAATTTTACCCTTTGCTTTTATATCCTATTCCAAATAAGTTTGGTTAACCAGAGTTTGTCTAATTTTCTGACCGCCTGTGCATAACTGTGCTATCATAACTACGGAAATGAGACTCATCAGTTGTAATAAGAAAATCCTCCCTTAATCTATATGCATTTGTTTAAATCTGTCTCTATTTCTGGCTCTTATAATGCCCTATGACAGTTAGTTAGCACTCATAATGAATAGAAAAAAGAAGATGCACTCTTCATAGGGACATCACCGAGTGAGTGGACAATGGCCACTTGTTTGTGGTCATCATGCATGACCAACATTACCCTGACACGCTGTTTTTTTGTGTACCCGTGTTGGAAAACGACAGCAAGAACGATGCAGAAAACACTCTCATCAAGTGTGCGTGCCTTTGTTTTACAAAAAACTGTTGGTGCAGTTTGATGGGCTGTATACTGAGACCCCTCCCTCTTCCCATTCTCCTGCATAGGCTGCCCATTTAAAATGCCCTATCTTCCCCGAGGCTCCATGCTCCCTTAATGGCCACTCTGCTGTGTTCCTGTCTCTGACTACTTTTTGCCTGATATTGATCAAACTTGAAAGGGGAGCCCTTAAGTGAAAGTGTAAAAAAGTCCTGGTAATCAATGATTGACAGTTGGGATTTTCCTCAACAAGGTCACTTTGCCAATTTAAGCACATACAAGGGCTGCAGGGCAATCAAGTGATGAGTGAGAAAGAAGGGTTTGTTTTGTCTCTTCGGATCTTGCTGTACCAGAGGGAGTTTGAGCTGAGAGAATGACGTTCAATCATACCAGTGCTTCGGCTCCAAGAGCAGGGACAGAGCACGGCTGAAAGAAGAAACAGGGAAAATCGATCTTTATGCCACTAGCGTATCTGCACCCTGCTTCAGATAATGCTGCTGAGCTGTGCTGTTTCACACCACTATTAAGGCGACAGCTATATGAACTGGGAAACAACCACAGTTTTTTGTGCAGTTAGATTCTGTCAGAATGAGTCAATCACACTTTTCAGTGTGTTATTCTTAGCCATTTGATTCCTGTAACATATACACATTGTTGAGAATGAGATGTAAATCCCTGTAGTTAGGGTTCAGCCCAGACAACCTGTAGAGTGGCATTTGACCCTTAAAAAAGTTACCACATTTTACTGTTTAACCCGATTGCCACTTTAGTCTCATAATACATTTTGACAAGCACATTTCCGCTTTATGTGTTTTAAGTACAATCTATTGGCTAAATGAGATCCTGCTGGGCTGTCAGCGAAAGGTAAAGACCCGTCAAGTACACCACTTACGAGCTCCTTATTTAAGATTACATGTCTGCATTGCTCCCGGTGTAGACAGGCGACAGAGTGTTGTTTATTAATGTCCCACCTCTTGAAATGTATTCTGTTTGGCTGGGAATGTGAGAAGAAATACGAAATTGCTCCCTCTGATTTAAAAAGCATATTGCCTGAGTTGGGAAAGAAATGAAGTGTTTATGTTGGGGCAAAAAAAAGAGGCCACACCGAGGGGGTTTGAAAGGAAGAGAACGAGGATGCTTTGGCTGTGTATGTCTCTCATTTTTCTCTCTCTGACGACTGAGGTTTTGGTCTACATTGCCAAAGCAAACAGCTTCATATCCCACCTCAGAGGAACCAATATGAACCTTTCACACACTTCTTGCTTTCCCCTGTCCTCTACCTTTTCATCTGGACTTAGCTAAATTCTACTTACTTAGCTGACTGGTTTTGCATGTGTAGAAGAGACGCTGTAATGGACACCTTTAATTAGAAGCCATTACAACATTGTTGCTTCTCATGATTACATTGTGTTTACATTTCTCCAGCTGCCGCATGTCTGACCCATCACCAGTCACACTTTTTGTGTGCAGTGTAA
The DNA here is from genome assembly GCA_949357725.1 of Hyperoplus immaculatus. Lineage (NCBI taxonomy): Eukaryota > Metazoa > Chordata > Actinopteri > Uranoscopiformes > Ammodytidae > Hyperoplus > Hyperoplus immaculatus. The sequence continues at coordinate 14,901,974 of OX442350.1, read as the reverse complement.
TTACTTGCGTGTGTTTATATGTGCATATTATCAGTACGTGTGTGTGAGAGACGGAGGGATGAGGTCCAAGAAGGCATGCACACACACATGATCTCTCTCTCACACGCTCTCTGTTTGCTTCGTTCTTTATCCGTGTCCTGCGGTTATCAGGCGGATTTTATCACTCTGCTAGCTGCAGGGAGATTACCAGTGACAAACTGGGATGGCTAAATCGGCTTGGAAAACTCACTGACCCTGCAAACCAACACCCACCCCCTGCACCACTATCACATTAACAACACTGTGCATGGTTGTAGAACTTGCACTGCCAAAATAACATTCTTAAGACGTCTAGGTGAAGACAGTATTAAAGCATCAAATTAACTAAAACATCTGGTTGATGTAAAAGATTATTATAATGGGATGTTACTTTCTAAATAGAAGAAATTAAATCTACCTTGTTGACAACAACTGCCATTTTCTTGACATGATCAGGGTTTGGTTATGGAAAACATGCTGGTATTAATGTGTTGATTTCACATGAACCAAGAAAGATCCACTACAATTTCCCAGAAACGTTAATTGGTCAGTTGAGGACATCCTCTCCCACCAGATTGATTCCCCACGTCTTAAGGGAACCTATTATCTCGTCCTGACTCAGAAAGAGGATAAGGAAAGAGGCCCTTTTAAAGCGACCGTGGCTTTACAACCAGCAGGCTTATAGCATCAGAGAGCACAGTGAAATCAATGACTTTCGCTCCTCACTATCTTGTGACCTCCAATTCGGTCTTCTTCATTAGCTGCAGAACTGTGGTGGTTCAGAGTTAGTTAGAGAAGGATTGTGCTCAAACAAAGCTAGTTCTTATGACTCGTCAGAAAGTTGCCGAAGCGGATTAAAACACTGAAGATGCATATTATATTTCAAGCACTTGCAGCTTTAAGCCTGTGGCCATCCATTTCCATGGGAGTTAGAGGTACTGCCAATTTTGGGCATCCCCCAGGCTGACAGGCCCAGTGAGGCAGCGGCAGCCAAACACACAAAGCTGTTTATAAAGGGCTAATCACCTTCATTTCAGATGAACGCCCTCTCAATGGAGAAAATAAGTGATGGGGCAAAATGCAATGACATTGCTGACATGTGCGAGGAAGAATGGGATTTGTCTTCTAATCCCACTTCCTGTCCCCAAAGCCTGGGAATCAGGGGGACCATCGGAACTCCGCTGACGGCCTCCCCCTGTTCAAAGAAGGGATGAACAAGAGGGATGTATCATTAGCCTACTGCTTCAGTCAAACTCATCTGCCTCTTTTCATGTAGGACTCTAGCCTGGAAATCCAGACCTGCCGCTGGCAAATTAAATTTGCTGGGCCTGTTGGTCTGGGCACGATCCATTGAAGCTCATTAAATCTATGTATACGGATATGTTGTTCGAGTTTGAGATGGCTTAACGATTTGGAAGACGGCTATTAAATCTTTCATTAGCAAGAAAGAGGAATGGGTAACACTTTATAATAACTATCCGTTGTAACTCGTTAATAGATCATTAGTAAACTCTTAATTAATGATTATTAATGATTTGTTAAGTGTTTATTAGCAGTTTGTTAAGGATTTATAACAATGGTAGATAGTTAATAGCTTAATAATTGAATCAGTTCATCTGGGAGGTAGTCCGCGATTAACTGATCACGTCACGTTCAAGTCCATGGCATGCACAGTGTGTATTGAGTTTATTTAAAAATATTTGAAAATGGGGCTGCCCTCAGTTGCCCATGCACTGTGTATAGTCTATAGCCTATTTCAGCCTCGTCGGTATCTCGGATTACCTCCCAGATGAACTGATTCAATTATTAAGCTATTAACTATCTACCATTGTTATAAATCCTTAACAAACTGCTAACAAACACTTAACAAATCATTAATAATCATTAATTAAGAGTTTACTAATGATCTATTAACGAGTTACAACGGATAGTTATTATAAAGTGTTACCGAGGAATGTTCTGTTTTGCCGACCAACCACTACAAAAGTTTAATTTACCAGTTAACCCCTCTGTTCGCTAAACGAACAGGGCTTAATATGTCACCTTGTCCATTGCTCTGATTGGTTGAAGTGCTATCCAATTGTGTGCAGTGGTATTTGAAATGCATGCCTAGGTGCCGCCCCTTGAGTTGGGAAGGTCTAATGATTGTGGCCAGACCCTAAATCGTTCTAGATATTGGTTTGGATTTCCAGGCTGGTAGGACTCATGATATCCTAGAAAACTCTACATGGCAAACAATACGATACGATGATCGATACGATACAATACAGTTTTAACGTATTGTAAGTATAAGCCCAAAATTTGTCTTGCATTGCAGCAGCTCCATTTACAACATCACAAAAAAGTCCAGAATTAAGAAATCAAGACAAAACCCAAAAAGAGATACATTCAATAACAAAAGTCAACATTTAAGGCCTATCAGAATGCATCTGTTCTGGGATTAAGCGCTGTATCAAGTTCAAGGATCGACCGGTGCACACAAGAGTGCTTCTGTCTAACCTTATTAAATTTTGGAAAACTATATCTTCAGTTTCAGGACAACACATTGTACTCTGTTCAGAACGTGGTTTGGGTCAGAAGGTAAGACCATCCTTAGCATGTTTTTATGGTAGGATACACAAACAAAATGGTAAAGGCTTTCCTGCTCTGGCCATCCCAAAACTTCTCCTTCACCCTACCCCCCAAGGAAGAGGAAGATAAGCGCTGAGGTGGCACAGTGTGCACCATGGGTGGAGGAGCAGTGGGAGACTGGTGGGAGGATGGGACCTGGAGCAGAGCTACAATGGCTGCTGTCACAATCTGTCCTGCCTTCCTGTCATTCTCAGGAAGGGGCCCGAACAACTGGCCTCCCACACAGTGACCCCACGCTGCTCAAACAAACAAGGCATTCATAACCACAGGGCATGATAATGGGTCACTGGTGTCACATATATTAGGTCACTGTATCTTGTGCCTGTTCAATTGTAAATCTTCCACTGGCCTGTCAGGGTGCACCTGAGAACACACAGAGATGTATTGTCGCATGGGGACATGTCTCAGTGAGGCCTGACATAGTTTTCTCAGCGTTGGTTTCAAGCCGCCAATCATGCCTTCTTTTTTTTAAATACACAGTTTTTCATTGGGAAGTTTTTCAAGCTCCATTGTTACAAACGGTATCTGTTGATTTTCTGCTTGGGATGGAAGCTATTTAGACTGCAAAGAATGCATACTTACTTGGATGGAAAACATTAACCATGAAGTGCACAGGACAAAGGTAATTGAAAGCATCAGCCTGTAGCAGCTTAGACCTGCCTTATCGATGCAATTCATCTTGTCTTGACATAAACACAAGATATTCTCTTTCATACAAAAAATGTCAATAATATTTATGAGAGATATGATGAAAAGAAAATCCATTTTCCATGGAAACCTCTGAGTAATTTCTTACAAAAATGACGGATCAACTGTGATTTGGTTATCAGAAAATCACTTTGTTGCTGTTATTGAATAACTGTGTTTGTAAATTTAAGCTGAATTTGTTGAAACAGTGAATTTATTCAGCTGTACTGCGCGGCTGTCCTTGAACAATCCTTAAGTCTCCCTCCTATATCTATTCTATCTCTGCTTTTGGTTGGGCACAGCAGGGTTTCCGTGTTTTTTATTTCCTGCATTCTCCATTTTCACTAGCTTTAACATTTTACCTTGCGAGCGAGACTGAGAGCGATCCATCTTCATTACAACAAGGCTGTTCTGGTCTCATAGCTTTCTGGTTCTCCCAGGGGCACACACACACACCCTCTGGAAGCAGACAGCTATACCAGAGACGGTAGAGTGTGTCTTTGCCTGTGAGTGTGTCCTGTATGTGGGGATTACCGTGTGACACGAAGCTGAGACATGCCAGGTTAAGATAAGGGGTGAAAAAAGGTAACAAGGCTTTTTAAATCAGGGGCCAGGGCTTCATGTTTAGTCTCTGCATTCTGCAATGCTGTTCCTTTGTTGTTTAAACACTTAAGCGCATGCTTCCCTGGCTGCTACCTCCTATGGCTTCTGTGCAAAATCAGCGTTAAAATGAATTTACCATACTATATATACTATATGTAGTCAGGAAACCAAAAGGTATGTACATAACTATACCGTACCGGTGATTCATTAGTTCACAGGGTGTAGTAATTCACAGTTTGCGCATGTGGATCTCCACTGAGATGGATCTCAGGGCTTGGAAATGTTTGAGTGATAGCAGAAAGGTTGCAACACTGAGCTCAGTTAGTCATACTCGACATACACTCTCCCTCTTTCTTTCCTTTCCACTACTGTTGAACACAGGCTCATTGCGATTCTGGACAGGCCATTCAGTAATGCCACTTTACCCCAGGCAATCCCTGTTTCCTGATTCCTCTCAGGCTGGGGAGAGATAACCCTGACCCTGAGCTAATCCCAGATTAAAACTGAACATAAAGCGCTGCTACTGCTGACCAGTGACCTCTGACCCTCCTCACATCTCCTGGCCCGGGCTGCAGAAGTTCAGCTGACCAGTCCTTGTAGAAAAGTGCTGAACGGTGCAGGTCAGGGAATTTGTAATATTCAAAATGATTTTAGGAGCTCATACTGATTCAGATGGAGCTAGCAACTAGTCATTTATCGGTATAGTTTACTATGAATGCAAAATGCAATTGATTCACAACAACAGTCGTGGGATGGGAATGGGACAATATGTGTCACTTTTAAGCCAAAGACTGTTAATAAAACACATGTCAGTTAAAATATAGCCATGTTTGTTCAGATGTGTGCGATTAGATCGAAACTCTCCTGGGAGGATCCCCTTCCCTATAGATAGTTCTCCACATTTCACATCCTCCTCAGCTGGACCTCCACCTTGATCCACTTCTGATTGGGGGAGAAAGGTATACATTTCTTTTGAGAGAGAACTCAGATCCAAAGTGCGTAATATTAGCTTTATATTTATTAAGTTGTTTAATTGAAAGTCAAAAAAGGGGAAAATCAAAATAGAGCCAGGGATTGTATGTAATGTTACTATTTTTGGTTCTATGATTCCTTATTATGGTATTCTGTACCATAGCACATCTGTCTGCTGTTACAAGACGGCCATGAAAATTAAGACAAATGTGTACCTCCTCCCCCACACTCCCCTCACCCTCTCTGCCTGTCCATCAGTGCACTGCGTTTGGCAGGCGGCAGGAGAGGGGCTTAGGTGATGGGAGCCAGAGGCCCTGTGATAAGGCCATCTCTTCGCATGACAGCTCATCAGAGCTGACAGTGAATACAAATTGATGCCATTAGCAAAGGAGGGGGGGGACAGTCGCACAGAGGAGGACTGCAGTGGCACCTAATTATAGAGCGGGTGAGCCCCCCAGGTCGACAGGGGAGTGGCTGGGTGCAGCGTTAACGAGGTGGCGATAGAGGTAAACAGTAAAGGTGTCATGTCTCACAGAGCATCATGGCTCAACTTCTGGATAGCGTTAGGTCATGAGAAGTGGTTAATGATGTGTGATATGAGAGCCGTTTTGGTACCTGTCCATTATGACAGATCACATTCAACATGTGTTGGGACAGGAGCGAGTCATACTCGCTTTTCCCTAGCGAGGGAGCTCACAGCAACAGAATACAAACAACATGCCATGAATAGCCAACTAGCTTAACAGTATTGTGGTTTGACAGCCTGTCAGGAAGTCAAATCCGTTCTGTTCTTAATTACCATTGTAATTTGATATGATTGTAAGATAGGAGCAGAACATTTAATTATGCCATCAAGTGTTTGCAGTTTAACTGGCGCATTACAGCATTTGAGTGCACAAAAAAGTAGGCTACTGTTTGTCAGCATAATTATGTTTAAACTAGACAAAGAAACCAAAAACCTTTGAGAAAGTACGGGATGACTACAAATGAGTCACTCCAGTTTACCATCATTGGAATTGGGGCCACATATTAAGTTTTTAAGGGGAGGCAAATATGAGTTGAAACTTATAATAGTTTAAAGACAAACTAAACTCAACAAACCCAAACAGTGTGGAAGCCAAGGGAGGGGGAGACTGGCTAAATGCCACCAGTTTATGTAGTCTTGCAGTCGGACCAAGTGAGCTACATCTCCATGCAGGAGGAGGCCTGTTGGAGCCTGTCTCACCTATGACTCTCACTTTTGACTGTGACAATCAGAAATAGGCCTTATTACCAACAGTGTTGCCACAGTTACTTTGAAAAAGTAATCCAATTACTGATTGCTAGTTGCTCCTTGAAATAGTAACTTAGTTACTTTACTGATTACTTGATGTTAAAAGTAACTAAATTAGATTACAAGTTACTTTAAACGTTACTTTATAGGTTTTGAAACTCATCTCAATTTAAAAACATGCACATATTAAGAATAATTGAAAACATATAAAATAAAGCTTGTAGGCTAGTAGCCTATAGGCATACTTTTTTCAAAATAATAAAAATTATGGTTTGAAAAATGTAATTAAAAAAAACCTTTTTCCCCCCCATGAAAATAAATGCATTCCTCCAAAGTGCAAAGACAGTAGCAGTGTCTTTAAAGTTAACGTGCTTGGCCCTTCACTCTCATGCATTAATTTGACTTTTCTGCGATGTCTCACGTGTTGATAGCATAGATAGTAAATACTAGGTTGATAGACTGGGTGTGTGCGGCCACCGGTCGCCACGTGACTATAAGTTTCCAAGTTTTAAACACTTCTATCTCTTCAACGTCACCGTACCCGAATATCCCCATAGCAGACGCTATATTTCATATTTACATATATTTCAGACACAGGCACACACACACGCTGCATGTCAGAGACGAAGGGCGCTACCAAAAAGACGAGAGGAGCGGTTGGAGCAGTTGGAGCGTTTAGAGACACATGCGCGCACATTTATTTACATTAAATCGCAATCGCAGTCATTTGTGCAGTTATGTAAAATGTTTCACTAAGGAAAATGACAGAAAAAGTAACGCACAGTGACTTTGATGAGTAACTTTAATCTGATTACTGGTTTGGAGATAGTAACGCGTTAGATTACTCGTTACTGAAAAAAGAGGTCCGATGCCGGTAACGCGCTACTAAGTAACGCGTTACCGGCATCACTGATTACCAATGCTGTGAACACTACAGAAAGGTCTTCATTGATGGCAAATCCAACAAAGGGACATTTTGTTACTCAAATAAGTGGATTTAGTTTAAATGTATTCTTTAAATTGAGACAGACAAGCAAGATAAGTTAGGTGGATCACATTGATTCAAATATTTGACTTTTTGCAAAAATTGTCCTGTTTTATACCAGCTCTTGGTGTCATACTTGGTTCATTCCACCAAGTCTGAAGTGTGTTGATGCTTTAAACGTTAGCTTCAGGTACATGCTGCTGTTATGTCTGTTTTCTCTCCTAGCAGCAATCAAGCTGCAGAGCCTGTCTCTCCACCACACACACTAGAGCATTCAGCAAAACCTGCACCACGTCGCTGAAAGAGAGAACATCACAAAAGATTAACATTCCTTTGTGAGCCAGGCTCTTTAACATTACCAGTGGGTCAGATCATATCTCTGGTTCCTGTGCCCTTGCCATATTTTTGTTTATCTTCCTATCTGATGTGACACAGTGGCAGAGCCCTAGACTTCTTTTATTATCCTCCGTCCAGCAGAGTGACTTAGCTTGATGCGAGCAGCTGCTGCGTTCACGTGCTGTTATCGTTCCTTTTCATTTAGCACAGCTAGCTAACCTCATCCCTTAACCCACTCTCCAGTAATCTCACAGGCATTCTTTAACCGCTGTGTCACTCTTCCACTGGCTTTGAAGCGTGCAGCCCTACACAAACCCAAATAACTGCTGTAAATGTTTGACACGAAGACAAGGTGTGTTGAAAGGGAGCTGTTGAAGTATACAGCAAAGGAAAGGGCGGCTGTGGGCCCATGGAGAGTTCGCTGATTAGAAGGGGACTCTGCTATAACAAGATAGCAGTGCAGGTGGCCGGTTCAGCCTTCCTGCGGCCACACACTGGTCCACTTTGCAGGAGATCGGCCCTTTTATCCCCATCTTAATGTTTGTGAGTGCAGCGATGGCCCCTATATTGGGCACTTCTTTATCTGGCAGATACAGGAAATCACTGTGAGAAAGTTTCGCCGGATTTAGATAAGATATGGGAACCACAGCCACTCCCAGATGCAGGCTGTCTGGATATACGCCAACTGCAATCTGACTGTTAAAATTGAGTCAAATCTTTTTTTTAACAAACTGTACTAATATTAAAATGCATTGTCACATTTTGCGAAGTGTACATGCAATAAGCTATGGTACAAGTCAGAGCACCGAGAGCATGTTTCTAATAGTAAAGTAAACAGAAATCTGAAGAAGCAACATTAGAAGGCCATGTTACAGTAAGATGAAAACAGATCGACACAGTCCTCTCTGATCACACAGCAGATAGCAGCTGCCCGTGCACTCAGTCCCGCCCTGATTCTCTGGTTCATCTCCACTTTTCTTTTGGCAAACAACCTAAACTGTGCTCAAGAGAACAAATGCACCTCTATGCAGGTACATGGGCAGCACACACTTCCTAAATATTTAACTGACTATGACTGAATTAATGAGAAAGGTTTGGAGACTTTGCATAAGGTAAATGCGTGTTGAGTCTCTTAAACCTGTGGCACTGTCGCCAGTGGCTTCTTGGCTCATTAATTCTTCTTGTTAAAAAGTTGAACAAACTGCCAACAAGGCAAGCATGCCATTTTCCCTTCAAGAAACGTCTCGGAGGCTATTTTTGTGCAGAGCTCCTTGGTTGCGGTTGAAATGAAGTGTGTCCTCTTGTGAAGAGTAATAAGACTGTCTTAACTGGAGTTTTTCCTCCCTCTGCATTGACAGCATTTAAAATATTTGGCCCAGGATTCCTGCACTGGGCCTTTGATGTTGTGAGAGCATGCCACCTCTCCCACCCCCTCCTAAACACCCTAATTATCACTCTTGCCACTCCGCTCCATGTGAACTAACACACCTCCTTCTTGCAGCTTGTAAACTGCCTCAGGACAATGCTCAGGTAGTGCAGCTCATTCATGGTGACCTAGGGGCTAAAAGGATATTTATGTTGCTTTATGACACAACCTTAGCAGATGGAATGAAACCCTATTAAACTAAATATTTTACAATTCAGCATTAGCATATAGTGGAATAGATCATAGCTGTAGTGCCTCAGTGTGATCTTGCTGTGCTCTTTGGTCAGAAGGACAGGCTTCAGCCTTCAGTGGCTGCAATTTCTAATTATCAGCCCCACATACCACAAGGGAAAACCCACAGAGCTGCGTATTGAGCAGGTGATTGCCACACACTTCACTCCACATTGCTCATCGCTCCCTTCCTGTTCAATGTCAAAGCAACAGACCGCAACCTTTTTACTCTTCCAATAACCACCCCCCCCCTGTTCCCCCTGTGCCTTCAGTCGATCTCTACACGGAGCACAGGCTTCAAGAAGCAACATGCCCTGCGCTGTCATTGGCAGCAGTCTGCCCTTTTAATTTACTCAATTTGAAACCAGAGAGATATGCAGCGGGGTGGAACACCCATACTAGTGTCATGTAGCAAGCGTGCGCTGTGCTTCACTGTCAAGTACCAGGGATGTGTACAGTATTTACTAGCTCTTAATTCTCTCTCTATCTTCTGTTTTGTTTAAGCACAAAGTCCGGAGATTTTCCATGATCCAATTGCTTCCCCCTATGCTTCTAGTGAATTTGCCAGGAAAGTTATGAGTTGAATGTTCTGTGTACTGTTAAGTCACACACTGCATGCAGTAATTGTTCCCTAACGAGAGGAAGCTCTGAAGTTGCCGGCAGGGTATAGGATGCATTAACAGCTGAATCCAATACCCCAGTCTCTTTTTCCCCTTATAAGATAGCATGGTAGGAATCATTTCACATAAGACTGTATTGAACAGTGTTTTATTTTAATTTTTTATGTGATCTTGAGAGTGCACCACATGCCAGTGAACTTTTCCTGTCCAAACATATTTCCAAAGTAAACTCAGGCCCGTTGGCTATTAATTTAAGATGGTGAGATATGCTATAACATGCAGGCCTGCAGACCCGGAGATCACCGTCAGCAGCCAAGTATTCTCTCAAGAGGAGGAATGGCTGGCTCTGTCTGACAGTGAGGCATGTCTCTCCTCCACACAGTATGTTTCTATACCTCATTTAACCAGGCAAGCTGACAAAAAATACATTCTTTTTTATAATGGTGTGAGTAGGGGGCGTGCAATGGGATGGTGGGACCATCCAGCTCTTCCCAGTATACAACCACTGTATTGTATTACAGGCCACTGAGGGATTTAGTTTTAGTCAGAAACACGCTCGCACAGGTCTGCAAACATGCATGCATGATACACATGGGAAGAGAGTGTTGCAATTTTCCAACCATAATTTACATTTTATTCAAGTCACATCAACCTGTTTTCAATCTCAAAAAAGAAATCTAATAATCATCTAATGAATTCCATAAAATAAATATATATATATAATATATCCGTGGATCTTTTTGTAATTTGGCTCCATGTTTTAGTGATGGCCCATCTTATGTGCTACTGGTTAGACTTGCCTGCTCAACATATCAGCATTTATTTTCATGCAAAGACCATACTTGAATTTTTTTTTCCATATAGATTTAGCAGATGTGTACGCCTGCAGAGAAATAAAACAAGTGACCTAGAACTTCACACTTGGAGCAGTTAAGGTAGTGATGTGTGTGTGTGTGCGTGTGTGTGTGTGCGTGTGTGTGTGTGTGTGTGTGTGTGAGAGACGTTTAAAGCATGGTGTGTGTAGGGATAAATGTTTTTTTGTGGGGGGTTGAGTGCACAGGGAGTCTCATGAGTCCCTTGTACATCTATGTAAATGTATGTTTATGGCCATGAAAATACCCCCAACCTATTAGAATTACAGTTGGTGAAAAGAATCAATGTTAGCTTCTTGACTAAGGCACTCTTTAAAGGGAAGGAAATAACCATCTTAAGAGAGTGTTTGAAAAGCAGGTTGCCGGTTTTAATTGGGAAATAACCAGCAAAAAGCCTCTCTTGCAACCATAGCCGAATGTTGAATAGTGGGAACCGGCAGTGGGCTGTGTCAGCCAGCAGCACCTTGAGATGCTGGGAGAGAGAGGAGAGGATTGTCTGTGTTCAGCAGACTGAGGAGGTGGACCTCTGGGTGGTGGACTTGAGAGGTCAGTCCTGTGTAATCAGTTAACGTTCTCTGTACTACTTCACATGCACTACTTGTATACATGAACGAAAGAGATTGACAGTTGGGCCAAAACTTGGACGGGATGTCTTGAACTGAATTCTTCTCATGTGCATGTAAGTGCAGGCGCGCTAAGGTAAAAAGTGAATGGGTGAAGGGACATTGAGTGCGAGGATCAGGTTCCCTCACCGGCTCACTTTCACCTCCATTGCCATTCCACAGGGGGAAGCGGTGCGTTCCCGAAAAAACAAAGCGCCTGCTGTGTGTGCGGACCCCCCGGAGTGAACCTAAACCCTACACGCAGTAATGGGCTACTTTAAAAGTTTATCTGGCTCTAATAGACACACTTGTACACTGCTCCCAGCCTCTAAATCTCCAGGATAAGGCTGTGTGTGCGGAAAATGCTGTCATGCCTTAATGTGGCTGACAAAGAGCACAGTAGTTCAGCCTTCAGTGAGGCTTTCCTGGTACTAAATTTAATCTCCCAATGTTGAGTCTGTAGTTGTGTGTTGCGGCGGGGGAACTGAATTTAGTGTTCAGTCAATTCAATAAAATGTGACTGGTTGAATAGATCAAGGATTAGTCTGCCTATTGGATTAACGTTTTGTTTTTGGTCGCCAAAAACCATCCAGCTCTTCAAATGTTTAATTAAAGGTGGACACAGTGATTCTGGAGAATGGTTGTTGTTCAAATCTCTTTTGTTAAAATCAGTGCATATTTCTTCTCCACCCACTGCCTACTGTGTGTGAGTAATATTGCTAGTTGTGGTGGGCCCCCTCTGCTTACATACATTTTGTTTACATACCAGTTTACAGAGTCTAGGCTGTGTATTGAAACAGATTTGTTTTCAATGTACACTTTCTTTTTAACTTTTTTAATTTAATCAACCAAATATTTTATTTTTTTTTACTATGGAAAAGGGATAGGATTAAATAAGTGTATACTTCTTCCTGCTCCTTTTCAGGCATATCACATCAATACAGATCATTTGATTTCTTTTTTTTCTTTTTGTGAAGTCATTTAAACATACATTTTGTTTATTGCATTTTTATGCTTTTCATTTTGTATTGCTTTTGAGATGTCTTAAAAAAAACAAAAAAAAAACAGCCACTCCGAGGTATCGGTTGTAATCTGGCGCAGAGAAGCACAATGTCTCAGCATGTCTCTCCAACCTGATCGTGACTGGGTGTTTCCCTGGAATCAGTCTCAGTCTTGGGACCTGCTGGGCTTGTTTCCACAGGCGCCCTGACCTCCGGAGCAGTGGAACAGCCGAGCTCGGTCTGCTGCCATTATAACGTCCCTCGATCAACATTTCATTGAGGCACAATGCCATGTGCCCCTGCCTGAGGCATGGGGTTGACTTGGGACTGAGCTGAGAAAGACTGACAGGGAATGAGGTTTTATGGCTAGAATGACTTCACTCTTTTTGTACCAGCTTTCTTTCGTACTTTTTCTTTTTCTTTCATTTAACCCGTGGCGAGAGGTTTTAACCGAGTCATCCTTATGTTAACAGAAAGCCTAATTGTATTTGTGTTTTAGCATGAGCTCCATACTGGGCAGCATTAATCCAATAGAGCCTCAGTCATACTTAGTTAAAAAAAGACCTCAGCTCAGATTCATTCTCTCATAATAAAAGATCATGGTTTCCTGCCAGGTTTGATTTCTACAAAAACACCATCACTTAAGTCGCGTAGCTCTCCGTGACGTAGTCTACTTTACAATTAGTTATGGAGGATAAGGTGTGAGGAAAGACATCCCGTCGGAGTTCACTTCTAAGGGCCAATGTTTTCGCTGGTGAATTCAGACCAGTCTATTAGTACATTAACACGTGATCGTACGATTAGATTACAAATGTGTTTGTTTCTGAATGTGCTGCTCTCTCTATAGGGTATGTTGTTGCTATGCACTATTCACATTCCCTCTTCAGCAGACAGATGGTCCCATCCAGCTATAGTCTGACAGCAAATACACAGGAGTTGCTGACAGCCTGCCTCAGGAAGGTCTTCAACTGGCCCTAGTGTGTGTGTGTGTGTGTGTGTGTGTGTGTGTGTGTGTGTGTGTGTGTGTGTGTGTGTGTGTGTATGTGTGTGTGTGGACAATGCTTTCTTATCCGGTGTGGTGCACACACACACACACACACACACACACACACACACACACACACACACACACACACACACACACACACATACATAAACACAGCTCATGGGGGACTCATCATTCAACATAAGTCTCCAACACAAATAATCACAGTGTCCGTCCACATCTTTGCAGCTCCTCTGCTGTAGGGCTCTGACAGCTGTCAATCATTCTGCCAGCCTGTAAACATTCCTTTCAGTGAGCAACATTATTAAGTCAAACTGTACAAATATAGCCAATCTTAATGCTATTAATCTCTGCTTATTGATGTAAGCCCCTTGTTAAATTTAGATCTGGCTGGAAAGACTGGTAATATCAGATTCCATAAAGAGTCTGTTTTAAAAAAGGTCTCTAGATGGTGTTTATTTTAAGGCCCAATGGTGGACATGTTGATGGCTTTTCATGCTTTGGTGTCCAGACCTCTTCCACGGACCCACCTAAAAATCTTGCAGGAATGTTTCTCAGTGAATTTTAACATGACATAAGCAAAAAGTATGTGGTTATTTATCAACTAGGCTTACTCAAAACATGTTCCTAAAATTTCCCTATTTTTCTAGGATGTTGCTTTAACTGTCCGACACCCAAGTTGAATACATTTCATACTTCCTTCCTTTGATTTTACACTCGCACACCTCTGTCCTGATATACCATTTGTAAACAGTCTTACAGGGCTAACTGTATTTGAGGGTTTATGCTCTGGTCTACTCTCAACACATTTGTAGCTGCTGAATCAACAAGACTGTACTTGGGGCAACCTCAAAGTGTGGTTCAGCTTTGTGTGGTCTTTTGGAGGTAGAATAAAGCTACACATATGAAACAGGACTTTCCTGCTGTTTAGGTGAAGCCTCTGTGTTTGTCCAACAATATGTGAAGTCCACCCTCTAATGCCTCTCCCCCTATAGATTGTGGAGGAGTGTGTTTGTCCATGGTGTGGCATGGGGCCCTTTGCTGGCCTAGCAGTGGCCTCTTTGCCCTGCCTGTACGTGGTTGCTGAACCAAGGAGAACATATCAAACAAACACTTCAAAACAGAGCTGTAGGAAGATTGGGTTTCTCTCGACATGAGAGGACATGTCCACTGCATTGTATCACCAATGGGGCACACTCCTCTGACCTTCTGAGAAATTTGACATCCAGGAATGAAGCGGTTTAACCCCACCTTAACCCAGTATATCCACCTTCCCCTACCATATGTACGGTATGCATTTGTGTTAAAAACCTTATATCTCATTTCAAACTACTGTAATTGTCTTTTTTGAGGTCTGAGTCACAGACCGCCAATGATGAGAGACTTTTCTAGGTCTTCTGATCCACTCAGGAGGTATTAAGCCATCAACACGGTGTGACAGATACTCAGTAGCACTTGTCTCTAATGTGTGGTGTTAAGTTACAGCAGTGTTGGTGGAAAACCATCAGATAACTCCACACGGATATTCAGGAGTGGCTGGAAGAATGTGTCAGTTGTGCATGCTTGTGTGTGTAGAAATGTGCATGTACTGCCACAGCTGTCATTAACAGATATACATATATATATATATTCCTGTCTCCATTCAGAGCTGAGGTCAACGGGCACTGCTCATCACTTCGCCTACCTTCTCAACACCACCGACTACCGGATCCTGCGTATGGATGAGGACCATGACCGCATGTACGTTGGCAGCAAGGACCACATCCTGTCCCTGGACCTCCATGATATCAACAAGGACCCACATATCGTAAGACCATTTTCATGACCCTGCCACCCCTCATCCCAAACACTGACACTGCCTCAAATGGGCTGTTACACTTGGATGAAGCAAGTGCCCCTACCTCAGCAGTCCAAACGCTACCCCCCAGGGTAAAATGTTATTTTCTATTGCCCCAGAAGCAACCAATTTAGTCAGCTTACATGTTAGTTTTTGTTGGAGGTCCAAAAACTGTAAATGGGTTTTGACAATCCCAACAGGACTAATATTAGCCTGGATGGATATCCCTTTTGGTAAATTTAGCCCAGAAATCTCATGAATGCCAGTGAGGTGTAGCAGGTTGGACATTAACTGTGAAATATCTTGTTTCCCCACCTCGCAGATACACTGGCCAGTGTCTGAACGAAGAAGGATGGAGTGCCTTGTGAGTGGGAAGGACGCCAATGTAAGTATGCATGTTGACACGATTCATTACCTTGGCTGAGGTGATTTCCATCAACTTGATTTGGATAAAAGAAGAAAATATGTAGTTTTTGGAATGCTTAGTGTTACACTATACAGGTTCTTCCATTGTGCTTATTGGTTTTAATGTGAGGGAACCTGTGAAAATGCCACTTACCTGTGGGGTTCAGACTTGGCCCAGTAAAAGTGCTGGTTCCCATCTGTCTAGCCAAGGAGACAGGAATGGTTTGGAACAGCAATGTAGTCAATCATCCCACTCTGCCAGGACAGGGTGGAGATCATAACACAACTGGATGAGTTCGATATATTGGCCACATTTCTAATGGAAGCATACTATAATTGGTTTATTTTTAGTCACCTAGACTTGAGCATTCAGCAAATCTGCACAAGGTGTAGAAGTTAAATATGTCTATGAATTCCTTTTCAT
This sequence comes from Hyperoplus immaculatus, assembly GCA_949357725.1. Lineage (NCBI taxonomy): Eukaryota > Metazoa > Chordata > Actinopteri > Uranoscopiformes > Ammodytidae > Hyperoplus > Hyperoplus immaculatus. Next base: position 14,886,045 of record OX442350.1, on the reverse strand, counting down.
TTAGATCTGTATTGCAGTTGTATTGACTCTAGTCTTTGTGTATCTCCAGGAGGAGTGTGCAAACTTCATCCGTCTGGTGGAGCCATGGAACCGGACTCAGCTGTATGTCTGTGGGACAGGCGCTTACAATCCAGTCTGTACCTTTGTCAACCGTGGACGCAAACCTCAGGTTAGGGTTAAAAATTTGAGGAATGTTCCAACCAAGAAGGTCATCTCTCGGTACACCACTTTCGGCACTTTCTTCTTCACCTGCTTCACGAATGGCATAGCTTTGCCACTCCTCTTTCTTTCTCCTCCTACCCAAATTCTTACTCCTCATACACCTTACACTAGGTCCCCTTTATTTTTTTTATGGTTTTCCTCCATCATTAAACCTCCTTGTGGTAACATGTCTTTTGTGTCTGGCAAAGCAGCCAACACAGCTTCATCGGCACACAGCTGTCATCCCCAGTGAGCTGTTAAAAGGTACTCTGTTTAGTCTCAGCCTTTTAATGGGACCTCTTGAATTTCTTAAAACCAAGCCAGGCATCACTACCTCGCCATACTCCCCTTTAACACCTCAGTCTTCTTTAAATATCACACTTGTTCACCTAATGAGGACCGGGGGACTTTTTAAAATAAATATACTATTGGACTCTCGCTCAAGCTATACTGTACAATGCAGAGAACTTGCAATGGAAAGCGAGTCTGGCATTGGTCCCTTGTTGGATATGGTTCTTGTATGACCCTTAACTAACGAAGGGCTTCCAACCATTCACTTACCTATCCATCCACCCCTTCATGCATCCACCCAGTCCACCCGTCAGCCTCTACCATGCTAGACGTTGAGTAATTGGAATCGGGAGCTCCCATTATGGGGTGCCAGTGGAATGTTCCAGCTTTAGTCCATTAATGAGAAGGCTGTTTTTTACTCATTCGCATTAAACAGACAGGTCTGAGTCCCCCCTCCCCCCGTGAGCATCTTTTACTTAGCTGGGCTGGGGAGTAAACTATGATTGTAAAAACATGAAATAGTACACTCCACGCATATTCATGCACACACGTCCTACATATCCTGACACACATATAGGAAACTTTTTGTCATTATTATTTTAACATTCAGACAGATTGTTGTCATTTGAGTAAACCACCACAGGGTATATTTTTAAATTCTCCAGTGCTTAAAGTAGGAACCTTGTAGCTTTTGTAAACTGTATTAGCCAAATGTTTTGCTTTGGCAGCAGCTTTTAGGGCAATGCATACTGCGAGAGCCATAATGGTCTCAACCACAGGATGGAGAGCTATTAATATTGCCTTTCTGTCCAATAAAACACATTCACTATTTTGTACACACACCCACACACACACACACACATACAGTATATTTGCAATGTTTCCCCTTATGAACTTGAATTATATTTATTTCAATAGTATTGTTATTGAGAGTTTCTCATCATGTGTGGAAGTGATAGACAGGTATCCGACAAGTTCAACCGATGCAAATAGCCGTCATAAGGGTCTTTGATCCAGTGAGGTAACATCCAGACTCTGTTGCTGTCTCCTGTTTTAGACGTCCATGTATCTACAGATGGCCCAGGCCAGAGGAAGGGCTAGCCGCGCAGCTGAACCCAGCGCCGTGCACGAGACACTTGGACTTAAGGTGCGACGTGTGCCCTTGTCTGCACCTCAGCCCAATGCATATCGCCTGGGCTCCCTCTCTTTGTGTCTGAGCACATTTTGTCTCATCATTAACTTGGCCATCATTTTTTTTTATCTCCATAACATTTGGCATGCATCTTTTCCCATCCGTGCACAATCTCAAAGTCTTGTGTAGTGTGAAATTGCATTTAATTTCATGTAATTTTGTTTCATTCATATTTCCTTTGTGTAAGCCTCACTGTCTGAGCACCCATTCATATCCGTCATTGTCCTTTTTTGTGCTTTGCATTTGTGCTAAATGCCATGTTTTGCATGATAGCTGGGTTAGGTTATCAAGTGCAAATGGCTTTGAGGCTGCTAAAAAAATTCTGTTGACTTTCTCTAGGCACAGATTGAATTAAATAGGCTTTCACTGCTGTTCAATGCATGGCATATTCATTTTTAATCGGTATCTACTTAACATTTATTTAACAACAGACACCCAAATCATTCAATCCTGCTTATCTTAGACAATGAAAAATGTCCCACCCATCAGTGCCTCACCCCGCCGAGCCCTCCACCTCCTAAAGGAATGTGGTGCAGTCTCTCCCAGAGAGGCGACAGGACTAGTCAGCATCTGACTCGCTCCCACAGCATGCTCTGTTAGCCCAGAGCAAACACCAGCCATATGTAGCCAACTAGCTGCGCAGCAAAAGGACATAAAAGTGCCACATACTTGAACATGCCTCCAGTGTTTGAGTTCTCCAAGCACTTTTGAAACACACAAAGTGACTTTAGAAAGCATATAAGGGCTTTCAGTTAAGTGGGACACACAAAAAATGTTGCAATTTTTTTCAAGTTCAATTTTTTTAAAAATCTGTAACTTTTTTGAAGGGTCATATTTTACTGCAGGGTTGTAAAAACACGTTCACTGCAGTGTTCCCTCTGGTAACACATAAATGTTTGTGACCTTTTTTTTATACGTCAACGTTTGGCACAGCTCGGAGTCAGCTGCCAGCACTTTAATATTTTCACAAGTGGTGATTTTAATCAAAGATGAGTTAGGGAATTGCACAACAAGGGTGTGCGTATGATCTAATGAAGTGAGTTTGGCACAGTATTCTCTGCCCTGCTTTAGTGCTGATGGACAATGACAGAGATGTCTCCATCTACTGTATGTATCCATTGGGAGTGAAAAATGGGATTTGGACATGCTTTGGTCTGTGAGGCAGGGCTATGGGACATGTCATCGCATGCCACTGATTCATATTTTCTCCCACTCTCATACGCAAATTCCTGCCAATCACCTTTCAGTCCTTGCGTGCGGGGGATGCCACGAGCAGTGAAAATCAGTCATCCAGCCTCCATCCTTCAGGTTTGTTTTTACTGTGCTAGATTGCAGGTGTCAGCCATAGGCACCAAGAGGCTGAGAGATATTTGGCAAGCGTCTTTAATATGTCGAGAGAGGCAGCCCACGACATATTGTTTTCTGTGGATCAGTGGCATAGAGACAGACTAGAAATGCCCCCTGCATGTATTTTTCTGTATGAACACACTCTCATTATTCTAATACTTCATCCCCCATCAGGCCGTATGGGTCCCACAGGATTCAGAGGGAGCACATTCGCTGCCTCATTTTCCCCTGCTCAAGGGAATCACAGTGACAAGATGAAGAGCAGCTGAATTTATTGCCGTCTCTCCATATGATTTTTCCATTTCAGGAAGAGATCTTCCATTTGGAGCCGGGCAGAGTGGAATCTGGGAAGGGAAAGTGCTCCTACGACCCCAAGCTTAACAGCGTTTCAGCTTTGATCAGTGAGTATCATCTGGGTTTGGTCACATGAGGACTGGGCACGTGTACAGTAAAGGCCCAGCAGTCTTCATAGCAGCGGTAGTGTCACCCCATATGGGTTCTTCATCAATTAATCTCTGGGTTCTTAGTATAGACTGGCCTGTGCTCACAATTGTTATTGTTGGCAAATGTTAAAAGAATATATTTATCGTCCCCCATTGAAAAAAAGAGTCAAGAAGGTCAGGTGTCAAGTGTCCTTTCCATTCTGTGCCTATTTCCCACAGTGAGCTGTTTAGTCTCATCATCCTAATCACTGCATCCTCAGGAATGTTTCCTTGTTAGGGTAAAGATGGGCACAATGAAATGTTCCCAATAATATGTGAATCCCTCACTGGGGAATTGGTGCATTCCAATGAAAACACTTCAGACATTTTGGGAAGAATTTTCAGTGTTTTTACCACCATTTGGAATTCAATATGTTCTTTATTCCTATATATATACCAGGGATCATGCAGTCTTACTTCCCATAGAGCCACAGGAATTTGCCCGTTTTAATGATCAACCAACAATATTTACAGAGGGGAGGGGGGGGGGGGAATTAAACCTTTATAAATGAGGGGAGACACATAACAAATGAAGACTCTTCCATTAGGGGAACGAAAGGTCACCTAATGGTTTAATGTGTATGAAAATGTTGTGAATCATTTGCTATTGCTATTTGGTTTTTTTATTTACGGGAGTTTTCCTGCATAGCGATTATGACCAATTAGAGAGCAGTTTCCTTGGACACATAAAATGTTGGTCTGCTTGTTAAAAAACACTACTCGGTGAACTAAATTTGCCACATTATTACAAATAAGTCACTGATTTGGACCAGAGCAAATACACAACTAATGTATTTCTGAGTCATAATGTGGGTACAATGTCAAGGAATGTCAAAAATCAATGAGGTGATCAACTTTTCTTTTGCGAAGACTTATGTTTTAAAACTTTTTTTAACTATATCTATCAATCCTATTATAGTACATTTACGAGATAGACAGGATTAATTCTGGATCCTGTAGCATGTTTTAGCCCAAGGTCACTTAGCCAGCTCCAGACCACACAGTTGCCACCAGTGAAAGGCGATCTTGTCTCTGCGGGGTGAGACAGCGGGTGTTAATCACTGCCACTGCTTTCCCACATTAGCACAGTGCCAGCTGACCAGTGTCGTCCAAGATGGATTAACCTCCCACTTCCACCAGTTTATTTTAGCGTCATACGTGGGACACTGTGTAGTCTGGTGTTGATAAGGATTAAGAACCCTGTACCTCAACAATAGATTAACCATTGACCACTGACTGCCCAGCGCTACACTACATTAGACATCCCATCATCCACAGACATGTTAATGATACCCCATAAATCTCCATGAAGTGCTGCAGGAGACCATGACATTGAATGTAATTGTGGAAGGACAGTGTTTTTTAGTTTTCCTCTGCCCCACCTCCTGCTGTCTCCTTAGCCCATCTCTGAGAGCTCTGACAGACACACCTGCTCTCCTCAGAGGCCCTTAGAGCAGCTGGAGGGCTAACACCTAGCCTTCATGTGGCTTAACAAGGCTGTTGTATACATGTGTCAGTCCACACACATGGATGTGCTCACAATTTTATGGAGTGCGTGTAAAGGCTGTTTTTAAAGAGGTTTGGGCGCTGTTTTTCGGTAATGCTTTATTTTATGTGCCCCAGCATTTGTTAGTGGTTTCCTCGGACATTTCCAGGAAAGAAAAATAAAAGCCGATATGCTAATTACGAGGGAAATACAGATCGTAAATACATTCATTTAGCTTTTAGGAAAAGGAACCAGAAAATGTTATGGTGGTTTAATAGTTGTGGCTGACAAGCATGTTGTTAATTTCCACAGGAACTAATTTATAACTTTGGTTAACTAGGACTAACTTAAGTAAGAAAAGGTCATGCAACCAATAATGTGTTTAGCTGATTACTTAACGCCCAACTTAACTACTTCTTTCCAAAGGCAATGGGCAGGTTAGTAGCTGATCAAACCTTTTTGGGGATCACAAGTTATGTCAGACATGTTGCATGATCAGGACTGACACACCACTTTGGTTGACTATAGTAATGATAGCGGCTTTGTCGAACTAAGCTCCAGCCACTAGTTTATTCCTCTTCTTCAAATTGTTTCCCCTGTAGTGATGCACTGTTTCTAATAGCTGTCTAACTAAGATTTTAATTATTGTTTGGTTTATATCATTGCACTTTAATACCTGGGCTAACTAGCTGTATCCTATATGTTTAAAATGAATTAGATACAAACTTTAAAAAGTCAGTTACTAAGGGAGACTGGGCCTACAAATAGACAATTGAACCCTTCCATTTTCCCTGTACTTAGTGACAAAGAAATACAGTTACTCCTTGTCTGTTGAATTGATCACAATGCTTCTTGAGTTACAGTACCTACCTATCATCCTTTTTGGGTCAAAACGGAGTTGAATGTGCAGATTTCAAATTTGTTTTGCTGAGCTTCTGTGTTGTGAAATAGAGTCTTGAGATGTTTGGCTCCAAATATATATTTTTAAATTAAAGTGTTGGTGTTTTGTGCCAAGGGTGGTGCTGGAATGTAGTTAAGGATATTTGAACTGAACTGTTTTCCTCGCTTTTCTCAGATGGTGAACTGTATGCTGGGGTCTACGTTGACTTTATGGGAACCGACTCTGCCATTTTCCGTACTCTGGGGACAAAGACTGCCATGCGGACGGATCAGTACAACTCCAGATGGCTGAATGGTAAATGTCCTTCTTAGCCCTATAAATGATATGTACGACTTTCATCCAGCCTGTGCAGCCTTCATGTCGAGATTTTCTTTAATGCACAATCCAAACAGCGTTCCAATTGAATCGCTGAAATGCAATGACACGTACAGTATGTTTAGAAGTATCACATCAACAAGTGATAAACAGAAAAATACCGGCAGTTTATAGAAGATTTCAGCTAGATGTTTTCCCAAACACATCCTCTGCCTAAACATCTCAACACCTCTTCTCCCCACAGACCCCACCTTCATTAATGTGAAACTCATCCCGGACAGCGCGGAGAGAAATGATGACAAGCTGTATTTCTTCTTCCGGGAGAAGTCCTCCGAAATGGGCCAGAGTCCCGTGACCCAGTCCCGTATCGGACGCATCTGCTTGGTGTGTAAACAGTGAGAGGCGTGTTTGTTTTGGGGACGTAAACATAATTAAAAGAAAACCCCGCATCGATATGAAAAACAACTTCAGGAGACTCCTGAGGCGAGTCACCCACTGTGTTTCTAATGTTTACGGGCTCAGCAGAGCTAGTATTTGGCCAACGCTGATGTGCTGGAATCCACATGTGTCTTTAACCTTCCCCTCCACAATGCATCCCTCTGTCTGTGGAGTTGCCCTTTGATCTCTGACCCTGTGACCCCCTGACCCCTTCTCCCTGTTTGTCCTAAAACACTTGGAGCTTGTAGTGTACCTGGCAGCAAATTACTCAGTGCCTTTTAATAAAAAAGAAACTCTATTATAGAGTCTTTCTCAGTCTTCTTCCATGAAAGCCTGTGTACCAAAAAAAATACAAATTGCGCTTGGCAACAAAAACAAATAACAACAAATATCTCATGGCTTAAGGGGCAACGTATCCTGGCCTGTGTCCCCGTATAGGTTTGACATGCATGTGTGAGCATCACAGCCGGTGTGTGAGCACGGGTGCGAGTGAGACAATGTGGCCTACGTGCTCTCACCGCATCAGCTGTTCACCGCCGTATTTATCTGAGGAGGTCAGTCGCTGACCCAGCACAAAAACACTCATCCCCCTCCTCTCTCAGTGGGCTCTGCTGGGACCCAACGCTGTCATTCTTATTTCGCCCACACATCTGGATACTCTTAGCAATTCCCTGCACCCTGCACACCACCAAAAAAATACACTCCACCAACCATATGCTGTAATTATTCTGGAAATTAAGAAAACATAATTTCAACTCCCAAAATGGGATCCATTAGAAATGCACCCTTTAATATTAAATTATGTTAAATTAACATTAACATATACAGTACGCGCTTTCTCATCAAAGTGCCACATCCTCTAAAAATGCTCATTATCGAAGACGCCTCTAATGCACATACTGTAGTGGTCTCAGCTCTTTTCAAACTGGGATACATTCTGGCCTGGTTCCACCACAGATGGAATAATCTAAATAGGGGGAGACAGTGTTTACCACCCCCCCTTCTTTTGGCTTCCTGGGCTTTGCAAACCATTTTGCGCTGTATATTATATGTGTGTGTGTGGGTGGCTCCACCTGGGTTTGTTTTCAGAAGGACGACCGGGGAGGATGTGAGTTTGAGCAATTGATGGTGAAAGTGTTCTGTGTGTCTCCTCTCCCTCTCCTATGCAGAATGATGATGGAGGCCACTGCTGTCTAGTGAACAAGTGGAGCACCTTCCTGAAGGCCAGGCTCATCTGCTCAGTGCCGGGGGCCGACGGCATGGAGACGCACTTTGACGAGCTCCGTGAGTACTAATATATCTCTCTCTCTCTCTCTCTCTCTCTCTCTCTCTCTCTCTCTCTCTCTCTCTCTCTCTCTCTCTCTCTCTCTCTCTCTCTCTCTCTCTCTCTCTATATATATATATATATATATATATATATATATATATATATATATATATATAATCATATATATATATATATATACTATATATAATCATATATCGAACCACATCAAATTCTAAAATTGGAAAAGCTGGAAATAGAAACTATTTTTTCTCTCATCTATTTGATTAATCAATTAATTATTTCATGTTCACATGTACACATTATAGATAATAAAAAAATTTTAGTCAACCTGCTGAGACATGGAGTAGCCAGATTTGTTTCAACACAAAATACAAGTTGTTGGTCTAAAGAGAAGCATAACCTTTTTTTTTTTTTTTTGGGCCAAAGATTTTTGTTTCACCCCCTCCAGGAAAAAACCTCATCTCTTATTGCAGTTAATAATTTTGACACTCAGTATCCAATGGCGAGTGAAAAAAGACAAATGTCACCGACATATTCATTTTTAGGTTACTGTCATGTGTGATCACATCTGCAATATCAAGTAAAGAACAGTCTACTGCAGGGTCTACTTTTACTGCAGCACCTGCCAATTGTGAACTTGTGCACACACACACACACACACACACACACACACACACACACACACACACACACACACACACACACACACACACACACACACACACACACACACACACCAGAGCTCAGACCTTGGCCCATACAGTATGTCAGCCCACTCCCATCATATTGCCCACACATCCTGTAATTGTGATGTCGGACACAGTCACATCACTGTAGTTGTCATTTTCATTCAGGATGTCTTAAACTAAAGTGTCTGTTTTTGTGTGTGGAAGGGGGCGGCATGATGGTTTACAGATCAGATCACTAAGCAGGAATGTCTCACAGTGAAATGTAAAATAGCTACGTTGGTCCACAGCGCAAAATGTAGAGGTTTCACAATAAAGGCCTTGAAATTGTGAATTACCTACATTTGTTCCCCCTATTCATTTCTAATGGACAGCGTACATGTCACGTGACTTTCAAGTCCTGCTTGCTTTTTAACCTCTGTATAATCTTGGTGGATTAAATTACTTTTTATGTTATTCATTATTTTACATTAAATTACCTTTGAGGAGAGATATCCTTGACAACTTTTTGCCACGATCGTCATAGCAAGAGTATAGCAACCAGTATATCAACATGAAACAAATGTTGTATTTCTACATTTTCTTGGCGATGTCCAGAATAATATTTGTGATAAACTTCAAACTACATCGTATACATTCACTGAGTGAAGATTGTGAGAGTAAGACACACATTTCTCACTAAGAATGTTATCAAAAACCCATTTAATAGCTTATACATCTTAAAAATCTGCAGAATAAAAGCTGGGGCAATGGCGGTCACAGCTTGGGTTTCGTTTCGGCCAGGAGGACTTGAAAGTCATGTGACATGTACGCTGTCCATTAGAAATGAATAGGGGGAACAAATGTAGGTAATTCACAATTTCAAGGCCTTTATTGTGAAACCTCTACATTTTGCGCTGTGGACCAACGTAGCTATTTTACATTTCACTGTGAGACTGGCTTGGTGACACTATTGCCTCTCCGGGGGAAACTCTTTCTCTTTCTGTCTCACTGGTTTAAAATAGAGCCAAAGAGTGATAGGGGACTGATGTGTGAAGCACTGTTGCTCTTGAACTTATCTCTAGAATGAATGGTGCCAAGCTTGTTGAATCTGACAATCATTCTCTTTATCTGGCTGACACATTCCTTGCTTTTATCTCAACCTGCCTGCAGTTGTCGAAGCATTGCTTTGTTGTTACAAGTGACATATATTTTATCCCTCTTTGAACAACTGAAAAGTCACACACACACACACACACACACACACACCCACACACTTTTCATGCAGCCACTTCACCCAAAGTGGTTCTGAGTTGGTATGGGCTGACTTTGGCTTTAAAAAGCAAGTGTTCTGTATTTACTGGTCCAGTCAGTGTTGACACAGGCTTGCTGTGCAGGGTGTTCTGTGAGAGAGCTGGAGCGCCGTCAGCTGTTGCCGCTGATGGGGACTTTAAGGATATTGCTCGAGTAATTTTGTAAATGTGTAGTGGAACAGGCTGGTGAATGAAGACAGGCGTGACAGGATAGACAGGATAGACATGCCCACAGAGAGAGGAAAGACTTCACTTTTTCCCCGCCAAGGACTCATAGAGGGGACAGTAAATTGGATATGATTGATTTTCATGCTAATGGCTTTACTAGTCTAGTTTGAATGTTTATAAAACTCTATTGCTGGACAGTTTGGCTTTACAGAGAGAAGGGCAGATTTTAGGATTTCACAAGGACAAATTGTTTTTTAACTATTGCACATTGAATGAACCTTTTATGTTATTAAAGGGATAGTTGCATTTCTACAGCAATACACTTTTTCTTTATCTTGCTGAGAGTTGAATACATGGATTTATAAATATAAATCCATAGATTGATGCCATTGTCATGATTGTACGATCAGCATGAATGCACTCCCATGTTAGCTTAGCTTAGCCTAGCATAAAGAATGGAGACAGGAAAACAAAACTTAAAACAATCAACATGGCAGCATTTGCAAACTTTGTTTAATTTGTACAAAAACCAATGTGTAAAAGTAACGTTTGCCAGGAGAATCCAGGAAGTCATTGTAACATGCTAGGAAATAGGCCTATTCCCGCAAAGACCCTAGACAAAACCACTAATAGTTTCTTGTTATAGACTTAAAATGTGCTGGAAGGCAAATTATTACCTTTGGACAGAGTCTGGCTATGTATTTCCCTGTATCTAACAGTATTGCTGAGCTAAGCTCACTGGCTGCTGGCTGTAACTTTATATTACTGTACAGACATCAAAATTGGTATCAAGCTAATCATCAAACTTTTGGCAAGAAAGCTAATAAGTATATTTCCCAAAATGTCAAACTGCTTCCCTAACTACACAAACATACATATGGCATGAAGTAAGCATGTACTGTAGATGCATTACACTGAACAGTTGAAGATTTGATTCAAGCCAGGACAAGTTCAGAAGGAGCATTTAAGCATGCTTGAGTGAGAAGATTCTTGAATGTGCACCCTTTCTTTATGAGTTTTATTAAAAACTCAACAACTCATTACTGGGAAGTTGTTGAAATGTCCAGACCAGCTGTGTTCCTGGCGTGGTAGCCTTATGCAGAAAGGCATTATGGCAAAGCACGCATGGGACCTGGGAAGTTTTTACAGTTGGAATATGGAGCGCTTATTGGCTCCACCTGACAACTTGTAGTGAGCCCCAGTGATTTAAAACACGGCATTAAATTTTTTTTTTTACTCTTACTCATTAAAAAATAGAAAGAAGTTACAGCATTTTAGATGGCTAAAATAACCCTAGGTAGAGAGGTGAAAAGGCAGAGGGAAATAAAACAAATGCACTTACAAAAAATAACATAGGAGAGGGTTGGTTGTGGAATCTGGATCCATTCCTAGCTGTTATTAACACACACGTTCCCCTGGAGCTAAGTCATCACAGCCCTGTCAGGACAGCTTTTATTTCAAATCACATTGCTTCTTTTCCCCCTCTGTTTTCCTGAAGCCTTGATCTGTTTTTAGTGTCTGTCCTTGGTAGCACCATCTCAACCTTAGGGGTATCTTGTCTGCATATCCGCACACTTATGTGTCCTTTGCGTGCAAATCGCCCATTTCTGCAGTGCAGCAGCTGTATGTCATGACAAGGATCATCTGTCGTGTGACACCCAAGGCAGCCCTGTAGTGCAGCGTCCAAACTAACCCATGACCGTTCCAGTGCTTCGGCTGTAGCAGCTGTAAAAGATGGCAAGGTGGTGTGCGTATGTGAATGTACTACTGAGAAATAAGTACTATCTCAAAACCTTATCCTTTTCTCTAGGAATGAGCTCATGGCTGTAGACCGTCCCTAAAGAAAGGCTTGACTGTAAAACTTGTTAATGTGGATGGGACCAGAACCCAGAAGTTCCGATTTTAAGATGATACCATCTTCCTTCCCCACCTCCATCTGCATAGCTGCATGACAGCTAATTTCTCATGCTGGTCTATATGGAACAGCAAGTGCATACGTATGTCTAAATTGGTATACTCATTTTGCTTCAATCAGTTCTACACATTCCGTATCCACACGTCTTGACTCCGATACAGTATTCCTGCACAACTAGGTTTGGAGCGCATTCTCAGCTTTGTGCCGAAGACCCTTGTCCTATTGTTGGCAGCAAACGTGTCTCCCGGGGCTAGTATTTAGGTCAGGTACCGAACAGGAGAGAGACTTATCACCCATCACATGTTTTGCTCCTCTCTATTTGTTGCTGTGGACCTTTCCTCAGTATCAACAAAAGGATTGTCTAAATCAGGCATTGTCAGAGCCCTGTAGGATCGAGTATGCGAGTGTCGTGATTTAGAGACTTCCAGAATTGGCTAAAGAGTATATGATGCCATTCTCCTTTGGGAGAAAAGAGAGATTCCATTTCCTTCGAAGTGAAATACACGAATCGTGTATACAGAAAGAGGAAAAATTCCTTCAACATCGTGTTTACATTTTCTGTCTTCTCAGGAACGGTCTCGGATGGTTTAGCAATCACGTTGTTCCAGTCTAGACCGTAGAGAACCAGACTGTTTGATTTTACTGCTCTGCCATATGAAATATATTCGCTCCGATGCTTGGATTGAAGTGCATCGTCTAGGATGGTTATGTGATAAAGCCTCTCAATGTTCCATTTAGATGTGTCATCTTGTCAATAAAACCCTCCCTGTATGTGTCCTCCCTGAGGCAGTGGTTCAGTTTCCTGTGGCACAAAGTCGATGGCTGTGGTTTTAACACCTAGTCTCTGTCAGCTGGATATGAGATTGGCGGGAGGGCTGCCTGGATGGAAGAAGCTTTTCCCTTTTATTATTTCTATTAGGCATTCAGCTAATGTTTCTCGGACTTTGAACTAACTTGAGCTAAAGTAGAAGCGTAACTTTAGGTATCGATGTGTCCTTCAGAAGGTTGGTCAATAGGTAACTTTGCAGGTTTTCGTTCATAAATCAAATTTAATTAAACTTTGAACTCTGTGGTTAGTGGTAATTAGCAAATGTTTACATGCTAATTATTATATAATCCAAGCAGCATATTAGCATTGTCATTATGAGCATGCTAGCGTGCTCACTGCTGACATTAAAATGTTGCTCAAAGCACTGTTGTGTTGAACTTTTGTGGCCAATCTGAAGACAATTAGTCACGCACATTCACACAAACACTTAGAAAGCAACACAGACATTTTCACACGAACCCCTGACCTTTATTCCTGTGATGCAATTATGGATTTCAGGGACTTTCACAGAAGCATCAAGACAAACACAAGATCCCATTTTACTTATTATCCAGTCCTAGTAGTGAGTTCCATGTGTATCCAACAAAGATGAAGGTAGTTAGTGCATCCCTCCTTCCAGGGAGGTGCAGCCTAAAGGGCTCTGTGGCTAAAACAGGTTGGATTGACTGGAAGCTGTGTAAATATTAGTAAAGAAGAGTGCTTGTGCCGTGCGTTATGTTTCGTTTGCACTGACGTGATTCCTCTCTGTTTTCTCTTACAGGGGATGTTTACATACAGCCAACACAGGACACAAAAAATCCGGTGATATATGGAGTCTTCTCCGTCTCTGGGTGAGTTTGCTATAATAGATACTGTACATGCATCTGTAATAGGCTTTGTTTTAAGATAAATTGTCCACATTGGTTTCCCCCTCCCCACTCTTATGTGTGAGATAAATTGTCTTGACCTTGTTTTTCTTTCTCTTCATTTACTTTCTCTTCCCAGTTCCGTCTTCAAAGGCTCAGCAGTTTGTGTCTACTCCATGGCAGATATCCGCATGGTCTTCAATGGACCATTCGCCCACAAAGAGGGTCCCAATTATCAGTGGGTACCCTACAGTGGGAAGATCCCCTACCCTAGGCCCGGCACGGTGAGCCTTAAAAATACACATAAATCCCACAGAGAGCTGGCATAACAGTGGCTTCTGACTTCTGACTTAGACCTCAAATAAAAGACATCTGAACAAGATGCATGCCTGAACATAACCAAACTCAGATTATTACTGAAAGATAAGATCTCCAAGAAGCTTTTTTAATCTCATTATTTTTTGTTCCCTCTTGATTTTTTGACCTACGCTCAAACCTGTAATGCTTTGTTTTCTTTTTCAGTGCCCTGGAGGTACGTTCACTCCCAACATGAAGTCCACAAAGGACTATCCAGATGAAGTGATTAACTTCATGAGAAATCACCCTGCCATGTACAACGCCGTGTACCCGGTACACAAGCGCCCCCTGGTGGTTCGGACCAATGTGGACTATGAGTTCACCACCATCACTGTGGACCAGGTCGCAGCTGCAGATGGCAACTACGAGGTGCTCTTCCTAGGAACGGGTCAGTGTTTTGTGAATTTTAAATTTGATATGATTAACTAGAAATTTGTGAAATTTGTGTTTTTGTCTGCCTGTGGAATCATTTCAGCTCTTTTTAGTGTTTTTTTACTGCTGTACATGTGTACATGAAGTCATTCTGAGGTCCTTTGATCTGAGTAAGAATGGTGAACGACAGTATCAGCGGGAAGTTGAGTAATGGGGGGAAGAAATCCCCCCCGTGGAAATAAATCCCATGTAAGTGGAGGGCTTGTCTCCCCCTGCAATCATTTATCATTAAGAGAAAAGCATTCTTGCCTTTTGTGCTGGGAGTGGAAATCTAACCAATCAAAGGGTTTTTTAGCTCACCCTGTTCACATGGAGTAAACAACAGGAGACTTGTACCTGGAGGGCAAGGCTGGATCAACAGCGTGAGGAAGAAAAGAAACAGGGGTTAAGAAGAACCGTAAGAGGGAGGGGAGGAGGGATATCCATCACCTTAATCTTGCCCATTGGTGTAAAAGAGATTATTTGTTTGCCTGCATGCCTTGAACCTTTAATAAGGCCCCGAGTATGACAGCAGCCGCCTCCCCACACAGTACGCAGCCCTCACATATTGCATGACGCCTCTTAACTGGGCTTCTTTGTTCATCTGTACATTGCGGGGAGACGAAAACTAATGGGTCTGTGTGCGGTGCATGGCAGCCACTTTGGAGGAATGCGTGTCCTTTCAACTGCTGTCAGAGGCAGCCATTCAAGCCCTGCGTTCGGGGCTGAATGCAGAAGTCATAATAAATCTCAGGTGTCCTTGGAATTCCCAACTCTTTACAGAAATCAAACATGCCAGGGACTGTCTTATGGCGTCCATTTGAATAGGTCACGGCAAGACGCGAATTGATAATGACAGAAGAGGTTTGTCATGGTGGCGGCAGTGAGTAGGCGAAGTGGAAAAGAGAGTCACGTCACCGAATAAAGGTTAAACTGAGGGGAAAGCTGGTAATAGAGGTGAAGAGTACAGTGAGGCCTGTTGATACGAGGATTATCCCTTGTTGGAAGTTGCTGAGAGAATAAACTGGGAGTTCATTGGGGCTGTTGACGGGCAGGCTGGGTAAAGGGGCTGCAGGGATGTGGCTGACAGGTGTGTGCATTGTGGTCCACAGACAAGGGAACGGTTCAGAAAGTCATCGTTCTGCCCAGAGATGACCTGCAGACCGAGGAGCTGGTCCTGGAGGAGGTGGAGGTTTTCAAGGTGAGCACTTAATTACCCCTCTTTTCTATTGCTTTCTATACATCATTTTTTCCTCTGCTTTGCTTGCCCCTTTGTCGTAATTCTCGCGACATTTCTTATCTCCAATTAGCTCGTTCCTCTGCGCATGCATTTCCATCCGCCATAAAGAGAATGCAATGTATTCACAATGGATTTTTCTTTTGTCTGTCAAGGTCCCTACTCCGATCACAACAATGAAGATATCTTCCAAAAGGGTAAGCAAGTCTATGCAAAGGATTTTGTTTGTTAACCTTTGCCTTCATAAAGAGAAAAAGAAACCCCGTTCCAAAGCAAGTGAATAAAATGCAAAATTGCCAATTCGAAAGGTTACATCATTCAGGTCTACTGCTGTGCTTCACTGTGGCTTCCCTTCATAACTCATGGAATTAGATCCAAAGGGAGTCAATGAAGAGAGAAATATGGAAAAGACACTAAAGGTTTAGTTTTGACTTTCAATACGATTAAAATCCTTGGCCTCTTCTACATGCTATGACCTTATTCCACACAGACAGAGAGTTTGTATTACATGCAGCCTGCCAGACTGACAAATGTATAACAGCTGATCATAAAAATCATGATGGGAACCTGATAGAGATGGGCTCAATATTGTCCCCCTTTGATCCAGACACTGTTGCTGCTTCAGTGCGTTGCAAGACTAGATTTTACACTTATCTCATTACACCCATGTGGGTTGGTGAACTCTTTGTGTAGAAGCAAATAATAGCCGTGAAGATTTAAATCTCATAAGCCCCTGACTACTATATGTTTTAGCCTTCACAAATGCAGATAGAATATTAAAGTACCCAGGCGTAATTGCTCATCCATGGTATTCCAGATGTTCAGCTTGGAATTTTGTCTAATGTCTGAATTTGATCGAGCCAGGCATGTGTTTTTTATATTTTAACTGAGCTTCAACTAGATGTATTTTTTCTTAACCTTTGTTTGCCCTAAATAATACATTAGAATGCTAAAAAAACTTTTGAAATAGCACAACTTGAAGTTGACAATTCAAAAACAATAGACGTTATTTACTTCCATATATTTGGCTCTGCTCAGTGCAGCTGTCCCAAAAAAAGATCAAATTAAACTTTAAGGTATTTTCTGTTTCACTTGTTTGAATTTACATATGAAAGTGTACACTCCAGTGTAGTGTATAACACTGTATTCTGTCCTCTCCTTTTCCAACAGCAACAGCTCTATGTGTCGTCTGCGGTGGGGCTGACCCAGATGGCTCTTCACCGGTGTGATGTGTACGGTGAGGCCTGTGCTGACTGCTGTCTGGCCAGAGACCCGTACTGTGCCTGGGATGGAAAGTCCTGCTCCCGCTACTCTGCCTCTCAGAAGAGGTGAGCACCAGCAGCAGTGTTAGCAGCATGAGCTACCACTAACTATTACTAACTGACTGGTGTGGCTCAATTGGTGTGTCGACTGATGCTCAAATTAGACCGCCTGGATGGCTGAACAAGCTGTTTGAATGGCACAGGTGTTTTATTTGTATCAATGTCTTTGTTCAAACTGTGGTTAATGCTCTATAATAAATGGTATACTTTTGGTATGATTATGAGTCTAACCTGTAAGTGACATAAATAACATCCATGTTATGCAGTGGTATAATAACATAACGATGGTTTGTGGTTGGATCATTTTAAATTGGATGCTCTAATGGCTTTCTGTATTGTTGGATGGCTTTGAATGGCTTGCGGTTGCTTTATGTTTTTTTTTCTCTCCTTATTTTCGGCAATACTGGTCTGACCCCTTTAGACGTAGCCGGCGGCAGGACGTCAAGTATGGGAACCCCATCCGCCAATGCAGAGGCTTCAACTCCAACAGTAAGATGCCACATTATTTAACCCTTTTCTGCTAAACCATCCCTCCTATTTGTTTATTAATGAACTCAGCAAGTTTAAGAAATAATGACACTTCTCATTATTGCTGCACAAAGCGGTTCATGGCTTCCATTGTGAGATCTATAAGAGCATACTGGCAGCTTTATGGTAATCTGTGAAAGCCGTAACGCTAAAAAGACTTGCCACAACTGAGATTTTGGTCGTAAGGAGTCAATGGTAATGAGTGTCTCGGTTGCCATGGAAATCCAACTCACTCTCTCTTTCTCTATCTCTCTCTCTCTCGCTCTCTGCCCTGCAGCCAATAAGAACACTCTGGAGATGGTGCAGTATGGGGTGGAGGGAAGCAGTACCTTCCTGGAGTGTCAGGCCCGCTCTCCACACGCTCTCATCAAATGGCATCTGCAGAGAGACAACAGCGACCGCAGGAAAGAGGTGAGCCTCCACACAGTGTATTACTCTGTAAGGCTCTGTTTACGTAAGCACACTGTATTTGGGAGTAGTTCACTCAAATGCATATGAATCCAACGTTAAACACAATATATATGCTTCCTGGAGTATTCAATTGACTTTACTGAAATGGGTTCGTGGCAGATGAGCATTCCCACAGATGAAGAATTTCATATGTGGGTGGGGGCCACTCAACAACTATAATATTTATTTACATTTTTTTTGCTTTGTTGTCATAGAGAGATTTAGATTTATGAGCAGTCATCACATTTGAAAAATTACCCTGGTGTACATTTTTTACTCAGATTATCTGTTAACACCATTAAGTGATTCAGGCTCTGCCTTTATGATGCCTGATTCCTCACACATACTTCCAACCGTCCTTAAGGCCCAAGGGAAGGACACATGGAGGGGAGCTGTGAAAGAGCCCACTCTGCTATATGATATATAACCCTGAGGCACTAGTTAAAGTTTTATTGTGGAGCTCTGTAGTGTTGCTGCTTCCCTTCTTATTGTCTATTCTCTTGGATGTTCCCTCCGGCAGAGCCCACTATGCTGCTGCTGCCTTTGAGCTGCCTGAATTCACATTCCTGGGTGTGGATGTGCAGAAAGAGATGAATTATAGTTATGCCTAGAGTTACAGTTTGATTACTTTGAAATTGATTTGATTTTAGGATTATAGTCCACAGTACAGGCCAAGACAGTAGGGATGTAAAGGAATAGATTAACATTAATCAAATATTAACAGATACTGACGAAAATTTGTCACCAAATTGACACAATTTGCAATAGAAACGTCACACTATTATATTACCAATTACTATCGAGCTATTACAGCCATTGCTTTGTCATTAGCTTTTTAATTTTGTATCATAATAACTCATATAGTGACTTTCCCATTGTTAAAAACTCTTGCTGTTTTTCTATTATAGATTTTGAGTGTTAACAATCGCATAACATTTATTTTGATGACAGCTTTTAAATACAAATTATACTTTGTTATTTGATTAATTGAGGCACACAATTAATATATTATGTTATTTTGTATATTTTGTGTACACACATACATATCAGGACTATGAATGGCGACCCTCTGTGTAATCCCCACTCATATCCAGTGGGAATCAATACAGAAACACAGTGCACATTTATTTCCGTTCATCCCTTAGCTTAGTAGCTTTGCATTGTATCCTTAGTTCACTGGAGGTCACATGACAGGTACTACATGATCTTTTTTTCTTCTTCCCTGTCTCTGCTGCAGATGCGTTCTGACGGTCGGATCTTGAAGACGGAGCAAGGTCTGCTGCTGCGGTCCCTGCAGCCCTCCGACTCCGGCATGTACCAGTGCACGGCCACGGAGAAAAACTTCAAGCATACGCTGGTCAAGATGCAGCTGGTGGTGCTGTCGAGCCGGGCCGTCAACAGCGCGCTGGTGGAGGGCGCGGGGGGGCTGGTGTCGTCCACACTCCACTCCGGCAGCACCCAGTGGACCCCCAGCGCCGGACAGTACAAGGACCTGCTGACCATCCTGAGCCAGCCCGAGATGAGCCTGATCAACCAGTACTGCCAAGACTACTGGCAGTTTGGAGACCCGCTGCTGGGCGCCCTCAAGACCAAGGACCTGAAGGAGCTCAAGGAGCAGAAGAAGCCCCGCAACCGCCGGCATCATGGGGAGGGGAAGGAGGAGGAAGAGGAGCAGGAGCAGGAGCAGGAGGAAGAGACATGAGGAGAGCCAGGCTTTGTGCCTATAACATCCTCCACCCACCCTCCCCTCAACAACCCACCCTGTGAAAACTGGGAGAGACTCATTGAGAGTAGCATCTGAAAAAAATCCACAAACCCCCCCACTAAAAATGCAAACTGAGAAAAAAAAGATGCTTACAAACAAAACAAAAACCCCACTACATCCTCTCAAACAGTAAGATATATGATACACAGTATTTATTGTAGGTTGTATATAGTATCATTCTGTGGATTTCTTTGTTCTTATAGAAGAAAAAACATGCTCTTTGTGTATAGGTACCTTTGGGGGCAAACATTATTGTTATTATTGATATTGTTAATGTTATTGTTGCTGTTACTGTCATTACAAAAAAACTCATCCGTCAGCATCATATGACCCTGCCGTTGTTGGGAACGTGTCATCGGGCACGTAAAGCTGTTAGGAGCGAGCTCTGAGAAAGCGCCCTATGATGGGGGAAATTAGTTGTAGATAAGAGGTGATGGGATCTCTGTTGTTTCTTGTTTGCTTTGACTGGATGCCAGGACTCTTTTATTTCTGGACGCTCCAGGAACACCTGTGATGCAGCCTGCGGCGGCTGCATGTGGACGGGGACTTGATATCGCGAGGGGACCATCGACACATGGTCCCAATTATTTGTGGGAAAATTATCCTTTTTCCATGGAAACCCAGACATTCAGATGACTGTTAAAATGTTCTCACTGGTGTATTTGGGTCTTTAAATAGGAAACTGACGCTTGCCCTCTGTCTTTTTTTTCTTCTACTTCCTTCGTGGATCGATTGTAAAACTAAGCATCACATTTTCTTCTTTCCAGCCCTGATACTTATTCAGATAATTTCAATCTCAAGTGTACTCATCATTGGGTTATGGTTATGGTTAACCCTGCAGCTTCGAATGGCCAGTTTAAAAAAAAGATACATATACTGTATGAAAATGGCATGCATCAAATATTTTTTTTTTATATAAAAGGAAATGTTTGGGTTCTTTTTAAATGCTAACATCCTTTGAACAGAGATTGAGGTGCAATAAAGGGTCAAGGTTTTGCACAAAGGGCATTATTCTTTTTTTACTTTCAGGAGACATTGGCTGGGGCCAAATGCAACAAGCACACTCGGGCAAGTTATAGTTGACAACACATCCTATTGGAGATGACAGAGGTGCCCGGATCAGGCAGCAAGAGAGTTAGCTCAGAGCACAAGAGATATATTTTTGTTCTTTCTTCCTTTGACATTCATATGTGGAAAAAAAATTGCCCATATACACAACAGAGCATTGTAACAATGTTGTGACACTAACCAAACTATTGGGAAGCTGGCTTTCATTGTGTGCATGAACCTGTATTTGTACTGTACTTCTGATAAGATACTGTGTGGTCGTTCGTTTTTTTCTGTTTTTCATCTCTAGGGGTGTACAGTATGGTCTCTGAGGGACATTCTCGGTACAGGAAAATGTGGAAAACAAATGCTTTAAAGATGCCCTAATCTCAAATATACCCTGTACAAGGCATGATGCGTCTTTTCATTGACAGAAATATAGATTTTGTCCAAGTAAAGAGTGAAATTATCTCCTGTTACTGTTTGTATAGCACATCATTTTGGAAAGTATTGTTTAAAAATCACATACTCTAGATCATGAAGACAAAGGGCGATTACATTTTATGAGTGGGCAGTAAAAGATAAATGGTCGGTCAATTGGTTTGAATTGTTATGCTCACCCCCCATTTAGGCAAGCTGTTCACATTAGCAGTTCTGCAGGAAGTAAAATAAATGGTGTTTTCATGTATAAGAATATACAAGGATTTTACTATACCTATTCAGGCTGTATAAAAGTTATCTTGAAAGCCTCTGGGAAGACGCATCCATAATTCACACAGGGTTATCTGTATCTGCTCCTCAGTTTGGGAGGTCTGTCTGCATTCCCAGAATCCATCACAGCTCCAGATGAGACCAGGGGTTATATGGCAAAAAACATGCAAAGAAAGTTGTACAATTTGTTGGAATTTAAAAAAAAGAACGTGTCTGTAGTTTTGAGTGTTTGTTTGTTTTGTATTTTTGCATCTTCAGACTTTATGGGAAAAAGAAAAAAACTAAATGCACAGAGGTAATGTTATTGTAATGACTTGTGTAAATTACTCTATCTTCCCTTTCCATTGTTGTTGCTGACTAATAAATTAAAGCTCTATATTTTATAAGAATGGAATGCTCCCCCCCTTCATTGTGATTGGCTTGATACTGGATGTTTTCCATGTTCTGCCCAGAACCCTCTGGATCCTTGGAATAAAGTTGTACCTGTTAAAGAGATATGTATGCACATTTGTATAAGTTGCATTTGTGTTTGTAATGAAACTATTGGATGGTAAAACACCTTCAATGAAAGTACACAGGACCATGTTTGCTTGTTTGTTACTATCAAAATTGTATACTTCTGGGCCTAATAGGTATTTTGTGAGGTCCTCAACCCCAGCAGTTAATATGTTCAGATGAAGTTGATCAGTAGTCCTACATTAAGGTTCACTAACTCAGATGTTATGAGTGCTAGATCATCGTAATCCACCTGTGGGAGTTTGACAAGGTTGTAAATCAGTATATTTCTCAGCATGTTCAGCAGAGGTAGACATTCTGACTGAAAAAATAATCAATATCCACGAACGCCCAGACTCACATGTTCAACAGCTTGGTGATTAACTATAGTATAACAAGCCATTGAGTTATTGTGCATAATGCTGTATGCTGTCTTCATTAGACACAGTGAACTACTTTTATATACTATATCACGGTCAACAGGCCTTTTTTATGGTACACATTTCAACATGTCACAGCAGGGAATACACAGGTGTAAGTCATTTCACGATGGCTGGATTCCATTTAGTTGCCTCAGTGGCTCACTAAAGGCCAGGACACACCAGCCCGATAATCGCCGTCGTCAAAAAAAATGGAGTCGGCCGTTTCAGGAAGCTCCAGCTTCCCGTCGCTGCTAAAGAACACACCGAGACGACTGTTTATTTTCCGTACGCTCGCGGGACGTAATGTCTCCACAACAGCAGGCGGCGCTAATCTGTATTGTGGCCCGAAAAAATACGAAAGCCGGAAATGATTGGACATCTCTCTAGAGCATAAACATAGATAGAAATACGTATTTATATTTATGGACCATAAGAGCACAATTTTTAGCAGAGAGTGTCGAGCATGGTGTCGAGCAGTCAACAAGGGTTGATGCATGTGAGTACTCTCAAAACGAAACGAACAAACACATTAAAACGATGGCTAGCTGTTGTTAGCTGTTTGTGCTACCCGCCTCACTTCCGGGCTTCACTGATTCGCTAGCCCTCCACCAATCAAATTGCTCCAAATGAAAGACGGTCGGCCGCCGATTGAACATGTTCAATCGGCGGCCGACAGGCTCAAAACAAGCCCGACGACCTCTACGTCGGCCGACGTCACGGCACACACCAAACAGATTCGTCTTTTTTTTTGACGACGGCGATTATCGGGCTGGTGTGTCCTGGCCTTAACACGCTGTCATAGTTTAACTGGGACACTGGGAATAGAACAGAGCCATTGCTATATGTAACATCTGTGTTTCTTCTATACCATGTTGAAATGTCTGCTGTGAGAGGATGTGATCTCTGTCTCACTCGACAGCCGGTTTCAACTGCCGAGCTCGAGTCTGGGGATGGAAATGGAAAGAGAGCGGGGTCCCCAGGCCAAACTTTATTTGACCAGATTTGAAACACTTCCTTAACAGAGTTCCTGACTCATGAATTGAATTAGCATTAGCGTCATGATGTTTGTAAAGTAGCAAACATTAGCTAAATATTCTATCTTGTAGTGTGTAAAAGAAAAACTATGCTTAAAAAAGCCTACTGAAATAAATGCTACCTGCTCGACCATTGCTTAAGCGCAAGTGAAGACCATATAACTATACAAAATAGATTTAAACTTAAAGGAGAAGTAAGTGATACTATCCTTTTAGCTAACTCCCTGTGAGTGTCCTACATCGTCACCACATGAACACGCAGCCGTCTTCGTCATATAGCCTAGTGCCGCGATGTAGAAAGCAATAAACGAGCGGGATACTAAAAATTTTATCTGGCAATTACTGCAAAGCTGAATGACTGAGAGACCTGTGTTATGAACTGTGCATACTGTTTAAGTGATTGCTGTATGAATATAGAGAACATATCACTTACTTCCCCTTTAATACATCTATCTATAAAGCAAGAAACGTCTGTCTGTCTGAGTTCATGTGGCTCGCATATCTCTCTGAGTTTTAGTCAGATAGGCCTGAGCTTCCGGATATTGCTTGCGCACGGCACAAAGGTGTGCATCCTTCATTTTTAAGTTTTTGGGACTAAGTATGTAGAAGTTATCATATTAATATCATGCTGGCTGCGAATACATGCGTACTGAAGGCCACAGTAACGACGGGCATGAATAGTCTCCGGCTAAACCCCGCCTCTCTCTGATTTGGTTGGCCGCTGCGACCAAAGCATGAATTTACGAGCGGGACACACACAGCAGACCGACACAGCCTGGTGTTACTTCCTCATCCAATGAACCCAACTTTCCAAACAAAACGTTCTTAAACCTTTCCACTGACATCACCAACTCCTCAAACCTGTCCACTTTCGTGTTAAAGATCACGTTACGCTATTTTCACTGTTATAGAGTTAATGTATAGTTAAACACTTCCGCGAAGTGACGCTAATTTCAGTTAGCATGACAATAGCGTTTTCCATTGTAACTAGCACGTTCTCGGATAGCTCTGCTACCGGTGAATGTAAACATGATCGCTTACACAGAATGTTTTAAATTCGTTAGAAACAAACACCTAAACGAGCTAAAGACTATTCAAGATATAAAAAAATCCCTTTATTTTGTTTGCAAAAATAAATGCTGCTGCCTTCAAGCTGCAATTACAAATTAAAAAAAAATTCACCTGTTTGCCCATAAAGAATAGGGGATTATATGGCGCAACACATATTAAATAAATAACATAAGTCACATTGACGAGCGATGTGACAGCCATTTCACTGACTGTTTGACACTGCTTATGTATGCTACATCTGTGTATGTGTCCCACTTTGATAGACGGGTTACATTTAAGCATGCATAGCTGCTTCCTACGGGCACTGCACTAGTTCTCATAGAAAGAAGAGAGAACAACTTAAACATTAAACTGGTGTTCACTGTCTCACCTGTGCATCTTAGCTCAAACTAAATCTATGCTGATAGGCCTACAAAAAATCATATAAAAAAGAATGAATAATAAGAAATGTGTGATGGGAGTATGTGAAGGCAAGTCTGACTTACAGCACCTGAGTGGAATAAGCTGTTGTCGTCAGGTCAGAGTAGTGTGTTCAGTCAACCCCCTTCAGTTCCTTCACCTCATAAAAGCTTTGATGGTTGAGAAGAAAACAAAAAGAGAAAAGATCCATTGGTGAAAGAAAACAGTGAGTACATGGAGTACAATGATCTAAAGAAGACTCAAGAGTTTAAAGTATACTCCCATTGTTTGGATGTAGTATGTTGTTCAGATGCAGTAGGGGAGACCGGGGTTGTAAGTAACACGGGTAGAGTTGTAACACCGCCAGTTCGACCAATCAGGGATCAAAATTGAGCCATGTGACGGTTTCAGTCTCCTCAGAACTCCTCTACGATCACACATGAAAATTTTCTAGTCGTTGGAGCCATTTTTCCCGGAGCTACGGGAGAAAAAACAATTTTTAGGTAAGAAACAAACTTTTTTTTTTAAACTTTTTCTTCTAGTACTTTTACCGTTGTAGATGAAGTTGTATGAGTTATATCAGGTTAAACTATAGTTTCTCTAGTAAAAGAATGGTGTATCTCCCTCTTGCTAAAGTCAAAGCACCATGCTTATACAGCTAGCTAAACATGGATAACAGTGGCGGGGGAGGTTGTAACACATGTGTTACAACTTACCCCGGCACTGTTATCCATTGGAATCAATACACATAGAGACAATTCATTTACTAGCGTGAGGAGACACACACACTCACTCACACACACATACACTCACACACTCACTCACTCACTCACTCACTCACTCACTCACTCACTCACTCACTCACTCACTCACTCACTCACACACACACTCACTCACTCACTCACTCACTCACTCACTCACTCACTCACTCACTCACTCACTCACTCACTCACTCACACACACACACACTCACTCACTCACTCACTCACTCACTCACTCACTCACTCACTCACTCACTCACACCAAACACACACAAACCTACACACACACACACAACCACACACAGACACACACACACACACAATGCATATCACTATCTTTATTAATATCTAATTCTCTAATATTAATAATAATTTAAGAATATTTTTGGTGAATCTATTTTCAAACCTACCCTGTTGTTTATGCTTATCAATAAATGGGCCTATCAAATGAAGTCCCATTGTTTTTTTGCATTTTGTCTACCTGTTGCAATCTACCCCATTAGTTGTTACAACCTACCCCGGTAGTGGGAAGGTTGTAACGAAGGTACATGTTGTATTTGTCCTAATCTCACAGATTCCGTGATATAGTTGAGGAAATTTAAATGGTTGCCACTTGTAGTAGACAAATATGGGTACTTAGCCTAAAAAATTCAGAACTGTAGCTTTAAAAGAAATGGTAGTTTAAGTGCTCTGGAAAAAAGTGTTACTTTCATACCCGGTCTCTCCTACCAACAAAATGTGAGGACACAGTAATCTTTGACCTCCAAAATCTTAACAGTTAACCCTCGAGTCTAATGTAAATTTAAGCTAAATTTGACAAAAAAACGTCTGTGGGTCCAATTGTGAGTTTGTGCCAAATTTGGCGGAAATCCCTCAGAGGGTTCTTGAGATATTGCATTCATTAGGCAACAGTGACCTCAACCTTTGACATACGGTATGAGCTCCAAAATCTGCAGTAATCAGTCCTTGCTTGAGTCACAGTAGACATGTGTACAAAGTTGAAGAAAATTCCTCAAAGCGTTAATGAGAAATCGTGTTCGCAAGAATGGCTTGGATGGATGTATAGACGTACATACATTACATACGTACCAACAAATGGACAACCCAAAACCATAATGTCTTTTCCTTTGGCTATCTCCAGCGCAGAGGCATTATAAAAGTGCATCCCCTAATGCAGCAATACTATTATTGCTATATTACTAACACCTTGTAATATCTTCACTTCTTCTATTTGACTGCATCTTCAGAAATAGGTGCACTACATCCCCCTGTTTGGCGACCTGAATGTACTCTTCATGTAATGTCACAAAGGCCATCCCAGAAAGGGAACTTCATCTGCTCAAATTAGCACAGATGACGTATTGTTAAACCTGGAGATGAGAACATGTCTGGAGACCGCGTTTCACCCCATCGTGGGTTTGTTTCAGGACAAGGAGGACTATAGGTCAGATAGTTTGGAAAATCATCACAGGGCATTCCAAGGCATCAGATGAGATCTTGGGCTCTAGAGAACTCTCTTGTCCCCCTTTTCATTTCTCATCACAGACAGAGCTCTGTTCCCTTCTCTTATCTGATCACTACCGAGAACCGGCAGAGCAGACAAGGGGAGTCGCGTTGGGAGTTAAGCAGTCCTGAATAGAGGGCACCAATAATCAGGGTCAGCCTCCCACACAGTGGCTACTAAAATGGTATCTGTATGTATCATGATCGCCACATCACGACAGATCCAGCCACATCTGCCTCTGACTCAGAAAGTGGCTTAAAACCTATTGAGGATCATCCACACCCATCATAATCTGATCAGATAGTTTTGTGTACCATTATTAACAACACAATAGAGATGTATTTCTCTGGTACATCATCTCCACAGTGGAAGAAAGTCAAACCATTGC
The DNA here is from genome assembly GCA_949357725.1 of Hyperoplus immaculatus. Classification (NCBI taxonomy): domain Eukaryota; kingdom Metazoa; phylum Chordata; class Actinopteri; order Uranoscopiformes; family Ammodytidae; genus Hyperoplus; species Hyperoplus immaculatus. Next base: position 14,858,467 of record OX442350.1, on the reverse strand, counting down.
ATCACTAACATCATTCAGTTGACTTTTCAGATGTGGAATCCAGCTCTGTCTTATCGTCAAGTTTGATCCGGTACTTGGTGGCATTCTGTCGTTATCTGCACCGTTTCTCTCACAAGGAGAGCTGACGTATACACTCATTGCATTGTTGGATCAGAGGGGCACGGGATAGTTTGGCTTCCCATGAAAGATGTTTCTTTGTTCACAGGCATCCTTCTGTGGACCTACAGAACACTGTTAAACACTAAACTCCAGTCCACTGAAGACATGATGAGCTGACATTGGTTAAATGCCTAAAGAGTTTAGTCGCTGAATCACACCATATTCTTGCCTCGATGAACTCCCAGTTATCAGATTGTCAGAGCTTCTCATGCAGTAACCATGTGCAGATGAGACTCTGGGGAAAGTGTGGAATAGCCATTGTCAACCACCAGTGCCTTTCAAGGTAAGTAGGGAATAGAGGAAACAACACTGCTTTCTGCTGACACCATGAGGCCACAATGGTAGTCCTCACAAACAGCTGCATTACAAGTTGTAACCAGCAGATGGCAGGATGCAACAGTGTCTGCTGCACTGTTCATATGAATGATCTGCTGAGAAAAAACTATACCAAGTATACAAAATCTCCATTTTAAAATGTACACAATAAACAATGTTTTCAATGTAAAATGTAATCTAAAGAGTGAGGAGTAACTATTGCTGTCACATAAATGTAGTAAGTAGTAAAACATATCCCTCTAAAATGTATGTCATGTATTCCTTTAAACTTTTAATACTGCATAGAACATAAACAGTTAATTCTGATCATACTATATCCTCGTACCTCTTGCGATACAAAACTTTTGCCATTGAAGAATTGTTGACATTTTTCGATATTGTTGAGACTCTCTTTTCTACAGCCCCTGAGAGTAAGCACAGCACATACCTAATGGAACTGCAGAATTACAGACGTGATTTGTGCAGGAGCTCAGTGGCATGCAGTAAACCGGGCGCAGTAAATTTGTATGGGGAGTATTGATTGCTTTCTAACCTCTACATGTTGATAAATCAATGCCACACACACCACATCATTTCATCACTTTCACAACTCCTCTCTTGGAATATTGCCTGATAATTACCTAAAATATGGGAAATCCATACAGATGTAATCAAACACTTGTTACAAGCAGCAGTGTGTTAAAACCCAATGAGTTGTGTAAGTAGGTTCAAAGTCTTGCTCGCTGTCAATCCAGCTTGCTTTGTTAGAAGATAAGTTTGGTTTGGCCTAGGGGATGTAATATTTTGCAAAAATTCTCTTTCCCTCTCGGCAAAGACCAACTCTGATCCGCGGTCTTTCATCTCTACAATGCTAGTGGAGACGAACAGGAAACTGACATTTTTCTCACCCTACCAGTGTTAATGAAGACACATCCAATGACACAGAGACAGAGTTAGGATCCCCCTGAGCCCCAATGAGTGTATCATTGATTGCTGCATAACATTGTACAATGTGCACGAAGAAGAGAAAATTCTCCCAAGAGGCAGCGTATTGAAACCCCCAGAGGGCCTTGAAAGTGAGCTCTAGGCATTATTATTCCGAAACCATGCAATTCAAAGATCCTGGAAAGCGTCAGCAAATGGCACTGCTGGGATTTTTTTCCAAACACAAGTTCAGAACCCACCAGGATGGGTGCTAAGCTCGCTAATTGAGAGTGTGTAACACAGATGCTCTCCTCCGGGTTTGGGGGAAAAGCAGTGTGATATGACGCAGGCTGTTCCCTACTCTCTCTAAATAACCCTGCGGTTTGTTAGAGCCATTTATTTAAATTTTTTATTTCCCCTTTGTCCACTGACTGACTCCTTAGAAGAAAAATTATGAGGATTGCGATTGAATAAACAGATCAATTAGAATTTTATTACCATCAAAGTCATCAACTCAGTCACTGAGTAGGCTACAGTACAGAGCGCACAAATGCAAGACAGGACCTACAGGTGACCACTGGTCCTGGCAAACATCACATCTACAAATACACCTGTAAGTGCATGGCGAAATGAACAGACACGAAAATACTTAGTACAGTGAGAAATGTATTGGAAAAAAGCATTGCTTTAAACTGTGTAACAGTATTTATTTGCCATCTAAACAAAGATAACTACATGAAATAATCTATTCACATAAAAAGATTCTCAATAAAATCTAAATATTTATCTTAAACAAATGTAAGAAATAAAATAGTGTCAGAATGATTGGCGCCTCTACCAATCCACTTTAACACAAATTTAAAAGGAGAAACATGTATAAATAAAAGACTCAGCAACAACAAGGTCAAACTTGAGATTGTACAGATAATAAACATGATACATTTTCTCCAGATTATCCCTTTTTTTAAATCTAAAATGCACAGTTTGATGTAAATTCACAAGTGTTCACAGTAAATACTCTTGACAACAGATTAGTTGAGACAAAGTGGCTGTGCACAAGCCGTAAACTATTATACTTTTATTATACCACCTAGTACTCGTATTAACAATGTGGCTGCTTTCTTTATGCAACCATTTAGCACAGGAAAGCATGTGGGCACTCACAGGCTAGAGGATAAAATACGGTTTTTCTACATCCCCCACACACTTATCTGACAGCAGCCATGTTTTAGTTAGGTGGCCCTGGGCCTGACAGCTGGCAAGGACTTTAGACATCTACTTACAGGTAAACGGACTGTATCGAAAGGACACCAGGTATCACAGTTTCTGCAGCTAGTCGAATATTGCTCAATTTCCTCTAGAGTGATTACAGAGAACTCTTTCTGTAGCTCATTATTAATGCTCGAGGGGACCAGTGACAGGAAAAAGATAGATTGTTATTACTGTTTGTAAAGTATAAACTGAAAAAATCAAGTAAAACCATAAAAAACAAAGCAAAAAGAGATATGGAAATAAAAAATATTAATAAATTATGAGTACATTAGATAATAGTTTCAAAAAAAAATTGAACATATGCATTATACATTTTATCTTAGTACAATACAGGTCAACAACTTGGTTTCGGTCACAATGACGTCAAAATTCTGCATCTCTTCCCTTGAAAGCTCCATGTGGTCAGGTAATACAATTTTTACTTTATTTTTTACAGTTAAAACCAAAGATTAAGACATATGTGGCATTTGAGTCAATATCCTCATGCAGAGGAAATAATTAAACCAAAGTAGATACAAGTAAACTGAGATCTAGCAAAAACAAAGTCATACGAAGTTTAAAAATGTCCTGAATTGACATTTCTAAAAAAGAAAAAAAGGGGAAAAAAGAGAAAGCTACAAATTAATTTGGATGCATAGAACTGCTATGTAATGAAGACTTTCTTTTTCGTTATAACTTGCATTGACAGCGAACTGTAGTAATAGACAGCATAATGTTTAGTGTGCTTTTTGATAAGTACGTTAGCTGCGACATGGCTTGTGGCAGGAGGCGAGGGTGCTGTGGCCTGCAATAACGCATGGTTGGCAGTAGCGCATCTTTAGCCACAAGTGGCTGTTAATGTGAAATGAACAGCGAAAAGTGAGAATGCATGCTGTTTTGGCTACTTCTACAAAGGTCTCTATATACAGAATCTTTACACTTACAGCTATGAGGTTCTTTCCTGAGCAGGAAGTTAGTAAAGGAGCGCGTGTGAAGCTGTCTCGTTCGAAAAACAGCACTGGGGATAATAACCCCCAGTCACCTACAGTATCTCAGCATTGATTAATGCACAGTAACTGGTTCGTGTGGACAGTAACGGATAAGAGGGACCACTATATTTTCCCTGCGACAGGAATATGTTCTCCATGTGTGAGGACCAGCACTTACTGAGTATTACGGCACAAGTTCAGAATTTCAGACGCAAAACTTTTCTACTGTAGAACAAATACTGTAATTGCCAGACCGGCGGCGTGAAGCTTCCCAAGTTGGCTCATTAAAAAGGATTCAAAGCTGTTTTACAGGACAATTCTGCCTTCCTTTATTCTCCAGTCACTAACAGAAGAATGAGAAAGAAACCACCGTTTTAAGCAAATCTGTTTTCGCCCATAAAACTCAAGTATGCGGAGATAAACGTGGTTTAAATGATCTGACGTAAAACACCAGAGGGTGAGAGGGAAAAAGAGACACAATATATGTAAAAACAAAAAGCCAATGCAACGCAGCACTCAGGGAGGGTTAGCACACCCGTGAGATGATACTAATGCTGCAAGTGAGATAGAAAGCAGAGTCAGTGTCACCATGCTAGCAGCTAATGTACAGTGTGCAGGAGTTGGTGGGGGACCGTAGAGGTCAGGGGTGGTTTGAATGGGGGGGTCTAACCCTGCTCGTCCCCAGCCTCGGTGGGTGCGTTGAGGGTGGCAGACGCATCTCCATTACAACGCGATGTGGGCTCGGCCTCCTGTGGTGCAGGGCTGGGCTGCTGTGGCTCAGCTTCCCCGGCTCCGTCTTCCGGCCCTGGTTGGCTGCTGATCTCGGCTGCAACAGGGAACTCTGCTCCGGTAGGGGGCTCTGTGAGAACATGGGGGGCTGCTCCCTCCGGTGCCTCTGTGGACTGTGGAGGTGAGGAGGCCTCAGTGGTGGTGCCAGCAGCCGGGGCGTCTGCCGGGGCGCCGGCTGCAGGGCTGGGGGCCCTCGAGTCACTGTTCTCTGGTGCTCTCAGTCTCTTCATGATGGTGGTGACCCGCACAGCTTTCTACAGGAGGAAAGAGAACATCAGTTTCTGTAAGTGCTCTGCTCCGAAAACTTGCCCAAGGAACATAAACCTTTCTTCTTTTTCTTTTCTTTAAAAAAAATATATTATTGATGATAATGTACAAGACAGTACAAATATGCACACAAATAACAACATTAAACATAGACAAGAGAAACGAAACATAGGGGATGTAGCGATACAAAATACAAACAATAACACACACACACAAATAAGAAAATAAGACAAGGTTGGTTTACATGGAATTATTGTAATTGGGTAGAGAAGAGAGTGAAAGAAGAGGAGGACGGAAAAGAAAAAGATAAAATCTATCTTATAAAATAAAATAAAGTTGAATTAGTTAAAGAGCGAGAGGAAGAACAAAAAGTGTGGTTCTAATTATAGTTTTAATCACTAATTATGACTACAGTAATGGGAATACTAAAGTAATTGCCCAATAAAAATAGTAGTAGTGATAGTAATCAATAATTTAATAATGGGTCCAGTAATCTAAAAATTAGATTAAAGCATTGCTGTGGAAACGGGGGCTAGGCAGGGATCCAGGGAATATCAATTATCCCCAGATTGCTTTTACTGCTTTACAATACTGAATCTACTATACCTCCCTGTTCCACAATTGAACAACTTTGTTCAGGAAAGCTTTGTGGAAGATAGGGGAACATAAGGCTTACCTTCCATTTAGCTCGGGCGAAGTTCTTCTCTATTTGTGCGCAGACGTTTTCCTTTATGTTCTTATCTGAAGCTGCACCGCCAGAGATCCTGTTGTACAGAATGGGAAAAAACACAACCTCACAACATAGATTTGTACTCCCCCTATCTAAAGATAGCACAGGCTATACTGTACAAAGGATTACTCAATTTATTGGTTTATTGGTTTTTTGACTGGTAAACATTTGTGATCATATTTCAGCCTTTTTTTTTTATTTAAGACTTTTTTTGCCCTTTTTTGCCACTGCGTTGGATCGTCATCAACAGTACATGGCCAACAGTCGACCAAAGGAAGTGACGAATATTACTGTTTACCACAATAATAAAAAACTAAATATCTTCAAACAGTCTTTTCTATATAATGGAAGTATGGATAACAACAGTATTTATTCAGCAAAATAGACAATTTTTTTATATTGGTGAAGAACATTTTATTTGAGGTACATCAAGGCTGTACCGAAATAACAGTGCAGCTATGATTCTTGTGGATGTAAGTTAAATGCTCACGTCAGCATGCTGACGTGCTCACAATGAAAATGCAGGTATGGCGTTTACCACTTTTTAGACATTGACACATAGAGAGACACACTGCATCAGTGCTGTAACTATGGTAACCTGCAGCATAACAAATGCTGAGCACTCGTTAAGAACAGCATTTGGCCTTTTATACTTAACTATGACTCTTCTCAATGGGCACGTCAAGCAAGAGAGAAGATCTGCTCTTTTGGAGTGGCTCAGTGTGGACTTGGGTTGGGAAGGTGACCCTTGAGCAAGGCACCAAACCCCTAACTGATAGGAGCGGCATGTTTATGAGCCCATTGCTCTGACAAAATTCCAAACATTAATGCATGTGTATGTTCTGTGTGTGCATGTGTGTGTGTGAAAATTGTTAGTAATAAATGTATGTTTCTCTTTTTGTAGCTGATAACACTAATGGCGCTTTTCCACCGCATGGTATCAGCTCGACTCGACTCGACTCGACTCGCATTTTTGGCTTTTCCACCGCAATTTCATGGTACCTGGTACCACGTAGCGGCTGCTTTTTTGGTATCGCCTCGCTCTAGGGTCCAAGCGAGCTGAGCCGATGCTAAAAGGTGACGTCGGCAGACGGCCGGCCACTGATTGGCCAGAGACTATTGTCTGGCCAATCAGTGGCCAGAGACTACCGGCTTCATTCTGTTGTTTATTCTCCCCAACTCTCCGGGACTTTTGAGTGTATTTACGCCGCGTGCAGCCTTCTCTGGCTCTCTTTCATTTGATTTGCATCACAGATCCGAATTTATTTTCCATATATTCGCTAAGCTCACCCAGTGGTGGTTGTTGGGGAAGTTACTTACATACGAGAGGAGACATGTAGGGCAGCTAGCAGCTAGGCTAAATAGTAGCCAGCTGGGACAGACATGATAGCGAGCGATTACATTACAAGCCTCGGACTGAACTGATTACCTCAATAAAATATTCAGGCTGAGACACGGCTTGCATTTGAAAACACGTATCCTGAAACAAGCACTAAACAGTCAACTTTATCATGCCCGTGTTTACGTGCATAGGGATGTACGTGACGCATCCCTACAGCTGACTGTGTGGCAGAGTCACACATCGGGACAACAACCATCCCTTTTAATGGCCCGTAGCAATATTCTTCTACTTCTTTTAGCAAACAGATACAAGGGGGGTATTTCTTAAACATTTTTCATCCGTGTTTTTGGCGGTTGGTTCAGTTAATAGTGCAACAACTGCTCGTAATTTCTGCTTTGCTACTTTGCTCCGGAGTAGGCTTTCAGCCCCTTACGACGACCCCGCCCACGTTCAGCAGGTACTATTTGCGGTGGAAAACGACCCGTGCTGCTACCAAACCAAGTTGAGTCGAGTCGAGTTGAGTCGAGTCGAGCTACATGTGCGGTGGAAAAGCGCCATAATACACTTGTCTGGGGTGTAAATGGTCTGCTTTATATATCAAAGCCCTGCTGCCTACCATTCATGGCCTATAGCCTCCTGGGCTGTCAGTCTCTGGTCTTGATCCACCTCCATCAGACGAGCAACCAGACTCTTAGCTGTCAGAGGAAAAAAATGAATAAGAAAGACAGAAGAAAGTCGACAAATAGGGGTTTGTTGTCCCCATGGGTGGAATAAAAAATATCACATGTTTACTCCAGAACAAGAAAGGACAAACTCTCTCAGATATGAAATGTTTACCTGCCAAGTATTCATTGTTTCCCTCTGCAGTGTCAACTCTAGCTTAAAAGTACCTGAATCAGAGATTTCATCCCAGTATGGAGAGTCAAACTCATAATCGCCTGCCAGGATCTTTCGGAAAAGGTTTTTATCGTGGTTTTCATAATCATCGTCGTCAGTCTCATCATAGAAAGGAGGGTTGCCTGACAGTCTGAGGTAAAAACAGGGGGCAAAAGTATACAAAAGACCATCAATATACCAAATTTAAAGGTGCAGTCAGTAATTCAGGGTAACGCTTAAAATCACTTTTTGTCAAAAACAGCCTAGGATAAGTAAACTGATATGCAAACAAAGGGGGCCCACAGTGGCTATAGCAACTAGGCTGTGTAATAACACTGGATTTTCTTTCAGCACATACACAGTACAGACAGGTAGCGGATCATGAGGAGATATTCACTGATTCTGACAAAATGGGATTTTGACAACAAGCCTTCTCCAGAATCGCTAACTCCACCTTAAGACAATAACAGCTCTGAAGATGGTGTAACTAAAATGATTCAACATCCCATAGATGGCATCTAGCTGCTTTAGAAAAAAAATCCTATAGCCTACTGTGTTTAGAATTTTAATATTTTTTCTCATTATGTGTTATGTCACAACTTACAGTATGTACATGATGACACCTGTTGCCCAGCAGTCCACTGGCCGGCCATATCGCTGTCTGCCCACCACCTCTGGAGCTGCACAATAACACATACACCAGTTTGAAAATTGGCTGATACATAACATTCGCACATGTGTAACCATTTCCTTTTGGCATCCTGGTACATTTTTGTATTCTAACCAAGGTACTCTGGTGTCCCACAGGGGTCTTTAATCAGCCCGTTCTCCAACTTGGCAAGATGGAAGTCACTGATGACTATTTTAGAGTGCTTCAGACGGTTGTAGTAGACCAAGTTCTCCAGCTAAAAAAAAGAAAAGCATAGGCCGATTACAATGACAGCAGTTAATGTAAAATTCATGTTTTCACCCATTCTTTAATTTTTATAATGAATCATTTAGTGAGAGTTTAGAAGGTTGAATGTTCACTGGGAGATCATTTTCTGACAGAAATATAATGAGAGGACTGAAAGCATCTGAAAGGTAAATGCACAAAGGTAGATTAAAATAAATCAAAAACATTAATTTTGTCCTTTAATTATGATTGGACCAAAGCTAAATTTCCATTGATATTAATTTGAACTGACAGTGAGTTTTGAGAGGTATGGAATAGGTAAAGCTCGTATGGAAACTACCTTTTCCTCTATTATTTGTTTGTCGCCAGGCCCAGCATGGCTGACTTGGATACAAAGTGGGATCAGAAAGAATACATTATCATACATTAGAGCTGGGCCACCTGCTTTCATCCCTTTTTAAACACAGAAGCCTCTCCCCTTAATGACGCATGCACTGACAGTTCTGGAATCCTGTGGAGAGCTTTCCTCAAAGTAAATGTATTGTTGTCTGCTACTGTGCAGTGTGCAGAGTTTCAAATATAACAGCAGGTGAAATACTAAGGTGGAACACATCATTTGAGATAACACACTGGATTACATTTTACTGAAGACTATAACGTTTTTTTTTTCTTCATATTTCCAGCATGGATTTTATACGATATCATTGACATACTTATTGGTAAAAGTGGTTTTAAATTGAAATTCTTTACGAGAACTACAGTTTTATTTGTTGATGAAAGCCACCACAATTATGCCAACTTGTTCACTTCTTCCTACAACCAGGATCAGTCTATATGTTCTTATACCCAATCTACTGCAGCGTGTTACCTTGAGGTTTCTGTGAACAATGTGCAGGGAGTGAAGGTAGGCCACAGCCTCCAACACCTGGCGCACCACGTTGCTAGTGTCTCGCTCTGAGTAGTAGCCTTGGTCCAGGATCCAGTCAAACACCTCCCTGCCTGTTGCACTGTGGAGAAAAGCATTCAAGCATTGTTTGTTTGTTAAAAGCTATTCAATTGATTTTATCTCAGCATTGGAAAATGTTCGCTGACTGACATTGGCACATTGACTACAATGTTATCAAGTCCAAACTGGAACCTCGCTGTCCGTCTGCTTTCTACTGTCAACTATTCAGGCAAAATAAATTAAAGATATGCTTATATATAGATTTTCAGTGGTAATTTACATTGTTTATTTATAGTGACAGTTATTTTGATAAGATTGTTCCAAGAATTCCACCAATGTTTTTTTCTGTGTTTCTTCTTTCTAACCGGAATTCCTAATCTCGCTAATCAAGTGTCCCTCGCAGGACGGTACTTCTATCGCACATTCAGAATATCCATGGAAATGTAACAAATTCCCCAGAAGAACATGTGCCGGGGTGAGAATGGAGCAGCTTGCAAGCAATCATATCTGAATACCAAATGAGTATGAGTTCAGAGCCGATGTGCTCATATCTACTGGGCCTCAGGCTAGAGCCGCTCATTCCCCACGAGTGTAGAATCAACACATGCAGTTCAGCAGGCCTGAAAAGATGAGCAGAAAGCCTTTTTTCCCCGACTAATCAGACACCTGAACTCACAGTTCAAGGAAGAGGAAGTACTCCTTCTTGGTCTCAAAGACATCCACCAGCTGGAGAATGTTGGGATGCTTCACCCTGAGGACACAGGGTCACAACGCACAATACATAAGACATGGTGATGTCAGGAATATTGTTGGAGATGACATACACATCATTCACAATTTACAATATAAAATATACAAATTTACAGGCAGTTGGAGGAATAACTTAAAGACCTGCCTTATCGTTCATTAATAACACACTACAACAGTTATGGAAGTCGAGACAGGGTGCTAAACCGTGAAGATAGCAAAGGAGAGGGGACGGCCGTTCAGTGAAATTTTTGCGTTTCCACGTGCAACGGTGTGGGAGGAGATAGAGCTAGAAAATGTGGCGGAAGAAATGAGAAGAAGTAAGAAGTAAGAAGAAGTATGGTGGATAGCAATAAGTTAAGGGCCCACAATACTTGAGGGCCCGCACTTAATAACTGTAAATTATGTCTATGACATTGGCATATTTTTGGAAAAAGTAGTGTAGGTCTTTTGGACAAGTTTTTTTTCTCCATTCTTTCAAAGAGCACATGAAGATACATTTTGAATTCAAAAATTGACATTGAAATAAAATGTGGACAGTGAATGCAGGCCAGGAGCCACAAATCTGTATGCAAAAGCACGAGGGAGTATAGAGCCACTTTTGCAAACTAAAGTGTGTTCAACATGCATGCATTGGCCCACACTGCTATTTAACACTCTTTTCTATCTTGCTGTAGAATTGCCTGTAGTCTGCCAATATTACTAGTATAAAACAAATCTTGCACACCATTAAAGATCCACTCCAGACACATCCTAAGATGTATAAAAATACTCTGTTTAGAAAAGGAATGTGTGTCTGATATGGTTTTTCCACAGAAATGTTCAATTACCTCATTAAAAATGACACCTACTCCTTTTCTGTTACTAACCGGTTACTATCAGGTGTTTTGCCAGCAATTATTCCCAGTCCTGACAATCTCCCTGTATTTTATCATGTTGATGATTAGGCTTTAATGGAAAATTAAAGAAGAGAAAATATTTCTCAGCTATACAGGGCTCTTGAAAAATAGTGGCTGTGTGCAATCGCTCAGCAAAATGAGGTTCACTTCACTTTTTATATTATCAAAGCAGAGTCTTCTGCTTTGTTTTTCTTTAAAAAATATCTATTATTTAAGGAGAAAAAACAGGGAAAATAAAATAACAAAGCACTTGACAGTGTCATCACAGAACCAATTTAACTTAAGACAGAGATGTAGACTCCAGGGAACATTAACCACAATGCAAGACTTACATCTTTAAGATGACAATCTCATTTTTCGCGGCCTTGCGGACTTTCCTTCCGTCCTTTTTCAGGAACTTTTTACATGTGTACATTTTCAGTGTGGTTTTGTCCTTGGCCCTGAAGATCTCACAGAACTCCTCCCTGGAAAGAAAATAACGTATTTTGTGTAAAATTCAGGGTTATTTACAGACATGTAAACTAAGATCACAACAAGACAAGACAAACCATTAAGCAAGGGTCTATACAATGATGTCTGACTCTACAAGAAGCCATTAAAATACTCACGATTTAACAACCTGACCCAGGTCATATTTATCCGTCACGTCTGAAGGATTGTTATAATCCTTCTTTTCCCCGATGGTTATACAGCCAAATGGCATGGCCACTCCTGACTTGTGATAAGAGAGGCAGAGAGAGAGAGAGAGACAGACAGACAGGAGAGGGAGATAATTAAATGGCTTAGAAGACAGATAATGCGTTCATCGTGATAGTGTCCCACCTATGATGACTCTTCAATTTCATTTCACACTGTGCCATAATATTAAACCGGATGATGACTTGGCAACAAAAAGAAGTGGCCTTACTATAGTCATGCAGAATTACTTCAATAAGTGTGAGAGCTAAAGAGCCACCAGAGTTCTTTCATGATCCCGCACTAATACAGGGCAGAGCCGTAGAGGGATCTGCCGCACAGGCTCTGCTTTATGCTAATATCTCACTTATATAAGCAATAAAACAGCGAGGGGAATGTTTTTTTTTTGTAGTGAAACAAAGTTCTGTACTGCGTGTACTGGTGCCTCTCTGTGGGGTGAATTTCACAGACTGTAGGGGTCAGGTAGCAGGAGGTACAGTGGCTTATATGGTCCGAGAGCAAAGCCAGGCCACGGCAGCAACAAGTAAAGCATTTCCAATCAAGAGAGAGAGAAAGAGAGCCTGCAATTACAGATACAGCACCCAAGGAAATACAGTATTTCACTAACTCTGCATCAACACCTGAACACCCTAATTGTGGTGCAGTCTCTGTGCCCGTCTCAGACAGCATGGAGTAAAATTTGGTCTAGACATTTCAACTTAACGGCAGGTTTTTTTAATGAGACTTTAAGGTTTTATATTAGTTTGAGTTGTTATTTTAGTGTTTCAATGCAAGATTTTTTTAATTCTCTCTCTAGTCATACATTGTCAGGAAAGGGGATTCTAAAACAAGCAAGGGATAACACAGTACTTGGAGTGATGGTCTGGGCTCTCTGGTGGAAAACTATGAGATGGCGACATTGTTTCTAAAGCTGTATTTTTATCTCCGTGTTAAGGTGTTAACAGTGTAGCTATATGTACAAAGGCTGAGCAGCTACGCAGTAAATCTAATCTCAAACTAACACTGGGGAGGTAATCACACATGGCTCCAGGGATGGGAGATATGGATACAAATCTTCTATTGTGGTATGTTGGACTTTTATAGCACAGGTATCGATATACTGTGATCAAGTGCTCTTCTGGAAATGTCATTAGGAAACCATTTCATTTGCACTTCATCACATGGATGTATTTTAAATCCAATAAAGCCGTAGATCAGTCCTACTCATTGATTTGCATCACTGCATACATGGTCTGAGACTGCCACTACATATTAAAGGGACATCTGTCTTTGTGCAGATGGATACATATTTTACATGTGCCTTTATTTAAGAGTATCCTAATAATGGTACACTGTAGAAATCTTGAGATTCAACGCTTTTATGAATGCACTAATCCACAAACAGTGGGCTTTTAAATGTGACTGAATTCTTATTTCAGACTGAAATCTGGAGGGAAACAGTAACCAACAACTGCCACTTGTTTGTCCAGTGACAAGGCCCTATACAGTACGTATTACTCCAGTAATGCTGCCTAGGGGTATACAGTACACCACAGCAGCTTTACTTACTGGCCCTGGTGTGAATATACTGTAAAGTTGTTTGAATGTATAAAGTAAGGCCATGCTGAAAAATGTTTGTGCAGCAAACATTTCAGCAGATGAATAAAGGGCAGAAAATATTTATTGGTAAGCCACACAACATTCATCCGCGCCGACAGTGTGGGTGATGGATGTCTGCATGGAAATGAGTGCAGCCAGCATGACAAGTAAAGCGTTTCTGTGTAAGAAGGGCAATCTGTTCACTGTAGCTCTCCGCGAAACCAACTCGTAATCCAATATAAACGAATGAGGCTCAGCAGCGCCCAGACGTTTCAAATTGCAGAGAGAGAGAGCAGTGCTCCCCTCTGAACTTCCTTTGCTCATCTAAGGCCCGAGTCTGAATTGTGTAGTCAGTGTGAGGACCTGACCTTTCCCGGCTCCCTATCTTTCTCTCACTCCCTGTTTCTCTCTCTCTCTCTCTCTCTCTCTTAACTGTGCGTGTCTCCCTGGTAAATGCTTTTGCTCAGTGAAGTGATGCTGCAAAAAAAAGGAGTTCCGCAGGGCCAGTGGCTTAAACGGAGGTCATTCTGAGTAAGTCTTGAAAAAGCAAAGCATTAGGAAGCATATCAGGTAAAAATTTATATTTTAAATTATGTAAGGAGCTGTAGCAGTCCACAAGAGGGTCGTTACTTTGCGAAGAGCATTGAAAAAGACTGAGGGAAAAAAATAGAGCGAGAGCAATACTGATGATGATGAAACATACTTAATCTGATGAAGCTTTTGGAAATGCTTTCTGAGCCCAGTCAGTGGAGAGACCTTTGTATTATAGGTTTACCGTGGTACATTCAAATGTGAAAACCAAAGGCATATTACTTTAGCAAAAACCTAAAAGTACATCCTCAATGGTTTCGGTCTGCGTCTTCCATTTAAAAAACAGAAGTGTGATAACTGTAGTGTATGAAGGATCCAGTGCAGGATACTGGCCATATCACATATCCGAAGGATGCATAATGGGGCCCATTTGGACTGACTACCATCAGCAACATTTGCGCATTAGCACCCCATATTCAGGCTGTTATCTGGCCTTCCGGAGCACCAATCAATGGGCTCGCAATGCTTTATGGCATGTGACCTGGGTCTGCAAGCTAGGCCACCCTCCTATATCACAATGGACATTGTGCAGACGCAGTGAAGATTTACAGGACGGAAGATGGATAGTGATAGAGATCTTGGTCTTATTAGGCGAGAGCCGCAGAGCAAATTAAGACTTTTGAACTTCTGGTATCTGTGAGGTATGGTAAGCCTTTAGCTAACCTGTAGGGAGCAGCCATTTGCAAGAATCCCATCATGGAGTAGCATTTCCTTGTCTTTGGAAAGGATTTTTTTTCAACTCTGTCTCTGTCCTCCTTTCACCCCTTTCTTCCATACTCTCCCAGCAGCCACTTAATGAGAAGGCACAGTAGAGATCAGGCCCCATGCCTCACACTGCTGCTGACTGTATAGTATGCCATTACAGATTTATTGAAGTGAGCCAAAGCTGTGCTGAGCCTCCAACAATTACAGTATGTACAGACTATATTTTATATAGACAACATTCACAAGAGCAAAAGGAAGAATGACTAAAATGGGATGCTGCAATAATTGTACATCATGTTGATGGATGATCACTTCACTACATTGAACTGAAGTTAATACAGATCAAGCCATGCTCTACTTATTTGCTTTGCCGAGTACATTTTTGGGAACAGATAATTGCTTCCTGGATTATGTTGAGTGTCAACATGTTCTCCCAAAACAGAATGTGTGTCATTTCTGTGCTGTTTCATGTTGTCTAGTTTGGCATAAAAAGCAAAGGACTTTGACATGGGCACTACGGCCTGACTCCCACATGCATGATTTAGGCTTCTAAAATACTTGTTAAAGTAGGGTTTTTTAAAGGTTTGGGATTAGGTAAATACAGAATAAGACGGAGCACAAAGTTTAGGGAAACAAATATAATATATATATACAGAAATATGTTACAATTAAAAATGTTCCATTCTATGTTTGAATAAAATGGAATCTATACTGCAGAACTGGGCCGCAATCAACAAATCTGACTTCTCTGAGCCATCAACTTGTTTACTTGCAGTGAAAGTGGTTTATTATTCAAACCCAAAATCTGCACATGTAAATCACACTACAACATTCTAATGGGACCTTTTGTCTGGAAGGTCAGCAGAGCATAGTATTGATAATTATTTAAACTTTTAAAATTTGAACTGAGCATTTTCCCTCAGTATCGTTTTGTGTTGATTCCCCTGAGCCATCTCCATTCTTTAGTGTTTTGGACAAACCAGTAATTATGTTTCGACAAGCGGCTCAGCTCTGCTATCTAAAACACCATCTCTGGCTCTCTTTTGTCGTGATTGGCTGGAGCCTCAGCCTCAGAACCGCACACTCTCTGGCTAATAGGTAATAAACGTCCTTGACATTTATTTCCTCTCATGGTCGCTGATCTCCTGGGATTGCCCAAGAGACTGCCAACACTTTGCCTTCAGCTGAAAGGAGAAGATAAGGTCAACATAAGATTGAGCCTGGCGACAATAGTGGGAGTCTTAACTAAGATCAGGGCAAGGAGGATGCTCAAATGGTTACCTCTTTTACTGTGAAAAAAGTTGCCCCATGCAACGGTGCAAAGAAACTATGCTTAATAAACCAGAAACAAACTTAAGGACTGATGATCGTGTTGGTCAACTGCACAACATTTCCGTCTTGTTTTGAAAGCACTTAACTTTTGCAATGCTGGAAGGATACTATAGGCACAAGTAGTAGAGTTTTTACACAAGGCATAGGCTCAGAAAGTTTCAGTAATGTTTCGATCACGCCACACTGTTTAATGTAATAGGTTCCACCTTGCTCTGCAATCTGTCTTTGCAAAAAACAAAACCGACACTGATGTTTAGAAGGCAGCATGATCCAATCTGTTTTTCTTTTAATCAGATTTTCTGAGTCGTTTTAAATTCAGGCCATATGGAGGATCCCTCTAACCAATATACCGTTCATATTTATTTGAACATATATACAATTCATACTGTATATTGTACAAGTTCTCCTCTTCCTTAATGGGGAGGAAAGAAAATGTAGGTTGTTTTTTTTTCACACCAATGCCATCTGTTTCTGTGAGTGAACTTTTATGGACGAAGGGGCTGAACCAAGAGCCAAGAGAAGCCATTAGCGCTCTTGTTATGCATGCAATAAATCTAATGTGCCTCTGACAACACTGGCAGGATTTACTGCTGCACTGTTCCGTGAAAAGGTCTGTGTAATCAGAAGAAATGGGCACCCAAGATGAACACAAATACACAGCACTGTATATAGCCTATGTATTATCTCACAGTATACGAAACAAAATGCATTGAATCATTGGCCGTTTAATGAATTAATAGAAGCACCTCTCAGAAACTCACTGGGGGAAAAGGCAACAACATTCTGCAACATCACACCGCCTCATTACTGCACCCCAGAAGAATTATGTTTTTTCTTACATTTGACTTTAAGGGGAAATGGCTTCTAGGAAATGCTTGACATAAAAGTTTGCATGCACTGTCTCGGAGGGTTTTTACCACACTAATTAAAGTGGCAATGCAGCGTATTAGGCTTGCTGTTTCAACCTTTTGCAGGGTTCGCCAGAGGAGCACGGAGCTGAGAGGCCCATAACGAGGAGAGAGGAGAGCAGGGGAACAGCCAGCAGATGGGGAAATAAATGAAGAGATGTAAAGTTCAGCAGCGTTGCGTGGAGCAGGGCTCGGAATAAAGATGGTGGAAAAAGGTTTATTTAAAATTGGGCGCATATACAATTGAATTATTTATTCATGGCTCATGTTCTACCCTTAGTTTCCAAATGTTTTGTCCCACTGGGCCTGCATGCGATTTGTGTGTTTCCTGTATCAAGGAGTCACTGTGCGCTAGCTAGGAGTGGACACATGGCAGCTCAGGCAGTGCTGTGATAATTACCAGCCTCCTCTCCTCAGCCCCTTCTCCAATCCCATTTCATTGCACTGCACTGCCTTGTCTGTGTCTGCGTCAGCCTCACACATAGCAAATCTCTCAGGAACTGGGAGGAGTGGATGGCTTTTGCAATCTGCCTCATACATTTTTTTTTTCAAGGACTTATTCAAGGCCAGGGACCCTAATCATTCCCTTAGAAAAACGATCATAATCACACCCTTTTGTGCTGCCATTCATCCCCACAACAAGCCTCTGTATCTGACTCATATTGCTGCATTCTCTCCACTGAATGAGAAAAAAACACTGCAGTGGCTTCTTCTTCTTCAGCAGCAGCAGAGAGCGGAGCTGGAGAAAAAACTCTCATCTCTTCACTTATTTCCCACTTCCGTCTGTCTTCCTGTGACACTCTTTCATATTAAAGGGATAGTTCAATATTTTTGAAGTGGGGTTGTATGGGGTATAGTTAGTGTGTTACCTTATGGGGATGGCGGTCAGTGCAGTCACTATGAGGGATTTATGTTGCAGATGTTGGTGTAGTTGTCAGCCTATTGTCAGCCTTCTACTGTTGCAGACCAGAAGAAAAAGTTTTTTTCCCCCATTTGTATAAATGCTTACCTAAAAATCCGTTAAATTGTTCAATTGTACGCTAAACTGATCGCCATCTCCATAAAGCAACACACTTGCGTACTCTTTATGGAGATGGCGTACTTATGCGTAACTACCCCATACAACTCCACTTTAAAAAAAAATAGCTATCCCTTTAACACTTGGAGCACGTCTGTGGGCGAATCACTTACAGCGACAACGCAAAAGGCTTTAACCTTGCACTTTACAAGAATCACAAGGCTAGTCCTCCCCCTAGCCCCGTCTTATACAGTAAGTGCTTCTAAAGAGGAAATGAGGCTGCAGGATCTGGACAGTATTATTGTGAGTCACAGTCGATATACTGTATATCGCCCTCCCCACTGGACTGGCAGACTGCCCCTTAGTACAGCTGCTGTCCACCATACCGTCACTTATCTGCTCCACAGAGGAAACACACAAAGCAAAACACTCAATTAGGTAGGACAGGACAAAGGATTTTTTTTGTCATCAACTGTACTCGTGTAAGCCAGGGAACAGCTGCTGGAAGCCTATGTGCATCACAGCCTAGAACGAGCCATCTCATCTGGTTTTGGCTGAATATACATTGACAGAAATGACAGAATCTATACCTACGAGCAATTGAAGACTGTACTTGTCTCGAGTGCCTGCCAGCAGCAACAGCATTAATCTTAAATGTCCTTTCCATGCAGGGAATGGTTGTATAACACAGAGAGTCAAATACCTGCTGTACAGTACAATAGCCCAAGCACATAACTAGGAACTTTAGTAGGCTGCCGATTAAACAGGGTAGGAAAGAAAAAATACTTTTGCTGCATTTTGTCTGTTAAACCTGTGAGTCATGAGGAATACCTTGTGAATATGATATGCTGTGCTTTTGTTACATCAATTATTAAACCGATCCAAGCTCGTGGATAAGCTGACGCTACCATAGTGCTTGAATGGTATAATTGTGGGTTTCGACTTGGCTTGCCAGCGGGAGAGGTTTAATTTCCTGTATAAATTATTTACTGCATAGGCATTTTTGGGCATCTAATTGTATTTTTTTTTTCTTGACATGTGTTCATTTAGTCTAACTTATTTAAAAAATTAAAACATTTATGAAAAAATTAAAAACCCAATTAAGATTAGAATAATGACACAATAAACTTTGCAGCATTTGCTCATGGTATCAATGTTGGAAAAAAGAATACTTTGAAAATGTAATATATTTTATTACTGAGTGAAAAAATAATTATCGTTACAAATTACTTTGCGGTAAATGCAGCAGATACTTTATTCTTCTTTGAAAGGTGCCTTTGATCACCTCAAAATCCTTCACAACACAATGGTTGCGTTCCGAATCGCATACTTTCTACTATATAATATGTAGAAAAAAGATCTAGGATGTTCTGATTCTTGTGGCCAGATTTAGGATGGTTAGAAGTACCCGGATGTCCTACTTCATGCGGCCAAGATTGTTAGTGTTGAAAACTGAATCCTATTTGGGCGATTCTGACCCACAATCCAGTGCGCACGTGAAGTGACGTCACATCGACGAAGCCTCCATATGAAAACAAACGGGGATGCGACGGATATAAAAGCAAGAGGCAAGATTAAGGCGCAATTTTATGATGAAATAAGAGAGTAAAGTATGTCCCAATAGTATGCATACTGCATCCTAACTAGATTATTTTTATTGTCGGATGTAGTATGTAGAATAGAAAAAAAGAAAGAGTATGCGATTCGGAACGCAACCAATGTCTGTGTTACGATCCTACCTGGGCCTCAAGCCCTTTTTTGTGGTGTTCTCCCCTTTCCCTTGTCTGGTCTGATTGCAGGGTTGGAGTCAGGTGTGCAGGAGCCAGGCACTAGCATCCACAGCTGCCACCAATCTACTAATCTACTGCTCTATATACAGGTCCTTCTCAAAAAAATAGCATATTGTGATAAAGTTCAATATTTTCTGTAATGTACTGATAAACATTAGACTTTCATATATTTTAGATTCATTACACACAACTGAAGTAGTTCAAGCCTTTTATTGTTTTAATATTGATGATTTTGGCAAAAAAGTAAAGAAAAACCAAAAATCCCTATCTCAAAAAATTAGCATATTTCATCTGACCAATAAAAGAAAAGTGTTTTTAATACAAAAAAGTCAACCTTCAAATAATTATGTTCAGTTATGCACTCAATACTTGGTCAGGAATCCTTTCGCAGAAATGACTGCTTCAATGCGGCGTGGTATGGAGGCAATCAGCCTGTGGCACTGCTGAGGTGTTATGGAGGCCCATGATGCTTCGATAGCGGCCTTAAGCTCATCCACAGTGGTGGGTCTGGTGTCTCTCAACTTCCTCTTCACAATATCCCACAGATTCTCTATGGGGTTCAGGTCAGGAGAGTTGGCAGGCCAATTGAGCACAGTAATACCAAGGTCAGTAAACCATTTACCAGTGGTTTTGGCACTGTGAGCAGGTGCCAGGTCTTGTTGAAAAATGAAATCTTCATCTCCATAAAGCTTTTCAGCAGATGGAAGCATGAAGTGCTCCAAAATCTCCTGATAGCTAGCTGCATTGACCCTGCCTTTGATAAAACACAGTGGACCAACACCAGCAGCTGACATGGCACCCCAGACCATCACTGACTGTGGGTACTTGACACTGGTCTTCAGGCATTTTGGCATTTCCTTCTCCCCAGTCTTCCTCCAGACTCTGGCACCTTGATTTCCGAATGACATGCAAAATTTGCTTTCATCCGAAAAAAGTACTTTGGACTACTGAGCAACAGTCCAGTGCTGCTTCTCTGTAGCCCAGGTCAGGCGCTTCTGCCGCTGTTTCTGGTTCAAAAGTGGCTTGACCTGGGGAATGCGGCACCTGTAGCCCATTTCCTGCACACGCCTGTGCACGGTGGCTCTGGATGTTTCTACTCCAGACTCAGTCCACTGCTTCCGCAGGTCCCCCAAGGTCTGGAATCGGCCCTTCTCCACAATCCTCCTCAGGGTCCGGTCACCTCTTCTGGTTGTGCAGCATTTTCTGCCACACTTTTTCCTTCCCACAGACTTCCCACTGAGGTGCCTTGATACAGCACTCTGGGAACAGCCTATTCGCTCAGAAATTTATTTCTGTGTCTTACCCTCTTGCTTGAGGGTGTCAATGATGGCCTTCTGGCCAGCAGTCAGGTCGGCAGTCTTACCCATGATTGCGGTTTTGAGTAATGAACCGGGCTGGGAGTTAATTTTTTGAGATAGGAATTTGGGGTTTTCATGAGCTGTATGCCAAAATCATCAGTATTAAAACAACAAAAGACCTGAAATATTTCAGTTGGTGTGCAATGAATCTAAAATATATGAAAGTTCAATTATTATCATTACATTATGGAAAATAATCAACTTTATCACAATATGCAAATTTTTTGAGAAGGACCTGTATACCCGGTTCAACCTTCCAGACACTGCCAGATTGTAAACTCTGTTACCCATCTCCCAGCCTTTCTCCTGCCACCATCTCCAGCCCTCGTCAGCCAGCTCTCCCTCCCTGGACCCCCCTGCCTGCCTGCTCGTGCCTGCCTCTGCTCGTCTCCCCGGATTCTCCCCTTGGCACTTCCCCCTGGACCCCCATGCCTGCCAGCCCACTCCGGAGCCTGGCCCAAAACCCCAGATTCCTTCTAAATAAACCCTCTAAATAAACTGGTACTGTCTCTGCGCCTGTGTCCTCCCTGTCCAGCCGTTACAGTCTGGTCTTTATTCTAGAGACATCTGGAGGTAGACAAGTGGAAACTGTGGTTTAACAAGCAAACAGCTTGCAGTTTGGATGTATACACATATATATATACTGTACAGTATATATCATATATCACATTACTGTAATGCATTATTGGCCTACCACTGGTTATTGCTACTGAAAAATAAAGCTAGTTTGATTTTTGTTATGTAGTTAGGGTTAGTCTTTCAGTAGGAGCAATTTGATTGGTGGAGGGCTAGCAAATCAGTGAAGCCTGGAAGTGAGGCAGGTAGCACAAACAACTGACAACAATATTGCATCGCTAGCCATTGTTTGTTTGTTTCGTTCCGTTCAGCGAGTACTCACATGCATCAACCCTTCTTGACTGCTCGACACCATGCTCGACACTCTCTGCTAAAAATGGTGCTCTTTATGGTCCATATATATGAATTAGGGCTGTCAAACAATTAAAATTTTTAATCAGATTAATCACAGGATTCTGTGGATTAATCACGATTAATTTTACCATTCGAAAAATGCCTGAAAAAATCGAATTTTCTCTGTATATTGTTGTATGAACGGAAAGATAAAGGACAGAAGGTGGATATGTACATTTAAAATTACTATTTCTATTAATTGAAAATCCAAATGGTGGTTTTTATACTGAAAATAAATTTAAATCAAACTAAAATATATACCTACCACACCATAATTCAATTGGTCTGTCTCTTTACTATGTCTTTGGGCAAATATAGGCTATATAATGGCATTTATTTTGTGAATCTATAGGTTGTGCATTCTTGAATACAACTTGAATACAGTCCGCAGTGTGTGTGTGTGTGTGTGTGTGCGCGCGCGTGTACGCGCGCGTGTACGCGCGAACACGTCCTAGGGGACTGTTCATGTGTGCCAGGAAGCCGACGTTATGTTGATGTCTACTCACACACACACCTCTGAAAACTGCAGACCTCGCGGGCTCTGAACAGAGCGGACAATGTTTCTCCTCCTGTTGCTCCCGACATCAACTGTCACCCGCAGCAGTCGATTTTATATACTAGCTATGCCCCCGACACAGACGTGACCATAAGCAGTTTAAAACACGGCATGGGCTAGCGTGCTGGGTCAGTCACAACGTTAAACTGACTGTAGTACAGAGCCGGTGGGAGGCACGGCGCGGATCATTCTGCACATGCGTTAATTGCAATAAAAAAATTAACGCGTTAATTCCAGAAATTAATCACCCTGCGTTAACGCGATAATTTTGACAGCCCTAATATGAATACGTATTTATATCTATGTTTATGGTCTAGAGAGCTGTCCCATCATTTCCGGCTTCTGTATTTTTTGGGGCCAAAATCCAGATTAGCGCCGCCTGCTGTTATGGAGACATTACGTCCCACGCAAGCGCAGCGCGTACGGAAAGTCAGTAGTCGGCTCGGTGTGTTCTTGGCACTTTTTTGCCCGCGACGGGGAGACTGGAGCTGCCTGAAACGGCAGACTCCATTTTTGGGCGACGGTCGGTAGTCGGACCGGTGTGTCCTGGCCTTTAAAGGTCACATATTATGCTAAATGCACTTTTTAAATGTGTTCTAACATATCCATGGGTCCACGGTGTGCCTAGAGACTGCCAAAATATTTTAAAAAATAACAATCTCTCCTTTTCTCACTCTCCCCCTTTCTGAAACCCCCACCCCTCCTCCCCAATATACTCCAGTCAGAATTCTCCTCGTTTCTGACCTCACAAACTGGAAAGCCAGAAGCTTCCACTGTGCAGCCCACACCCCTATTTCTTATTGGTCCACGGCCCTGACAGACAGAGGGCGAGGCGTATCTGGCTTCGCTTCCAGACAGGGGGTGGGGGGAGCTCAAAGATTGTATATTTACTAGGGGAGCTGCAGCTTTTTTTAAAAAATAGGCCATTGTGAGATTAGCTGAACATCAGCATAGTACAATAAATTATCTGAAAGTTTTTTTCAGCAAACAATTAAAGAAAAACATATTAGGGACCACTAAGACCATATAATATGGTGTATAATAGTACCAAAAAGTGTATCATATGGGAGCTTTAAGGGCAGGTACCAAAACAGAGCAATTTCTCATTGACTCCCATGTTAAATAGGCTGTTTTTACAGCATTATTAAACCTGGACCAAAACAACATTCTAGTCTGTATGTTTAGGTCATATTTCCATGACAACACTGAGGGGGGTGACTTATTTTGGACCAGGCTAGCTTTTATTCTATTGGAGGTTAAAATGCATGAATAATTAGGGGTGCGGCCTCTTGAGTGACAGCTAGCCGCTGGCCCTCACTTCGCCTCGGAGGTATACGTCAGCTAGATGGGCATATCTCCCTCCCCCCAACGTCACAGGCGGAGTCAAACTCTGACAAGATGGCGACGCGCATAGGACAGGACGATTATATGCAGTTGGAATAACTGAGATCAGTCCGGATGCTACATCCATTTTATATATTATCTATGGTTTAGTAATGAAGTCCACCCTGCATGGCCTGACCTGCAATATGGCTGCCTACACACACTATATACAGTAACTGTTCAGGTGCTCATAAGTGGTTTCCCCTGAGAGAGAGACAGTGTGTGAGAACAAAATGCACGTTTGTTATAATAAAAATCGCTACAGACAATGCATCCTGAGGTAAGGAAGTGTGTGAGTGTACAGACACGAGGTCATGCCTGAATGCACAAATGCATGGGTGCATTACGGCGTGAATCCACACTCCACTGCTCTGTGAACTATTTGTGTCCTTTCCTATTTGCAATGGGTATACAGCCTCTTCTTCTAAATTTAGCTCAAGACATCTGCCGTCAAAACCCCTGTATCTTAATGGCATTTTGGCAGAGTGTTCGTGTGAGTGTGATGACTCGCAACACAAGGAGGTCAGAGCGCATTTTGGTTGCCCTCATTACAGATACAGCTCAAAGAATCAATGTATGCTAAAGGCAGGTTCATCCCTGGTGTAATGCAAGAGTTCCTACTCATCAACTGCAACCTGAGACACCTTACCTCTGCTGAAACCTGGTTGAGTCTACCTGACAATGGTGACATACACTTCCATACTTAAAGGCCTACTTCACCGGTTGGAATATGAAGGTGTATTGAACTCGGAGATCCTATTTAGTATAAATGTGCAAAAAAAATTGAAACGGATCATCTTAGCCTGAGAAAAGGCAGAAAGAGTGTTTTATGGTCTCACTGTCTAACCCTACAGTTTCCTTACTGTGACATCACAGTAAGGGTCAGGAATAACAGGACAGCTGGGCCAAGGGAAGACTAAGGGAAGACTGAGGGAAGAAAAACCTCATTCATTATATTATAATAGTTATTTTATAATGATAGAACACTGGTTCCGTATGGGTGAAGTATTCCTTTAACACAAACTGCTCATGAGATGTACTATGTCTGGTGCATCTTTTACTTCCCTTAGAACAATAACAAATCTGAAAATGCTGTGATAAAAAATTAAAAACTATATTTTGAAGGGTTGAGGTTAGTACTTCCAGTGTGATTGTTTTTTCTTTTCTTCACAATGTACACCCATTTCGCCAGTGATCGTCTAATGTTCAACAGACAAAAACCTATATTGTACAATTATAATAATAACTTGAGATGCAAAATATTCATAAAAAGGTTAACTGGCTGGCTGCATGGTGCAATTCTTTATATTTGAAGATGTTGTAATTGTTTGAAAACAACAGCTACATTTGATATCAGGACTGGCAGCTATAAAACCAGCATGTACATTTTCTTGTCAGATGATCAACTGGGCTTCTCTTTGTAGTTATAACCCAATCCTGATGCTAAGCCAGTAGCATTGTCCTCTTGGGCTCACAGGTGTCTTGATTACATGAGGTGCTGCGGTTGCTTAAGCCTCTCCTCTAAAACACAGAGGCCGTTTAGCTCTGCCAATCTCATTAGCTTTCGGTTCCTCTGTGCTGCTTCAGTTGACAAAAAACTGTAATTGCCGCGCATTCAATCGACATTATATGAAATATCATCATCTAACAGAAGGGATAAATAAAAACAGGCTCGGCTTTAATGTCAAGCTCACTCTTAATTGAAAGTCCCTTCAGAGTGCTGACTGAAATTGATCGCACAAAAGCGAGACAATTTATGAAACCTATGAGAAGACTGTGTGAGTTGATAACAATTTTAAGCAAACAATGGTACGATGCGGTGAAATCCGTCCCCATTGTGGGATCTAAGTATTTTTATGTGGCAAGAAGAACTGGATAGAAAATTGTGTCTCACTGTAGCTGAGCCGCAGAAGAAGGCGTCCTCAGGCTACGGTAGACAGTGTAACTCCACATCACCCAACATGTACTCTATGCGCTGGCTCACATTCATAAAATGTTTGTATCACATCTGCTATTACATACTTGTCTTGTTAAGACACAGCATTAGACTCACTGTACAATAATGTCTCCTACATTTTAATGACATCCGCTCTGAGTCCTTGTTTCCTATAGTGTGTGTGTTGAGGGTGCCGACACATCATGTAGGTTATTAACACAGCTGGATGTCCAGATGATATTACATTGTCCCTGATGCCTGTCTTCATGCAAGAGAAGGAGCACATAGGTACACTGTAAGTGGTTCCAGATCACCTGCTTGCTGTAAGAGATACACTCCTGATAGTTCTTTGCCTCCACACCAGTCACTGCACACTCCCTCTCTGTCTTTATGTTATACTCTTTGGTTCCATCAAGTCATCACCTGCAGCGACAGCCACCACTGACTCTAATCTCATCCACTTCCTCAATCTGCTTCCAGCGGTCTCAGCTGTGATAGCCAAGGAAGGGGAAAATATAGAAACCCAAGATGTCAGTGCTTTTTGAGCTCCAGTAGTTTGATATGTGTGGCTTAATGTGTATTGCAGGTTTTAAACATGTTATTCAAAAGACTGTTAATGAAGACTACAGGTGTGTACAAACAAAACATGAGGTGAATTCTTCCCCTGGGCACCTTGAATGTCTATAGGCTACCAAGTGACGTACATCTGACCAATTGTTGAGTCTCTGACAAAAGTTTTGGCGGATCCATTAAAGGTGCTCTGATGAACTTTCAGTTTGTGTTCATTCTTGCACTCCCTTTGAACAAAGGCGGTAGTGTTTTTACTACACCTGCTGTAATTCCTGGGTGAACGTACTCATGACAAAGGCATTAAGGAAAAACTATATACAAATAGCATTCTTTGCACTTAAGGTCTTGTTTGCTGTTACATGTTATTTATGATCATCAGAGGAAAAATATGACTGTTTCAGAAATATTTGAAAGTTCCTCGTAGCACCTTTAAATGAGATGTTGAGAAATTTCTGTGGATAAATGAAAACTCTGAACTGGTAGTGGCGCAAGATACAAAGTCAGGGGGTCAACGCAGTCATTAGGATTCATCTTCTGAGAGCTGCCTACATCTGTACAATATTTTAAGTAAATCAACTCAACAGTTACCCAGATATATATACAGTTTATATACTGTGTACTGGCCAAACTGAAATATCTGGGCAACTGTTCCTTCCAGCACTATTTCGTCATATTCTCCCACAGCCTCTTGTGTTTTTCCCCCCATGTGTAAAGTAAATAGATTGTGTCTAATGCTCTCATTAGTTTAGGCTGTATCTCTGTGCATTGCATGCTGGCGCCATCTTTTATTCTCCCCTTCTTATTCAGTTTGAACAACTCTATTATCCACCGGGGAGAGGAGGCTTCTCATATCATGCTTTCACTGAACTGAAAATAGGAAGTTCAGAGCATGAAAATGCCTTTGACAGAGGGAGGGGGGCTGAGGCACCCGGCAGCCTGATGTTTAAAACAGGGCAGCGCTGGAGGGTTTTTTGTCTGAAGTCCAGCACAACTGAAACCCAATGCGCTATGATGAAAACATTGCTCAAAGGCAATGCATGCGAGATGAAGATTTGGGTATGGCACGGTTTAGATTCATTCTATGTGATGTCTCTTTGCTAATGAAATAGCCTCAATCTACAGGGAGTGGGGGGCAGTGCAAAGGCTTCCCTTCAAAATAACTACTTCAAAATATGTTTTGTAAAAGATCAAAAGGTGCTTCAATGTACACAAAACATGCATAAGAGAAAAGAAGGCCAGATGTATAAATGTGGGATTTTTTCAATTTTTTCAATTTGAGTCGGGTCAATGATATCCGTCATGAAGCGAGTGTTTTAATAGGACTGAGTACAGATCTGCTGTCTCGGACCTGTGACTAACTGCCATAACATATTCAACTAAAAAGAAGTGAGTCAGCAAAAAACAGGATACTGCAGTGGAAGGTTTAATGTTGTTGTGTGAAGGCAAACTCATGTGTATGAAATCGACCTGACTCACAGAAAGGTAAAAAAAAGAATCACAGGCCTCCTCATTGTTCACAACTTAATCAGTTTAATATTTGGTCCGCCCTTCATTAAAGTATAATCCGGAAAGCCACCCTTTTGTTCATTTAAATTCTCCTTTTATTTTGAGAGAGCAAATGAAACTCAACAGCATGAAGAGGCCTTATGGCCGGGGCATCATGCCACTGTTGTTGTTAAAAATGTCTAGAAAGTTCTTGGATGGGATGGAAACTGCCGGGTTGGACTGCTGCAGAGCTGTTGTCGTCTGAGGCTTTGGTGTGAAATCAAAGAGAAGTTTAATTTCTAACGCTTGCCTTTTTGGAGAGAAGCCTAGAAAATGGAACAATGATATTGTATCAGTACGTGTTAGTTAATGTGATGCTTGCCTTAACTCTTTCTTTTTCCTTTATTTGTGCTGCAACTCAAAGAAGGATTACAATCTAAAAGCACAGTGGAATGAAATTCTAATTTCCTTAAGAACAGTCAGAACACATAATCTTTATTAATCCTACTTTCAATGTTTCCTCTATTTACCAAATCCAATAAAAGAGTCAGTGTGTATTCCAACCTATACTGTACACAGAGAGCCTCCAGTTTAAGATTGATCGTTTTAATTCAATCGTGAACCATTACAGAAAAATGCTCACATAAAGCCTCAGGCAGGCCAAATGCATTATATATGTGTGTGTTATGAGCACACAAAAAGTTGAACCATCTTTCACAATGATTATCAAGCCTCACCTCTACGAAAAGCGTTACAATTTCTGATTTACCTCAAGATCTTCAGCAGTTAGGCTCACAGTTGGTCATTAGAGCACACTATGTGTAAGTGAAACTGTTCTTATTGCAGTGACGAAGATAATAGCACAGGGAGTGACACTGGCAGTAAACTGCTGCTTTTCTGATCCAAATGGAGATCGAATTGAATTAGCAAATGGACTACAATGTTGGCCAAAATAATTTGATATAATTGCTGGTGTGTTACAGTTACCTTTTCAAGTATTACAGGTTTAAATTAAAGTACCATTTATTTAAAAGTATACAAAATATGGTCTGTAGTAAGTCGTACAGGTGTTAACACACCGCTGCGGCTCCGCTAACGGTGATCTACAAAAGCTTGATGTAGATTAGGATTAGTAAAGGATTTTAATGATTTTAATTGCTTAATCGCTAAACTTGTTGTCAATAGGGCAAACCCCAGAGAGTCCATCTATTTAGTTATTTAGTGTACATCTCTAATGTAAAGGCAGATGTCTGCATTTTAAAAGTGCATGTTGTGTATCCTGATACTTTAAAGCGGTAGTAGCTTATAAGTATGCATGTGTTGCAGACATTATCCAAAACTGTCAGTGTTTTATCTCAATACCAATTGGCTTTTTTGTATTTTAAAGACTCAATATACCCTAACCATTAAAGGCTTTTTAAAATTGTCCTTGTCTTTGTGCAAGTGTGCCTGGAGTAAGCCCTGGTGCTTCCTTTTTCATTGCCCTTCCTGAAGCCACTCACTTCAACCATTATCATGCCATCCACCAGATGCCCTGGGACATTCCCTGCTCCAGTTGTAACCAAAGTACACTACCTTGGTCTGACAGCCACACTCTCCCCTAGCGCAGCTCTGACCTGAGTAAAGGAAAGCATCACTTTTTTTTGCAGTAAGTGATTACACTTCTGTGTGTATTGGTTTGAATGCTTTGGGGGTGGATGTGCTATGAGGTAGTCTTTTAGGATAAAGCTTGTTAAAAAAAATTGTCTTCGCCAATCAAGCAAAATACTGTTGTTGAAAATGATTTAACTGCATACATTTTAAAAAACAAGTTAGCTGTTGTACCACAAATAATGACCTGTAGGCTGTAGTAGCTACAGTATATGTGCAAATTAATCATCTGTAAATTGCTTCTAAGTATTAATTAGAGCAGACACAACTCGACAGACACCCCGCAGAAATAAAGCTGCAGGATGTTTGCAAGGAGTTCTTTCAAAAACATACCCTGATGATTTGAGACACGCA
Source organism: Hyperoplus immaculatus (assembly GCA_949357725.1). Taxonomy (NCBI): domain Eukaryota; kingdom Metazoa; phylum Chordata; class Actinopteri; order Uranoscopiformes; family Ammodytidae; genus Hyperoplus; species Hyperoplus immaculatus. The sequence continues at coordinate 14,828,459 of OX442350.1, read as the reverse complement.
CTAAGCGCAGGTTAATTCACTGATTGCGTCATATTTGAGAAAATTTACTCTGTTCATGTTTATGCAAAACTTATAAAGCTTTGGCTTAGTAATTAGTAACCACACCAGTGTAGTTCTTAAAATTGCTCTTATTATGTAAGTCTCTTTTTGTCAATAAATATATTACAGGTTATTGAGCTTCATTTTACACCTTACATTTTAATCCAAAAACTACAGTTACCTTATAAGTAATGTATGTCAGGTCAGTAATATCCTCCACACGCTGCATCATATTTACAAACTGTGCCTTCTCTCTTGACAGAATGTTCCTAAAAAATTAGGATTGTGTCACTTGGCCGTGTGCTTTTGGATGCTTAGCGAGGGAAGCAAACTCGCACTGGAATTCAGGCTGCTTTACAAATTACAGTAGGGAGAGGGAGAGCTGTATTCCTCACTGTGTGTGATGGTAGACAGATGTTGGAGACACTGAAGACAAGCCAAGAGTCACAAAAGCAGACTGAGAGAAGCACTGTGGTGGCTTAAAAGTTTCCAATTAGTGGGAATGCAAGATAACAGCCCTGTTTCCATGGTTACGAAGTGGTCACATGGGTGAAACAACAGCAGAGGACCAGCCTCTATCTGTAAGAGTGGGACGTATTCTTGGTGACAGACAGAGCTTTGCATGCTGGGAGGACACGCTCCGGCTCCTCAGGCCCAGTGAGGGGGGCTGAGCTGTCCTGTATATGGCCCTGATAGTCCCGGAGGAACCACCTGCCCAACAGTCTGCTCCTCAACAGAGCCAAGCAAACCCCATCCCCATGCCATAGCTACATTTCCTGTATTACACATGGTAACACCAAGCCGTCCAATAAAAAACGTCATCTACTTTAAATTTAGCCAAACCATTCATGTATGTTTGTATGTGAGTGTGATCACATGTATCTGTTCTGAAAGGGAAAGAGAAGCATGGTCCAAACCTTTTCATCCCTGTGCCACAATTCCGACTCAGACCTGCTTACTGCACTATATGCATCAAAGAATGCTTTCTAATAAATCCTTAAAATAAATCTCCTATTCTAAGAACTTACTTTCAGGACCTATTATTTGTGGGGGAAGTCATGCTTGGAAGCGGGAAAGTTATAGAAAGAGAGAGAAAAACAGCTTATGTCTGCCTTCAAACTATTTTATAGCCACTCAGCAAAAGTTCAGGCGGTACGTGTAAATCATGCAAACACCCCTCAGCAGATTCTAATCTGATCCCTCAACACACAGCTATCAACACCTTATTTATTTCTGCATCTTCTGTTGTGCCGAATAATGTAAAATGTAAGTTCATATGATATGCATATGAGTTTCCTCAGTTTGTTAGTTAGTTTATACCAGTTTCATACAATAATAGCCTATACATATGTTTTATAAATATGGTAAATGCATGTTGTATGTACAATATATACGGTATAAATGTATGTAGATCATATAACATATATACTTAACAAATATACTGTAGTTCCGAATGAAATATGGATGAAAGTACACACACATATGTCAATCAATCTTATCACGAGATCCTTTTAGTAGCTACACTGGAGCTTTTGATTGTATAAGGTTTTGATGAGCAGTTTGTTGAATTGTCATGGACACATGTTAACATTTCCATTTTAGGAATCACATGGTTGGTCTGCCGGTCCAGAATATGTCAACCCACTATAGATGTGATCCTCAAAGGATGATTCCTTCTGACATTGGAGACAGCAGTTTTGCCTGGAGCCACAATAGGGACCACATTTTGGCTTTGGACAAGAATGTCTCGATGACATTGAAGAGTACTAAGGTTGACTGGAGCTAGCATGAATGCAGGGTGGCCCGACAAAAAAATTTATCCAGGCTCAAATTGTGTTGCAACACATTATTTCCAACATTCTACACAACATCATGTTGACATTGTTTTTGTGATAATCACAAGCATTTAGCTCAAAGCATGCCTCCAATAGCTGATAGCATGGCTTTTAAGTATTTTTTTATAAACATGATTTGAACTGCTACAAAATGGAGCTTGAGGATACATTTCTTCCTCACTTGCCGTTTTCAACGTCAATAATGGAAATTTGAACCTAAACAAATCTCTTTATGTTCATGTACAAAGCATAGCAGTGTTGGGAAAGTTCACTTTCTACAAGAACTAGTTCAAAGTTCAATTCACACACTTTAAAATGAACTAGTTCAGTTCATAGTTTATAATTCAAAATTTTGAACTCAGTTCACAGTTCAAAAATTAACTAGTCCATAGTTCTATTCAGCCCATATAGAACAACAGACAGCAATTATTGTATCAGTTTTAACCAAGCCCCAACCTCAGCGATTTTTACCGGCATCCAATAAGGAAGTGACCGACAGCTGTAGTAACCAGAAAGTGCCACTGGGGGTGGCGCCAAGACGAGCAGTTTTTCTTTGACTCACTTGTTAGATAGGCCGTTTTCAAAGTCTTATTAAACCCATTTACAGCCTGGGCCACAAAACCATTTTAGTCTGTATGTTTAGGTCATATCTCCATGACAACACTGAGGGGGGTGAATTTTTTTGGCCCACGCTAGTTTTTATTCTTTTAGAGGTTAAAATGTATAAATGATTCCCCTTTTCGGCAAGAGGAGTGAGGCCGAGTAAAAATCTCACAAGATGGCGACGCGCACAAACCAGGATTATTGGATGCCGTGTGAATAACTGAGGTCAGCCCGGATGCTACATCCATATTATTTACTATCTATGGTTTTAACACTGAAACTATGTGTCAGATTTCATCTTTGTATCCAATTTTGAATCCTTAACCAACCAGGGTTTACATTAGCATTGAGGGGACAGCCCTCAGAATACTGGCATTTCACCAGTGTTGCTATAACATACTAGAAGTTAGCTGCAGCTTTCACCCCTATAATATATTCTCAAAAACATGAGGAAAAACTTGCTGCTGGAATGGCCTTTTTAATGAGGAATTATTCAAACAAAAAGAGGAAAATAGTCCTTAAGGTGAAAATGTTTTTCCATTTTAGTAATTCAGGCAGATATGCCTTGCAGGCTACGTTGGAGGCACAAAAATCATCGAGCATCTTGATGACGCACGTGGTGGTGCGACTCTGTGGTGGTTGGTGTTGCCAGATTGGGTTTTTTTTTCGCTACACATTAGGGACTGTTTACTGTGTGTTTTAGCGGGGTTTTCTATGGAAATCTTGAAAGACGAACTGAGCGGCGTTCACAAACGCCAGAATGAACGCATTCACAATAACGTTCATCGAGAAGAAAACAGTCAGTTCAGTTTACGTTCGCCCCAAATATGAACAAGTCCATGAACGATCGTTTACTGAACGCCTCCAGGCACAACACTGTATAATAGTACAAAGAGTACCGTGTAAGTATTGTTCTTCAAGTTCCTTAAGTAATCCAACATAGTTGCTGTTTTCTGTCCTAGGTGGCATATGGCTATGTTCTAGTTTTATCTTCATGACGAAAATGTTCCTGGCAGAAATAACATGAGTCATTTATATGCAGCATGGTAGCAAATGAGTGTCCATAGCACAAATGTGCACTGGAAAAATTGGAGCCATAACACTGAAAACCCATGGGATTGGTCCTCTGATGCACGCTTGGCCTCATATAAATCAATGCGCCTGTAAGTCCAGGCCCGCTGCTCTACTAGAACCTACTATCCACCACAAAGATATACTAATGCTTCCTTTCGTCCCACGTGAATGAAAAAAGCCTGTCTCTGAGGCCTTTCTCCAGTCAATAGTAGCAGTCTGTACCTAAATATACTTTTCTATGTGTGCTTGCTTTGTCTAGGCAGTGATAATGTGCTCCATAAGAGAGAGACAGAGACAGAGAGAGGCTGATGAACCACGCTGAGAGAAGTAGGGAGGATTGGCGAGGAGCCAGGTGACTAAGAATATGTCGGAGGGGGTCAGTGTGGTGGGAGGTGGTAAGATGAATGACTGAGGTGTGAATCCTTGTCGCTAATGGAGGCATCCTTTTCCATCAGGCTCCTTTCTGAACTATGTGATTAGCTCATCTCTAGCCTTTTGTTCAGCCACGTGCCTTCACCCTTTAAGTAACATTGTTTAGATTTTCCATAGTGAATTTGAACTTAAAATAAGAGAAATGAAATGTCTCAAAAATATCCAGAACTGGATATATAGCCAAAGCTGCTCCATTTGAACCAGATGTGGTGCAAACAACACCGCAGACTCTGCTAGAAGTCATATTTACCAAGGTGAAACGGTTTATTTCAGCTTTCAATACACTGTGTTGATGTAGGACAGCTTGGCATTTTTGCTTTATGTAAAATCTTAAATGCCTCCTCCACACTTCAGCGGCTAATCTGACCATTCTCTGCGCCTGTTGTTAGTTGCCTTGGTTACAAAGTCCTTCAGTGTGGCATCATAGTACAGTACTCTTTCTGCTCAATGCAGAGAAAAGCATAATTTGCTTTGGCGGAGGGTGTACGCTGTGTGCCGCATATAGCTAAATTTAGAAGACTTTCTTTTTTTCTTTTGGAGGCTGAAGAGGTCTGTTTATGTCTTCCAATGGCAACAAGAGATGAAACATTCATGTGCATTACCGCATGGATCGGTGCAACTGTTGTGTCTCTCACGCAGGAGTAGTAGGAACAATTGTTTTAAATGAATTTCATTGGATCTGCTCATTAACTTCGACCACATGTTCCGTTCGCAGATTATCCCTCCTCCTCTTCTGTTGACAAAGATTTTACAAAGTCGACTCATTCAATGTGAAATTGCAGCATCTCATTAAAGCACATTTTATTCTAATTAGTGAATCACTTTCACATAGGAAGCTGTTTTAATCTTGTGATTCACCCAACATTGTAAACACATAGCCTAGTTACAGGGAAATATTCCAACACTATAAAGATGTCATTCCAGATTCCTTAAAATAGCTATAATCAATATTTGAAAATACCAAAACAGAGCTAAAAGAGAGGGCATATTGGACTTACAATCACCAGTTGAACATAAACATGAGTCCGAATCACTGATCATTTTGCTCCGTAACTGCTGAATGTGAAAATACGGTATAGAAACAAGTTGGCCATATCAACTTAAAGCTATGTGCGTAACTTTTTCCAATAAATGAATGTGGGTAACATTTAAGCCATCACCAAACGAGTTGACACAAAGATGATTAAAGCCACTACGAGTAACATGGCACGTTGGCGTCCCCTTTGGACAAAAGCGGTAGTATTTTTACGACGCCCGCTGTCGCAAAGCTGTTTTCTAGCGCGTGCCAGGCGCGTGAGTGTGACCTGAGAAGGGAGCAAATAGTGTATGTCCGTGTGTTGAAAGTGTGAGGACTCTTTTCGGCTCCGTGAGAGTGGTTTTGACACTGCATGAACTAATGCCAGTCATTGCCACACGCACCTGATTGCAATGAGTTGATGCAGGTTCACCTAACTACTCTCTCTCTCACGGAGCTGAAAGATTAAGTGTCCTCACAGAAAGCGAATGAACGAGAGACGGCAGTTAGTATGGATCACGATTAGGTAATGTGTTTATGTTGTTGTAAATAATTACTATTTCAGATAATGGTTATCTGATGATGGTGAAGCAAAGCAAACTTTGTGTTAGTACCAACCGCTCATTCATTTAGGAGTAAACACTGCAGTCTAGTTTCGCTCTCGTGAAATTGTATACACGTTGCTTGGCAACGCCCTCGTCCCCCGTAGCCTATATCAACTCTCCCTTTTAGCTTTTCTTCATTGCATTTTCTTTTTTTTCTTTGATGGTTCAGCCCCGTTATCAGCCTATCAGTCATTATGACGACAAATAACTGTATCAAACAAGGCTCCCGCTCCCCTTCCCTCACCTGGAGGGATAGGCTTCTCAATTCACGTTGCTGCGCCACACTGAAATCTGCGACCAATACGGACATGTGACCATAGAGCTTGCACGAGCGAACCGAAAATCGGACTGGGTGTGCGACCAGACCAAAAGCAGTAATAAAAACTATTTAAAAACGTCTTTCTTTGCACTGATGGTCTCGTTTGCTGTTAAAGGTAATTTATGATTATCAGAGGAAACATGAGGCTGTTTAAAAGATATTTAAATGTTACTCGTAGCCGCTTTAAGCCTATCAGCTCCACAACACGCTCTCTGTATTCCTTAGTATGACAGCTTTTACAAACTGGTTTCACTCCCTGACACTGGCGCAGGAGCTCAGAAAAATCTCAAGAAGCGCCCAAGAAATTTTTCAGTTTTTGATACTACTGCTAAGAAAAAACCTGGACGTATAGCAGAAGGTATAAATCCCTGTGTGGTCACCGAAGGCTTACTTCGTGTACTGTAGATGTGCCACTTTTGTAATTACTCAGAGTTCCTAATTGGGGTAACATAAGTTATGCATTATTATTTTTTATAGGTGATGTATGTCAATGAAGTGTTCACAACTTGTTTTTGCTGCCCCCAAGTGGCCCAAACAAAAATCAATGCTTACAAGGATCTGTTTTGCACTTTGTTGCTTTGTTGTGCACTTTAAACCGTCATTAAACTGTTAAATCGTTTGCTTTCATTTGCAAATCACTCAGGATACAAAGTACTGAAAGTGATCCAGTCTGCTGGGCACAGATGATTCATGTTGTTTAGAAAAAGAGAAGAAAAAATGTTTTCCTTTTTGCTCCCTCCAGTGACTCAGACCTCCTTTAACACTTCTGATATAATTGCAGAGTGTCTGTAGAAGAAGTTGCCTGCTCCATACCAAGCCCTTTCAACCCGTCCTCCTCGCCCTCCTCCTTTTGCCAGAAGCCAACACTGCACGATTGCACCTTTCAAAAATTGCAAACTAGCAAAGCTGAACTTGTTGTAAGGCTTTGAAAAACAGCTCAAAAACCAGAAAACACACAGATCATAGAGCCCGTTTCAGCCTCTAAGGGGTGTCTGAAAACAGTGCAGTAGTTGTTTATTACTTCAGGCCACTGACAGAGCGTCATTAAGTCCTGACCCAAGGGTCAACTCAAAGTGCTACCGGCATCATCACAGAGACAAACTACCGGAGCATGGGGGGAGCGGCATCGATTGTTGTGGTCATGCAAGTGGCTGTCTTCAGGCTCCGGCATGCAACTTTAATGAAAATAGATTTCTCCTGTCCTTCACCTGTGCAACACACAGTAGAGACCTACGTACAAACACAGAGGAAAGGCTATATTTAAAAGGAAAGGAGAAGGTAATAACAGGTTCAAAACCAAAAGTTTCATATTTATTTTTCTCTCAAAAAAAGCTCAAAATCTCTGCATCGCATCTACAGTAGCTTGGACGTTTTTTTGCACTGATTTTGTTGGTCACTGAAGATGTAACTGGATTTAATCAATGCTTTTTTTTAATATTGCAAAACCATGATGTAAACTTGAGTTGATACTGTACATACAATGTCACCTGACAAATCACCCTTACACGCTCAAAAATGACGCTGCCATCTATTTCTTCAGGACGCTGTCAGCTAACACCACAATAATAATACCTTCCATCATTCATTTTTTGCTTCAACCCCGGTTATCTCTACTATACTGTTGTGAATGAGAAAATGAAAGAGCAGGCAGCCGGGGTGACAAACTAAGTGGTGATGGCAGCAAATGCTACATATAGGAGGTCCACTACTTCCAACGCAGAGTGGAAAAGGAGAGAGGATGTGTCAGATCAAGATAGGGAGAAAAACGTCACTGCATGCCTTTTGCATAAGCGACTCAGCGCACAGATGAAAATGTCTACAGTGGCAGCATGAATCAATGCTGAGGTGAAATATTAATCCACTTTCATTTAAAATTCCCCTTCAAATGTTCTATTTGTGGGTGCTACACGGGGTGGCTCTTTGATGGCAGAATGGTTCCACAAGTAACCCTTTCGCTGAAGACGAGGTTTGAGAGGCAGGAAAACACTTTTGTCTCTTTGAGTTTTATTAGCGGACACTTTCAATTGTCTTAATCACGACTGACGACGGTGATCAGCCTTGCTCATCTGTTTCTAAATGACACTAATTGTTTCCTTCTCATAAACTGTTACAGGCGGTGCAACATGTCATTAAAACACAACTGCTGTTATGTTCCCCCACTGATACAACCCATAATCACTGATGACAGGCTTAATGTTTGCTCCCCCGATGCCTGCGACAGGAAGAAACCAGCCAGGACAGAATATCCCAAAGATGAGAGACTGATTTCCGCTGATTGTCACTTTAGCATTCTACTACATACATACCACACTAACGCTAAATGACAAAGCAAACTTTGTGAGTCTGGAATGAAGAGCTGCAATATCAAGACAGAAACAAAGAATATTAAGGCCAGAATCAACAATGGAGTGCCAGGCAGTAGTGAAATGTTGAAATGTGGCTAAATGTAGCTACTTGACACACACTGTACGTATGTGTTCAGGACGGTATATGTAGCCACTATGGAGAGGTGCAGTGCCTTTAAACTAATAAAAGCCCAAAAGGACCAAGCCATTGCCAGCCAAATTGGACAGAACCACACCTACAAACTGTCTACAGATCCTGGTTAAGATGATCCGAGATAGTGATTTGTGCACGAAAAAATATGGCATCCATTTTTTCCGACCTGAGCCACGCCCACATCAAACTAGTAAAGAGAGCATGAAAAAGATATACAATGCTAAATAAGTGGAGCAATCTTTTTAAAGAAAGATTTTTCAGCCTGATCAAAATCACGAGGACTTCAAAGGTTGTTCTTGTAATCTTTAGATATATTTGTTAAATATTTAGATTTTTAGAAATATAATATAATATTTAGAAACTTAAAGAGGACCTATGATGCTTTTTGACTTTTATGACCTATAAACGTTGTTATGATGATTCATAGTCATGCTTAACCATACTAAATTATCAAATAATGACTTACATGCATTTCGACGTATTCCCTGCTGACCGTCTGGGGTGTCTGTGCAGAGCACTAGACATTATTCTAGCCAGTCGAGAAGTCACGTGTTCAAAGCGGTTTGAGGCTTTGTAACTTCGTGACGTCGCATGTAACTTGGTGTCGTCACCACGCGGATGTTTCCATGTATAGTAATGCTGTCACTTCCCTGTTCGCGTCTGCCTCGCGCCCTTATAGGTCCATGCTCGCGCTTCCCGCCACTGAAAGTGTTCCGGAAGGAAGGTAACCAATCACAACGGAGTGGGGTTTGCAGGAGGGGGGGAGGGGAGCGGAGATGGCCGAAACACAGGCGGAGGGAGCGGACATGGCCGAAGCACACACATCAAGTGTTGACAGGACGTGCTGGATCGCCAAAATAAGAGAAAGAGCTTCCCGAAAATCTACATAGTTTTTTGTGATGTGATTCGTGTCAGGTTGCTCTATAGCAGTGTAAAACAAGAAATTAAGACCAGAAAAGTAGTATAATAGGTCCTCTTTAACTTTAAAGATCAAATTGGATTAGCTGGCATATCACAGAAACAAGTACACAGAAGAATCACTTCCCATTGCCTTAACCTCCTTTTGAACTTCCACCAATGGGAAAAATCTCATTAAAAATTGAGTCTGAAATTCTGTGTTATATCATAGCTGCATGGGAGTAGGTCTGATAGTAAAATTATAATAAGAAATACATGTTAATTATATATTTATAAAGCGTATTAGCAGATGGAAGAGTATCTTAATGAAAGCTTGTGCTGAAGCAGACATTTATTGAGACATAATGATAAATAAGCATGAGGTGCATGGGACGAGCTCTTCTGACAAGGATGTTGACAAGCAGTAATGTATGCATACAAGGCGTGTTAAGTGTGCTCATTTTTTAAAGCATTCATCATCTCTATCACAAATGTGGAGCATCTTCTCTTTCATGTTGAGATTAGCAGCTTAATGTCAGATGCCGCATGTCACCACTGCTACAGGTATCTAACTGCAGGATTTATTCACTGTATATCCCCCCTCATTTTGCTCTCACACTTCCCCACAGCAGGGTATATCGATCCAGTGTAAAAGAGGAGAGAGCGCACGCATGAAATAACCCATGTGTCGCTGCATTTACTGTAGTCTCGGACTGATTTACTGCTTGAGTCATGTGAGGACAGTGTTGGCCTGGGTTTTGATGGGTGGACAACAACAGCATTAAAACTGGAAATGGAGCCCCATTAACCAAATTATTCCACCGTGAATAAGAGATAGCGATGGTAGAATTTATCACTATGTAGGACTGGAATGTCTACATGATTTATTTTGTTGTTTTGTAAATTTTGCTCTGCAATAAAGTGATATTAAAAAAGAGCATATTCAAGTGTGACATCACAGTTATATGAACATGTCTGCAGGCTGATTGCAGATGATTTCTAATGAGCACAATGTGTCACGTTATTTAATTTCCCCTGTGCTGCAATGTAGTATGTCTGGAGTCTGGAAAATTCAGAGAATTTTTGCAGTTCATATGGCAAGAATCTCTATTTATGATGTCTTCCTCTGTTGACGGGTTATGTAAAGTCAATCCAACAGTTTTCCTCTGCAGATGCTGAGTATCCACACTCACTTTTGATTCTACTTTTCAAAGCTAGAGACTATACACTCACAGTCCACACACAACAGTTCTCCTAAAAAGGAGCTTTTCCTATCTTTTTACTTTAGATCTTACCCTTCTGCGCTTGAGGGATGCTGTCTCTGACTCAAATCATTAAACTCCATTCTCCTTTATAATACCGGTCCCTCACTCATTCTCAAAGGCCAGTCATTCCTGTTTTCTGACAACATTTCTAATGAAATACCACTCTGGGAGCATCTCTGGCACAACAATAAACGTGTGTGTGTGTGTGTGTGTGTGTGTGTGTGTGTGTGTGTGTGTGTGTGTGTGTGTGTGTGTGTGTGTGTGTGTGTGTGTGTGCGTGTGTGTGTGTGTGCGGGTATGTTTGCGTGTGTGTGTGCGCGCAATTTGATCTATCACAAGTACGCAGCACAGCATAACTATATAAGATTAGGTTTTGATTTGACTCTTGCACAGGAGTATTGGGGGCTCAGGACTCTCAAAGGTCCCATACACATGTTTAATGAGCACAAATAAAGCCACATACGAGAAAGAGAAAAATATATATGTAATATCTTAGACACAAAGGATACAGTACAATACGCACTGTGTACAACCGCAGGGGCAGTAAAGGTATAGCAATACAAACGCTGTATATTGGATTGCAATGGGTCTAGTACATTCAGAGCATGGCATAGATCTAAATGAGCAGTCTTCCAGAAATTGATCCCAGCACAGCTATTTATACGGGAGCACCTAATCCACTGTCCTCCGAGTTATTGATTTCCATTAATTGGTAACACCTCCTGTTATCCTAATTATTTCACCGAATTAGCAAATATGTAAATCTTCAGTGGCATTTTCAAAGCAAATCCTCACACATTTCCACATTATCTCTCTCTCTCTCTCTCTCTCTCTCTCTCTCTCTCTCTCTCTCTCTCTCGCCAGCAGCCTCACGCACACACAGTCAAAGCCAAAAGTTGGCACGGCTCTCCCCGGAGATCTAATTGTGTACAACTTGTGAGGCTATGTGCTTTCTCCTGAAGCTGCTGCTGCTGCCATAAGGCCACCTGGGCTCCACCGTAGGTTTGAGACCCCCTGGGACTGAACAAATCACTACAAACAGTTCAATGATGACCTAGTGCACATCCCTCATCTTAAAGGGCCCTACGGATGTGACATATGGTGGAAATGGCATCACCCTTTGGTAGAATGGCTCCAATGGGGGGATTTTCTTTTCTTTATGTGTAAACCAGATTGTGTGGCTCAGCGGCATTTAGATCTAAGAGAGAGATTGCAACTTCATTATTCTGAGTCTCATCAAATCCTTAGATCTTAATGTTAGAGTGTCTGCTCTCTAATGTTCTTCCAAGTACCGGAGCACGCAAGAGTTTGGAGAGATAAGTGTGAGTGTCTCACAGTGCAGATGCTCCAATAAAAAGCCTTTTCTATTTTTCTACTGTGTGCTGAAGGTATAGAAAGAGTTACACCTCATGCTCTTTAGCTCAAAACTCTGTTTACTCCACGTTCCAAAAACGCTGTATAATTATTTTACGTCTACAAAGGTCATCTTGTGTTTCCAATAACTTTAACAAGCGGTGTTTGATGGCCATTAATCCTCAAAATTGCCAATGCTTTTTTTTAAACTAATTATATTTGAGGCAGTCTAAGAAGAGTGTTCAGTGTCCATAAAAGCCATACTTTGATTTCTTGCATTCATGCTTTGAGTTCTTGTATCATCACACACACTGTTGTTGAACCATGTCGACATGCTCTGTTTGAAGCCATCTTTAGCCCCGGCCACCTCTCACAAGAGATGATAAAACCAACATAGACAGTGTCAGAGGACATTACTGACCTATGACATGGTAGACGCTGCATGGGTTTTTTCACACTAAAAGTTTTCCCACTGGGGGCTCAACATATGTCACTGAAGATGACTATTACATGTTTGAATGTTGCTCACTGTTGTGGCAACAGCCATCACACAGAGTAGCAGCATATGCACTTACATGGACGTTTGGCAGTGGAGCAAATTAAGGGTCAGTACTGGAATTTAGATTTCTATATTGCTAATAATTTGGGATAATGAGGAGGTTACATGTGTCTATTATTTTTTAATTTATAGGCACGATAATGCTAGCTGCAATTATACAGTTTTCAAAGTAGCCTGCCATTAATGATAAACATCTCATTGGTGTTAGTTAGTGACCATTTCAAGACACATGTTTGGGGTATAATTTTTCATTTTTAAGTTTTTAAAACATTTTGCTGAAAAATAGTACGAATTTGTCAAGAAACTTAATCTAAAACAGATTTATTTTAGTACAAAAAGGCTTTAAATCTATTTTGAAATGTGTTTTAATTAGTAAATCGAATTGCCGGTTATTTTACGCCAGAGTGCTATTACTTAAGTCCATTGTTCTTCATTCTGTCAAATATTTTGTAACAAACTTAAATCGTGAGGGTTAGGGCTTTAAATAGACTTAAATACTTTACAAAAATAAAATAGTGGAAATCATCGCAAATGGTGCTTTTCCTGTGCATTTTGCCCCGAGTTCATTGATTCAGAAATGTGAACGGCAAATCAGAAAAACATCACAACTTACCTAGACACCTGATTCCGCCTCGAAACCGATAGGATCCAGTGACCGTCCGAGTCGAGTTTGTCCCCCTTAGTATACTAGACGATCCTGTGGAGTTTGGATAAATAAAAGTACTTCTACACTTAAAATCTTGCGCTCCTGCAGCCTGTAGTACTGTACCATCTGTTGTGCCTGTGCGCGTCGAGCTCCGCGCGGTGAGGAAGAGAGAAGAGGAGAGGAGGGAGGGAGTTTGGTGACCAGAGCGCACAGCGGATAGGACAGCGCGCACAGCAGGAGAGGGGTCACAGTCAATCTGAGCGGGTTCTAAAACGCAATCTACTGAACAGATACAGCATGTACTACAGCTGTGTGTATTGACTCATGGTACCTATTAATTGTATTATTCACTGTATCTCTATCACTGCATTTATTGTATTTAGTATCTTTGATTGTATTTTAAAGCCTGACCCAGGGACAAAGACTGCAAATTAGCTGAAGCTAGACGTCTTATATGCATCACATTTTCCCATTTTTTTGTGGCAATGTTGTATGTATTGTCCCTGTCAAATAAACATTAAAATAAATAAAATGTAAGAGTGTAAAGAATCAGCATGCGATGTGCGACCATGGACTCTTCTCTTAAACCAGCTAATACAGAGGGCTATAGAAACTATAGAGGAGGATGCACGTGCGGTTACTTCGATCTTTACCAGCATTTTCGCCTGAGAAGTTAAATAGGCTATAGTTTCACTGGCTTTTAGTCAAATTTGAATCCTTACATTTCAATTCAAACTTTTATTTTAATATAGAGATGGAAGTCTATAGAATAATATTGGCTAAAGGAGGAATCACTGTATAATATTAAAGTTGGAACATATCAATTCGCCTGGTTTAAAATGTGCCAGTAGCCTAGATCATTGGCATTTATATAATAGGCAATTATATAGACTCACTGCATTGCAGTCTGTATCAAGGGCTGGACTAAGACATGAAATATGATATGGTTCCTGGCAAGCTAAGAGTGCCCTAATTTTTCTCTCACATTTAAACACCCTGGCGTGACAACAACACCCAGGCGTGACGGAAGCAACTGTGGTGTGACGGACGTGATTTTTGACCATTTAGCTTCCATGACATGTCTGCTACGTCACTCATTTGCCCTAACCCTAACTACCCAGCTATGATGCCTGAACCTAATCCTCAAAACAATATAAATAACACAAACTCAGTAGCCTATCGGTCTGCGGTCTTTTTTATTGTTCGACGTGACGTACTCAAGATGGCCGCCGCGGTGTTCAGTCAATGTTCTATCTATATTCTAACCTCTCCCTGTCCCCTTGCCCTAACCCTAACCACCCAGCTGTGATGCCTGAACCTAATCGCCAAAACAATATAAATAACACAAACTTAGTATCGGTCTGCGGTCTTGTTATTGTTTGACGTTGTTTACAACTTAGAAGTTTATGACGTTGCAAAAATAAAATCTACAGGTAACGTCCGTCACACCACAGTTACTTCCGTCACGCCTGGGTGTTGTTGTCACGCCAGGGTGTTTGTCTCCGGGGCTGCAGCTGGATACTATTGATTGTGCATTTACATGTACGTTTGACACAGATAGTAACACTTAATCAAAACAAAAAATGAATTAATGAGCGAGAGATAAATAACAGGTTCTGCATACGCATACCGGTTAGGACAGGAAAATTACTTGATATTATTATTCAGACCAACCTGCGTTTGTTGACCAATGTCTTGGCAGGACCAGGCTACTACCAAAGGCTGCTGGCCATAGAGAAGGAACACAGAAATAGAATAATTATTGTACACCTTTAGTCACAAAAATCACAAAACAATTTGGATGGTCACCTACATTTGTTCCGTATTCCGTATCCGTATTCTGTACTTTGGTAGAGAGAATAGATTACCACTCCATCTCTGCCTGTGTCTGACCAATGGCTCCCCTGATGGTTTAACAAAGTGGCTCATAACTGAATGTTTATTCCTCCCGAAACAGCCAACTCCTGTCCAATCAATAGCCATTTATTTTGCTGTACTTTAGACATTGGAACATTGCTTGCTTACTCATGTGGGTCTGGTCATGAGCTTCCGATAATTGCAGTATTGTAATTGATTGCAGATTTGTTTCTTGCAAGACTGATCTGTCAGAGCGCCCTGACCTGTGTAAAAAAATATATTTTACTGGTATGTTGTTTTGCAGACAGTTTTGGTTTTATTTGTCCAGATTTTGATACATCAAGCTCTGATATGACTGCCTCATTCTAAAACACTGGAGGTGGAGCTCACAGCTTCATCAATTTTGATTTGAAAAAACAACAGCAATATTTCTTTCCGGAAAAGGTATCTAGATGTTACTCTAAAAAAATCTGCAGACCAAACTGTCAGCTGTTTTTATAGGAAATTTTTTTTCGGAGGAAGTAGTTCAATGACAAACTGTTCTAGAGGGGCTGTGGGATATCTTTTCAGGGGGATATTTTCAAACCTGGATGATTAAAAAGAAAATCAGCACTTCTCAATTCCAAGCATTAGCAAGAAACTTTGTGTATGTTTTTTTTTTCTTTTACAGCATTGGGACTCTAACCTTCTACGACTTAGCCAAACCCCCAAGGGTCTTCACGTCCACATACATTACAAATGAAGCGTGCAGGGAAACATATATACGGTACATATAGCTGGGAACTGGAAACAGTGGATGCTCATGGACTGAGACACTGTAAAAAGCGTGCAGAGGATTTTACTGCAATAAAACATTTTGACAGTGACATAAACTGTAGAATTCTCTGTTCAGAACATTGTAAACTATGTAAGCTCTATAATCACATGCTAATGGGGTTCTAACTTAGATGCATTATACAAGTAGGTTGCTAATTCTTTATTTCCTGTCAAGCATAAAATAGCACAGAAGTCGAAATCTATCTCTGTTCTATCACCTCCAGCTAACTGGATGCCTCCTGCTGCCTCCTCACCCACATGTGCAGAGATCAGCTAAGGCAGGTGAAGATGGAGCCTCCAACCCAGGACAGGAGAGTATTTCTGGCCATGCACCGACGAAACATTGACCCTGGTGCTTCCGGCCTGGGTGCCATCTGCAACCAATCGAAGAAGCCAAGCTCCCATACTGGCCATTTACAGCACCTTGCCAACTAGGATCATGCGTATTCAGCTGTTCTCGATGTGCTAGCCAGGCTTGGTCACTTTTACTGGAGGAAGGGCTCCACAGTTCATCAGGGTGGTTCATTTACAAGGGCAAGGGAATTATATTCAGCGGATTAACTTTTTTCATGTAAGGGGCTTAAAAGGAAATTTTGGATTTACCCTATACTTGTCTTCAAGCTGAAAGTTAAAAGAGAAGATTGATATCACTTACAAATCATCTTACCCTCAGCCAGGAGACCGGTAGCTTAGCTTGCTATTGAAACTAAAAACAGAATTAAACAGCTAGCTTGGCTCTGTAAAAAAAGTTGCTGGTTTCACACTTAGGCTTACTGTCTAATTAAATAAAATAGATCAAAACAACTTAATGAGTTTGCTTTCAAGGTGCTGTTAGGGCCAACTCACTGTATCCCCCCTGCTTCCAGTATGAAAGTCTAAGCAAATCGTCTGCTGGCTGTATACTACTAAGCATATGAACCTTTGTTGAACTCAGTCTTTAAATACTGTTGTACTCTTCATTTGGTTACAGTCTCATTCAGTCAAACGTTGTTAAGGAGTTCATCTGTTTGAAGGGGTTTTAGATTTTTTTAAGGGCCTATCCCAGATACAATGCTGAATGTACAGACAACTGGCAGAATTGTAATGAGTGTGAAATAAGAATAGCTAAGCCATGCATTCGGAACAGTTGAGAAGTCCACACAGAGAGATAGGTCAGATATGTTCAGCAAAGTCAGCGGGCGTCGTCTCCTGACACAACCATATCGGTGATGTAATGAAGCGAGATGCAGTTGTTGCAGAATGTTGACTGTAGACTCAGCTTTCTTCTCCCAGCGTTGGGCAAGAAGAGGCATGTCATGTTCCGTAGGGCAGATCGTCCCACAGTTCCCCCCCCCCCACCCTGCCCAAAGTGCTGTGGAGAAACCATAGTTTCACTTATCACTTATTTTTCTCCGTGGTCGATAGTGAAAAGGACCGTACTCTCGGTGGCTCCTCATCTTAGAAGTGGTTTTACATTAGTGGATAGAGTTGCGTATCAATTCATTGACAACAAGCTGTAGAATTCCATCCACATCATGTGTTTCAAGCCACTGAGTGCCTGAATAAGGCTCTTTGTATTCATTCATTGGAGATTCTGGGCTGATAAATAAAGACATGCTGTGGCTCTCACATCACATGGGTTCTATATGCTGTTTATTTTTTAACCTGAAAAGTTTCTTTCTTGGTTTTCTATCCCCGACCATCTCCTCTCTTCATTTGTTTTTCACAGTGCGCGGCGCGCCCAGTACTTTTGGTCACAGACGGACTGTGCTGTTTCACTGCTGATATCACAACGACATCCATGGCCTTGTAGCATTACAATGCTCGAACTGGAGTTGCTATAGCAACGGGCGATCAGAGGGGTTATTTCTCTGTGTTTGTGAACCTATGATGTGGAAAAAAGGATTTTATAATCAGTCTCAAGCTAGATTACATGTATTACCTGTTATAGGAATATATAGCACTGGTGGAATCTAAGTACATGTACCTAACTCCATTTTGAGGTATTTGTAGTTTCTTGAGTAGGCTATTTCAATTGTATGCTACTTTGAATTTTTACACCAATAGGCTACATTATACAGGCACATATTGGACTTTTCACTTACTATTTGTTTAAGTAGTTGCAGTACTTCATATACATAACCTAATACATTAAGATATCGTAATTTAGGTTAAGATACTCATTATTATATAAGGTCATGTAAATTAGACCCACCTTTTCAACCTGCAACATTAAAATGATGTACACATTCTTGTGTCGCTAGTTATTACCCAGTAATGTTTATTATCCTGAAATGGAGTATTCTGAACAATGAGGACTTTGACTTTTGATACTGAGAGTATAGCTTGATGTTAGTTTTGTTTTATACTTTTGGGTTTTTACTTCAGTAAGAATTTGAATGCATGATTTTTACTTGTGTTTGGATCAGCACCACAACATCAGGCTTTTTAAAAGCCTGCAAGTGTGATAAATATCACCCCTTTTTTGTTCCTTATTACCGAAAAGTCACAGAGCTTTAAATCTTATATAGTCGCTGTGACACTTTTGTGCCCAGGCCTGTGTACATGTTGTGATGTTTTGTGTCCGTCACTGTATTGTACTGTTATGTGTTGTCGCCTCTCCTCGCTGTGAACCAATTTGCCCTCTTGGGACACTAATAAAAATCTTGAATCTTAATCTTGAATCTTAAATCCTCTTTTTGGCACCATCCTTGAATGTCTTAGCCTGGCTCCGCCCGCCTACCTACTTCCACCCAAATTTCATTTTCCCTTCAGTAGTCAGTCTGGGGCTGGGGTATATTAGTGGGATCCTGCTCGTCCAGAGTTTTGGATGTCCAATCAGCGAACAGAGCGGGTGGCTGAGAACGATGACGTCAAAGTCGCGCTCCAGTTTCAGTTGAAAGCTGAGTTCCTTTATAGAGCTGTTAAGCGGAAGTGGCGGAATTACGGGGCATGGGACCTCTCGGCTGAAAAAAAATGAATGGGAGTCTATGGAAAGTAATCTACTATTTTCTGGTCCCAGTCATTAAATGCCTTGGATTACATATATGTTTTGTATGGGTCTAAATGATCATTTTTCATGTGAAGAGTTTGACGGTATGTTGTATGATTATTCGTCTAACGGCTTTTGAAAAAATGTTACGAGAACAACTACAAGTCTTGTCGCCTCTGTGACGTCACCTCAACACATTCCCTCCACTTCTCGACTGACAGTGCTAATGCTAATGGCTGGCGTGGACAACGCCAACAATCTCCCCACTCGAGAAATTGAAACTCTCCACCAGGGACGTTGGAAGTAGGGGTGCGGGGGGTGCGGCCGCACCCCCCCTCACCACCGCCTGCACCCCCTCTCCGCCCCCCTACACATTGCCCTGTGCTCCCGCGATTGCTCTGTAAACAATATCATAGCCTAAGTCCTCTCTTTCCCATCTCCTGCTCCCTCACATCAACTTGACAGAGCATAACACTATAATATATATAGCTTATAGGCTATACAGTATACTATATAGGCTAGATTACATATGCCCGTCGCATTTCTTCACCGTGCCCAGGACGAGATTACGTTTGTGCTCCGCCTTCCCATGCGCACTTCGGTAGAGTCAGAGTGCTGAATGGCACGCACTAATGAGCATTAGGTTATCATTAAAAATCCAGTCTGCTAAGCGCCCTACCACAGGGGGGAGAGAGAAAGAGAGAGAGAGACGCGCTGACAGGATGCAACGTTCACCTGCGCACCTGCTCCTCAAAGGTGTGTGCCGGTATCGTGCCAAGTAACCACTGATAAGAATTGTGTCCCCGGCGGCCGGTGAGCGCGCATGCATCAAGTAAAGGCGAACATATTAACACTTCATAAGGTCGTAAAAAAGTCGGGTCGTCTTATATTCGGGGTCTAGTATTCAGCGTCCAGTAATGGACTGCCCGTTACCAGAGCGGTCATTCAGCTTCAGGGCCTGTGACCAACTTGTTTATTTAATTTTTTTCGGGTGGAACCAACATTGGCTGTGCTCTCAGAAGCGGCCGGGGCATGCGTGTGTGCAATGGGAGAGAGAACGCTTCGTGTGGAGAGAAAAAAGAGGCAGGGGAAATCGCCAAAGCCAATGCAAAGCCTTGAGTCGTTATGTTGCGAGTCAACGTATCAGAGGCAGGAATCGGCTGTGCGATGGACTTTTACTGTGGCTTGCACTGCTGAGGAGAGATTGCCAACTGCGCTGTCCTTTTACACACCGCCAGGGCCGCCGTAATGTTTAGATATCATTTTCTTCAACGCCGTTATGATAATAAGAATGAGAGGCTTCATTAAAACGCTGTCCATGCGCTGTCTATGCGGTCGTTGTGATTGTAACTTTGTCGGCTGTAAACTGAAACTAACGGAGATCACGGAAGCCTTCCCCTCGTGACTGCCCCGGTTATCATTCACTGATCACAGCAGGGCTCAAGAATACAAATGTATGCAGAAAAGGAACAAATTGGTGAATAAAAATTCACCAGAATGCAGGAAATTAAGCATTTAATGCTCCAAAAATTCTGGGGGAGTACCCCCAGACCCCCACTTATAAATTGTCACAACCCAATGTTTAATCAAAACCTACTCCTTCAAATTCAGGATAAAAAAAAAAGCTGTAAGGATACTTTGGAAAATTCATAAATGTTATTTGCTTTTATAGTTTGTTTTAATAGCTATTTTAGATATAAATAGGCTATTTTATCATGGTTATAGATTGCTAATTTTACCAGTAGCCTACTGCTTTGTCTGTTAGCGCTGCACCTCGGCCAATTTACAGCACCCCCCCTAAGAAAGTAGTTCCAACGTCCCTGCTCTCCACATGTCCACTTGTGTAGTGGTTTTCGCCACGCTGAAGACTTTTGTCTTGTCATTGAAAGAAAGCGGTAAAGTGCATTAAAGACACAGCCATGTTTCTGAGCTAGGCGGGTGCCAGTGGTGGTGACGTGTATCATAAGTGTCAAGAGCAGCGAAGAGCTGTAGTCCACAAAAGCGCTCTGCACAAAACCTGACCGTATCCAGCTTCTACTCGCTAAATTGTTCCATTCTTTGCACGAAAAAATACCATCTAAATCCATACAAAACATATGTGTAATCGAAGGCATTTCATGACTGGGACCAGAAAATAATACATTTCTTTCCATTGACTACCGTTGTAATTTTTCGAGCCGAGAGGTCCCATGTCCCGGAAGTAAGTCACTTCCGCTTAACAGCTCTATACTCGGAACTCGGAAATGTCCGACTTGGTAGTTCCGAGTTCCAACCTGTCTGTGTTCCAATGCATCTGCTCAGGAAAGCATGGACGCCTACAACCTTTCTCATCCAAATAACTAAACGTTAGGCTCTAGCAAGTTACCGTTGCCACTAGTACCGGTAGATCCATAGACTACAATATGTAGTGAAGTCGGAAATTTCCGAGTTTCCAGTACAACTGGAACGCACCGCCAGAAGCCGGCTCATGACGTACGTCACGACCAAGCGTTATGCGATTGGTTGGCTGATCCAGAGTGGCACTGGGCAGATCCAATAGTTTTAAACTTCAACAGACACCCGCCTCCAAGTGAGTGAACGTTTGCCAAGTACAGCACTTCCAGACCTTCTGTACAAATTAAATTAAGTACGATGGTCTGGTAGCAACAGCCTATGAATGTCTGGCTTGTCTGGCAACAACCCACTGCAAAACAGCATCTCTTAAGATCCCTTCTGAGATATGGAATCATGAACGGCACAGCGTGATTCGATATCACCTCGACAGAGGGGGTGATGCTGACACTTCACCGCCAGAACTTTCAGAGCTGGAGGCTAGGTATGGATTATATTACAACATATTATGATCATGTGTAAGTGTCACTGATTGTTTACTTTCTTAATTCATGAAACAAGCAGAACCACATTTTTGTGTAGCATGTTCAAGAACATGTTGGCACTAGTTGTATGTGTCTCTTGTTTTCACACACACATTATCAATGTGGGATTACATAGTCACCAAAAGCTGTTTTGTCCTCACTTTGTCACATCTCTGTCCCTCCCTGTGAGCATAGTGAAACATGTGTCAACATTGATGGGAGAAATGGCAGGATGTTTATACTGTATATGACTCCATGACATGAACGCCGTTTTTGTGTTTTACATTCATCCAGAGGAAGGATGAATGTTTCCTCATCAGAGCCTATCACAGTGCCCAAAGGCCTCATAGCAGCCTATAGGTTTGTTTTGTCCACTTCCTCCCTCAGCGTTATTTTTTCCTTCAGGGATCCTCCATCGCCAATGGTGAAATTGAAATAAAAACGAGAAAAACTGAGAGTCTGCAGATAGCGTATCTCGGATCGATTTCTCTGTGTTATAAAAGGCATCATCATAATTTTGCTGGCAAAAAATTGCAGCAGCAAAGGAATAACATGAGAGTGGTTACTGTAGGTAGAACTTGCTGACATGTGTAAATCATGTGTTACCTGCTATGACATTAAACACATATGACATTAAAAAAGAGATCAGAGATCATTAGTTGTCTAATGCAGCTGCTGCTTAAATGTTAGAATCAGAAATGTAGGCCAAGTGTACCTCTAGAAATATCAATAATCAAATGTCTCTGAACAATAAACAGATCCCAGAGTGCGTATATCTAATACCTTCCTACAAATAAATTGCAACTTAGGATCAGTGATGAATGTGTAGAAAAGCATTATTAAATTGTGAGAAAATATATGGTTTTAGTTTATAGTGAAAAGCTGATCAAAGAGAATATTATTCTCTTGTGAAGTAAAGCTGATTACCCTCCACTAGTGAATGTGTTTGTATGCAACATTAAAGTTCTTAATTTTTTTTTAATGTGGGCAAAGAGCCGAGGAAAAGAGCTGCTCAACAACAGACATGTTTTAATGTCTGTGTATGGCAGGTATCGTATCAGTGCTTGCCAAGATTCTCTGTGCTATTCCTGGCTCTCCTGGAATAACACAATAAGGCTTTGAGGGCTTAGTTTAGATTAAATGAATGAATACCCATGGTCACTGTGCTGATACAGCTCCACAAATGTACATCTGCATCTTCTGTAGCAGGGAGAAACGGCGTGAACAGAGATAACATGATTAAACTATGCTACTACCATCACAGATCCATTGTTATATCTAAAGGATATTTCTACATTTTGGGTAATATGTTAATTTTTTTTTGCAGATAGCTAAATGAGACAGAGTAGATATCACTATCATGTCCGGATATTGTGGATATGAGGCCACAGCCAGGACAGTTAGCTTAGCTTAGCATGACTGGAAGCTGGGAAACTGCTAGCCTTGCTCAGTCCAAAGGTAAAAATTATCTGCCAAGGGAAGAAATAAGAGTCTACCTTTTTCCCTTCTTTTACCAGGCTTTCACTTAACTAAGTGTCGTGAGAAAGTCAAGCAAACGGTGATATTGTGTATAGCATCAGGTTTATTCTCAATCAAAATAGCAAGAATTCTCCGCGGAGAGGCCACTGGTTCAAACACACGTGAGGTGTAACAAGAAGTGGCAACATGTCCTTCAAGTCATGAACTATTTAAGGACATGTAATTGGGAGACAGACAGGTAGAGCTGGGTGGGGGTGGGGCAGGCTGACCCAGAACAGCAGGAGGCTGTCTGCAGGAACATTGTCACCCTTCAAATGTATAGTCAGGCTGGCTCCACATGGGAGATTGAGGGGGGATGGTGGGGGGGGAGAGAGAGGGGCTGAGTGGTTTGTTGGAAAACACATTCAATATATCTATATATCATGGTCTATACAGGTTTGTAGCAAATGTTTACTATTGCATTATTAAATATTCCAACATTCCAGAGTCCAGAGATCTATCATATGCAAAATCTGCTACCACACTAAGCTAACATGTTTCTGGTGGTAGCAAGGGTAAGGCTGTGTTCACACCGAATGAGGCGCTGCGGAGTTTAGCCACAGTGTTGTGTGGCGTGGGAGTTTCACAAACCTCAACGTGTCATTCAGACGGTCGCTGGGAGACGCTCCCACGCCGTGATTGGCTGCCACAGTGTGACCTAGGGCTGCGTTTATCCAAAAATGGACGGTCTTCATACAAATGAATGACAAAACGCCTTATTTGGTGTAAATGTGTAAACAATCAAAGATGACCTCTTACATGTGCACTTTCTGTTGTTTCCCAATCTGAGCTTAAAAAGGTTCAGCATGCAAGAGGAAGGGGGAGTTTTCCTAAACGGTCGGCAGGCTTATCTCAAATATCTACATCCGGTAAGGCAGACTAGCAATAAGCCAACCTAGAAATACAATTCTTCCTTCCCCAAGTCCTAATCTTTCATACTCCAGTAATGGCAGATAAGCTTTCTGGCATCGCATGGGTCAAATGCTATAGGTTTGTATAGACACGGAGCCTGCAACAGTTTTGTTGTTTGAAATCTCCCTATAACCACAGGTTAAAGTTTCTTTCACAGGTGTGTGTGTGTGTGTGTGTGTGTGTGTGTGTGTGTGTGTGTGCGTGCGTGCGTGCGTGTATCACATTAGCATTAGCCAACAGGGATTACATTTCCGAGGATTGTTTGCAACTACCTGCCAGGGGCTGAAGACAAAGTAAAATGATTCTTTGTGGGGGACTATGTAACACTATCTTCCAGAAATACTTTTCAGATGCATTTAGTGTAGTTTTATAGTAAAGAGAATTGCATTATACATTGGATGACTGAGCCTCTGTCACCAGGACCCCCCACTATGTCCTAATGTTAGCACTGCTCCAACTGATCAGCAGTCATCCATGGTGTCAATCATTATGAAAGCTACTGTCCTATTTTTCAGAGCCAAAGACAGCCAAAAGAGTCATGTCCAGATTTTGAACTCACCCCTGTAATTCTGCCAAGCTTCTGTAAAGGTCACTAGCACTGTCTCGTGCCAGGCTATTCAGATCCATCTGTCAGACTAAGATCATGCCACGAGATAGAAAAGATGCCAACATTGTTTTGGATTTGGATATAAAATAGCATGCTTGCTTGCTTGTGCTATATTAAATTAGTTTGCTTTTCACTCACTTACCTAATTAAGGCTTTAGACACAATCAACTCAACCATCCTCTGTTGAGGGCGAAGGTCTTCTTCCAGGCCGCATTAATCAACAGTTCAGTCAGACAACTCACGTTTTGTTGTTTTATTGAGAAAAGTATATATTTAGAATATACTGTATAATATATTGAACCCATAGATGTATTTATGTGTACTATTGGGGAGTAGTGATTAGATATCTTACCCCCTGAGCCGTGGATGCTAGGTTGGTGGTGGGGCTGAAAGCAGGCAGCGATGTTGAGCGTAGTAGAGCAATGATGCAGGAACAGCAGTGGGAGAGAAGGGAAATTATGCAGCTATAGACCACCAAATAGGGAGAATGTGTTTGGTTGGTTGTATAAAGGGGTATGGCATATCATATATTATGTAGCATCATGACCCGAGTTGACTGCCTGAACCTGCACACGAAAGTGGCCAACAAGACCAGTATTGATCGATGAGCCCAACATGTACAGTGATTTTTTAAATGTACAATCATTTCCCAAATCTGAGCTGCACATCCAGAATGCCCTGGTAACACACCTAGACCCCCATTATACTCATCATCTGCATTTTGGATCATGTTACCATGCCACAGTCCACCAATTCTTTAAATTGTCAGTTTAATGTTTTGAACAGATCTGCAGAGATACGCACAAACACTTCCAGTCACCACATCCTAGTACACCAACATGAATTTTCAGATTTGCGATAGTGCCCTGTAGTTCAGGAAGAAGTGGAGGAAGCTTATTGCTGGGAGGTAAACATATGCGGGCCTACAGCAAAGAACAGGTCAGGCATGTGGTAATGGCTGCGTCCCACTGCTGTGTTAATAAACAAGTGCTCAAGGCAGAGGAACACATGTGGCTGTCACTTCCTGGCATCCCAGCTTCATGCATCAATAGAAGACATATTTTTCACAGAGCAAATTCAGAGATCAGCAGCATCTGTGTGGCACAGGAGCAGGCAACCCACCTACCAATTTTGTTTTTCTGTAACAGTACCTGCAGCCAGGCCCATCCAACGCTATGGTTACTATCTCAGCTTGGTTGAAGCAATCCTGCCTTCAGTTGAACACTTCAAAAACAGTAGCAATGTTCTTTACCAAGTCCCACAGACATGTCAATGTTGAGCCGAATGTTTTGGTTTCAGGGGAAAGGCTGCAGATTGTATCCGAATATAAATATCTGGGAGTTTTATTTGATTCAAAGTTGTCATTTACATCACATGTAAAAAGGGTCTGTAACCGAATCAAATTCAACCTCAGGAACTTTAGACACATTCGCCATCAAATGTCTATAGAGGCAGCAAAAATGTTCATGCACACTATGATTTTCTCACACATCACTTACTGTTTACCCATTTGGTCACTAGCTACTGTTACATCCCTGAAACCTATACAATCACTTTACAAACGAACTGTTAAAATCCTGGACAAGAAACCTTGTAGATTTCATCATTGTCCAATATTACAAAAGCACAGATTACTCAAATGGGAAAACATGGTCAAATATTCAAATCTATGTCTTGTCTATAAAATCATTCACGGTTTATCATCCCCTCCGCTCCATCAGTTTGTCAACATCCGAACAGCTGATCACAGCAGAACTAGAGCTTCAGCGAGGGGAGATTGTATTATCCCTTTTAGGGCGAGTGTATTTGGCCATACCTCTTTCTCTGTTCGTGCAGCTACTGAGTGGAACCTCAGCCCCATAGCCATCAGAAATCTGAACCCATATAGGTCATTCAAATGCCAGTTAAAGAAATGGCTCATTGATAACCAGAGCTGTCTACATTATCATTAACCTGTTCATGTTATTGTCTGCTGTTGTCTTTGTTGCTCTGCTGTGTTTTTATTGTATATTTTAGCTTAATAGTACTTTTTACTTTACTTACTTTTTAATAGTACGTTTTACTATAGGCATGTTGTGTTATATAAATGTGTAACTTATTTTCTTTTAGGGTGACTTTTACCATCTGTCTAGGGACTGCAGATGAAAAATAGCCTTCTGGCTAATTCTGGCATATTGACAGAAATGTTTGATAATATGCACTGTCCCTGTATTAAATAAATAATAATAATAAAAAAAAAAAATACAAATGGCTAGGCCCCTGAAAAAGGTCAGGTCTACGGGCCCTTTTACTCATACTTTACTCATCAATGCATGTGCATGTATTCATTACTACACATGCAGAAACTTCGATCAGGGAAAGGGTATAAAATACTTCCGGGAGCTTTGAGCGTCCCCAAGAGCAAAATGGCTTCAATGGTAAAATGACAGAAGTTTGGAATCCAGCCAGACTCTTCACAGAGTTGGCTGAATGGCCAAACTGAGTAGAAGGACAACAAGCTCAGCAGCACTGCATCAATCAGGTCTTAGTAAAGCGGCTAAACAGAAGCCACTCCTGAGTAAAAGGCTAATTAAAGCCCAAAATGGCTCTGCTGGATAGGAAATATGTCTGGATTATTTTAGCCTCTGTCAATCCAAACACATCAATACGAGCAGAACAATCCAGTTCTTCTTCTTTCATGCCTATGTCTCCTCACCACAATAACTGCAGCCATCTGTGCAGAGCGCTGTGCAGATGAGCAACTACCTCTCAAACATATTAAATATAGACGCAGTCACAATGGCCACAGTTATTTTCAGTCTTTGTAAATCACAATGCGTTTGCTAAGTGAACTTATTTGCATTTACTCCTCACAATATGTTGTGCTCTCGGTTAGATACACCCAATATTGCATATTCGTTTAGGCAAACGTAGAAAATGGACAGTGTGTGTTGTTTTGCTCAAAATCCTCCGTGCGCACCGTTAATGGATCAGCTTTTTGAGGGTGAAATCAAGTTAGCACATGTTTTTACACACACAAACACACTTTAGTAAATTAGACATTTAGAGTATGAGGAAAAAGAGTCTACGGTCTGATGTAACAAGAATTTCAGTCTTTGACCAAAACTCCAAGTCTCTGACACCTGGACTGCTCATCGCCTGAATAATAAAATTCCCACGGTGAAGCATGTTTGTGACAGCATCATGCTATGGGGTTGTTGGACAAGTAGAATTAAGGGAAAGATGCACACAGACAAATACAGAGAGGTCCAGAGTGCTTACAATAACAGACTGGGGCTACAGTTCACCTTTCAATGACCCAAAAAGTATACGGCCAAGACAACGCTGGTATGGCTGTGGGGCAAATCTCTGACTGTCCATGATTGACCCTAGCCTGGTCCTACCAGACCATCATACTTAATTTAATTTTTACAGAAGGTCTAGAGTCGCTCAATTGACAAACGTAAACTCACTTGAAGGCGGGTGTCTGTTGAAGTTTATAACTATTGGATCTTTCCAGTGCCACTCTGGGGGCCTCTACGGATTCTCTTTATTGCATAGGAAATTTCCTTTCCTATCGAGATGAACCAGAAGTACTAGGCGGATAGGTGATTTGAATTCTCAAAATGCTTAGGAAAGGAGCCTCGATTCATCCTTTAACCCTCCTTTAGCATAGGTTACTCCGGACCAACCTATGCGAAAGGAAAGGAGATATTCTGTTAGGGTATAATATAATTCTTAATTCAGCGGCCATATTTTGTGTGATTGTCATCAAGGTAGCTAGCATGACCTGCTAAAAATAAACATTCGGTACTAGGCTACTATGATAACAACGTTAGCTATGTTAGCTTCAAACACTGGACCTAGGGCTAAATGTTAGCAACACACACAAGTGAAATACACTGTAGAAGCATAACTAAAGCTAATGAGACAGTAAAATGTAATGTACAGTTAAGCTGGTAAGTGACTTACATGATCGGCAATCGGCACAGGGTCGGTGAAGTCTGAAGTAAAGAAAGGCAGCTCCAGCAGGCATCAGCTAGACATAACCGCTCTGCAAAGCCAGCAGCCTTCTAGCCAAAGTTACTAAACTCTTCTTTGGAGAAATGGACACTGCAAATGCTGGAATTGTTGGTGACTCGTTTATGATTCACCAACAACGTGGTCCACTGCGGCAACAACTCCACAGCAGTTTTAAAAATAATGCATTGACGTTGAGCTCATTCAGTCGTGCAGTACCCATGGACATATAAAGAAATGGACACCGTATTGAAACATGGCGCCCATTCATTCCTATGAAAGCTGCTCATAGGCGCAGAGAAGCAACAAGGAAGTATACTCCGGAAATTCCATACGGCCCAAAGCATGACGTAGCATAGACGTAGCGGCATTATGGACCTATCAAGAAAGAGGGCGGCAAGCGTAGCGGACTGGAGGCGGGTGTCTCGTTCTGTAGCATCTAGCCTGGCGAAAACAAAGTGAAAGCCGTTAAAAGCCGTTGGGCTAATAAAACGCTTGAGGTGGCGTTTTGAAAGGAGAAAACTTACATTTTAATAGTATATGGTCTAAAGATAAGTATGAGCCTATGATTGATATCCAGAAAAAATGTGCAGAGACACAATCTTGTTCGCCGCTTGTACTGTGTGGACAGGGACATCTGCCTACGGGCCGCATGAAAATAAGCTCCACCCCTTACCATGCAATACCAATGGGTTGGCCACATGTCCATGCTGGCTGCTCGGAGAAGGCAGCATCCTGGGGGCCTGGCAGTACCTGTGTCTCTGAGCATAAGCGGACCCTTGCGCTCATGTGATTGGCTGAAAACAAGGAAGACCTCCGATTGGCTATAGGTAGTTCCTGGTTGAAAAGAACGCATTTGTGAATCCAGCGACGTCAGGGGAGTCTCAAAAATCCACACACAAATACAGACCAATTCACACATGAATGCAAGGAAGTTCACAAATTAAAAGCATTTTGTAAATTCAAATGTAACAGTTTGTATATAAATGTAACAACATCCAAACACATTTTTGATGAAAATTGCAAATCTTTTTTAAATTAATATATTTATGGATTTATATTACATTTATTTAAAACAAGACACATTTGTGTGTGGATCGGAAATGTGTTTGTGAAACTTTTTATTATAGATGGATTTATTTTACATTTATATATGACGGTATCCATTTGTGAATCCTTCTCTGTGCATTCATTAATATTGAGACTGATTTCATTCCATACTGAGCTGCCAACCAATCGCACAACGTTTGGTCGTGACGTGTGTCAATGAGCGGAAGTAGGTGGGCGGGCGGTGCCAGGCTAGATTGACCCAGCCAATGCCCAACTGGCCTAAAATGGCAATTCATAGATGCTTTCTTCCCATCCAATCTGACTGAGTTTGAGGGGATCTACCAGTTAGAATGGGATAACTAGGTGTGCAAAGCATTACAGTCACTCCCCACTCCCTGTTGTGCTGAGCTCAATGCTTCCCTGTGGGGAGTGATGTAATCCTTTTTTTTTTGTATAATTCTTTTTATTTTGTTTTTTTTGTAACAATAATCAAACAAACAAACAACACCAGACAATACATACAAACTAAGAAAAGATAGAAAAAAAAATAAAAATAAGAAAAATAAGAAAAAGGTAAAAATAAGAAAAAGGACAAATGTGCATGTTGTTCATTATTGCATGATCACACACACACACACACACACACACACACACACACACACACACACACGTAACATTTAAAGACACAAAAAAAAAAAAAAAAATCCATGTCTTGTGATCTCCACCGTAGTTCCCCCCTCCCTTCTCAGCAATGCTATAAGCTTTATTACTCATAGTGCCTCATAGATGTGTTTCCATACTTCATTAAATTGATTTGTTTTGTTGTTGTCTTCGGATAATGTATTTTCTATGGTCAGATAATATTTCATAAGTTCTTTCCAGTTCTTTAATGTAGGGGCCTCTGCATCTTTCCAGTATTTTAAAATTAGTTTCTTGTAAACAAGGGAAGAAAACATAATTTGCCATCCCATAGGGTACCTTACACCCTCGGGGTTCTGAAAAATGCACAGCTGAGCTGAGAACTGCATTTTTGTTTTACAAATGGTTGATATCCATTCTTGGATTTCATTCCAACCTTTGTTCACTTTCATACAATGCCAAAAGGCATGTATGAGTGATGTAATCACTTGGATGTAATCCAAGCGTAGATGGCAAATATATCTGCAAGATGACTGACTGAAATAGCTGGTTGAACAGAATTGTAATTTGCTGGTTTGATGACAATGCTTCTTTTGTTCCACTTACGATCAGTGGCGTCTTTGCATTGCGGCCGGTGGGACACGGCCCCACCAGAGGGCATTGCCGTGCAGGGCAGGATTATAAACTTTTTTTTTTTTTTTTTTTTTGTCAAAAATGTGCATTGAGCATAAGTTAATAATTAATTAATTGTTAATAATTAATTACATGTCCACAGTTTTGATTTGATGAACGCAATTGTCTTACTTTTTGTAGTGTAGTAGTTGTATGTGAAATAGTTCGTTGCTCCGTCTCGTCTGTTCCGCGGTGGGGCCCAGCCGAGATGGCCCTGTGCAGTAGCCGCGGACTGGAGAGCTGGTGCGCGAGCAAGCGCGTGCGCAGCGCACACTTTAGTTTCGACAGTGGGGCCAGAAGATTAGGGCCCCAGACTGCTTCTCATTGGCTGATTTGTAGAAAGGGCGGGGTTTACTGCGGGAGAATCAAAACTTACACGGAACACAATGGGAGAGCAGAGACTAAACGCCCTGGCGATGCTTTTGAAAGTGAAAGTGAACTCATCCACGGACTTTTGAATTTTAACAGCAAAGTCACCGAGAGTGGTGAGTCATTGCTGAGTCTAATTTGTAGTTATTTTTATTCTAAGTGGAATTTATAATGTAGTTTACATATTATTGTTTGAATTAGAATTTCTGCATGCGTAACTGTCGATACGTGTGTGTGTGTGTGGGGGGGGCACAACCTCACATGGGCTCCCCGAGGGAGCTGTTCACCTGTCTTTGGTGGTGAAATGGCTCTTTGGCTGTGGTATATTGTGAGTGGTGGCTTTGTATATTGATTGCTGTGTAGGCCTATAGGGTGTGCACCGTTGTGTTTTTATTGTTGCCACGTTGTTGTTTCGATCTTGAGTTTTTTTATTGAGAGATCTTGAACACTGCCATTTGGTGGTGCTATTGATATAATAGCCAAATATATGTCGTCAGATTCGCGTTTTAGTGATGGCATTATTCAGCTGCAATTTTGGTCCCCTCTGTCACTTGCTACTTTGTGTGTGTTGTGATGGTAGTAATATGTGGTATTTCTGGATTGCGTTATAAGATTATTTTCCTGCATGGCCCCACCAGAGTTTCCAACCCAAAATCGCCACTGCTTACGATACATTCAACTGAGTTGATGTGGAGGGCAGGTGTAACCTATAACTGACTAACAAGGTAGTCTGGTTATTAGTTCAAAATAATCAGCAATTCTCTTGATACAATTTTGAAACTTTTTGAAACTCTCGAAACCATACAGAAAGTCACATACAGAGGTCACGTATGATTTTACAGTTAGTTGTTCTGATTTGCCCTGCTGTGAACCACTTTTGAATCATGGCCGCCTCACAAACAAAGGTGGTTCACAGACAGATTGTTTCCATGACAACGCCATTTGATAAACTCTCTCCAAAGCGATCAAAAGTGGGGAATAAAAAGCCATCTACTCAATAAGTTATACTGTAGAGTGGTATGATCGACTTTATCACTGCTTTACACAATTTGGACGTCATTTGAGCACAATGACAGAGGTTTATTCAGGTGAAAGGCAATTATGCATTTGTGAATTTAAATCTGATCATATCTGGTGAATAGAGCATTTATATAAAGGTGCTGGCAGAGAGCGCTGCACTAGATAGTGGATGAATCAAAGTTAATGACAGTCATCTGAGATAACCTAACCTGCACAGAGAAATATGATCAAACATGATGGAGTCCGTTTAGCTTGATGGATGGAAAAGAGTAGTTGCAATTTAACTTCTTATCTTTGGGAGTGGGAGGGGGGGGTATAAGAAGTACATTTAAACAAAGTATTGTCCATGGTTCTTTTACCACTACAAGGCTGGAAATGTGTTACACAGTGCAAGTGTCTTTCCAGCGTTACATCACTGAAAGGGAAACACAATTTTTAAGAAAGTATTGTGATGTAGTCCATATTCCTAAAGAAAATACACACTGTCATTTTCCATGTACCTATGTGAGGGGCAATTCATCAAAAATTAAATACAACGATCACAGATTGGATGACAGAACTTTACTGATGCAACCATGGCAACCTGAAGAATAGGGATGCAGCATCCCAATAGGCTGTCACCGCTGTGACTAGGCGGCCTGGTTGCATAATGCTCTCAACCTTGACTTTGATGTGCTCCTCTTTATATCTTTTTACCTGCAATGAATGTTTATATAATGTGTTTAGACAGATGGAAAAAAAAGTAATAAATGAAATCATAAATAAAAAAATGTCAAAGGACAGCAGTTTACACTTCCATAAGTCTGTAACGAACAATATGCATCCCTATTTCATGTTCATAATGTCATTGCTCAAATGGAACACAGCAAGATACCTATGTGAAAACAATTAACAGTTTGTGTTGAGGGTGGATCAGCTCAAACATTTTGTAAACTACTTCCAGTCGACTCACAGTAAACAATAGAGATTTTAACTTCTGTCAAAAACATCTGGGGCTCCTATAATAAAAAATGTGTTTGAACTATGTCAAATAGTCTTCACCAGGTATCTCAGTTTACATAGAGCTGCGCATTGTAAAGAATACAGAACACAAAGAGCAGTGGCAGGAAGAGAAAAGGGAATGTGGTGTGTGCCTGCGTGTGTGTGTGTGTGTGTGTGTGTGCCCGTGTGTGTGTGTCTGTGTGTCTGTCTGTGTGTGTGTGTGTGGGGGGGGGGGGAGTGCTGGTGGCAGTGGTTGGGTGTTGGGGGATGGGGGTGAAGTCAATGAGATTATAAATGTCACTTTAAAACGCAGTGCCATATTCCCGCTAACACATGACCATCTCTTTACCCATTTCAAATCTGATTATCATGTTGTTCTCTTCTAAGAAACACCGCATGGATTCATAACAAGGCCTGTTATGAATCGTAATGACACTTTAACAGTTATGACACTTCTTTAAATTAAGCAAATTATTAATTTTTGTGAGAAGCAGTTATTTTCGAAGAAATTCCTTTTCAGATGGGTATTTCAAGAAGCGGGTGTTGAGGCAACTCAGAGTTTGTTCGCACTGAGTTAGTGTAAACTCTGGGTTTTCCGTTTCAGGAAGCAGGTTCAGCGCAACTCTGAGTCATTTTCTGCGGCAACATACACCTTGGTTGCGTTCCGAATCGCATACTTTCTACTATATAGTATGTAGAAAAAAGATTTAGGATGTCCCGATTCTTGTGGCCAGATTTAGGATGGTTAGAAGTACCCGGATGTCCTACGTCATGCGGCCAAGATTGTTAGTGTTGAAAAGTGCATCCTATTTGGGCGATTCTGACCCACAATCCAGTGCGCACGTGAAGTGACGTAACATCGACGAAGCCTCCATATGAAAACAAACGGGGATGCGACGGATATAAAAGCAAGAGGCAAGATCAATGCGCAATGTTATGATGAAATATGAGAGAAAAGTATGTCCCAATAGTATGCCTACTGCATCCTAACTAGATTCTTTTTATCGTCGGATGTTGTATGTAGAATAGAAAAAAGAAAGAGTATGCGATTCGGAACGCAACCCTTGACTCTAACCTGCTGGATAGGTGGTTAGACCTACTCTGAGTTTGTTTTCACTTTACGCTGCAGCTCCGACTGACGAAAGACTGTCACTGTCACAACGCGACCCTGTACAGTTTAAAGCAAAATCACTCCATAGAAATCTCCATCGGGATGTTTTTATCAATTCCTGATGATTTTACGTTTGATCAATCATTTATCTGATCAGTAGCCTAGGTCTCAGCCCTTGTGTCGTTCATATAGGCGGCCACACATCATGAACATGCTCTACATTCAGATTAATTTTTTAACGTCTGTGCCACTGAACAGATTTCTGTCAGGTTGAAAGATAATTCTGTGGCTGCACGCAATCGTTACTGTTCACAAAGTCACAGACGAGCCTCTTTAGATATCGTAATATGATATAGAAATATAGAAATTATATAATAATTTAAACTTTGATCACTCAAGGAAAATGAATCTGGCAATAAATCAATCAGGCTCTAAAATGGAAACTGTTACCAAATTTGTCTGACGTCAATGTCTTTCACTCCCCATTTAAAAGAAGCAACAGTCTGTTTACTGCACAGCATTATAGTTTGCCTATACAGCGAATATGAAACACTGTCAGCAATGCTGTGCCGCGCCAGCTTAATACTTGTGCTGCTATATGCGTTACTTTTTAAAATAGACTATTGCTTCTCATACGGAAGCGTTATGATTCGCTTGACAAAAAATTTTGCCCTGATTTTTTCTGAAATGCCGAGGTGATTAGAACAGAGTTATGAGATAATATCCCCGTTAATTATTGTCCATACTAAAGCTCACTTTTTTATATTTATAACTCTAGTGGGAGGAACAGAGAAGTTTTTTTTTCTTTTTTTTTGATAAGTGGGAGGATCAAGCATTTATTTCTCCTGTTTCCAAGGTGAATCATGTAGCCAGCTATCTATTGACCATGGCTTTTAAGCACACGCTCAACCCAGAGTGAACACACTCAGAGTTGATTGACCCAACGCTGATCCACTGTTCTGAAACCGATAACCCAGAGTTGCTCATCCCAGAGTTGGCCAACTCAGAGCGCAGGATTAAATTCAGAGTTTGTAAACCCTGCTTCCTGAAATACCCCCCCCCCCCCCCCCCCCCCCCCGTTGTGTGTTGTCACACTACAGGAGAAGGAGATGGGGTGGAGGTGGAGTCGGGAAAAACAGCGAGCAAAGGAGCTGACCTCAGAAGAGGACATTTTCTGTTCCTTTAATTGCCGGCTATCCCTGAGAGAAAATATGCTCATTTGCGCTGTTTGCACTGTGCACTTGTTTTCCTGCTTCTTCAACTTCCCCTTGACTCTCACACTCACCCAATCGCCCAACGCACCCTGGGCCCTTTCACTTCCGCATTTAATGATGCTGCTGTGAAAATAGATGGGATTTCTTTTTCACCTGCACAAACTTCCAGGATTAGTCATTAATATTGCAGTAGTATGTGAGGGTATGTGCCACGGGCCTTATAGCTGGTGGAAGAGACGGACTGGATCAACACTTTATCCCCCATCATTTTCACAATGATTTACTGTAATAACAGTTGGAGAACTGCCCCCTCTTCAACCCCAATGGGTCTGTAGCTGCCAAACATATCAGTGAACTCTGGAGGCATGTTGTGGAGAGTGACTGGTGATTTTATTCACATTGAGAAGGGGTCCAAAACAATTCGAAGGTAGAGTTTTTATCAACATTGTCAATACTTGCTGTATTTTCAGATAATCACATAAATATTAATGCCCAGATTGTTTTGGATGGAGTTCAGCTTGTTTTGTGACATGATGACCATGTCAAGCAATGGATATTTCCTACTAAAACGAATTCAATATGGCCCTAAGTGGAATCAGTGTTCGGGCATATTGTGCTGAAGATGATGTATCATATAACAGGCTAAATCCAATTGAACAAACGCATCCCCTTGAGGTAAGAATCCCATAGCTTGACTGCTGATCCTTGCTTGCACACGCACACGCACGCACACACACATGCATGTACGCACCCACACACAAACACACACACACACACACACACACACAGGTTAAGAGTGGGAGAAGAGAATGAGGCAGCAATACCTTATTGTATTCCTAAAGATATCAGAACATTGAATTTTTAATGG
This sequence comes from Hyperoplus immaculatus, assembly GCA_949357725.1. NCBI lineage: Eukaryota > Metazoa > Chordata > Actinopteri > Uranoscopiformes > Ammodytidae > Hyperoplus > Hyperoplus immaculatus. The sequence goes on along the minus strand of OX442350.1, from coordinate 14,791,859 downwards.
AAAGAGCATCTTTCACTTTTCCCCTACCTGTCTCACAATGCCTGTTTGTGATGGATTTTCTATCTAAAAATACATGTCTCCCAATAGGAAGCTGGCATGCTGAGGTGAAAAGCCTTTATTCCGTCAATAAACCTTTATCAGCTTGTTAATGTATCCAAAGCACATTGAGTTTGGATATATGCATGAAGAAGGGAGATTGTTATCCCATAAAATGGAAATATTTTTCCCATGTAGCTTTGCACACAATAAAGTAACAAAATGTAGTATGCAGGAGAAACCCAACCTGGCAGAACTGGTTCATAATATACTGTATAGTCTTTTAGTTTCACCAAAAGCACATAGTTCCTTTCAAGAGAATATTAACTTTGATATTTGATGATTTCCATTAACAACAAAAGGAATGCCCTTACCCACACAGCATATACTGTATGTATAGCTCTCCTGTAGCCAGTCTGGTAAATCAAAGGCTATTCTCATTACACATCTGCTCGCAATCAACAAAAGTAAAAGGAAACCTGTCTTAACCGGTACGTGCACTCTCATCGATCCCTCTGTCCAGCAGAAGTCCAGCATGTTTACCTGTCAGTCGACTGTACAGTAAAAAAACTCAAAACTCCCTCCAGCCAAATGTCTCAGTGTGAGATGCTGGAGCGCTGTGTTTCTTCAGAGAACAGGAAGCCTTAAGGGCAAGATCTGGCAGCAGGCAAGAATGGGGAGAGAGTAAAAAAAACTTGAACCACAAGAAGTTTTCGGCAACATTATCGCTCATGGATTCTGTTTCATTTACAGATAAGGAGTTTTTTTTTCTATATATCATCCACAGTATTGTATCTGCAAAATGTTGAATGCCAATAGGTTTGAAATTATTTCATTCAGATTAGCGATTATTTGGTTTTTCCAGCATAGGCCTACTCAGTTTTGACCATACTAACTGCCAGCGACATAAATGAAAGCGTTACAACCACTCCCAGTATGCTGCAGGGGCACCACAGTCTGACTGTACACTCAGAGCTTTTTAACCTCAATATTCTATCCATTGGATAAAGGAATATTATTTTAAAAGGCTCAATGCACCCTACAATGCACAGTACAACAACTCAAATGAATTATTTGTATTAAAATGCTATTAAAATAAAACAAAAGCCAAAGAAACATTCATAATGTGATAACTTTGACAAATGTATACAAAGCACTTGTATAGGCCATGTTTTGTAGTGGATTGAACATAACATCTTGGACTAATAAAATACTGAACATACTGACCTGAAGCCAATCAGAATAAGTGCTGAACATTAAGGTGGTATGAACAGTGCTGCATTCACTTATTGTTGTACATGCTGAACTGCATTTTGACAGTGATGTGATCGCTTGGGGCCAGGTTACACCAGAAAAGAAAGTGGCTCGTACGGAAACCAAAAGTGTTATAGCTGTTCCGAATGCCCATTCACGGGCGGAGTGTAATGCCTGCCGACATAGAGCGATAGAGAAAATACAATATCTTTTTAAAGATGGGGATAACTCCACATTTCAGTCCTGCCTGGAAGACATTCAATAGCCTTGGACGTAGTTGTTCACATAAAAAATGGCATAAACAGTTGTGTAAAGAATGAAAAAATGAGAGCCATGGAGAAAAGTTCAAGCCCTGGCCCCTCTGGCACCTCCACATAGCTGACCAATCACGCACAAAAGTGTGTGTGTGTGTTTGTGTGTGTGTGTGTGTGTGTGTGTGTGTATTTGTGTTGGATTGTTGTTTTTCCTTAAGTTATAGGAAAGGTCGGACATATCCCCTACCTAATCTAACATTAGAAAGGTCAGCAGGGAAGGGGTTTCCAATTCTAAGTGACCATTTGAAGAGTACAGGTCATACTGGCCTCCTAAGCTCACCAGATGTCAGTCACCAATTCCCTGCAGAAAACCACTGGACCTCAGAGCACTCCCCACTGAGAACATTAGAGAAACAGGCCTTGTGGCTAGAGCAGCATCGCACACATTTGCACAGACACAAACACCTCTGCGAGGGGGAAAAAAATTGTCATTGTCGAAAACTTGTGTGGTGACGGCTGAATTTGGAATACATACATTTGTGATCCTATTTACCAAAAGGCTAAAATTGTCAACATTTCATTTCCAGAGAGGAGCCTTAAACTCCTTGTTTTCAGCCTGAGGTACCTGAAGATGTTCATAGTGACAAGCTAGACCAGCACGTTTACCATTCATAATGCAAGCTGTGTAGACCAGCAATGTTATTGCACATGCTTCAGAGAAACATTAATTATAATAATAATTAAATTGGATCTCTATCTAATTGATCTGCTCTTTTCTGTATATATTCCACAATCCATACCTGGAACACCAACGTACAATCACCTCACTCCTGGCTCCCCAGGTAAAAATACAAAAAAGTTTTTTTCAAAGAATCAGGGCTGCTCTGCTGACTTAAAGACCCAGTTGACTTGTTTCTTCTTACCCTCGGGGCACACATACTGTTTATCCCTTAGGCAGTCCAGCTGCACGATGACCGGTCTTTGTGCTTGGTGTGTGTGTGTGTGTGTGTATGTGTGTGTGTGTGATCTCCAAATGTATTTTTGGTTGTTGCTGCACAAGTCACATCCTGTATGTTTATTCTGTTGAATCACCATGTACAGATCATTGCAGCACACTGGCAACACACTGGTGTAAACATTTAGCAACAAATGAACACAAACATTGCCAATGTTTCCCCCGAATGCAAGACCATCGTAAAGCCAGCAAATTAAACCTCTTTACGGATGCTGACCATGAAATTTTAATGCCAGTGCAAACATGCAATTTCTGTTTTTGCTTTAGCACAGATACAAGTATGAAAGAGCTGATTAAAAAGATTAAGGCTATAGTGTGGGATGTTGTGTTTCTGTATTCATCACAATTTGATATGTGTTAATGGAATAATATCCAACTTTCTCTCCAAAGCATTATTTACTGGTGCATAAACAGAATTAAATAGCACTGGAGACATACTGTGCAGACACACCAAGCCATAAAGGATCATCGCTACTCCTTTATCCTTTATCTAACTCTCTGAAATAACAAGCTTAACACAGTTCAAAAGTAAACCGCAAGCATTTATAATGAGGTAAACACAAGGGGCTCCAGATCTGAAGTAGAAAAAAACAGCATTGAAGCCTTTTTAATACCTAAGACTAATGGGCCAATTGTTTTCATGAGACGGTGCCAGACTCGTGGGCTGAAGATAAGGATTTGAGCATTTGTTGCACTGTTGCAGCACAATTTCCTGCTCATGAAAACAGATTTGTTGGAAAAGAAAATAGTATTTTTTTTCACGTGAAATGAATAGTGATGAGACAGGTGGAGGGTGAATTTCACTAGAACAACAGTTAAACCACAGTGATTACTGTATATCTGAGTCACACAGGAGACGCAGCAATAACCTGCATCACTGCATATGCCACCCACTCTGCTTTGACCTTTGAGTATAGTGTATAATTTCAGCACGGCAGAATGTCATGTCTCTTGTATCTCTTCTAAACATTCTCTTACTAAACATTACATTTCATAATCTGTGATTCATTCTGCTGTAGACTTCAGTGCTGTCACTTTTTTCACTTTTTCTGATGCTGTCACTTTTAACCCTGCAAGGTGAAGAGCCAGTGACCTACCAGCACGCAAATATCAACCACAGGGCGTGCTGTCTTCAGGTATGAGATTTGAACCTATCGGCGAGCCTCCCAGTGTGATCATCAGAGGGATGTTTGTGTGGTATGAAATGAGGAGCAAAAAATATGACCAACTCCACCAGGAGCTTCTCTCTTCTGAACCCCCTGCTACCTGTGAGATCTCAGATGTGCATCAGCAACTGAATGTTACTAGACCCCTCCAGGCATGGATGGACTATGCCACAATGTTTAAGGCCCCCCCAACCCCTTCCTGATAAAGTGCAAGACACCCATAGTGAGAAAGACAGAATATGTCACATTGTAGTCTGAAATATTGACCTTTTGTTGTCATATTATGTAATTTAATGTCCATTTGGAGTAATTTTGCCTCTCTTTTTTTGCATATAATTAGAAAAGACAAATTATTTCTATTTTGGGGTAATTTTGTGTGACTTTCAGCAGTCATTGTTAATTAATGTATTGCGTGTATTTTGGTGGTCATTTTGCGTGTGTGTCATTTGATTAACATGTAAACACTCCCTTCTAGAAAAGGGGCCCCTGACCCCTTTGGAGTGTGCCGATATAGCCTGTGCAGGAGCAGGACCCATCTATATGTGTTAAACTGTAGGGATTTACAATGATTCAAGTTAAAGAGTCTAAGCTTGAATCACATTCAATCATTGAGGTGCAACAGTAAAACACATGGACAACTACCAGTGGAAGAGACAATCGAAGTCCTGAAACACCTCAGTAAGTAATATGGGATGTTCACATGAATTAAGAGGCAAGAAAAAAAAAGATCTCGTAGGGAGATGAGGTGTACTGTAATAGTGAGTGGAAGCTGAGATTTGAATTAAGCCTCCTGAGCTCTCCGCCTTCTCTCGCTGCACCCCACACAGTCTCTGCATTACAAGCAGCTGGTAGGTGGTGAGATGATGTGGTTGACGTCTGCTTGTGGGCAGAATGTAAGGGTTTAATACACACAGAGAGGAGACACACTCCATTGACTGGGAAGATGGACTGCATTCATACAGCCAAAAGTCACAAGCGGATTTATCTACTGTGAGAAAATATTAGAAGACACTTTTTTTTGTTTTCCTTTCCTTCTTCCTTGCTCACAACAGCCCCAGACTCTCCTCAAGATTATGTGGCTGGTTGCCATAGTTATGGGAGGCAGTGGAAAAACACAGCTGAATGATGAAATTATTAATAAATGAACAAAACAAGTCTCCAGTGTAGAGCCTGCCTGTACAAGTGCACAACAGAGTATGCTAATAACATCCTGACTAAAAAAGACAATAGACAGTGGATGCAAAAAATTACACAGCATGCATACATTACTCGACTCATTAGTTTGGACATTGTCCATTCAGTATTTCATTAATAGATTAGTGTATTTTTGGCCACATGAATGGTGCATTTCTTGAAAACAGGAACTCTGAATACCCTACCTCGTGTGAAATAATTTGGCAACATTTTCAGCTGTGTCCTTAAACCAAGATTCAAATTTAAGACAAGGGTTACACAACAGCATGCCAATGGCTGTTCCTCCTCCACAGGCTGAGGAGGTTCAACATGAACCCCAGGATAATCTATGGTGCAACTTCTACAGGTGTACCATCGAGAGTATATGAGACTGGCTGAATCACTGCCTCGCATGGGAGTTGCCCCACTCTCAACTGTAGACTTTACGAAGGGTGGTGAAAACTGCACAGCACATCAATATGACAGAGCTGTGCGGCCACCTATAACTCCAACATCATCTTGAAATTTGCTGACAACACCACCTTCATCGGCCTGATCACCAAAAGCAATGAGACGGCGAACAGAGAGGAGGTCAGATATAATATCTTGGTACCAACTAATCTAAGGAGCTGATTGTGGACTTCAGGGAGCAACAGGGAGAAGGGAACTGCCCCCATCAGCATCGATGGGACGATGGCGGAGAGAGTGAGCAGCTCCAGGTTTCCAGGGGTTCACATCACTGAGGATCGGACCTGTACTCTCCCCACCATTACTGAAGCAACTGTTATGGTCCTCCTCTTCCGCATGCTGAGGATAATCAACATGGACTACAGGATACACTGCAACTTCTACAGGTGAACTATCGAGAGTATCCTGACTGGCTGTATCACTTAATGCTATGGCAGATGCACCGTCCTCAACCATAACCCTTAAAAGAGAGTTATGGTTGTTTCCGTCACCCCAGCTACAAACTGTTCTACCTGCAGCAGTCTAGCAGACTGTACAGCATTTATGCACTGCACAAATTAAAAATCTAGGATTATTGATGCATTTGAGGCAAATAAAAAGCTATTTATTCAATATTGTGGGAAGAAGTATTGTCACTTTCTTCTGACAGTTAGATGAGAAGATACCGGTTTCCTGTTTGATCATCAGGTATGTATTCAGGGGGCAATTAGTTTAGCGTAACATTAATCAAAAGAAAACATATACTGTAGTTCTTGCCACTCCAACGTTGAGATATGTCTACAGATACCTCTGATGTACTGATATTATATAGAAAACTTGTCTTTTTTGGTCTATGTTTGTTATTTCTCAATCATTTTTGGTGGCGGTGGGGGAATCTGTGCAGCAAGATAGCAATTTTTTTAATATGTAACGTTTAAAATATTTGCTGTTTTATCTGTTGTTGTAACCCGAAAAAAAATATTTTCCAAAGACCCAAAGGCCTTAATTTGTTGTTTTGTTCAATTTTTGATGTTCAATACAACTCAATAGATCGATGATGATGTGGATGACGGTGGTGGTGATGATGATGATGATGATGATGATGATTGTACAATAACTGTACAAACATTACACATACATTTTTTCTACATCATTAACTGCACAAGAAATAGCCTTCAGCCACTAACTCCACTCACAAAGGTCAGCACAGCCCTGGTCTTAGTCAACTAACTTGAAGGCAGAGCAAAGAGCCATCACACCACATCCACAATAATGGAGGATGTGCAGGCTAAAGCTGACTGTCTGCAATGAGAATATGACATAATGCTTAGAAATGTTTTGTGTTGTTTGTTTAAACCTACAAAAAACAGTAAAAGAAGCAATTTTAGATGGGCATATGTGTTTCTGTAATTATCTCTAGGAGAAAAAATAAATTATCCATCCACTTAGTAATTCTTTGCAGCATGGCTGGTGGTTGCCTGATTGACTAACTGTGATGACAATGTGGATGTGTTTGTATAGGCCTTCATTTAAACCATGCATATTTGTCCAATGCTAAGCAAATATAATTGCCTGACAGTAGACAGTAGCATCAATTTTCTCATCTTACTCAGGGAAAGAGAGCAAGTAAGCATATTTCCCAAAATATGGAATAATGCCTTAGAGACCTACTGAATAGACCCATCCTTATAAAAATCTGCTTTAACTCTAGTTATTTCTTGTCATATGAACTATTTTCCCATAATAAACAGTATGTAACACTTTGTGATGTTCCGAACAAAGCATTGTACTCTGCTTTCCTAACCGGAGATATCTGGGAAAGTAAAGGTTGAATTTGTTGAGTTAATTACACTTTTTTTCTTAAGTAAGCCTTCTTCATCTCTCACTTGTTGATACGTTGTTGCTATTACTCACATTTGAATATACAGCAGCGTTGCAGTTTTTTTATACGTATGTGGAAATCTCATTTTGGAATGGTCATTTATTGTGGACGACTCTTTCAGCTCCACTCATATGCACTGGTCCAGCATGGGACCTTACAATCCTCCTGGGTGACCTCTGCTGTACCGTTGGAGAAGCATCCGTAATCAAGGCCTCTCAAGCTTCTCCCAAGTATCAATTTGCAATGATGATTGTCTCAGTCCACAAGAGCCTCTCAGATGAGCCCATGTGATAAAGTGGCCACTCAAAAACCACAGGAGATGAGTGTCTTCTGAAGCCCACATATAGAATAAAAGGAGGATGACGATGATGATCATAATAACCATCATGAGGAGGAAGATAATGAGGATCAACAGAATCCCCGACAATTGATTCAGGTCGGCATGTCATTTATTGTACGCTTACCATGGAAACAGGTGACGTCAGTAAGGGTCAAAAGTGCAGGGAGGTGTGTGGGGTGGGTGGGTGTTGGATCTGATGTTAGGCAGACCTATGGAGTGGAGGTGGTGATTCTGGTGCTAATGGTTTAGCACCAGAATGGTGGGAGGGTGGGTGTGAGTGAGTGCTCTTCATCACACTTCTGTCGGTTTTAATGACTCCGCAGCGTCATTCCCCAGGTTTAGACCAACGCAGTTACATAAACCACCACTCAGGTTTGTGTGCTAAATGTGAAGTCCTCCCAGTGACACACAGGAAAATGATTATAAAGTTAGCTAATGTTATTACTAGATTTAAGAACGCTATTCTCATATAGTTTTTCTTAATACATTTGTCCAGGTATGCTCACCAAGGAACGACAGCTGGCGTCGTAAAAACTACCGCTTTTGTCAAAAGAGAATCATATTACCTAAATTGTCACGGCTTTGATAGGTACTGTTTAATGTAAATTATTTGTTTGTTTGTTTTTGGATGTTTCAATCAATGAAAACATATGTAGGAGAACATATACTGTACATGTGTCATGGTCATTGTGATTATTTAATGAATAGAAATGGAAACGTAATTCATATAAATCTTCCAATAAAAACATTTGATGGAGACCTATTTTTCTGTACGAAAGCAAGCTTGAAAAGATATGTTCCCTGTCAAAAGCAGTGATATCGACCTCAGGTTTTACCTCTTCACCATCTGTAGCAAATGTCATGTGAAAAATAGTTGGTGTGAGTGGATTCAAATCTCAGAACTCACTCAGTTAATATGCCTTAATGCAGTCCAGGGCAGTAACCCTCCATGTAATTTTAACAGGGCTTAGAGGGAGTAGGCCATAAGGGGAGACCACTTTGCTTGTCACCCTCTTCCACTCTCCAAAGGTCGACGAGCCAAGCTCCAAGGAAGCTACAGCACTCTCCATTCACCTTAATTAAAGACTTCTACTGGACAAGAGTTAGCAATTAGAGTGTCCTCCCAACTACTGTATGTCCCCGAGGAGGTGCGGGGATGAACTCCCACTCACCCATTAATGTTTAAACTGGCCTGATTGAGCTGAATTATTCAGTGAAGCCCTCGTCCTTGTGGGTTAGTACCTTCTTGTTGGTATGGTCCTCAGGCCTGGGTCTACTTGACTGCAGTATGGGCAGCTGCAGTCTCTGTGGCTTAGTCAGTGGTTGGTGTTGCCACAGACGGACTGTGAACATAGATGGATGTTGGGAATTGGGAAACTGATTAAACATAAAAAGTGAAAACAAGGCTCAAATGTATCAAGTGCTGGAGTCAGGAATTATTAAATGCAATTTTAGACCATAGTAGGCTACTGATCTACTCATTCAACTTTCAGGGAGAAGGTGGGGCAAAGGCGTATTTCCCTAAACGTAACACAGTTCCTTTAGACACTGTAGACATGTACCTACTGTGAAAGTAATTAGCAAGAAAAGAAACCAGTCCAATTAACTGCACATTGTATTATGATGCATTTTCTTCAACAAAAGGTCTGTGAAATGATAGGTGAATCATTTAAATGGCTCGTGGGCTGGACAGTTTCTTAATCAATGCTTAATACAATTGTTGTTATCTTCAGTCCTCATAATGTATGCACACTTACAGGACAACAGTGCCGCAAATAAATTCTTACCAGTTAAATTCTTGGACTGCTTTCTTTTATTTGTCATTTTCCAATATATTCTACGTTTTCAGGGAAAATGCACTACATGACCCGATGGAGCTTATGTAACATCATCTATTCAGAAGAGGTGCGATTTTGCCTGGGGTTCAGATTGTACAAGAACACATATTACTTTGTATATCTCACACTGATACTAATACATTATTGACAACATTTCTTCTCCCACAGAAGCAATCAGATCAGCCTTTTTTTCTATCTATTCTATTATCTATTTCTATCTATATCAACTGACATGGCTGCATGGTCTTACTATGAATCGAGCCATTTGTAGTGCATATCCTTTTTCTTATTTTTTTATTTTTTTTTACAAATCTGTTGCAATGTGCAAGTTAAGCCTGGGTTGCTTATATTGAACCAAATTCTGGCATTGCTTCTGGCGTCGTACACAAAATAGCAGTTACCTTGGTAACAAGCAACCACAATAAGGGCACGTCAGGAGAAAAACACATTGACACCGTGCCATGGAGGCTGGGGCCGTATGATAGATTTACATAATCAAGGACGTTTACTGAACAGCCACTCTTACCATGATCTGGAACATCTCAACACTAACACCAGTGGCGTCACTAGGCTGTTTTATTCGGGGCTAAAGCCCCGGATCTAATTTGATTAGCCCCAAATCTTTTTTGAAAAAAAAAAATATATATATATATATATAGGCTATATATATATTATATAGGCTATAGCCTATAGGCTATATAGGTATATATATATATATATATATATATATTTTTTTGCTGCATGCAGAGCCTGTGCCATATCCGCACGTCACGCATGCTCCCATTGGTTAGGACACTCGCGTAGCTTACTGCTAGGAATTTCTGTTGAAAGTTCCACTGCTCAAGATTTTAAGCCATGAATTGATGAACTTGCATTGAAGAAAATATGTCAAGTTTTCTTTGGGCTGTAAATAGGCCAATCTATGAGGCTAAATAGCGTGCCAATATTGATGATTGATTGTGTCAAGTGTCTAAGGATGAAAGCTAACATGATTTGTTTCCAACTTTTGCCTTAAATTACAATTTAGCTAACTAGCTAACGTTAGCTAGCTGCCCACCCTTTACATTTCCAATGGTGGCTGTCATTTCATTACCAATGTAAAGTGTCATAAATAGTTAACACTGGTGCTGGGTCATGATTCCTAAAAAAGGCTGAGAGCCTTACTGCATTATATTCCATTATAGTTGTTTCTTAAGGAACCTGAATGTTGTCTTTCCCTTCACAGAAAAAAAAATATTTCCACTATAAATTGATGCAAAAAAAGGCACAGATAGATGAATAAAAATCCACCAGAATGCAGGAAATTAAGTGTTTGATGCCCAAAATCTCTGGGGGAGCACCCCCATTCCCCCCACCTATAATTTGTCCCCCAAAATGTTGAAATGAAACCTAGCCTTTGACCCTGTACACAGGTTGTGTACAATATATTCATAGATATGTTGTTTTTACTTTTTGGATTGAAAAGAAGGCATGTCAGTAAACTCCATGTCGGCCCTTAGTGTGATTATCATATCATAGAGTGGCCCTTTGTGAAAATGAGTTTGACACCCCTGATATGGGTAATATATCAGCTGATTGCTGATCATCAACACCCATGCTGGCTGCTCTCCTGAGCTATAAAAGCTGCAGGAGTCCGCCACTTGGCTCTCCCTCCCTTGACGTATGGTTTGTTTTGGTTGGTTTTGTTTTGGGTTAGTTAGTGCTGCTTTACACACCCCATACACTCTTCACTCACACAGACACCGCACTCACTACTGATTACTGACATTCACGCACCCTTTATTAGATTATTTTAAACTTGGTTAAATAATTTGGTTAAACTAACTCTTGTGTGGTCTCCTCTCTGTCCTTCCCTTGAGCCGGGGTGTGACAAATGGAACCTTAAATGTTTGGGGATAAGCAGCAGTCAGGTAGCTATTTAAAGCTTTAATTACCAGCTTATTTTGTTTATTAAGGTAAAGCATTATGAAAAAAAATGTTCTGCGTGCGCACTACCCTATTCCCTCTTGGGCTAAGACCCAGATGTTTTGGAAACCTAGAAACGCCCCTGACCAACACCCATGGAGGTTGTTGCTGTTGTGTCACACACACACACACACACCCACGCACATGCACACGCGCACACACACACACCTTACACCCCTGTCTCTATCAAAACCAAATACCGTATTATCACAAGCTGAGGCAGCTTTTATTCACTGGTGCCTTATTCAGATTGTAGACAATAAAATAATACATTCATTGCAAAGACTAGCACACATGTAGTGACAAAGTTTCCTCAACAATGTAATCAATATTTTCCTCATGCGTATATGCCTGAGGGCAGTCTTAATGGGGGTAATTCGATGAGTTTGTTCACTTAAGCCAGCAGATGTTCCTCTGCAGTCACAGCTGTTAGATGTAGTTGGTAACTGAAGACTTAAGAGGAGATCTCAAAGCTATCCCCGATACAGGATTTCACACTGTCAAACATCTTGCTTCGGTTCAATGGACCGTGGAAAAGGAAGGAGCGGTGTTTTTTGGTTTGCATTTGTCCCAGGCTGAAGTGCTATGCTTTTTTCCTTTGTGACATATACAGTAAGTAGGTGGGATTGTCTTTCTAGGTTTGGATCTTTCATTGTTATCAAGTCAGGAAGCTTTTCTGTATTCTATTCACACCGTCTCTATCAAACTCTTACTCCAGTACATGTGCTGTATGGTGGACTTCATTAGAGACCCATCACATACTGTCGACTGGGGTGTGTCTCTGTATATGTTTACATGTGTCCCAGTAACGATGTAGCAATAAGATTGTCCTCACACCATAGGAACAAATGTGTTGACGACCTACATTCTGTATGCCAGAAAGAACTGCATCTATCCAAAATCTAATTACCACCACATTTGCTGCTCTGTGCAGTAAACAGGATTTGGGCTGTGGATACTCGAGCATTGAGAAAGTTCATTTTCTGCACACTATCACATTCCTTCACAAGCATGAAATATAAAGTCAAAAATGTGCATCCAGAACCTTGTCTTTCTTTTGTGTGCTCGAAGGGAGAGAACAAGTTGTGCTCTGTCCCATCACACCAACTTACACAATTTTAAAGGGGGCCTCAACTGATTTTTTTTATACATATAATCAGTTTTAGTCATCTCAGGGAATATGACTCAGCCTGTGAAAACAGATGTTCAATCTCTGTAGGAGTGTACTTTCCTAAATCTGGAGACTTTGAATTCTTAACATAAAGCCATGTGTAATCAATATGCGGTCCATGTGGGAATTTAAATGTATATCCATTACAGACCACCATATGATTTACCAGACCTCTGCTGATGCTCTTGCTGATGGTTTTTGAAACACACCCAATAAAAGCCCATGAATCTAGTAAATAAAGAAAGTATATTATGAAACACATGAGCTGTGAAAATGACATATGAGCACATAATTAGGGATGGGAATTGATAAGAATTTAGCGATTCCGGGTTCCGATTCTGCTTATCGATCCGATTCCTTATCGATTCTCTTATCGATTCTCATTGGGTGAGAGAATATGTACAAATTAGTTTGTTTGTATTAACTCTCTTTAATATCTGATCAGAAGTGTCTAGTGTATGCATTGAAAGAGCTACTTTAGGATTAGGAAATTGTCAATTTTCACATTAAAGCCACTACGAGTAACATGGCACGTTGGCGTCCCCTTTGGACAAAAGCAGTAGTATTTTTACGACGCCCGCTGTCGCAAAGCTGTTTTCTAGCGCGTGGCAGGCGCGTGAGTGTGAACTGAGAAGGGAGCAATATAGTGCATGTCCGTGTGTTGAAAGTGCGAGGACTAGATAGACGGCAGTTAGTATGGATCACGATGAGGTAATGTGTTTGTGTTGTTGATGTAAATAATGACTATTTCAGATAATGGTTATCTGATGATGGTGAAGCAAAGCAAACTTTGTGTTAGTACCAACCGCTCATTCATTTAGGAGTAAACACTGCAGTCTAGTTTCGCTCTCGTGAAATTGTATACACGTTGCTTGGCAACGCCCTCGTCCCCCGTAGCCTATATCACTCTCCCTTTTAGCTTTTCTTCATTGCATTTTCTTTTTTTTCTTTGATGGTTCAGCCCCGTTATCAGTCATTATGACGACAAATAACTGTATCAAACAAGGCTCCCGCTCCCCTTCCCTCACCTGGAGGGATAGGCTTCTCAATTCACGTTGCTGCGCCACACTGAAATCTGCGACCAATACGGATATGTGACCATAGAGCTTGCACGAGCGAACCGAAAATCGGACTGGGTGTGCGACCAGACCAAAAGCAGTAATAAAAACTATTTAAAAACGTCTTTCTTTGCACTGATGGTCTCGTTTGCTGTTAAAGGTAATTTATGATTATCAGAGGAAACATGAGGCTGTTTAAAAGATATTTAAATGTTACTCGTAGCCGCTTTAATTGGTCCAGACAATTTTTTTTTTTGGTTTTTAAGCCCAAATGTCCTTATGTGCCCTACAAACTAAAAACACATACTTAAAACAGTCAAGGAAGAGCTTGTGCTTTTTGGAATATTAACAGTGCTCATTGGCACTTAAAACAAAATTCAACTGACAGAAAAAACACAAATAAGTCTTTTGAAAAGATAATACCAACACTTTTTATGCAGAACAATTATCATGTTTGCCCTCTCAGGAAGGATACGAGATCTTTAATGTATGTTAAGTGTTATTATATGATTGCGCCCTTACTCTGAAAGGCCAACGTGATGATGTCACTATGTTAACGCCTCAGGTCAAACTGTCACGACTGCACAGTAGACAGTCATGTAGGCTATTCAAGAAGAGAATAAATACGCCACAAAGGCTTTAAGAGAATGTATCACTTTGCTTATTCTTCACCACGCCAACGACAAGGAGTCACCGCTCCATCTCAGCTTTACAATGTACGCTGTTATGTTCACCGCGCTGTTTATTAGGCTAATATAATGTCCCTTCATCAGACACGTAGCGGATGGTTTTATACACATCGATCGCTCAAGTAATCCAAGGCAGAGCTTTTTGTATCGGGCAGAGAGCGTTATTTTAAGTGTGTCTTACTGTCTTTATAAAGCGTATTGTTAAAGTTTCCTTACCACCGGACCGCCGAGTCCCGCTGTGTGTTGTTTTGCGTTCGTCCCCACTGCCGTGCTTCAAGGCAGCATTTAACAGCTGTTGAACGAGAGTAAACAGCGGGCCTTTGGAAGCGAATAAGAAATCCATTTTTCCTGTTTGTATGCTGCTCTCGCCTTTTTATGTATCTCCCTCTTTCACTTGCCCACACCTAGGCTTACACACACATTAATTCATATAGCCTACATTGTATGTTCAAATCCAAGTGATGGGCAATTCTGGTGCCGAGTAAGGCAGCTGACGTTTAAACGTTCAACCGTCAGGATCGCAGTCTGCGCGCTTGCTTGTGCACGAGTCATTTGATGAAATGGAAACTTTAACGTATTGTTGCCTTTTCATGTGTAATACAACCACACTTTAGAGCGCTTCTGCCTCGACGTCATGTTTGCTGCGTTCTGAACCAAAACAAAGCAGCAAGTGTCTGAAGTCATGACGCATTTGCTACGAGCGGAACCGATAAGCGGCATCGTTAAGCTGGCATGTTAACGATTCCAAGGAATTGGTTGACTCGGAACCGGGTCTGAACAAGAACCGGTTCTCGATTCCCATCCCTACACATAATGGTATTAAAATGAAATGGATTTATTTCTGACACATACAGGCCGTCACACTTAAATGCATTTTACATTTCCAAGCAGTATCTAAATAAAAAAACTGCCAGTCTGTGGAAGTGAAATGACTTACGGTCCACCTCAGTCCCTGAAGGCATGACTAGATTGGTTTTATGACAGTGACAACATGTAAAATGTCACATTATACATTATCATGTTGTGGTGCTAAATAAGCACAGTGCTCTGACCAATGCCACTATGAATGGTGCAAATGCCTTGCCCTGTCTTGTTTTCAGATTTGAATTTTGACATTATCTGACTGGAAAAACATTGGATTCATGCTGACAAGTAAGCCAAACATATTTTCTACAGGACTATTCACAGAAAATAAATACTCTCTCAGGCTGTTATTCAATATGAAGATGTGTTTTTACGTAAATAAAACCACTTAAGTATATACAGCGAGTTTATCTGATGGAAACAGTAGGAGTGAGCCAATTTTATCTGAAAGCACAAAACAGTGAGGATATACTATAACAGAGAAAAAAATCTAATGCTGAGATTAAAGGTCAACGTTTGATGATAAACTCTAACAAGTTCCTTCTGGGCTTTGGCTGAGTCTAAAAGGAAACAAGTCTGAATTGTATTTGCTGTCTGTAGCCATGTTGCCTGCATTATTCAATGTTTTCAATTATTGCTAGTGGCCTGGTCAGCATCTTTGAAATCACATTTTAAGTTGGAATATATGATCACGCGAGAGAATTAGATCTACTCAAACAGCCAATGCAATAGGAACAATATAAGCAGTTTGCTGTGAGTAAGCGCAGCAGCTGGTGGTTGAGTTAATTGGCAGGGACAAAGGCAATGTTTTAACTGGCTCATGTGAAGAACAGCATTTTGTGAATGCACAGTGAACAGATTGAGGTGGAACATACAAATGAGACAGCAGAGACCTCTGTTCTTGTTTTGTTTTTTCAACCATCACGTACAGCGTTGAGTGAAAGACATTTGGAGCTGTCCGTGGTCCTGAAAAGGTAGTATTTGCTGTTCAAAATATGGCACTTCCTGTTGTGAAAAACCTTCATTACTAGGAAAGGGGATCAATGGATAAACAGCATGAATATAATATAATTTTGTTCTTTGAGTGAACATTTTATTTTCTACTTTCTTTATTAACGCTGTTCCAACTGCTCATTTTGGGTTTCTCAAATATTCATTGATTACTTCCGCTGTAACCTGTGTATTTACCTTTCTTTTCATGCCAAGGGTGTTTTCTTTTTACCTTCATCTAACCTCGAATATTCCAATTTGAGATTTTAAATCTCTTTTTTTACGAGGGACTTCAAAAGAACTGGCCAAGAAAGCAACCTAAGAACATAAAAGTTTTAAATCAAAAACAAAAAAGACAAAACAAAATAAGACAAATCCCAATAAAACAACAATTTAATGAAAAGCAAGTACGTACTTAGTGATGACACATATGCAGTTTGTAAATAGTCCTTACACCCAAAAAATAGAAGAGGTACACATTACAGTAAGAGGAAACATTTACACTGCATGTTTTCATTCTATGAGGGCTTCTAGGGCGCACATATATCTCGCATCCGCGACCACGTGGATGCTTTCTCAAGAAAGCCTTCATTTTTCTCTATATAATCAATTAGGCAAAATGTCTGCAACTCATTCAGATGACAAAAGCCATTCAAATAGATGCCAAGCTGCTCTGAAAGTAACAGATGGGGTGTGGAAATAGAATTTATAGTCTTGGCGTGTCAGAACAGAAGGACAACCTTCAGACATCCTCTAAACCCCAGAAAGAGAAAATGAACTCTTGGAACAACAACTTGTGAATTTTACTGTTTAGCAGGTACAATGTTTACCATTTTGACTTAGTTTAGAATGTTGGCATGCGAGCACAAAATAAAGCTGAGGCTGATGATAGCACAAAAAGATAACAATTCATCCTGAAGGGAACATGAATGGCAATGCAGCCAATACTTGTTGTGAGCTAAACATTATTTAAAAAGGTCAAATGAATCATTACATTCCCTGTGCCATTCTAAATAGGCAGAAGATCATCGATCATCACAGATGAAGTCAGACAGATATAAGCCAAAAAAGTCAGAAATCAATATAGACATAATTAAGAATATGTTGACATCTCTCATTTGAACTCTGTCTCCAGGTGCAAAGCCCTGTGGGTACTCAGATGCTGGAATGTCCATTGCTATATACATGAGATTTCTTGTGCTATGGAGACGGGACAGGCAGCTCACCCTCTCCCATGATCTGATCTGCCATTCCATCCTGAAATTTTGAAATGAAAAAACGAAAGAAGAAAGGACAGATTCCCATGGGGTTTCTCAGCAGAGATTTTTGATTTAATCTATCAGCTTCACATAGAAATGTAATTTCATGGTGGAACTTGTTTACTTTTTTTCTGTCTAGCAGCACTAGAAAATTCATTCTCACTTTCACTTGTGGTTAATGAGCCGATTTTGTAGCATTGGTCTACACTAAGCATCCACATTTACAGTAACCATCCCTGAATGTGGGGCATCATATTGTGCATTTGCATGTTAAATGAGACGTAAACCACATATTGTTATACAAAGCTAAAATGTGATTCAGAATAACACATTGGCAGTATGAAACCTTTTTACATGCTATGCTTTTACACATGCATAATGCACTACTTATGGTTTTCTAACACCGCACCTTTTTATCTAGAAGCACAATTTAAAGTAATAGTATTTTGATGCACAGCTCTATTTTAACACCTGATTTGTTAGTCAAAGACCAGTTATGCAAGTCAGAAAAGATTCTTCTGTAGAAAATACCTGAGTGTGCAGTGTGCCTTCAAGATGAAACATTCATGGAATGAAGTAAAGCATTAATTTCTGTCTTTTCTTCATATTTTCTTCATTCAGCAACCAAAATAAAGCATGGAAAGATGCTAACATGTGATGTAGAGCTGAGAGGACAGTATTATAATGTAACAATAAAAATACATACTCACCCGTCTTGAACAAGAACCAAATTGTTAGTAAAGAAATATTTTGATTGGAACAATGCAGAAAGAATACAGTGTATAACAAGGTAGTACCGTATTTATATTCAGCAACTTCAGGATGAAACCTCTTAAAGGCAATCTTTCTCTGAAGAGTTTTTCCTCCCTTGAAAAACGTTGGCTATGTTTCCCTGCCCTTTGATTTTCAGTTGCCGGAAGCTGCATTCTGAGGCCCCAGTAAAACCGAATGTCTCCTTTTTAGGACTTGCAGCCAACTACTGCATCAAAATGACAAACACGTATCCTTTGAAATGTACTTCAGATAAACTGGCGTCCAGCAGACCTTATAACCTGACACATGCACAATAACACTCAAAAACCTGTTTGAATAGAATATAAAACAGAGTAGCATGTAGAACACATGCTGTGCCTTTCTTTGGCTTCTATATCTCTTCCTGGGAAGTAATTACCTCATGAATTATGTTTGTGTTACTTCAGAATTCTTACAGAGTACTGGTGCTACACCCCAGAGCTGATAAGCTAAGTGAAGCTATGTGACTTGCCTTTCCTTTTCACCAAGCAATTTGAAGTGTAGTAAGACTAAGACACTTCTGTAACAGCTCCAAGAGGGCACAATGATTCAAGACGATGGGGACAGACAACCTTGTAGAGTCTGGTTTTCACTAAAAGTTTAATTTTCATTTTGCAAGGCTGCTAAAAACTGGAGGTAGACAAAACCGCATTGCATTATTGTTACACTTTTTTGTTTTATTGTTTATTCATGCATTGTTTTGGCTTATGCAAGAGAAAAGCAGGCAGGCAGATGAACACAAACTCCCAGTGCTCGGTAAGTAACATATCAGCTGCCAGATTTACAAATCGCCCGAGGCATCTTTGAATTAACAAGAGTAACAGACTGGACTGCCAACTGCAGAAGCCTGTTGCCTTGTCTAGACTCAGCAAAACCATTTTGTTTACTTTATCACACCTCCATTAGAGACATAGTTGTTGTGAGGGAATTTTGGGTCTTTAGTTGTAATATTAATGGGAAAGATTAATAGGCCATTTATGCCTATCTTGTGTGTCTGTCTCTCATACACTTAGGCCAGTTGTATAGATAAAGTCTCATCTCTAAGACTCCAGAATGTTATGGTTCACTGTGTTCAGCTCTGTTATGGTTCACTGTGTTCAGCTCTGTTATGGTTCACTGTGTTCAGCTCTGTTATGGAGCTACTAAAGAGAAAGGTGGAGATTATATGTAGATTTGTTACTACCTTTCATATACAAGTATGCAAAGAGTCATTATAATAATAACAAATAATAAAAACGATTAGTGCGTCTTTAATGAAATTACTGATAGATATAATGCTCCTCCTAGCACTGCAGATTAACTTTGACTTTCCTATCATTTATAAGTGAAGTATAATTACACTGATGACAGGAGGGAATTGTACCTACCCTTCCACTATTGGGTAAAAGTCCTTCAATACTTTGTGCTCACTGGGAAAGTAAATATCTTCTTTTTTAAATCCAACACTATATAAACGTTCCCCTAAGGATCAAACCAGATAAGTGATAGATCAAACACGCATTAAGACAAAATCCTCTGTGAAGAATAACCATGGGTAAAAATACTAAATAGCTAACGACAGTCGTCTTCTTGGTTCAAAACTGGTACAAAAGAGAAAGCGGTTAAAAGCGTAGATTAAGAGGCATGATGGAGGGATTTAAAGGTGGCTGTGGCTGGTGAGCGCCCAGATACTCATCATCATGGTAATGATTGACAGGAGGGTTTTCGGTGGGAGATAAGAGGTGAGACTGTGTGAAGCAAGGTGTCAGGGGAGCTGGAACACCAGGTCCAACAAAGACGACAGAGGCAACACTGCCAACACAGCACCTTAAGGGAAAAGGCAGCTGGAGTGACTGTCTATCCTGCTGTTCAGTTAAATAGGCGACGTTCTTGCATCAATCAACGTGAAACCATCTGGTGTCATCTGTAGCTTAAAGTTAATGCCAGTTTACTGCATATTGTGCAAAGGGTTTGGTTCATGTGGCCGGTAATAATGGGGGACCAACATAAGGAAGGATCCTTTTGAACTGAATTTTGGTTAAAGAACTAGGAGAACATTATACAGTATTTGTGCAATTACCTTTATGTTAGACTCTGTATTGTAAAATATGTTTGAAGACAATACACTCTCATCCTGACTCCTCAAGTTTTTATTTTGTTTTACCCAGAATGCCTTTCAACAACCAACAGAGAAGGGACATGAGTGTGTTGTTCAAAATCATTTTGTTATATTTAAAGCCGGAAATAATATATTTGACAGTGTATCGAGGTTTTCTGGTTGTTTAAAATAAATTATTGTATTCTTAGTCTGGCGACGCGAGAAGCGATCGCTCTCTGATTCTTCAGGGCTAACAACATCTGACATTTACTGCTGATGTTTTGAGGTAAATTTGTTTTCAGTTGTCAGACTTTATTGTAGCTCAATTAGGAATATGTGGACCTGACAAGGTGTCACCTACTTTTGGCCAGCATACTAGCTACTCTAAATAGTTACAAAGGACGTATCCCTCTTGTCAGCATTGTTTTCAGAGTAGCGCCAACTATAAGCTGTAACATTTTACTTTTGTCAAAGCCTTTTGATGAGGGAAGTTGTCGATTTCCAATTTCTTATTTATTGTACTTGTTGCTTTGTTGATTTCATCTATATTTATCATGTTTCTATTGACGCTTGCAACTAGCTCAATGTATATGTATGTACATTTGTATTAGTAGGCAAAAAAAAGTTATTCTCTTTTGCTCGTGTATGATTAAAACTCTTGCGAGTTGCGTGTCTCTCTGCTTAAACAGATAGAGAAATACTCTGTTGACAGTCATATTGACGTCAGACCAGCACCATTCGTCATAGCTTCACCATTTCTGGGGTGCCTTTCAAAATAAAACCACCCAACAGCGCAAAAAATAAAGGAATACAATGAATAAAACTCGATATTTATTAAATGTATCATAAAATAACATTAAACATCTTCATATTAAAGGGAATACTCAAAGAAAACTCTAGATGGATAGACACGGCTTTTAGAAGCAGCCCTGCACCACACTAAGGATTAAAAATCAAGATATTGAGGCTTTTATTTTTTAAATCTGTCCATTGAGTCCCCCAACTTTAATATAAAGAAAAAACATGTTTGGGGTAAACTCAATAGTTTCATTAACACCTCTCCAGACATTATATACAGCGATACTTATCAAGAAGCGAGACCAAACTCTGAAGTCTGACTCTACTAAGAAGAAGCCACAGCTAATTCTATAGTACACTGAACTATACAGTACTTATTCAGCTGGCAAGGGTTTGTTTTGCTGTCCTCCCCCACTGTCTTTCCTATGTTGTAATTATTATGCAAATTACCAGTGCAGGGATTGAGGAGCTTCAGGTTTTTATTAGTTAAGGAGATGAGTGCTAATTTTTTAAAGGGTGGAAGCCTTGTATATCTCATCGTGTGCAGACATGAATCACAAATGCCATTATTGCCCAGACCTGGGCAGGCACTGTTGCTTCAAAGGAGCAGAAAGAGCAGGTTTAACATGTTTACGGTCCTTACTTCAAGTTTTGGTGATGTGGCTGGCTGAGTTCAAAGGTAAAAGCAGCTTAATTAAGAAATAACTAATTTGGTTGTGGAAAAAAATATATGTAATACCTGTCTGTGTATGGCCAATTATTGCCGTTGTTGACATATCCATATGACCGTTTGACAGGTCATCACCTATATCCGCCCATTAATGCTGTCTCCGTCCATCAGCTGTTTCCATGACTCCCACTCCTGTCTCTGGCTCCTTCACCATTGGCTGGCATCTATGCTTGAAATACATGTTTTTAATTAAACTTTCGGTTTTGTGACTATCTTCTCTCCCAGTGGACTGGTTGGAAGACTGTGAGTGAACCAGCTCCAGGCTTAAAACTATGTGTCTAAGTATCTCTTGCATCATATTCAGCTATTGAGTAAGGTAATTTTTCACTCTCTTAGCTTTCCATTAGGTTACACTTACAAGTAATAATAGATGACCAACACGGAGCAATATAAATATTAATATTATGTATGATTATGATTTATCCTTTACAGGCAACTCTGGATATGACATAAATATTTAGAAATAATATCTAGACACCTATTTCTCAGCTAAATAAATACACTTTGACAATTATTTGGAGGATGCTTAGTTGATGAAAAATGTCCAACTACTCTATATGGTCTTAAAGGAATGAATAAGAATTATTGATTTTTTTTTAAGTTGAGAACTTTTTGACTTGGACGAAATAACATCATAAATATCTGATATCAAAATAAGCAGTGGGGACGCAATTTACCTTCAGAAGTGCTTCAGCCTGCCTGGCACAGCCGTCACAGAACATATTGAGCTGTGCAAAGTGGATACAGGACCTTTAATCAAGAAGATAGCCCTCCAGAGCAATCACTGTGCATGGTGTTCCAGGAAACCACTTTTTGTATGGAAGCATTATCATCTGAAAGATGGAACCATCATTAGGGAACAGTGTTTGTACTCCAGAGAGGTACTGGTTCTCTAAATTGGCCTCATATTTCTTAGCTGATATACAACTCTGCAGCGTAATTATCAGCCAAAATGACTCACTTGATGCCTCCCCATATTATTACAGATGCACCGCCATGTTTAACAGTTGGCAACAGACACTACGGATTGGAGAGATCTCTCCGAGTGTAAACCTGTGTGGTTACAGGAACAAACACATACACACACAACTAATTGCTATGCAACTTAATGACTGCCCTGCAACGACACACTTTGTTCTATACGTACCTAAATAATTAGAGATAGCCTCAATGATAGCTGATGATGACAATATGAGACCCATCAGGTTCAACTTCTATTGGAGCTAAGGTGTGAAACTGCTAAACGTCACAACACTGCTGATGCCTAAATTTATACTCCAAGTTTTGGGGAAATTGTATGTGCTGTTTTACTCCAGAGTGAAATGAGACAGTCTACATCACTTTATAGAGTAGCTTTGCAGAACAATAGAATATTGTATTGCTGAGCACGGGGGAAAGCTGTAGCTCGTCTTGGGTCCAGGGCTGACGAGCTGAAAAAGAGAGAGGCGTGAGCCATGTCAGAGCATACAGGACTGTGAGAAGAGGATAGACAGCATGACAGACGAGGGTAATCAGACACAACAAGTACATTTGCTGTGAGACTGGCTTGAACACACACAGATTGAGACAGGGAGTTGCAGCAATTAAATTGACAATGAATGAGAGGTGAGAAGAGGCCTGGCGGCCAAAGTAACACAAAAAGAATTACCCAACTCTACAGCTGTATTGTATCTTTCAAGTCTTTGCTTTGGTTTGGTGGCAACTTTACTTTTTTAGTTCACTCACACCACTCTCAAAACGTTTCAGCAGCAGCAGGTAGTGTTTTTTAGTTTACAAAAATTGACTGTCAAGCTGCCTGCAGACACAGATAACAACAAGCTGATTAACCTATTAGTTCATTTTACAGCTTTAGAAACTATTTTACAATTTACTTCTTACTTTCGCAAATTTAGGCAACTGATTGCTAAGTTGTAATAATTGGTTTGTAAGATGATATTGGGAATATCAACTTACAAACCAGTTATTGCAGCCTTAATTAAACCAAATGTCACTATCCCATTAAATTGACCTCTTTGGAACTCTCAGTTGAGTTTCAAATGATCGTGCACATGCTACACAGCACTCTTTTCTTTACTCATTGTGACCAGAAATAAAATTGTAATAGTACATTATATCTTAATAATTGTTTATTTTGAGTGACTGTGACATTTCATATTTACAGTAAAGGAATTGTAGAAACGTCATAAGTAATGCACAAACCTTATTATAAAATGGCTGCCCTATGACAAAGAAAGCAATTACATGTAAAACTGTATGCAAAAACTGACATAACCAGAACATTATTCAAAATTACAATATCTGCCGGAAGACCTCCACAACGAATTACAAAGTGCAGTTAAACACATTTCAAGGACAGACATTTCAATTGTTTGAAGGACTTGTTAGCATAACGTGGGAAAGAGAGAGGGCCTGTTGTGAATTTATTATGTAATAGTCACCCTGCACTGCCACTCCACAGATGGTCCAGGAGAGGTAGGCAGTTGTACCAGCACATACATTTCTACAGTGAAAGCTCTTATCCTTTTCTGCAAGCCCAAACTCTGACAGGAGGCTGAGGCACTTGACGAGCAGCATGCAAGGCCAGAAACCATGATTAAATATGGATAGTGTTGCGAAAGTGAATGTCAGCATGATGCTGCCATAACATACTCATATGGGGAGGGGGAGCAGTCACTGGATGTGGTGCTCATTGGTGTCTTATCGATTATGGTGAGTGAGCAGAGTGTGCTTAGAGACAGGCTGGTCCCCGGAGAGGATTTGCATGATTGATGCTTTCTTTACAAGGCTCGTATCCTGTGCTTGTCAACTCGTCAGCTCAGTGAGGAGGAAAAAAGGCACATACCTTACCTGATGATAAATGGGAACTTGTTTGAGATGTGATCTCAGCAAAACCCACATAGAGTGTATGGCAGCGTGAACAGGAAATAGTTCCTCATTAAAACATTTTCCCATGTATGAGGCTTGAGGAGAGGACGGCTTCGGTTTCCCATGCATGAGAGATACAGACGTGTTGGCTGCTTGTGTGTGCAGATCTCCCACTCCTCTCACACAAGGTTTGTGAGATTAAAGGGAATAATGTGAAAATATTGTATGGTGCAATGCTGACTCAAACAAACATTATGTGATTGTTTCCAGATATTTAACATTTACAGCACTGGCGACAAATACAAAAACAAAGCACATACACTTAAAGCGGTGAAGAATTATTCAGTTAATTCAGATGAATAAAGTAGCAATAGGACAACATCAGACTGTAAAACAATGAGCTGAAACTCATTATAAAGCTCCATAAAGCTTAATATAAGGGAGCTGCCGATCAGGTGATAATACAGTATCTGAGTAAATATAGTTTTCACTAATGAATAAATCCTATAACACATGTCTATGCAATTCATTCCCATAACAACATTGTTTATACTGTACTTTATTCTTTTCAGACAACTTCATACAGTGTATTTTGATATGCATGTATGACTGCAAAATAGCATCTGAGCCCCATAAATCTGTTTATACCATTGCCAAGAAGCTGAATCCTTTCCAATAAATCTAAACGCACCTAATAGATTTACATACGCACCCTGCTACTGATTAACATTTTTTTTACAGGAGGAAATTGGGATGTCTATCACATCATCCGTTTGCCATAGGATAAAGGATGCAGAGGTAAAAGAAAAACCATCGAAGTACTGTAAGTAAAGAGGCACAATAGCTGAGAACTTCCATTACCAAGTGTGACAATTACACAATTGAGCCAAATATGTGTTCTCTCGCCTGCCATTGTGTTTCCAGTGTTATCACCCTGTACAACCCTGGGTACAAATTGGTGACACGGATGTCCAAATAGATGGGCTTATCATTATTTTTGCTATGTACTGTCAAAAAATACAATAGACTTGAGAAAAAGGGACATGCACAAAGCCTGCCATAATTGAGCTCTGCCTTTAGCTGCCTATACCACACCATTGTCCCACTGGAGGCTATTCTTGGTGACTAATTCCTATGTTGATGCCCAAACAAAAGCACCTTTTAGCGGTTTAGGTCAGTGTAAAAAAAAACATGGTGAGATGTTGAATGACTAAATGTTGAACAGAGAATATTTCTAGATGCTGTTCAGCTCGATATAGCAGAGAGATTTTGTGGGACCACTACGGGTGGCAATGTATTTTGAAGAAGGCATTGTATCCCATTATACTGTATGTGCAATTGGAACAAGTGGACATAATGATTCAATGGCCTTACCTCTAATGAAAAGAAGACATCTGTTTATATGGGGAAAGGTTGACTGAACTTGCCTGAGATTTTTTCCCTGGAGACGGATGTAATGAAGGAAACACTGAAAGGCCAATACAGAGCTGAATTAGATTTTCTGTAATGTTTCTGTGAAAATTATTACCATGTGGGCTTGTTTCATCTTAGTGAGCACTTTGCCTAGAATGAAAGGTTGTCTATCATTGATTACCTGAGCTTTATTCCACATTCTGTTTCTTTATAATCCATTATAAGCATTATAAACAGGATCCGTCGTTTGACTGTGCTGTCTATGACTGCATAATGAGCTGAGAAGATGAGCGTGCCTTAAACCATAGTTGAGGTGGTCCAAATATTGTTTAAAACAGAACTCTCTAGACTCCCTCTGCTTTGGGCAAGGTATCCTTAATTCAATATGTTGAAAAGGCTGTGATGTATTATGCGAAAACAAAAATCTCAATATTAATATATAAAAATATTCAATATTCAAGCTCTACTGAAAATGTTGTTGTTTTTTCTGCATTCCCTCTCCTTCCACTCCTCCAGCTGTCACATACTGTTGACACAAGATGGCACTGCTCCTGTTCCTTCTTAGCTCTCCATAATACTAGTTAATCCAAAGGACAGAGACATGTGCTAATATTTGTCATGGGTCAAGATCACAGGAGGACGACTTCCCTTTATCTATTAAAACGTACCAATAACATCTCTTCCATAGTCAATGTTCCTGAAGGAAATATTTTCTTTGAAGGACAGCTTTTATGCCTTTTTGATTATTCCCATAAGCCAATAATGGAGAGGAGTAGATTCTCATCAAGATCACATTCAATAAATGCTTTGTTTGGGGCAATGAAACCTCATGTGGACCTTGTCATGCTTTTCTTTTACAACTCGCAGTACATTTTTATATCGGCAAAAGTTTATACCTTCTTGTACTAGATAGATACAATATCATAGTTTGGTTTGGATCTGCAGTATTTTAAACTAAAACACAAAATAACATACATCATGAGCAGACAGCTCTACAGGTTGAGTCAGGCTGTGCCACCTTCATCATTCCATCTTTGAGAAATAAGTGATCAGACTGGCTCAGACAAATCCCTTTTAAACCATTTCTACCGATGACGTGAGCGGTTATGCACTGAAAAATCTGTCAAGTCACCAATTGCAAGTCAAATCACTTGCCAATTTTTTTTTTGTGGACGATAGGCAATTTAATTTGCCCATAAAAACTAATGATAAAGACTCTTTCCAGCCCTTGCTAAACTGCTTAAGAATTCTCAAGACATGGTTGGATCTGAATTGTCTCTGTCCTAATGAAAATAACAATGAAACTGTTGTGTTTGTTCGTCCTGAGCATCTTGATGTCTGTGTTGGCGATCTTTGTCCTTGAGGATCCTTCATTTGTCAAGTTACCAAGAATTTCGGCGTGATTTTTAAGGTTTGATTTTAACATTGTATAGCTTGTTTTTAAGGTTTTTAAGCCTTTTCAGTAGTTGCTCCTAACATGTGGAATGGTTTACCCATTCAAATAAGAACCATTCAGACCGCTGAAACTGCTGCAGGATATGCACGTTATCATGAATTATTTTCATTATTTTCTATTGTTGATGCAAGACAAAAAGTCAACCAGTAGCTATGCTTTTGTGTTTGTGTGTGTGTGTGTGTGTGTGTGTGTGTGTGTGTGTGTGTGTGTGTGTGTGTGTGTGTGTGTGTGTGTGTGTGTGTGTGCGCGTGTGTGTGTGTGTGTGTTTAATGCACAGCTCACATTTCAGCCATGCATAGCACAGAGGTGTGAATGGACCTGAAGGACTCTCTTCTTTGCTCTCCTGTTTACAAATGACTACTATCTAGGGAGCAGTGTGCACCATGCCACAGCTTGGTAAAGGATTAATGGGGGCGAGAAAAAATCACTAATCCCTTTCTCCATTTTCAAGTAGGGGAGATTCAATTCTATTTTTAGTTATTTTGATATGTAGTGAAGAAGAACAGATGTGCTGAAAGAACTGCTGATAAGCATGGTAAATATAAAATGTATATTTACAAGCAAAATCAACTGATCATCTCAAGGAAGAGATGATTTACTTGAAATTTGGAGGAGACTGAATTGGTTTGTGTTAACATTTGACTTATAGATCGCCTTTTGGCAGAGGTGGACGGCGTTTGTTTGGAATTATTTGGACATAGACATGACTCTTTTCCCACTATTTACTACCTTCACTTTCTTCAAATCTATTCAAAGACAGATAAAAAAAACATTAACAGTATGTCTTGACCTTATACTCTACCTCCTGGGTGAAATAAGTCAGGCACGGTGCTGTAAAATCAATAGCTTTTAACATCACTATATTTCAAGCTCAGGTACTGGAACGATATCAGCCTGACAGAGTGCATCTCCTTTCTGCTGTCAATAGAGGCTGGGGATCAAAAAATTAGATTTATTTTTCTCTTTGTAGAAAAAGAAATGAAGATGAGTAAATTATGAATGGCTTGTATTAGAGATGCAGGCAAGAACTCTCAAGGGAATTAAGTTTTTCCTCCTGACATCGGCCTAAGAACAGTTTGCATTCTCCTCATCTGCTGCAGCCTACGTCGGCAACATTCAGACTGCTCAGAGGCCTACAGGCTGCTGATGCATGCCTTGTATCTACACTGACAGGTTATAGAAAACACAACTATTGCAAGTTGCCAGAGTTTTAACCAAAAACTCTGGCACAAACAAGAGCACATCAGGCTGATTTTATTATCTACATAGTGGACTATTTTAGGAATAGACAGCCTCACCCTCAATTTTTTTGTTGGTCCCTGCATTAGGTCATCAAACATGCTGTTGATTAAAAATCAACAAGTTTTTTTAAATGATTTGATATGAAGTACTTGGGTTTGCATTGTATGTATGAAAGGTGCTAAAGAAATAAAGATAAGTATCATGAAAAGGCAATATGCAACAATAAGTGTGCAATTAGTGCTACAAACTGTACACTTGCTCCAACAGACAGAAATAACATTAACCTAATTTAGTGTTATTTATGGTGGGTAGTGTGTGCTTGCAGGAAATCTTCTCTGCTCACCTAAAGTAATACATTGGAAAAATAGCTGTAGGCGCTGAGAGCAGGGAGAGTTGGATGCACCAATTATGGTTGAACATGGTACAAAAAATATTTTCCGTTTATTTTCTGCCTCTCTTACAGCCACTCCAAAACAACAAGGTCCAAAAACTGTGCAGTACAACAATGCTGAATGATTTATGTGATGCAGAAATTCACCAAGCTGTGTCGTGCAGCTTTATGTCACCAACATAGCTGTCAGGTCACAGTGGCACTTTTCTGGAGGATAGATGGATTCACTATGATTTGTAAACAATAAAAGTGTTTATTAGGGGAATAGCATAAGTACAAATAAGACTTTATGAATGCAGTTGCCGAATGTGTCCAAAATATCTAAATTTTCTTGTAATTTTAGCTGTTTCCTGCTGCACAGTGTAACATTACATACGAAGAGAGTCTTGCTTCACTGGCTCCATGGGGTTTTCCACATAACTTCTTTAATGCCAACTCCTACTGGAACAGAATCCAAGAGCTCCCTTTCAAGCTCCAGCCCTTATTTGTAAGGACCGACCATCATCACATAGCAACGGAAATAATTAGCCAATCACTGAGAAAAAGTCTTTTTCGGATGCCCAATCCCTCCAACTGTTTTCCCTCTCTCTAAACTTGACACAGCACTTCAGCACTCGTTATTTATTATCCCTCTGATGAGGCTGCCTTACACACATACCGTACAGTCTAAGAAATAAGTTGCATACATTCTCTGCAAAAAAGATCAACCAGCATCAACTGTCTTATTGCATTGTCTCTGCATTTGGTCTGGATTCCATACCATGACGACAGAAGTAGGGAAGGAGTAAATGGATGTTAATGTATAAGATTCACATTAAAAAGTCCCATAGTGAGGGACCCCATGGTGAACCCTCAGGGGAAAAGCTATGAGACTTGAGATGGTCACACAGCTGACAGAAGCGCTCTTCACAGGTTATGCACTTTTATATCCCAGATAATACAACAGGGAACAAGAGACTCAGAGGGAAAAGGAGTGAGAGGAAGGGGGGATCATGGCTGTCTTGATTCTTCTCTTCCATGGATGCTGTGGGCTCTCTCTCTCACACACACACACACACATACATTTGCACAACGTAAGCTGGGCTCACATTGCCTGTCTATATCAAAGGCCCCACCACCGGGTATTGACTTTTGTTCTTGGCAGCATGAAAAAAGAGAAAAATGTATGATGTTTTTTTCCCTGGTTGTGACTCTGGTTGTGTTTTAGGGGAAGTATGCTTGTTGTGTGTTACGTCTGTTTGCAGCACAGAGTCCTGCTCCTGAATGTTGATGAATCGTTCGATTGGTTTCTATGTGAGATGGACAGATCTATCATGTCTATGTTGGCTGTTCCTTCAACTCATTTAATTGACAATGCAATAAATTGCCCATGCCGGCATGTCTAACGGAGGGGAAAGGAAAGCATGCTTGCTTGGTCTGTTGCGCTGTTCTGTTCTGCTTTAAATATCTTATGTGGCATCTACAGGGCTTATTGGTTGTTTTTTCAGTGATGGGGAATAACCTGGATCATTCATGTTGCTATGCTACTGCAAAAATGATACACACATAAAGAATGCTGCATCCATGTTGTTTGGAACATGTGCAGGAGCAGATCAGTGGCAATGCAGATAACTTCTAATAGAAGGCTGCCCTCTAGTGGAAAACTGCTACAAAATACACTGAGGTCAGTCAATTAACATAGCAGACAGGAAAATGTGACATGGGATGTGACATAAAAAGCAAATTGCAGAGTGTGCATAAATTCTCCAGTTTACTTAAATGCAACACAAGAACACATCTCTATACAAATAAATATTTAAATTTATTAAACTATCTTATAGACATTTTGTCAGAAATACAAGCAGATGACGGATTGCTTTTGAGCCTCACAGAAATATTTTCCAAAATATACAGAATAATCACCTGCAAAAACAATTGAAAGCAAATGTGGGAAAGTCATACAAACATAAACAGTACACTTGGCCGTTGCTGCTGTAGCAATAGCCTACACTTTGCTGAAGGTATCACAAGAAAAACAAGGGGGGATTTTAATTGGTTGCATGGTGGCTCTTCTTTTTGTGACTAATTTTCCCAAAAACGTAGCCAACACTGTTGAACATAGACATGGAAGAATTTACTTTGCATTTACACTGTCGATATCAACACAAGGGGCGAGAACTCAAATGATCTCAATAAGAATCCCTTTCTTCAATTACACTGAACACACTGTATTTACCCACTGTTAGCTAGCTAGCTAACTTGCAGGCTGATTTAGGGAACCAGTGCAATGCTAACTAGATTATAATGGATAGGCAGTGTTATCAACAAACTTGGTTTGGTTGGCTAGATAAAGCTAAAAGCTAGCACTACAAAAGTTATTAGATGTACCTTTTTTCTCATCTGTTGGCAGTGGAAAAATACACAGAAACCAAATGTCTATTCAACAACTAGTTTGGAAGCTAACACTTTATTACTCAGCTATTGTTTAAAAGTGACGGACTTCCGATATTGCCGTCCGAGAGTGTGCTGTGTCAGCTGAAAGCTTCCTACTACCACTTTCATGCACACAAACAGTCAGCAGTGTCTCTGTTTCAGGTGCTTTGTGGCAAGGGACACTATTGTGAGCTGGCAGAGGTTTTTTTCTGCTCTGTCTGTTGCCAGTTTAAAGTCAAGAGAGAAAAATGCGTGGATCAGGAAGAGACGGAGTCTGAGTCTTCAACATCTGTGGAGTTGCATTCGTCCGCGGACTCAGTGAGGGCCGGGTAGGGCCGAGGCTGGTCCAGATTGACGTAGGTGACATTCAGACTGATGTAGTGTTCTCCTTCCAGGCCAGACAGGATGGTGGAAACAGCCGACACCAGCGTAGCAAAGCAAGGCCTTAACTCAGGATCAGGGTCCCAGCATTGAAGCATAATGTTATACCTGGATAAAGACATGAACTCAGTCAGAGTCTTAGCCAGGAGGGAACAGCCAACTCAGTCCATTGTGTAATTGGTGATCACTACCATAATCTATAGTTTTACATTAAATTATAATTTTATAAATTCTGGTACACCCAGAAGGATTAAACAAAATAAGCTATTGGATATTACAGACCATACACATCCAAAGTCCACCCACACATAGGTGTGTATACCTATGGCGCCTGATTAGACCTCATCTGAGGATTGACGTCTGTCTGACTCACCTTTTGGTTATGTTGACCCAGAAATAAGCTATTAAACAGTGTTTAGCTATTATAAGAGAGTCTAACAAGCATTATTGTTCTTATGTTGGTGCTCTAAATGGCAGGTGATATAAGATATTTTTAGGATGTTTTCACCTTTATTGGCACGATTAAGCACAGAGTTGAAATTGGGGGAAGAGAGAGAGGGATAAGACATGCAGTAGACGGCCCAGGCCGTAGTTAAACCCTATCCGGACAAGGGATATGAATGGTTGATTCATTCTCCTCAACTTACAGTGCAAGGGATTTATCATTAAAAAGGCAAAAACATGTCGGCTTTTCCTTGTGAAGTCCACTGTTTATGTGTGTGTGGTATTGTGTTGGTGTATGTGAAGAGGCCATGTTCTCCAAGGTGTTTTGTAGGCATTAACTTCCTAACTGCACTGCTTAACCGTGTTGGAATACCAAGTAGTGGACAATTTATGGGTTTCACACGACTGAATGACCATTCAAACACCTTGTTATGCCTGCTTGGACTTTGTACCATGACTTTTCCTCTCCTGTCTATTATCATATTATCAGTATTTTAACTAAAGCAGCCCTTCATTCTATGGAGTTTTACAATTGATGTATGAAATCTAAATCACAAATGTATAATTATTATGTAGATTAATTCAACAGTGAGCTCCCACTACTTACAAAGGGTCAGGGCAGTACTGAGGCTGGGGGAGCCTCCTGCCCTTCAGTAAGTAGTGTGTTATGTCATAAGGGTCCACCTCTGGGTAGGGGCTCGCTCCTCTGGTCAGCATCTCCCACATCAGCACACCAAAGGACCACTGCATCAGGAGAGGAAAGGTGTAAAGGAGTATCTGTACAGTTGAACAGACCTGAACTCCCAATCTGAATAATCCTTTCCTCGAAAGTTTGAAAATCCTACATACAACTTTTAAGTTGCTAAATGGATCACCTCCCGCCTTAGTATCACTCTGAGTAATGCGCAAGAAAATTATGCATTTAGATAATGCAATTTGATTACTCATTTCTGTGTTTTTATTAATTTGAAATTGTTGTTTTTACAACCCCTTAGAATTTCATGAACAGTCACTCACAACGTGGATTTAAGCACTGTTTATGCATAAGTGCATATAATTAATTTGTGTCATGTAAGTTGTTGCATTGTGGCAAGTGTGTTTTTGTGATGCAGTGGCTTGGAGCACAAGACAAATTTCCCTATACAGGTCAATAAAGTATATCTTATCTTATGCATCTGTGCATCATGTAAAAAAAACATAAATTGTATTGAATAAAAGCTAAGCATTTAGGTGGGATTGGAGTACATTTATGAACAACAAACCTTCCTCTATTGTGCTGTCAAAACAATCCAGAAGATTTACTGCTTAATCCAGCCATGTGGCAAACAATGTTAATGCTTTGTGTTAAACCAAAGCCATTTCTACCATCATTATATCATGTGTCTTCTTTCTACTGTTTGATGTTAAAGGGTAACATGTGCTGTACTGTAACACGTCAAACATTGTTGAAATTATATGTACCAAACACATAATAACGGCACTCTTTTTTTGCCACAAACTTTGTGATACTTCACCCCTTCTAACATTGACTAGTGTCCCTCAGCACCAAACTGCTCGTAACTACTGCATAGATCTGGAGTTTACTAAGGTCGATCTTCATTTGCTCACCACATCTGACTTGGAGGTGAATTTCTGTGTCTGCAGACTCTCTATGGCCATCCATTTGACAGGCAGCTTAGCCTTCCTGTGGTCCTGAACACTGTAATACTCCTTATCAAACACATCTCTGGCCATGCCAAAGTCTGCCACTTTAACTGTATACGACTCGTCCAGCCTAAAGACAGAAAAGGTAAAACATTGCAGTTGCAAAACATTTTACCGAAGTACTGTGATGTAAGAACAGCTCAACCAAATTCAAAGAGACATGGAGACAGTGAATAAGTATCTAAAGTATCTGCACAACTCCGTGACTCACATGCAGTTGCGTGCTGCGAGATCTCTGTGCACAAACTTCTTCTGTGCTAAGTACTCCATCCCCTTGGTGACCTGCAGCCCGAAGCCAATCAGGTCCTTCACGGTGGGGTTCTAAACCAACCCCACAAACACATGAAAAAACATCGACTTGAAAAGGGTGGAAAAGTAACATAGTTTGCTGTTTGAAAAGTAAACAGATGCTTTTATATAAATCAGAGTAATTTCCAGTATTGTTATGTCTCACCCTCTTTTCGCAGCGTATGAAGTGCCGCAGGTCCCCGTGTTTCATGTACGGTAGTACCACTAGAGGGAGCCCTTCCTGAGGCAGGAGGATGCCCAGCAGAGACAGCACATTGCTGTGGTGAAAACCCTTCATTATAATACCTTCCTTCAGAAACTGCTCCACCTCCTCCACATCTGTTATTCCTGATGAAAACACACGTCAATAAACAGTATGGGCTCAATTCTAAAGCAACAGAGACTGAAAAATCTGAGGAACTGAAGAGACTTTCCAGTTATTACCAATGTGTTAATATTAACACTCAGGGCGATGAGTTTACTCACTGTTCAAAGACTTGACAGCACAGTGGATTTCTCTGTTGTTTTGATCTGTGAAGTAGCCATGATAGACAGTTCCAAAATGACCTGCAGGAAGAAAAAAAATATATAAAAAAGACCAAATGACCCAAGACTACTGATCCTTCAAAATATGATATAGCTTGCACAAGGCTTTATAACAAGGTTTCAGCTAGAGGCAGTGTGGTTGTTTACCCTTTCCTATGATCCGATGGTGTTGCACTAGAAGCATCTCAGAGGGAATGAGAACATCTTTCACCTC
This sequence comes from Hyperoplus immaculatus, assembly GCA_949357725.1. Classification (NCBI taxonomy): domain Eukaryota; kingdom Metazoa; phylum Chordata; class Actinopteri; order Uranoscopiformes; family Ammodytidae; genus Hyperoplus; species Hyperoplus immaculatus. The sequence goes on along the minus strand of OX442350.1, from coordinate 14,756,705 downwards.
CTCCAGCAGCTCTGGTCTGAAACTGGAGATGGAGATCTTCTCTGCAGGCATGAGGGGAGTGAGGGTAGGATCTATGCTGCCTACAGCAAAGGCCAGGCTGGGGAACAACCCACGCCCCGCCAGTGGGGTAGAAGGATTATGGGATACCACTGGTAAAAGTCCAGAGAAAGGGGATTATTAATAAGAGTATTCGTGTCAGAAGCAAATCAGCCGTGTAGTATTACAGTGTACTATAAGTGTTAAGCATTGACATTCACCTCTTCTGTAGTCCCCAACAGGCGACAGTTCCACGTTATTTGTGCCAGAGTGGTTAGCACTGTGGGCCAAACGGGACTCTACCATGGAAGCTAAAAGAAAATGTCATAACACTTTTTAATCATCAACCCCGGGAGAAGAAAAACACCTGTACATGCTATTCAACCGCATGGATGTTCTAGTTGAAAGACTTGTGTAATTCATCCCAAATTCCAACCTACTGCTGGTAGCGTTTGTATAAACAGGTCTGACCAAGGTCCACATAACAGAGGGGAGCTCACCTTTCTTCTTCTTCCTTAAGTGCTTCATAACAATGAAGGCCAGCACCGCCCCAGCCACCAGAGCAGCAAGGATTCCCAGAACAATGCCCACCATGTAGTGGTTGCTGACCCTCACCACTGTCCCAACGTTGTGGACCTGCCGGTTGATGGAGATCTAAAGTACAGAGTTCATCACACATGTGAGTGCATACCATTATTAATTCATTACTATTACACTCAACAAAAATATAAACGCAACACTTTCGTTTTTGCTCCCATTTTTCATGAGATGGACTTAAAGATCTAAAATTCATTCCAGATACACAATATTACCATTTCTCTCAAACATTGTTCACAAATCTGTCTAAATGTGTGATAGTGAGCACTTCTGCTTTGCTGAGATAATCCATCCCACCTCACAGGTGTGCCACATCAAGATGCTGATCTGACATCATGATTAGTGCACAGGTGTGCCTTAGACTGTCCACAATAAAAGGCCACTCTGAAATGTGCATTTTTTTTGCTTTATTGGGGGTCTGGGGACTCAGAACCAGTCAGTATCTGGTGTGACCACCATTTGCCTCATGCAGTGCAACACATCTTCTTCGCATAGAGTTTATCAGATTGTCAATTGTGGCCTGTGGAATGTTGGTCCACTCCTCTTCAATGGCTGTGCAAAGTTGCTGGATATTAGTGGGAAGTGGTGCACGCTATCGTATACGCCGGTCAAGCACATCCCAAACATGCTCAATGGGTGACATGTCCAGTGAGTATGCTGGCCATGCAAGAACTGGGACATTTTCAGCTTCCAAGAATTGTGTACAGATCCTTGCAACATGGGGCCGTGCATTATCTTGCTGAAACGTGAGGTGATGTTCATGGATGTATGGCACAACAATGGGCCTCAGGATCTCATCACGGTATCTCTGTGCATTCAAAATGCCATCAATAAAATGCACCTGTGTTCTTCGTCCATAACAGATGCCTGCCCATACCATAACCCCACCACCACCATGGGCCACTCGATCCACAACATTGACATCAGCAAAGCGCTCACCCACACGACGCCACACACGCTGTCTGCCATCTGCCCTGAACAATGTAAACCGAGATTCATCCGTGAAGAGAACACCTCTCCAACGTGCCAGACGCCATCAAATGTGAGCATTTGCCCACTCAAGTCTGTTACGGCGATGAGCTGGAGTCAGGTCAAGACCCCGATGAGGACGACGAGCATGCAGTTGAGCTTCCCTGAGACGGTTTCTGACAGTTTGTACAGAAATTGTTTGGTTATGCAAACCAATTGTTTCAGCAGCTGTCTCAGTGGCTGGTCTCAGACGATCTTGGAGGTGAACCTGCTGGATGTGGAGGTCCTGGGCTGGTGTGGTTAAACGTGGTCTGCGGTTGTGAGGCCGGTTGGATGTACTGCCATATTCTCTGAAACGCCTTTGGAGATGGCTTATGGTGGAGAAATGAACATTCAATGCACAAGCAACATATGTGGTTGACATTCCTGCTGTCAGCATGCCAATTGCACGCTCCCTCAATGCTTGTGGCATCTGTGGCATTTTGCTGTGAGACAAAACTGCACATTTCAGGGTGGCCTTTTATTGTGGACAGTCTAAGGCACACCTGTGCACTAATCATGATGTCAGATCAACATCTTGATGTGGCACACCTGTGAGGTGGGATGGATTATCTCAGCAAAGCAGAAGTCCTCACTATCACACATTTAGACAGATTTGTGAACAATGTTTGAGAGAAATGGTAATATTGTGTATCTGGAATGAATTTTAGATCTTTAAGTCCATCTCATGAAAAATGGGAGCAAAAACAAAAGTGTTGCGTTTATATTTTTGTTGAGTGTAGTTTCCTGTAACTGATTCAATTGGGAAACATAGAAACATTAGTTTCAAGCAACTACACTGACACTGATTGGGTCTTATCTCACACATGAATGACTTAAAAGTTCTGACTCATCTGTAAAACTCACCAAAAGTTTAAACATAAACCTACGTGTACCCCAAATTTTCTGCATTAGCTCATTTGCACTTTTTTTGTAGTAGGTTAAATTATTATTTTGTGTTAGATGTCTTCTTCTAACAGTGTTACTTTGTCAAGTGAGGGTTATTTCCAGTTGGGTTGCTTTTCTCAGTCCATCATGGTAAATACTTTTCCAATGATTATATATATTATAAAAGGTACCTAATTGGAGATTTTTTTTTGTAAAAAAGCCCATTCACATTCCTGTCAAGAGTATGTGAAAATTGATACCACTAACACAGGGTGGTTGGGCTTGGTAAGGAGCTCAGAAATAAGACAGTTGGGAGTAACCACTGAATAACCTAATTAGCCGGCCATCACAGGAAGCCCTGGATAAGCACTGGGAAATGTGTAGATAGGTTGAACACCACTCTCATTTCTATTACATTTGCAGTTAAGTATGAAGATACCTAGCCTGGCTCCGCCCGCCTACCTACTTCCGACCAAATTTCATTTTCCCTTCAGTAGTCAGTCTGGGGACGGGGCGTATAAGTGGGATTCTGCTCAGGCAGATTTCTGCCGGTCCAATCAGCGAACAAAACGAGTGGCTGAGAATGATGACGTCGAAGTCGCGTTCCAGTTTCAGTTGAATGCTGCGTTCCTTTATACTCGGAAGGAGGAGATATCCGACTTGGTAGTTCCGAGTTCCGACCTGTCTGTGTTCCAGTGCATCTGCTTGCGAAAGTATGGACGCCTAAAACCTTTCTCATCCAAATAACTAAACGTTAGGCTCTAGCAAGTTACCGTTGCCAGGTTGCCGGTAGATCCATAGACTACAATATGTAGTGAAGTCGGAAATTTCCGAGTTTCCAGTACAACTGGAACGCACCGTCAGAAGCAGGCTCATGACACACGTGACGACCAAACGTTATGCGATTGGTTGGCTAATCCAGAGTGGCACTGGGCAGATCCAATAGTTTTAAACTTCAACAGACACCCGCCTCCAAGTGAGTGAATGTTTGCCAATTACAGCACTTCCAGACCTTCTGTACAAATGAAATGAAGTATGATGTCTGGTAGCACCAGGCTAGAAGATACCTCCAGCACACTAAATACATAACAAATAATATCTTAATTGTCTAGTCCCCATAGACAGTAGCTGCATTTCCATCCCCCTGCTTTTATGCGGATTTTGAAGTATCGAATCACTAAACGGTGAAGGAAACACCAAAATTCAAATAAAAATCCTCTAATTCGCAAAAAGTGTTTATGCTCGCTTGAGGTGGTTTCTGACTAATGCGAAAGAGAGTAAATGCGCAAAATTTGAGATGGATACACACTTTTTAAAACAGTTGTGACATAGCGAACGTTGAACACACGTGACTGACAACGTCTTTCTGATTTCCGCATAACAACCGGCCAAAGCAACCCCACCGACATCCACTTGTAGCGTAACTATCTCTTTTTGATCGTTTATAAGTAGCCTACTCATACGCCTAACTCAATATGTGAAGGCAAAGAGCTAAGAATGATCAGTTGGCAGCTCAGTTTGGTTCTCCAGCCGAGTCTGCCAGGTAAAAGTGTCTGAAAAAAGTGTCTGACAGGCGGCCACAGGCAGAACTTAATGACGCTCCTCCTGCGTGCTGTTTGGTGCTTGAGAGAGCGTTGTTTATTATTTAACCCGATGTAGTTTATCCGCCCAAACCGTTTGATGGAAACTCACCTAATTCGCATTTCTTTTTTCATTCTTTTTTTGCGAACTTTCAAACGATTTGCTTCAAACTTAGATGGAAACATGGCTACTCTAGTGTTAAAATGACAAGAGGTTTTACGGGGGCTTATGTTCTGGAACAGGGCTGCCAAGTTTCACCAAAAGTTTGGAGTGAGATTTTTTGGCCGAGGGACCCAAAACCGTGTCCTCTTTCCCACCCAATAATTTTTGCTAGTGTCCTGCAAGTTTACATATTGTTCATAATAAATCAGAAATAAAAGACAATTGGAAAATGTGATAAAACATCAAAAATCTTATTAAAATAAACGAATTCATGAATTGCAAAGTCGTAGGACAGGTTTTAATTAAACATTGGGTGTGGACATATTGTAAGTGGGGGTCTGGGGTTCCCCCCCAGAAAATTTTGAGCATTAAACACTTAATTTCCTGCATTCTGGTGAATTTTTATGAAGCAATGTGTGCCTTTTCTGCATTCATTTTTATGTAAAGTAAAAGAGAACATTCACGGTTTCGCTGACACAAATTTAATTGAATAGCCTACAATGCATGTGTAGTGCTTTCAAATATCTCCTGTAGCCTATTGTTAAAACATTTGGTTAAACTGTAATAAAGGTAATTATTCTATATGTATTCAACATTGTATGGGTTATCCAATTATCCTGTTTCAATTCACCATTATTATATTAAATCTATGACACTTGATGTCTTCTCAGAACATATTTTTCCCACAGTAACCTCTAAGCTTAGTTACTCAATACATTCATTCAATTAATGTTGACAACATTTTAGAACAAAAATGTGTTGGTGTGTCAACCAGCCCAATAACATAATGCAAAACAAGCTTGAATATATCAAGTGAAGTGACTGATTTGAATTAAGGTGTTCTTACCTCTTTGTTCATTTAATACCGGCGTCCTTGTTGTCATTAACCTTCAGTGCATCCTTAAAAAAACTCACACTCTGCCTCCTTCGGCGCTTAAGGTGTCACTTTGAATTGATATGTAGATAAAAATAACATGAATGTATTTTTCCACCAATTTTTTTTTATAACTTTCTTTTTCAACTCGAGTCCTCACCATACAAACCATATTCATCTTTATTTTAAGGATTTTAACCCTTTAAATTCCAGTTGTTTTAGAAAAAGTCACTCGTTTTTTTTTATGAAAAAACACAAAAAATCAATTAAAAGCTAAATAATTAGTCTGAATTGGATTTTTTTGAGGGGGATTATAAGAGTGTGATAGATGTAAAAAATGTGCAATGAAATTGATTTGAAAGCATTTTTATATTTTTTTATATCTAAGATTTTAAAAAAAACTCACACTCTGCTTCCTTCGGCGCTTAAGATGTCACTTTGAATTGATATGTAGATAAAAATAACATGAATGTATTTTTCCACCAATTTTTTTTTATAACTTTCTTTTTCAACTCGAGTCCTCACCATACAAACCATATTCATCTTTATTTTAAGGATTTTAACCCTTTAAATTCCAGTTGTTTTAGAAAAAGTCACTCGTTTTTTTTTATGAAAAAACACAAAAAATCAATTAAAAGCTAAATAATTAGTCTGAATTGGATTTTTTTGAGGGGGATTATAAGAGTGTGATAGATGTAAAAAATGTGCAATGAAATTGATTTGAAAGCATTTTTATATTTTTTTATATCTAAGATTTAAAAAAAACTCACACTCTGCTTCCTTCGGCGCTTAAGATGTCACTTTGAATTGATATGTAGATAAAAATAACATGAATGTATTTTTCCACCAATTTTTTTTTATAACTTTCTTTTTCAACTCGAGTCCTCACCATACAAACCATATTCATCTTTAATTTAAGGATTTTAACCCTTTAAATTCCAGTTGTTTTAGAAAAAGTCACTCATTTTTTTTTATGAAAAAACACCAAAAATCAATTAAAAGCTAAATAATTAGTCTAAATTGGATTTTTTTGAGGGGGATTATAAGAGTGTGATAGATGTCAAGAATTAACAATAATATTGAATTGAGTGCATTTCTATTCTTTTTGCTATTTAAGATTTAAAATGTGCCCTCCATTAAGGGCCATTGTACGACACACAGAATTCTATTAAAACTACACTTTTTGACCCTGCTGCCAAAAGATGAGAGAAACTGATTTTTTTTATTATTCTTTTGGTTCCTTGTACTAATGTCTTGACATTTTCCATTTTTTGTGTTTTTTACTAGTTGTTGTTAATTTCACACATATGCCAGTGTTTCATCTACAGGCTAAAATGTAAATTTGCACTCCCTTGCTACTTAGGCCACTGCAGGCCACATGAATAAAATATTTGAGATAACATGCTCTGTCTGGGTTCTTCATAATGGCATAGAGTAGTGTATATGTGTATTTCAACAAATATGTATTTGTGAATATGTGTGCCTGTGTGTGTATCCAATAACAGATAGTGAAATTCACATAGAAATACAGCTCAATGTAAATCCATGAAAACAGCATGTTTCGATCCCATGGTTAATTGAGGATATATTTGTGAATATGGTAATATTACACATTCATCCTGCTCTTATAACTTGAAATTTAAGATTTTTCTGATTTTTTCAGATGTTTTATGAATTAAGTCCTGCCTATAGCCTTTACAACTAATAACAATACAAAATGAATCACAGTTCCCTCGTTTCCACTAGGGGTATCTTTGCTCTTCAGGCCTATAAGGATGAAATTCACGCATCAGCTGTAAAATAGTAAAAATTTAAAATTTCAAGGTATAAGAACAGGATGAATGTCTAATATTACCAAATTCATGTATTTAACCTCAATTGACCATGGGATCAAAACATGCAGTTTTTATGGATTTACACTGAACTGTTTTTCTCTATGTGAATTTGAGTGTCCGTGTTGGGATACACACACAGACACGCACACACACTTATTTGTCGAAAAACACATCTATACTATACTAAGCCATCACTAAGAATACAGAGAGAGCATTTTAGCTGAAACAATTTATTCATGTGGCCTGCAGTGGCTAGTAGCAGAGGAGAGCAATATTAAATCTCAGCCTGTAATTAAAACCAATGGTATATGAGAGAAAACCGATGCAATTAAAAAAAAAACACAAAAAATGTAAATTTTCAAGACATTAGTACAAGGAAATAAAACAAAACAAAAAAAATCTGGTTTCTATCAGCTATTGGCAGCAGGGTCAAAAAATGTCGTTTGAATGGGAGTCAATGAGGCGCTTATTTGACCAAGGAGGCTGAGTGTGAGGAAAATTAATATACAGTGCATTATAGTGTAAATCAATGAATTGAGGATAAAATTCATAAATTGGTCAGAAAACATTAGCCTTGACCAAATATGAAGCCATTTGCATGAACACAGCCTCAGCAGTTGTGAAATGAAAAACCAAAATGTACCAAAAAAGGCCTAAGATGCACTGAAGGTTAATTTTCCATATAATTTGAACAAAGGGCGGGACTGGGAAGCGGCGGTCTTTTATTAGTTTTGTAGTGCAACGCAGGGGGGCGTGGCCGTGGTGGTTTGCCAAGTGGCTGCTGCGGCTACGGGCTGCACACGGCCATGGATATTGTCCATGCAATGCCATGGACCTATAAATGCCATGGACCTAAAATAAGACTTTCAAAGTAAAAGTACCAAAAAATATATATATATTACGGGGATTCATTTCTCTGCGTGAGAAATTGGAGGTGAGGCGTGTGAGCGTGTGAACTGGTTGATATGCGTGTGTCTCACGGCCAAAGCGTGAGACTTGGCCGCTCTGCAGAGTCTGTATGATCATTTCAAAACTAATGCCAGTAGTCGGTTAGCTTAGCTTATTAACAAGACTGGAAAACAGGGGAAACAGCTAGTCGGGCTGTGTCTAAAGGTAAAAAAATCCACCTCCACTTAAGCACTAATCTTGATTATTTCTTTGTCGGACACAATAACTCCATGCAGTGTCGGCTTCGTGGTTGACTCACTGGGACAAGACTTTACGACGCTGAAGTTGGCAGCTGATTCGCAGCAGCCGATTCGGCAGTTAAGGAAAAGTTAAGGGATTCTTAAGGAGCGGTGGAGCGACTGATTCTCCGTTGTTTAACCTCCTAAATCGCCGCGGTAAAGCCACATTAATTAGTCTAGATTATCTAAGAGAGTCTAACCATTCTTTAAAAACAGTTTAAAATTGATGTAACCTTTATTAAATTTGTTTAAAAGAAAGAGAGGGGAGATCAAACTGCTTTTTTTGCATCTGGACCATATTAGAACTAGTCCTGATTGAAAACCACTGCACCTAGACTCTTCAAATCTGGACTAGAATATCACAGTGAGGCTATAGATTATAGAAAACATAGTTTTTGATTTGTGAAACTTTTACCCTATCTGTGAAAATGCAATAAAGGCACATGTCAACGCTTTTTTGGGGTTTAGACAGCATTAGAACTGGTCCTGATTGAAAACCACTGCACCTAGACTCTTCAAATCTCGACTAGATTATCATAGTGAGGCTACAGATTATAGAAAACATAGTTTCTGATTTGTTCTGTTTGTGAAAATGCAAAGAATGCACATTTTAATGGTTTTTACGGGTCTAGGCCGCATTAAAACTGGTCCTGATTGAAAACCACTGGACCTATGGGCCACTCACACTAGGGCCGCGGCCCCGTGCCAAAGCTCATTTGCATAGCCTACTAAAGTCTAGAACGTTTGGCTAGTGTGACCATGCCAACTTGTATTCCAGCACGGAACAGCCCCTTGGCCACGGCACACTTGGGAGAGGTGTGCCGTGGCCAAAGTACAGATGCTAATGAGATGACACGCGCACAAGCAAGCGCACAGGCGGCGTTCCTGACGTGAATTTATTAAGGATGCATAGTCCGTTAACGTCCGCTGCCTTACTAGTCGGCACCAGAATTGCCCACCACTTGGACTTGTAGCTATAATGTGTGAGAATTAACGTGTGTGTAGGCCTAGGTGTGGGCTAATAAAAGAGGGAGAGAGCTAATTAGGTGAGCGCAGAAAGCAAAGCAAAAAGGTTTTCGTGTTTACTCACGGTCGTCAGATGATTTTTTTCTTTTTCCTCCCGTCAGCTTTCATAACTGCCTTTACGCATGGCGGTGGAGACGAACCCAAAATAACGCACCGCGGTCCGGTGATAAGGAAACAGTAGCCTACACCAACAAGAAACTTTATAAAGACACTTAAAAAAACGATCTCTGCCCATACAAAAAGTTCTGACTTGGATTTGATGGAGCGATCGATATGTATAAAACCATCCGGTACGTATGGTGTGATGACGGGCCGTTATATTAATAATAAACAGCGTGCTGCACAAATATGAGACTGTCCACCGCGACCTATTACGTCAAGGCTACATTAAAAAAAACAATAGCTTAGCTTAAGGATTCTCGTTGCTCTAATGTGGAAGTGGAATATTTGATGCAAATTTGGCCGGATGAAAATATTCACAAACAGTCGTATAGCCTACAAGACTGCGCTCCAAATCCTAAACGCGCACGGTGACGTAGGCAAGGTGCAAGTGTGCCCAGGCCACAAGCAGTGTGAGCACGGGCCAGCGGGGGGAGTGGGGAGGGGGGGGGGGGGGGGAATCGTGCTGAATCGTGCTGAGCACGGAACAGGCAAATGGCACTAGTGTGAGTGGGCCCCTAGACTCTTCAAATTTCGACTAGATTATCATAGTGAGGCTATAGATTATGGAAAACATAGTTTTTGGTTTGTGAAACTTTTTTTCTATTTGTGAAAATTAAATAAAGACACATGTCAACAACACTTTTTTGGGGTCCAGACCGCATTAGAACTGGTCCTGATTGACAACCACTCCACCTAGACTCTTCAAACCTGGACTAGATTATCACAGAGAGGCTATACATTATAGAAAACATAGTTTCTGATTTGTGAAACTTTTTTTCTATTTCTGAAAATACAATAAAGGCACATGTCAACGCTTTCTTGGGGTCTAGACCGCATTAGAACTGGTCCTGATTGAAAACCACTGCACCTAGACTCTTCAAATCTCGACTAGAATATCACAGTGAGGCTATAGATTATAGAAAACATAGTTTCTGATTTGTGAAACTTTTTTTCTATTTCTGAAAATTTAATAAAGGCACATGTCAAGGCTTTTTTGGGGTCCAGACCGCATTAGAACTGGTCCTGATTGAAAACCACTACACCTAGACTCAACAAGAGAAAGAGCAGGTTGCAGCCTTCACAATCGACAGAGTTCCTGGGCATTTGTTTGGATGCCAAATCAGGAACTCTTTTTTTTGACGTCGGCGAGACAGGCCGCCCTCAGGGCGTGCTTGTCCCAGTTTCGTTTGGTGGCCAGAGTGACCTGGAGATTCAGCCTCGACTCTTTGGGTTAATGGCAGCCACAGTGCACATCATGTCCATTGCCCTTCTGAACATGCGCCCAGTGCAGCGTTGCCTCCTGAGCCTGGGTCTTTGTCCACAGAGAGATCTGCATGCCAGAGTGTTGGTTTCACGCAGACTGCGCATAGCTCTCCGCTGGTGGGAAGAACCAGCCAATTTAGCACGGGGCAATGCACTGGGGCCGGTGTTGCGTCGCCAGGTGGTGTCCGCCGACTTCTCCCTGGTAGGCTGGGGAGCCGTACACAAGGGTCAAGGCATTAGTGGCCAATGGCACGGACCCTGGTTGACACAGCACATCAATCAGTTGGAATTGCAGGCTATCCATTTAGCTCTTTTGCACTTCCTGCCAGAGCTAGAAAACCGCTATGTACTGGTAAGGACAGACAGAACAGCGGCATACATAAACAGGCAGGGGGGCCTGGGTTCCCCGCGCCTTTGCAGATTGGCTCAGATGATATGAGAGTGGGCGTATCCACGATTCAAGTCCCTCAGGGAGATGCACGTGCCGGGTCAGGTGAACCTTGCGGCGGATCGGCTCTCCAGAGGGGGACCCCTCCCCGGGGAATGGAGACTGCATCCGGAGGTCGTGAGCGATATCTGGGAGTGCTTTGGTACAGCCACAGCCAATCTCTTCGCCTCGAGGGAGACAGCTCACTGTCCCCTCTTTTTCTCCATGAAAAGGGGCGATCCTCACTTGGGCACGGATGCCATTGCACACCAGTGGTCACAAGGCCTCCTGTATGCCTTCCCTCCCTTCACCCTCCTTCATACACTTCAACAGAGAGTTCAGGTGGAAGAGGTGAGCCTCATCCTGGTAGATAGATAGATAGATAGATAGATAGATAGATAGATAGATAGATAGATAGATAGATAGATAGATAGATAGATAGATAGATAGATAGATAGATAGATAGATAGATAGATAGATAGATAGATAGATAGATAGATAGATAGATAGATAGACACTTTATTGATCCCTTGGGAGTGTTCCTTCAGCTGGTTCTCAGCGATTGCACCCCTCCTTCAGGGACACCCGTGGGAGCTCCCGGGTCGGCTGGACCTCCTGTCCCAGGTCCACGGGACTCTCTTTCATCCTTTTCCCCAGGGTCTCCGGCTTTGGGCCTGGCCCCTGAGAGGGCCGGGTTTCTAGCTATGGGGTTGCCCCAGTCTGTGGTTAGCACTCTACAAGGAGCCCGGGCTCCATCAACGAGGGCGGCATACGCTTATCGTTGGGGAGGGTTTCAATCATGGTGCAATTCGAGACAGGTGGATCCCCTCGCCTGCACGGCCCATGACATTCTCCAGTTCCTCCAGGAAATGTTGGAGGTGGGCAAATCTCCCTTGACATTGAGGGGAATAGTGGCAGCCATAAAGGCAGCCCGTGTTGGACCTCGGAAGCTGGCAGAAGGCTGTTGCAACCTTATTGCTCAGTTTCTTAGAGGTGCTCGTAGGGTTACTCCACATCGCAGAAGGCCAGCTGTCCCCCCATGGGATTTGGAGGTGGTGCTGTCGGCCTTGCAGAATGTGCCATTCGAGCCCCTGGATAGAGCTAGGCTACAATGGTTTTCTCTCAAGACAGCGTTTTTGCTCGCAATTGTGTCTGCTAAGAGAATGGAAGAGCTGCATGCTCTTTCAGTGCATGAGGACTGCTGCCGCTTCTTGCCAGGTGGTGCTGGGGTAGTGCTGCGCCCGAACCCTGCATTCCACCCTCAAGTCTGGTCTGAGTCCCATGCCGGTCGATCTATTGAGCTGCACCCTTTCCACTCTCCTCAGGAAGGTGAAGCAGGGTGGAGTAGGCAGTTACTACTGTGCCCAGTCAGGGCCCTAACAGTGTATCTGCATCGGACACGTGGCCATAGGACAACGGACCAGCTCTTTGTCTGTTACAAGCCTAACCGTCTTGGACAGCCAGTCTCCAAGGCCAGGCTTGCCCACTGGGTTGTGGATGCTATGCAGCAGGCATATGAGAGGGCAACCAAGGCGAACCCAGTAGGGGTGCGGGCGCACTCCACACGGGGCATTTCTACGTCATGGGCCCTATGGCGAGGGCCCCTCTATCTGAGATTTGTACGGCGGCCTCTTGGTCGACCCTTTCGACTTTTATCCGGTTCTACTGCATGAATGTGGCAGCCAGCACCCCATTCTTGGAGCGAGTGCTGGGCTCAATGCAGCAGGACGGTGCGTGTTTGGGCTAGGCCATCTACCCATTCATGGCTGGCTTTAGGGTCTTGCAGGGCCAGCTTAGCCTTGGTAGCGTCTGGCGCCTTGGCGATGGGTGTGTACATAATGTATAATTGTAAATAGTTCCTTTATACTGGGCACATGGGTGAACACTCTGGTGGTGGTGACGTGTCATTCGAACTCAACTGCCTTTTTATATTTAGGCTCCCGCAGGAGCAGCTGGGTCTGCTTGGTTTCCTCGCGGTGTGCCTTACAGAAGTCCCCGTACATATGGAATATATAGGGTGGAGAGATAGTCTTGACACGATAGGGAACGGTTGGTTACGTTGTAACCCAGGTTCTCTGAGTGAAGAGACTATCTCTCCAGCCAAGATGCCGCTCAGAAACGCGTTCCAATCAACGTTCAAACCTAAGAGGCCACGCATGCGTGTAGCTTATATAGCCACGGCTGGCCAATCATGCGTGGCCGCCACAATGATGTGTCTTAAAGAGTATCCACGTCAACTATGTAAGGTGGAGAGATAGTCTCTCCACTCAGAGAACCTGGGTTACAACGTAACCAACCGTTCTCTGCATGTCACTCCCCTCTCTGCCCCATTTCAACTCTGTCTCTACACTGTCAATAAAGCATAAAAATGCCCAAAAAATATCTTTAAAAAACAAAATAGAAAAAAACAAATATAAAGACATCAGCTTCAATCAGGACCAGTTCTAATGCGGTCTGGACCCCTAAACACCATTAAAATGTGCATTCTTTGCATTTTCACAGATAGGGTAAAAGTTTCACAAATCAGAAACTATGTTTTATGTAATCCATAGCCTCACTTTGATATTCTAGTCCAGCTTTGAAGAGTCTATGTGCAGTGGTTTTCAATCAGGACCAGTTCTAATGCGGTCTGGACCCCAAAAAAGCGTTGACATGTGCCTTTATTGCATTTTCACAGATAGGATAAAAGTTTCACAAATCAGAAACTATGTTTCTATAATGTATAGCCTCACTGTGATATTCTAGTCCAGATTTGAAGAGTCTATGTGCAGTGGTTTTCAATCGGGACCAGTTCTAATGCGGTCTAGACCCCAAAAAAGCATTGACATGTGCCTTTATTTAATTTTCACAAATAGAAAAACAGTTTCACAAATCAAAAACTATGTTTTCCATAATCTATAGCCTCGCTGTGATAATATAGTCCAGATTTCAAGAGTCTAGGTGCAATGGTTTTCAATCAGGACCAGTTCTAATGCGGCCTAGACCCCTAAAAACCATTAAAATGTGCATTCTTTGCATTTTCACAAATAGGAAAAAAGTTTCACAAATCAGAAACTATGTTTTCTATAATCTATAGCCTCTCTGTGATATTCTACTCCAGATTTGAAGAGTCTAGGTGCAGTGGTTTTCAATCAGGACCGGTTCGAATGCGGTCTAGACCCCAAAAAAGCGTTGACATGTGCCTTTATTTCATTTTCACAAATACAAAAAAAGTTTCACAAATCAAAAACTATGTTTTCTATAATCTATAGCCTCACTGTGATAATATAGTCCAGGTTTGAAGAGTCTAGGTGGAGTGGTTTTCAATCAGGACCAGTTCTAATGCGGCCTAGACCCCTAAAAACCATTCAAATGTGCATTCTTTGCATTTTCACAAATAGAAAAAAAGTTTCACACATCAGAAACTATGTTTTCTATAATCTATAGCCTCACTGTGATATTCTAGTCCAGATTTGAAGAGTCTAGGTGGAGTGGTTTTCAATCAGGACCAGTTCTAATGCGGTCTGTACTCCAAAAAAACATTAAAATGTGCATTCTTTGCATTTTCACAAATAGAAAAAAAGTTTCACAAATCAGAAACTATGTTTTCTATAATCTATAGCCTCACTGTGATATTCTAGTCCAGATTTGAAGAGTCTAGGTGCAGTGGTTTTCAATCAGGACCAGTTCTAATGTGGTCCAGATGCAAAAAAAGCAGTGAAATCTCCCCTCTCTTTCTTTTAAACAAGCTTAATAAAGGTTACATAAATTGTAAACTGTTTTTAAAGAATGGTTAGACTCTCTTAGATAATCTAGACTAATTAATGTGCCTTTACCGCGGCGATTTAGGAGGTTAAACAACGGAGAATCAGTCGCTCCGCAGCTCCTTAAGAATCCCTTAACCTTTCCTTAACTGCCGAATCGGCTGCTGCGAATCAGCTGCCAACTTCAGCGTCGTCAAGACTTTGGGTAGTCACTGCACATGGCCAAGATGTATTCCAGAACAGAGCGGCCAAGTCTCACGCTTTGGCCGTGAGACACATGCATATCAACCAGTTCACACGCTCACACGCCACACCTCTAATTTCTCACGCAGAGAAATGAATCCCCGTAATATATATTTTTTTTTTTTGTACTTTTACTTTGAAAGTCTTATTTTGAAAAGCTAAACGGACTGAGTTCCGTGACATCCTCTTTCTGCCATGCTTTCTGCACGCGCGGTTTCTTTATAGGTCCATCCCGTAGCCGCAGCAGCCACTTGGCAAACCACCACGGCCACGCCCCCCTGCGTTACACTACAAAACTAATAAAAGACTGCCGCCTCCCAGTCCCGCCCTTTGTTCAAATTATATGGAAAATTAATGACAACAAGGACGCCGGTATTAAATGAACAAAGGGGTAAGAACACCTTAATTCAAATCAGTCACTTCACTTGATATATTCAAGCTTGTTTTGCATTATGTTATTGGGCTGGTTGACACACCAACACATTTTTGTTCTAAAATGTTGTCAACATTAATTGAATGAATGTATTGAGTAACTAAGCTTAGAGGTTACTGTGGGAAAAATATGTTCTGAGAAGACATCAAGTGTCATAGATTTAATATAATAATGGTGAATCGAAATTGGATAATTGGATAACCCATACAATGTTGAATACATTTAGAATAATTACCTTTATTACAGTTTAACCAAATGTTTTAACAATAGGCTACAGGAGATATTTGAAAGCACTACACATGCATTGTAGGCTATTCAATTAAATCTGTGTCAGCGAAACCGTGAATGTTCTCTTTTACTTTACATAAAAATTAATGCAGAAAAGGCACACATTGCTTCATAAAAATTCACCAGAATGCAGGAAATTAAGTGTTTAATGCTCAAAATTTTCTGGGGGGGAACCCCAGACCCCCACTTACAATATGTCCACACCCAATGTTTAATTAAAACCTGTCCTACGACTTTGCAATTCATGAATTCGTTTATTTTAATAAGATTTTTGATGTTTTATCACATTTTCCAATTGTCTTTTATTTCTGATTTATTATGAACAATATGTAAACTTGCAGGACACTAGCAAAAATTATTGGGTGGGAAAGAGGACACGGTTTTGGGTCCCTCGGCCAAAAAATCTCACTCCAAACTTTTGGTGAAACTTGGCAGCCCTGATACAGAACATAAGCCCCCGTAAAACCTCTTGTCATTTTAACACTAGAGTAGCCATGTTTCCATCTAAGTTTGAAGCAAATCGTTTGAAAGTTCGCAAAAAAAGAATGAAAAAAGAAACATTGGCCTCAATTCTCTTATTCAACTGTTGGCAGTAAAGTGAATAGGCATGTTCCTAAACTATTTTATTATTCCTTTAGATTTGACTGACTTTAAATCTTGGGGTATGCATAACTAGCACAATTTTAGCTTAGCATGCAGACATGCTAAAGTGTCAAACTTTCCTGGGATTGTGTTTTGAACATTTTAATTAATTGAGCAAAGTATCTTGATAATCTTTACTATAAAATGCATGCGTGGGCCCCTGGTTGCATGCTGAATCCAGGTAAGTCAGTCAGTTAAGGATTATCATAACCTATAGTTTGACTTACCTTCACAGGCAGTCCCTCACTGGGGATGGTCATGTTTTTGGGGATCCTGCAGGTGATTTCATTATCCAGGACTTTAGCATCACAATTAACGCCGGCCACCGTCATAATGATGGTCATACAGGAGCTCACCAGATTCAGCTTTTGATGCTGTGTACAGAGAGGTCAAATCAAGTCATGGGACAAAATATGTTTTAAATATAATATATATTATATTGATACAGATCAAACTAATTATTTTGTTAATAATTAAAAAGTGACCTCAGAGCTAACTCTTACATGTAGTGACACTTCGTCAAAGCCAGGGTACAAAGTCAGCACATGTCCCTCTGTTTCAAAAGGGATAGGCTCGCCGTAGGGGTGGTAGGAGAACTCTTCGTTCCAAAGTCCCAACGCTCCGTCCATGTCAAAAGAAAGCTGACCCTCCTCTGTCTCATCCCTGTGGAAAACAGGAGAGATACACTCCATCCGTGTGGGCAGGGACTTGCCTATGCACTCCTGAAACAAAACAGTGTAATCATACTTTAATCGTAAGCCCATTAAAATGTAAGCACATCACCAAGGAGGAAAATCTTATTATTCTAAAACTGTCTATGTTTTTGAATATATCTACTGCACATTAGGATGAACACTGTACCCTTGTCACAGGTTTCAAGTGGCTTTCATTGGGTTTGAATCGGATGATGGTACGGTAAACAGAATCCAGGTTCTCCCCCTCAATCACAATTTTGGACCCCCTGCAAATGTGAGACATGTTTACATTTTCATAATGTAAACATGTTCAAAAATGTCAGGAAAATAATGAGAAAGGGGACATGAAAATATATTGTAATTATAATCATTTTCAACTTCTTTTCCTTTTTGTCTTCATAAAATAGGTTGATTTCCAGATCAAAATGAAGCTGCTGTTTGTTGTGGAGGTCCTCAGTGACCTACCTGTCAAAGCTACAGCCAGGCAGGACGGCTGTGATCTCTGGGTTTTCTTTGTAGTAAAACACCTTGGTGGTGAGGACGGGAGACTTGTCGATGAAAACACTCAGAGGGACATCCCTCACCTCTGAGATGGGTTGGGACAGACAGATGATGGAGGACACATTGCCTTTAGGCAGTGTGACTCTGTAGAGAGACCAAGGTATGTGAATAACATGTCATAAGAGATCAACTAAAGTATATCAAAAACCTTCATACTTTTCAATATACAATAAAATAACACAGTAGAAAATAGTTGTGTTCTGAGTCAGTCTTTGGATGCTAGGACCTTGCCAGGAGTTAGTCTCTAGTTTTTTCCTAACACCCCAGGCAAGCTGCAACATGTTTGCTTAATAGGTCATGACAAATGTAAGCAGCAACTCCTCTTCTTTAAACGTGGCAGCTGAGTAGGGCCCCCTACACAAAGCTGTAAGGCAAACAGTTTATTTAAAACATCCGAATTTTATTTAAACAGATGTGATGATGTGTTCCCAGACCTTTTTATAGGACAGGGCACGTCATTGAGAATGACTTTCCTGGTCTTCCCAGCATCCAAGTGAGGGCCAGTCACTGTGATGAGCGTTCCCCCAACTCGAGGCCCATAGTTGGGCTGGATTTCTGTGATGTTGGGAATCTGGAGGAACAGTTTTCCATAGTTTTATTGTATATTTGTAAACAAAACATGCTGGAAAAGTGGTTCTATAGATTAAATAGCAGTTATAGTAGTTGATAATAGCAAAGATTACCACAAATGTAAATCCTGGCATTTCTGCCTTCCCATCAATAGTATAATAGCGTCCCTCCACTTTGCCCTCATGCACCTCCACTGTAATGTTGACCGGTTTGAACAGTTCGGTGGCCCAAGAGCGGATCTTACACACCAGGCTGAAGAGCAACACAACCAAACACACAGGAGGAAACAATATGTCAGAGGCAAACTGTTAAATGTGAATAGTGTCACTTTAGGTCGATTGTTTGTCCCAGATTTTTCAGTGGATTAGTTTTGCTGAAAAACATCTTTCAGGTTAAATTATTCCTCTCCTTGTGAATGAGAGTCTGTTTAGAATTAGTTGGTAAATCTTTAAAAAGAAAAAAAAATCAGCTTTTAACTTTAGTGACACTTTTTAGCCTCACCACTAGCCGTGCAATTTCCGTACATGTCATCCATGTTACTTTGTCTGCTAATTAGCAAATGTTAGGATGCTGTCACGGTAAACTAAGATGTTGAACATGGTTGAAGCTACCTGCTAAACTTCAGCATGTTTGCATTACTTAATGACTTCAGCATCTAAGTATAGCCACTGGCATGGCTGACTAAAGTCTTGTTTAACTATATATATTTGCTGTGTGACCTTCTCCACATAACATCAAAGAAGTAACAAGGCATAATAGGGCAGATAACAACAGACGTTGTAGAAGCATTGTATACACATTTCTTCACAAACAGTAACCCAAATAGACCAAATCACAGTGTCCTGCATGAATACTTACTGTGTGTTGTTGCTTTTGACTGGAAGCACAGTGCAGGCAGTCTGCCCCAGTCGTACCTGGTGGGTTCTGGAGGTGATGGCAGGTTTTAAAGGGGATTGAAACTCCCATCCACACACCGTCAGCTCTGTTTGACCATCAGGGGGCGCAGTCCGTGGAAAGAACTGCGTCAAGAGAGCAGAATATATATACACTACCACCTTGAAAATCGCAATGTTTTTATGTTTGTTGCACAAAGAGATTGTTTGTATCCTGGCTCACAGAACAAACCTCACCCCAGTGATTCCTGGTGGGCACGACTCGTTCCTCCAGCGACCCAGACACTCGCTCTCCCAGGAGCAGACGCCGGAGCACCAGCCACAGCCCATGAACCTAGGGGCTGTTAGGCACATGGCACAGGTCAGGAAGTGTTGACAGCCGGGCCCTCTCTGAGGCACCTGGATCATCTGAAACAGAGAATGAATAAACATTGATTACCGATGTGGCTATTCACTCAGCCAGATCAGGTGACCTTAATCTAATCTTTATTCATGTATTCCTGCAAAGAGCGGCATGTGAATTGATACCTCATCCAGCACAATGCTGTTTAGTAAGTCACAAAAACAATATACTAAACACTATTAACTACATTATTAAATCCACACTGTATTCTTAAATATTGAATGAGGAATTTTTAAAAATCTTAAATCTTAAAATTCACACTCCACAGCAACAGCGAAGCATCTTCCAAACTTCTTTACTAACCATTTTTGTTTGCATGGTTTAACAAAAATCTTAGGCTAAAATAAGTAAACAGATTTGACTGTATCCTAGCTTAACCAGAGACCTGCACATGTGATAAATGGCTGAGCCCTGGAGCTTCATTTTCCTGATGTGTCCCAATCTCAGCAACACAAAGTAATAGCCCTAGAATCCCAAGAACCACAAGACCCATATGATTATTGATCTAGCAACACCCTCTAATATCCTCCCTGTCCCCACAGTCATATCAAGTTTATCGGTTCCAAGAGCATAACTAATTTGTAATAATCTGAGCTATGCACTGTGGGGTGGGGGAGGGGGGGTCAACAGCCAAAGATGAACACTTCAAAGTCGGCCCCCAGCTTAAATCAGTAATGTATAAAACCACAAACCAAATCAGAAGTCATGGTGTAGTCATAGACTCAGACCTGAATTTTAAAAACTTAATTAAGTCTATTACTAAGTCAGCCTACTACCAACTTAAAAACATATCAAGAACTAAAGGACTTTTATCTCAGCAGGATATGGAGGGGGGGAAAGGACATGGTATTTATCTCTTACCTTGTCTCCGACCACAAAGAGAAGATACTCTGATGAGTAAACAGCCGCAATGGAGGAGACCCTCTGGTTCTCTACCAAAGAGTAATTGGCAAAGATAATAGGGCTGGATCTTGTCAAAACAAGCTGCCGACAAAATCACATCATATGATTAATAGAAGTGGATCACATACTGTGGAGGTGTCAAGTGAAGAAAAATACCAAAACATTGTTGATCGGAAAATCAGTATTAGTTTAAATCACCTGCAGCAGGCGTCCAGTAGAAGTGCCAATGTGCGCTACAGTCTTGTTCTCTATGATAGTGACCAGCAAAGATGTGAGCAGGACATCTGTCATCTGCCTGTTGAAGAGGTCGACTCTGTAGTAGGGCTTTGACACCATGGTAGGGTGGTCTCTGCATGTGGCATTGTTCTCCATGCTCTATAACCCAAGGACAAAGGCACCAGAGGGCAAGAAAATTAGACAATGAAGGAGAAAGTTAAGGCTTAGAATACACACAACATTATTAGAAATGCCGGAACTGTGTTGACAGCAGGGTCATTAGGCCGCGAAAATAACTTTCACATTTTGTATAAAGCATGGAAGTGTATCCTTGATCTTGGAAAAAGTACTTCTCGGAAATAGTAGGCCTATTTCTACTTTTCCAAAGCTTTCATCTGCAGCACAGAATCCTCATCAGCAGATGAAGTTTGCTTATGCTGGGTTTATACTAGAGGACTTTTAAAATACTTTGAAAAGACTGAAGACTGAAACCCTCTTACATCTAAAGACAATCAACTCACACCTGAAGACAACTAGTCATTAGTTTTCAGTCACAGAGTGAGATTTTGAAAAGACAGGGGTCTCATATTGCAAGACTACAACTAGATTCCTTTTGAGATTAATATTATTATTTATTTCAGATTATTTAATTAAAAACAAGTTAATTCAATATTCCGAGCGGGGGACTTCCTTTAGTTATTTGACCAGCTTTATTTGCTGATCTCATCCCCCAATAACTTTAACTCCTAACCCTGTATTTGACTGTAGAGTGTTCAGGTTGCGCGGCTGTCAGCCTGGTTCTCCACCGAGGCTTCTATGAAAAAGTATCCGAAATAAGTGCCTCACCAGGCGGACACAAGTCGCGACTAATGCCGCTTCTCCTGTGTCGTGCTTGGTGCATGCGAGAGTGTGACAGTGTTTACGTCATTTTGCTTGAGCCAACCAAGCCCCAACCTCAGCGATTTTTACCGGCATCCAATAAGGAAGTGACCTACAACTGTAGTAACCTGAAAGTGCCACTGGGGGTGGCGCCAAGACGATCAGTTTTTCTTTGACTCACTTGTTAAATAGGTCGTTTTCAAAGTCTTATTAAACCTATTTACAGCCTGGGCCACAAAACCATTTTAGTCTGTATGTTTAGGTCATATCTCCATGACAACACAGAGGGGGGTGAATTTTTTTGGCCCACGCTAGTTTTTATTCTTTTGGAGGTTAAAATGTATTGGCGCGATCTCTTGAGTGACAGCTCTCCGCCAGTTGTCCCTCACTTTGCCTCGGAGGTATACGTCAGCTATCTCCCTCCCCCCGACGTGACGTCGATTCCCCTTTTCGGCAAGAGGAGTGAAGCGGAGTAAAAATCTCACAAGATGGCGACACGCACAAACCAGGATTATTGGATGCTGTGTGAATAACTGAGGTCAGCCCGGATGCTACATCCGTATTATTTACTATCTATGGAGCCAACCCCCTAAGACTAGCGATAATATCAAACCTGTTTGATAATTTCGGAACGTCAAGACGGGAAGAAGACTGGCTGAAATCGGGTCAGAAGACCACTATACACCAAACGACTGAGATAACGTGGACGCGCCACAACTCCAGCACGACTCCAGTGATTTCAGTACGACATTGAAAGGTTGTCTGCGACTGTCAAATCGCGTGAAAAGTCGTGTAGTGTAAGCCCAGCATTAGTTGCCATGGAGATGTATCAGTTAGAGTAAGAAAGTAACTGGTGTTGAATCAATGTTTTGTCAAATGAATATTTGAAGACTTGGTGAAATGTGATGACAGAGTGCTGCTGATTGGTATGTTTGGATATGTGCACTGTCCTTTTAACTTTTTTATTGATGTTGGCACTCATTGCAAGTAGATGGGAGTTGGTATGCTGCTGTCTTGGAACTGTGCTGGAAATGTTTGGTTGTGTACAGTTGTTTGTCTTTGACTGTGTTGTGTTTGGATGATCTGGATGTGTTGTGTTTGCCATTTTAACATTAATTTGACTGAACATTCATTCTCAACTTATCTGTCACCAATGAGAAGACTTAAACCTGCAGTGTGTAGAATTTTGGGTTTTATTTCCTAGCAGATTTTGTAGAAAGTAATTATAATATCCATAAGTATGTTTAATTTAGTGCATAATAGCTGGAAAAAATGTTTCCTTTCCCTTAGAAAGGGTCTCATATATGTCCATATTTCTGCATATTTTGGACCAAGGTCTAGTGCCGCCACCTTGAATGTGTCACAGTTAGAATGTCATCAGGTGCATTGTTTAAAATTTAGAATTGTTCTTGTCCTTGAAGGCCACTGTAGCTTCTGTTATTATTCGAAAGGGGTGGGGTTACCCAGGGAGTGTTGCATTCTAGAACTTTGTAGAACTTTCTTGATGATGTCATATTACACACTGCACCTTTAATAGTGCAACAGATGAAATCATAACAACTACTGAGCTTCCTTGTTAGCAGATCCACCTTAATGACAACTGAGCAAACTCCCTCAGGTTCAGGTTACTTTATTTGTACCTGTAGGTAAACTTGGTTGTTTTGCAGTTTAATGGTAGGCTTCCGTTTCACAGTTTCAGGCATCGCATACACACAAACAAAAATGGGACAGTCACAGGTAAAACAAATTATTTAAAAATCAACAAATTAATAAATAATACATAAATATCTGTATCTAATTTAAGATTGCTGTGTCAAATTAATTGTATTTACAGTTATGGGTAGAGCAGGCTATGTAAAACTGCAAACCGTAAACTACAGTAGGCCTACAACACCATCATCCCCATGTGAAGGCTACACTGAAGTTGACAACAGCATAGCCTACCAATAGTAAGTACATACAAGCAGATATCATAGTACGACGTTTCCTTTATGCTGCTCTGAAATTGGTGCTTATATTATCAGTTTCCTGTCGTTTCCAGCATCTTATTTGATTATGAAGTTATTAGCTTGTCAACTTAGAGTGTGTGTTCATGCACTCTGAAGAGTAGAGTTCCCTATTTTTAGACAACAATTCATCTAACACAGGATGTACTGGTGTACAGACAGGTCCAGCTGTTTGGCTGTAAAGAAACTGTCTCTGGCACATCCAGAGGCACACGGTCAATATGTCTTGATAATGGGATAATTTCAATAATTAAGAGGCCTTGATAAACGATCATGTGTCGCGTTATTGACAGCAGAATTGCCTTGTTGCTACAGACACGGAACAGGATGGATAACTGTTTACACTGCCTATTATCTGTCTGTGGCCAAGACATTGAAAAAAAAATTAGACTTGCACTAAAGCATTGCTATTGACTGAAGTCATTCACTCCTACAAACCGAAGAGCAACATAAAACCTTGATCATAATTAGGGTTTCTGAAATGAAAAAACTCAAATTCCACTTAATAATTTAAACAGATTTAAACAATTCATGATTTGAGAAGCTTAAGGACACATAGACCACATTATTAACCTCTAGACAAAACAATATGTAAAAAGGTCAAGACACCACCAAATCAATGGAGTTATGTTAATACATGCAAGACTAAAGCAGTTTCCTATTTCAGTGTCCAAAAGCCAAAAGTGGCCTGTCTTCAATAGAATTGCATACTCATAGAAAACATTGTATGCATTGTTGATTCTAGTCATCTACTAGAAATTAAATTAAATAAATGAAATACAGAAAACTTAAAAAAACAGAAAAGCATAGTATTTGTAAGGCACAGATGACCCTGCTGGCACTACAGTTGTTTTGAGCTGCTAAGAAATGGAAGAACCAGGATTTCAGATTGTTGGACAATCCCACTGGCATGTTACCACAGACCAGCAGCCAAACGCAGCAGAACAGGAGAAAGCACATCTAAAGGAAAACATTCAAACTCCATAACCTCTTGTTAATTCATCATCAGCTGTGAATCTAACAGCTGAAATCAATACCAGTGTTATTTTTCAGCTTCTCCTACGCTTCAACAACTGACATCACCCCATCATATCGCTGAGTCACAACATCTGATTGTCCCAAGTTCAACCACCCTGCATCCAAGCTATGAAATCATAGTTGCAACAAATGTTGACACATTTTACTTCTCCAACTGCTTATATAACTTTTACTAAGTTTGGACAAGTAAGTCTTACTACAACCACTGACTAACTTTATGGAAAATATTTACAGGATCTGGAAATAAATGTCAAGCTCCCGTAATTAATGAACACAAGAAACCAATGCTATAAAAATTGTTGACGTTTAAAAATATATATATCCCACTGTGGCCTTAAAAGGATACGGAATACACCGTCACATTGTGCAGGGACTGATATAATAGGAAGGAATGACGAAAACAAAAGAGTTTTTAAATAACCTCTTCCTGTCTGACCTGAGAAATTCACTCATCTGAACCAGAAAAAAAGTCATAACTCCAACTACCCTCACTGCCATCTGGCCTCTGTCCAATTCTCATTCCACCAGCTTCTTATGAAAAGTTTTGAGTGTTTAGGACGACTTTTTTTCGCCGGGAAAAATGTCTTCGACCCAAACAGCAATCTGACATATATACGTAGGTTCTCACTGAACGATGATGCATGTATTTCTGGTAACATTCTTCTGCTAGCTGGGATGCAGGCGGCCTATGGTACTTTACAGAAACCCTTGAACGTTTCCTTTCATGGGCATATCATCATGGACATTGCAAGTCACTTTAGGGGTTATTAGCTTAGCTTTTTTTGCGAAGAGGCTCGTGCCCACCCTCTTTCTGCATGAGAGTGGGCATGAGGGTTTCGAGCAAAGCCTGGCTAGCTAGCTACTTCCCTAATTTGCAGCTATGCAAAGCTTAATCCATATTTAGTGCAGGGCGAGAGAGTATCAGATCCTCTTATCAAACTCTCAGCACGAGAGGTAATATTTCCAAGAATGTCAAACTCCACCTTTTAGAGGAAAAATTGTGGTCTCAACCAGGAAGTGTACAATTGTGAGGTATTAATAATCTCCCAAAGGCAACTTTAAATCACCGTTCTGATGGCAATGCTTTAATATGCCACAACAATATGTGGCAGACATATTTAACTTGGAAAACCAATGTGAGTCAGCCAGTAATCACATGCAGCTGGAGCTACTTCTGTGCTGCCATAAATCCTTTTTACGGTTTGTCTTTTTTGTCTTTGTGTTCCATTTCATTAGTCATGTTTGGCTCTGTCTTAATTTGTATAGTAATGCTGCTCCTGCCTGTACCTACTGTGAGTAAACTATTTCATTGAGTGGTGTTCACGATTGCGTGAACTAACATGTCTCCATAATAATCATACCAAAACACATTAACTTATGTGAATGATACATTTATTTCTGTCCAAAAATGATTACATTCACGGAACTCCTACTTTACTCTTTGGATATTACCTTCACCTGCTCGTGTACAAACAAGCAAATTGTGGTTTCCAATGATTTGATGCAGCCACAAGGTCTCAGAAAACTGGCTTCGTATGGTGTGAGACCATGCATAGAGAGTCAGCAAATACTTTCACGTGAATGGGTCCTGTTCATGGAAACACCTGATATGCTTTTCTATTTTAAGTTTTCAATCTGAAAGTGAGTGATGTATTGTTGGAAACACGGTGTGGACTCGACATACTTTAGTTAAAGAAAAGTAGATCACATCAATCATATACTTTCACCTGGAATTGCTACGTGTTAGTCGACTGATGGGCTCACCTCATGTGGACAGTTCTCACATTGCTGGAAATGGCAGATCCCCCTGGAGAGCCGCTCCGGTCCAGACTGGCAGCAGTCATCCACCCCATCTACGATCGCTTTGTTCACAGTGTCCATGGGGAAGGCGCACAGGGCAGAGTCATGCTCTGTGACCCCGTTGTCATCGGTAACAGCAAAAACCCCATAAAGGATGTCATCCTCTTCCTCTGCCCCTAGCTCCTCTGCCAGCTCCTTGCCTGCCTTGCCAAAGTGGGCTGCCTGGACCACGTTGTACACCACGTCCCTGTAGGGTTCACTGGCTACATTCCTCCTGCGCCGTTTTGGTTCAAATCGACACTCCAGGATCACCTCACGATATCTCTTCATCTCCCATTCATTCCTTGGGAGACGGCCCAAGCGGGTCTGAAAAGGAGATGAGTCCTGATTAGGGCTCTCCCTCTGAACTGAGAGGAAGTAGACAAACTCCTGAGTGAAGAAGCTGTAGACATATTTAATATGGTACATCCTCCGCAGGCCTGGAAGGACCGTCAGGCCACGCACATCGCTGTAGAACCCATCTTCTGTGGCCAGTGGTCGACGCACTGATATAGACTTCCTTCCGTAGCGCTGGGTCACACTGTCATTGACAGTGGTGGCAACAAAGAAGTAGACAGTCTGGCCCTCTTCAACCATGGTGACTTTGGTACCAAGAGGGCTTGCCACACAGTCCGGACAGTAGGCGGCAGAGTTTGATTCCTTTCTGAACAAACACTTAGAAAAAGAAGGCAACTCTCCATTTGAGTTGAGTTGGTGGAAATAGCAAATACCATATTGAGAACTTCCACAAGAGTATAAATACATAAATAAAGTATCCAACAACAGGACCTGATTGTCTGTGTCCTCCAAGAAGTTGGGGTCCTTGTCAACCTCGCACAAATCACATATCTGACACTCTGGGCTTCCCACCGGCCCAGTGCGGAGCTCCCACACCTTCTCCAAACTTCTGTTGACAGCTTCAATCACATTCTGAGAGGCAACATAAACCTCCTGATAAAATGAGTTGTTGACAATGTTCTGGATGGGGTGCCGGGCCTGGAAGAATGGCAAGGTGTAAACCACAGAGAAGTTGACAGGGCTGGGGGCAAATGAGGAACAGTCGGCCAAGGCAAAGGCCAGCAGAGTCTGGAGCCAGACATATGTCCCCCACTGTGTGGTCCACTGGACCATCTCCACTCCGAGATGCACGGGGAACACAACACAGACAATGTTGGGTTACCTCCAGGTCTGATGTCGGGACAAAAGCATCCTTCACAACAGTCGCTTATACCTGAATGAAGAGATATGACAAACGAGAGCAAGTGAATAAATAATTAAAAGACTCTCCGGTAAATTACAAATACAAAAAAAAAA
This sequence comes from Hyperoplus immaculatus, assembly GCA_949357725.1. Taxonomy (NCBI): domain Eukaryota; kingdom Metazoa; phylum Chordata; class Actinopteri; order Uranoscopiformes; family Ammodytidae; genus Hyperoplus; species Hyperoplus immaculatus. The sequence goes on along the minus strand of OX442350.1, from coordinate 14,728,993 downwards.
CTAAATCATTCTTGACCCTGTAAACAATACACTAATTTGCATTATTTTCTTATAGTTACAAGAAAATATAGATACCGCTTTTGTATCTGTATATGTAAACTCAGTTAAGCATAGAGACTGTAAACAGGGAAGAAGAAGTAGGCTGTCTCTGTAAAATAATACAATTAATTATATTATTATTACTAGAAATGTGTGTCATTTGAAACTGTGGAAAGTTAGAATCAGTTTGTTAAATTCTGCTCTGCACTGAATCGTAAAATATGACAGATATGACAAATAACATCATCTTTGTTGAGCCTTATGATGATAAAAAAATACATGCGGCCATAAAGATAAAAGCTGCCACAGACTCACTACAGACAATGAGAGGAAATGTTTACACAACCAAACATTACGCTGTGTTGGTTAAGTGCTCTGCAGAAGACAGCGGAATCAACTATTTTTATTGGGTCTTCCTGCACAAGTCTTTCATGTTTATTGTGGTTAATCTGACATCCCCCAACTTTTTTTCTCATGTTGTCTGGGGAACTGGTATTAACAAACCAAATGAGTGGCCTCAATTCAACTTTGATTCACCACATTTATCAAATTAAATATTCTGTGGCTCCTCTTCATCAGTGTATAAACAACAGCCAACCAAATAGAACAATGTTTCAAAACGTAGAGCCATGTCTTCATCCTGAACAGACGTTGTAGGGTAGATCATTAACTAGACATTTCCAGGTAAAGCTGAATTCAAGAACAGTGGCCTCTCTACTTTGCATTCCTGTCACAACCACTACGTGCCTTTCAGGGGAAAAGATGTGTACGGACTGATGGCCATAAGACCACATGAGGCTTTTTAGGTCCCAGGTGAAAGAAGGAACGGCCTGTTTGCTCGTGCCAGAGAATTTAATCAACTCTTGATTATTTTATTTAGCAGCAAAGAAACATAGTTAAAAAACTTATTTTGAGAAAAACACAGATTATTCTTGCTCTAACTAGTTATATGGGAACATTTGAAGTCGATCATCATGGTGTCTTTACATAAATAATTAATGGAATTCCACTAACGTCGTTGTAACATTTTAACATTTGCAGCTCCATGTGAAACCGAGGTTAAGGTTAGAGGACATAGTAATGGCACTGATTTACTTTCCTCATGTTCATGGTTAATAAGGCAAATGGTTGAAATTGAGTTTCCGTTCATTGTACGACAGTGCTATTTACAGGCCGGGCAGTCAGCTTGAGGGCTTCTGATGGAGCCTATACATCAGTGTTCCTTAACAGATGGATTTAAGATGCAGTCATACACCTGCCTCTTTGGTTATTGGGAAATGCAAAATCAAAGAGGATGCAGATGTACAGCCTACCCTGTCTTCTTTTTTATGATTTTTGTCAATTAGAATTTATTTACCTTATTTGCAAAACATACAGGGCAAGTTTTCAGTGCATATTTGACCAGTGCATCGCACACAGGCATGTTATTGGTGGTTAATTGGAGTGAGGGAAGAGCCTCAGTATTTCATTAATTCACTGCACAGAGATATCCACAGGGGTTTGAAGAGGCAGGCTGCTGTTCCAGCAATCAATGTGTCAAAACCTATTGCACCCCAAGGACCGTAGCCTATATTGATTCAGAGACAAGAAATGAATCACAAAACAGCACGAAACCACAGGCAGCTCTGCATTTACCTTTTTTCATTCTTATAGTTACATTTTACAGGGATATTTCTTTGACTTTTATTTTATTTTTTACTTTACCTCAAAAACAACCTTATTTAATTCCAAGTAGTCAAGCCAACTCCACTATGAACGGTGTACTGAAGAAGCATTATTTTGCTTTTCTTGTCATTGGAGATAAGATGGTAAACATAGGCTACTTTCAGTAGTGTTTTTTCCTATCTTATCTCCATCTTAAATCTACAGTTGTTTAACAGTCTGACTTGTTCAGTGAAACCGTGCCAATGCATTCTGATGTTTGTTTCCACCAGCTGCGCTAAACATAAAAGGTTAGACAGGGCAACTCCTTGCTGTGAGCTTTATGAAAGTGTATAGCCAGACACTATGGTATCTTACACGTACTATCCTGAGAATACCTCAATTCATAAATGTAAAATCTTATATTTTGCTACACTTCTCTCACATTATAAAATGAAATAGTGAAACAGGTCATTCTCCCATATTAGCAGTGTGCAGGGCACTGGTCAACAACATTCCACAAGAATAGCAACATTGCAGCCTATATTAGCCTACTATTAAAACAAACCAAATAAAAAAAAACACTTTGATTGGTTTAAACTCATTTTACACTGTCACTGTGTGATTTATCTGAGAAAAGTTAGGCATACTGTATGTGGAGTAGCCTGGGCTAGTTCTTCTGTAGTTTACTTATAAATATCAATGGTACATACAGTGTTATGAAAAGCTTACCTGTTTAGGTTAGTCCTCTTCAGAGAAGGAACCACTGTCGGATTTGCTCCTTGTCTGACTTCAGGACAGCGCAGCGATGATTGGTCTGACCTCAAGTGGGATAGTTTTAAGAATACACCAATAGATTGAGATCTGGTAAGAGCGTGCGTCCTCACAACGCGCGGGGACGCGTAAAAACGTTCCGATTTAACTTCGACTCTGCATGAGTCGCTCCTTTTTGCCGGAGCGGCGCTCCAGCTAGCTCCTCCCTCCGCCTCTTGATAGACAACAGTGACATGCTCATCTAAACCGCACCAGAGCGCTTCACCCACCTTTCCTGTTATGCATGATTCCGTACATTGATGCAAGCTGATCGTGCATGTAATTTTATATTTGTAGATGTAACCCCTGTTGTAGACTTTAGACTTTATTCCTTATTTTTAATATGCTCGAAGTGTAGTTTCCTTAGGGTTTGGGCAACAAAGTTGTTGCATGTCCACTTGTCCAATAATGTTGGTCTCCTCAAATATGATAGCACTCATGATGATACAATGAAAAAACACAGCCTTTTAATTCATTAAATATTGGAGAACAGTAGGTACTAATTATATAGTAAATGAAAATGGTATTATTAAAGTGGGACCTCAGTAGGGATGTTAAAACAGTAATTATTATTACGGAGGTTGACGCAAGACACAGAATCTGATGGGGAGTCTTTTTTATTATTAGCCATTTTTTTTATATAATAATTGTGGAATAAAAACAAATAGAAACATAAACCTGCAGTGTTACAGTGTTATATTGGCTTAGCAAAATGGCTGTTAGTTAAGGCATGATTAGTGAAGGCATGGGTGGCAATGTTGGATTGTTTAGGCAAAGCAGGAGCCCATGAAACCCAAGCAGGTAAAATGGCACACAATACTTTTCTAAATTAATATGCATACAGTGGTAAAGGGATAGACAACTGTCCAAAATAAAATTCTAATGGACACTGGGAAGATTAATGAACATAAGTATTCTAACATTTAACAATACATAACACAATCAAATGACAGCTGTAAACAGGGTTAATGCACATGTTCGTCTTGAGTTGCCTTTTGCAAAAGTCTATAGAGGTAAAATGAAAATAAATTACAGTTGTTGGTCATCAAGTAAAGAGAAGATATATCGGGAATGGTATTATTAAACCATATTTTGACAAAAGATTACATTCGATTGCAGGTCTTCAGAAAATTCCAGTTTTTAAATTCTAATTTTGTTCTTGAGTTTAAGAACTGTGCTCATAGCATTTAAAAAAACATAAGAGAGCATTGTTCATATCCTGAGAGGCATTATAGGTCTTTTATAGTAGCCTAAAAAAAATAATTTATTTCTAACGTCAGCAGCAGAAAAACACCAACGTTTTGTGTCATCTATGATACTGACACTGCTTCCATCTGTTGATGTTACACAAACATGTTAAGTTATTAAAAAATCTAGCCAGATAAAATACCGCTTTTAATCAGCCTCGATTGTGCGTTAAAGCATAGCCCTGACAATGATTGCCAACACTGGACTGGTTACTGCGCATTATCCACAGCTGCTATTAGCACCAGGCTATTAGTGGCGTTCATGGGAACACGCTGAGGGGCTCAGTATGTCAGAGGACTGAGGATGAAGAGACGATCTTCCTCCTTCCTGATCCACTTCAGCAGTTTGTTGACAGCAGAGACAGCCATGGCCTTGGTCCCAAGAGGACTGAAGCACAGGTACAGCTCAAAGCCACTCGTCACCTGCAGAAAAGAAGAAAACATTTTTTAATTTTTTTTTTAAATATATTTATTCTAAACACTAAATGAGAAGTGTGACAAGGCTGCTCAGTATTTCATTATTGCTTTGGGTCACTATTCACAATACAGTTCTGTTATGTAAAACTAACAGACAAGCTGACTTGCTAAGTTCTTACCTTCAAACACAAAATGCTTACATACAAAGTGCATAACTCAGTCTCCGGGATACTGTAAACACCAAAAGCATGTCATGTCACAATTAGGGCTGTCGCGATGAAGGAATACCCCGTGCGGTGAGTCAGGGTGGTTAAACCGTGCGGTATGCAATATAATTGCTCCACCCCTTTTTTAGGCCTAATTATATGTCTATATTTATTAAGCCAACTTGTTTTTTTTTTGTTTTTTGTTTTTTTTTGTTTTTTTTTACCTTTATTTATACAGGTATATCCCATTGAGTCCGAAGACTCTTTTTCAAGGGAGACCTGTTCCCATTCCCACGTTACCATTCACACACACATTCATACACCGATAGCAGGCTAACTATCGACATTCACACGAGGCAAGGTGGGTGAAGTGTCTTGCCCAAGGACACAACAACTATGACACAGGTGGCAGGGCGGGGATCGAACCTCCAACCCTTTGATCATCGGCCGACCCGCTCTACCAACTGAGCCACAGTCGTACCGTATTGATCCGAATATAAGACGGGGTTTTTTCCCCATTCAGCTTAATAATAATAATAGGCTATCTTTAATATATACAGCGCATTTCTCGCACTCAAAGCGCTTTACATAGCTTCAGTTGTGTTTATTTTATTTTTTATCGGGTGGAACCAACACTGTCTGTGCTCTCGGAAGCGGCCAGGGCATGCGTGTGTGCAATGGAAGAGAGAACGCTTTGTGTGGAGAGAAAACAGGAGGCACGGGACATCGCAAAAGCCAATGCTAAGCCTCAAATCACTATGTTGCGAGTCAACGTATCAGAGGCAGGAATCCGCTGTGCGATCGACTTTTACTGTGGCAGTAAGGAGAGATGAGATTGCCAACTGCGCTTTTCCTTTTACCCACACCACAGCCGCCGTAATGTTTAGATTTCATCATTTGCATCAAAGCCCTAATGATAATAAGAATAAGAGGCTTTATTTAAACGCTGTCCATGCGGTCGTTGTGATTGTAACTTTATCGGCTGTAAACTGAAACTAACGGAGATCGTGGAAGCCTTCCAAACGACAACTGTAACTTACCCCGGTTATCATTTCAGCCTTAAACCACGGCGTTTATAGCTTTCGTTCCAGCACTAGGCTATGTGATTAACTATGAGCATTAAATAAATGTTGCGTCTCAGATGCCGAGGACAGCAGCGAGGCAGACCGAACCAGAGCATAGAGAGATGACAGCGAGAGCGATCACAGCGGAGCAGACGAATAAAGTCTGTAGTAAACACATCAGAGTTCGGTCTATTTGTAGCCTACTACTGTTCATTTGCAATGAAGGAAGGTGTTTTATTAAATGTTCGTATATAATTTTAATAAATACAATTAATTTCCTTTTAAAAACAAGATCTGGTCTTCAAATCTTTTTTCCAAATATGAGTTTTGAAAAACGGGGGTTCGTCACCTTTTATAACAGGTCCATGAACGTCACGTGCGGTTGTTGCGGTGACCGCCCATGCTCTGCGATTGGCTTGAAAATATTGCAGTATTTCATCTGTGCGGTTATCGCGACAGCCCTAGTCACAATGGCAGCCTTACCCATGCCAGCAGGTTCTCAGTTTCACTACAGCGGTAAAAGGAGCGCAGAGGTCTGGTTGGATGATGCAAGCTGCTGTGGAGGTCCTGGTACAGTCCCATCAGCCTCTCCTGCTCCTCATCAGACTGGTAAACGACAGGAAACTCTGGGCTGAAAAAAAAAACAGAATTAAAGAAAAAATTATTTTGCTTGTTTATGTTTATTTCCTAATGAAAAACAAAAAAGGATAACTCAGAAACATCTCTCCCACCTGGTGTAGAGTCCTGAGCTCTTTGATTTGTACAGGAAGTGCCTGAGCTCCGGGATGCCCACCTGCTCTAGGGAATAGCTGGGACACTTGAGCGCCTCCTTCAGGGCAGGGTAGGCGCTGCGCTTGCTCAGCCTTTCCAGGAAGCGCCGCTTGCAGTCGGACATGTTAAAAAAGTCCTCTCTGTCTGTTGAGACCAGGATGAGGCAGAGCTCCGACTTGGGCTCCAGGTAGGAGATGTGAGCGTGGAAAAACCCCGCTGTGTTGAACTTTGGCAGACAGATGGGCGTCCAGCCTTCGCCCTCTCTGAAGGACGAGGAGGAGCCCACCAGGTTGAATACCAGGTGTAAGTCTATGTGGTGCAGGAACTGGTCCTTTTTCCTCACCAGAGTAATAAGATGGTCCCCAGCCAATAGGATGGAGAAGACCAGGTTTTTGGCTTTGGCGGCTTGGAGGCTGGAGGAGACCACATCCCTGGCGGAACTGGCCAGAGGCAGGCAGGTGACGGCGCTGAGCAGAAGGCCTGGGTCTCGGTCCAGCCGGGTCAGCAGGCTGTCGGTGAGGTACTCAGAGCCGGCCAGCAGGCGGCGCAGGTCGTAGCCCTGCTTGAGCTGGAAGATGTGGTTGAGCTGGGTGAGCGTGAGCAGGCTGACGATCTGGTAGTAGATGTACTGGAGCTCTCGCAGCAGCTCCTTGTCCGACTGACAGCTCCGAGACACGCCCACCAAGACCAGGGGGCTCCGGGCCAGGAACACCACTTTACAGCCATCTGATAAAAGAAAAATGTGGTTCGCAGAGTTAAAAGGTGGAGCAAGTTGGATTTTGGGGACGCTTGTTGTAATCTAGTGTTAATAGGCTATATGAACACCAGATTTTTTTTACCAGGCCCTGTAAACTGGTATGTAAACAAAGGATATGCAAACCGTATAAACTGTAGCTAGCAACATGTCCTTTTACAGAGCCTAGGCTGTGTATTAACCCGGGATTTTTTTTTTAGATCACTTCACTGATTTTGACTGAAACAAAATGATTTTCCTTCTCAACAATCGCCGCCTCCACCTTTAACGTATTTCATAAGAAATGTTCTTTATAATAGTGAATAGAGAATAGTGGGGAGTCCTCTCCCAAATCTGGACTCACTATACACCAGCCGCCTCCAGAAGAAGGCCAGGTGTATCGCAGCTGACCCCACCCACCCGGGCTACGGACTGTTTGTACCTCTGCCATCTAGGAAGAGGTACAGATATCTAAATTTCAAAACAAACAGACTAAAGAACAGCTTCTTCCCCAGAGCTGTGAAAGAGATTATCCCCCCACTACAAACTCATTACCTCCCCCAACCAGTCTCCCACTGCAAACATGCTACTTTAGCACTTTGTGTGTGTGTGTGTGTGTGTGTGTGTGTGTGTGTGTGTGTGTGTGTGTGTGTGTGTGTGTGTGTGTGTGTGTGTGTGTGTGTGTGTGTGTGTGTGTGTGTGTGTGTGTGTGTGTGGGACCTGGACAGATGGGGTGCATGTGTAAATGAGTGGAAGTGAATATGTATGCATCTGTATAATATTTGCAGACAGTATTTGTTTTATTTATGTATATTTTTTATATCTTTATGTTTTTACTGTGCAAGCTGGAGCCGTCGGCAGAAATTTTGTTGTGTGCAAAACACACAATGACAATAAAGACTTCTTGAATCTTGAATCTTGATAAAAAGCAGCACATATATTTAGAACCCAAATATTTTCAAAGAGAGACAGAAATAAAATCGATTCTGACCGGCATGGATGGAGCGAATGATGTTCTTGTCGGCCTCTATGAAGGAGACCAGGGCCATCATGACGCCCATGGTGCTGGACAGAGCCTCCTCCGTGCCGTAGCGGGTGTAGATGGGCTTCCCGGCCTCGCTCAGCACAAAAACGTGTTTCCTGTGGCTCCTCCAAGTCTCGCTGTTCACGTCCTCCTCCTTGGTCCCACTGTCAGATGAAATGTCGTTGTGTTGTTGTTGTTCCTCTGGGCTTTTCTCTCCCACCACCAGCGCCTTGAGCTCCTCTGCACACTCTCCTGATGATGTGTCCAGTTCATCCTCTCCCTCAGCCTCAGCCGTCAGATCCTCGAAAGACTGCGCGTGGACGAACATAGCGCTCTGCTGACCGGCACCTGCAATAATGTTAAGGGATACATGCTTGTCAGTTTGATGCATGGATATGTAAGGAATACATCAGTAAGCCTGTAAAACAATATAGCCCTCTTGGGAGCTGTTTGTTGTTGTTGTTGTTATACATCTGTTGGGCTAGCCCAGTTAAGGACACTGAATGGTGTTTGTTACCTTCCTAAGCCCAGAATAAGCCATCAATAACAGAAAATATATCATGGTAATAAACATCTTATTAGTGACAATGAAACAAGTATTGGTCTATGGCTTTTCAGAGCAGCCACATTAAGAGTCCGGCTTGATATAATGTAGGAAAAGAGAAAGTAGCAGAGAAATAGGACAAGTCTGATAATGAGTCATCGCCACAACATTGCAAAAATGTTGTGCTTATCTCCAGTGTTTATCCGTCACAGATGGATTCATTCAAGCAGGATGTGACAGACCTGCGCTGCTGCCAACCTGATTTCACCATGACACTTGACAAAAACACAGACTTTAGTAAGGAGAGTTCTGTATTATTACAGTACTTTGGACATAATATAGTGGCGTGCCTCTTACGCTGTTGGCATGGTGCTGTGCCGAAGACACAAAATTGTGATCATATGTTAAAAACGTTTATTTGCACAAAAAGGATGTGCAAGCTCATGCTCTCTCTCAAACGCAGAATATCTAATAAAAATTTCACAATAAGTCTTTGTAGTTTTTGTGTTGCCTAGGAACAGCTGGTCACAAGGAAGTTTTCTTATAGTTTTTTCACCAATGAGGGAAGTTACAGAAAAGTATCACTGTGCTGAGCTGTTTTTGGTACATGGTGAGATTATGTTTCAGTATAAAATCAATATTATGCAGTGTCGCCTGCTGCAATTAAGTCGACCTTACAAAGTCCTGATGGCATGCAAAAAAAAGTATATCATCCCTTCCCCACTGCCATCACTACACTGAAAAGTCACACATATTGCAACATATCCCACTCCATTCAGTCCTCCTTTGGCACTGTTTTTAATTTTGCAGTGTGATCTGAGCCTGTCAAAGACGAAATGCTGTCACTAATGACAGACAATAAAGTTTTTCTTATCTTATCTTGTGTGTCCAAATGAGAAAATAACAAACAGTTTAATAACATCACTATGATACTTTGCAGAGGAGTTATTACTCATGATTTGGGACAGTGGATCTCTACTTATCAATATACTGATGCATGACCACCTTAACCGGAAGCTGTTTCTTTCTATAGAAGACACTGGTGTAATGCACTGTAAACGTAACCGTATACTGTAACGTACTTGTACACTGTAAGCATTTTGACTGTTTTGTAATACAACCCCATGAGGGACGGGCCACAAGACGTCATGAGACCTATAATTACGTTTACTCATTAATTATTTATCCACTTATCCAAGCCTAAAGATGTCCAGACAGTCTTATATATACTAATAAAAATAGTCTTTGAAACGAGTACATGAAGCTTGAGTTGCATGCTGACAGTGTGCAGCCCATGGACCTAGAAAGAAAGGTGCATCCTCACCTGGTTCAGTCCCCTCCACCAGACCTGGTGTGGGGCTGTCCGTCCTCTGCGAGCGAAGGTTTTCTGCAGGAGCCAGAGTACCATTCTCCCAGGACGCAGTCGCCCTTTGGGCCTCTCCATCCATCACTGCTACTTGTGGCAGGGACACACACCTGGAAGTACACACACACACACAGACAGATGGGGCCAAAGATCAACAGCTTCTTGGCTGAGATTAAAGATCAATGCTGGTTATGGTGTACTACTATTGTGACGTAATCACCAGTGCGTAAGTCATTAAAATGTTATGGTCTGACTTGAGTAGCCCTTTTCAGACAAACTTCCATTACAATGCTGAATTTCCTTCTTGTTCAATGGAAGGTAGGATTGACAGTGGGGAAATTATCCCAATAGTTAGTGACGTTATAACATTTTCTTCTTCGTATTTACACCCTCCTTTCTTTATATTAGTAGGCTACTATCTCTGTTCTTGTTTCACAGCCTGAAAACTACAAAAGCTACTTTGACAGCTAACTTTAGCAGTAAATCAGGAGCATCTACAGTTAGGCTAGCTGTGTTTTCTTTCACAGCCTTCATTCGGACGAAGAGCTCTCACGACACTTTCAATTATTTCCACATTATTACCTTTCATTTCCGGAGCTGTCTGCATTTGAATGATGTGCTCAAAAACTCTCTTGTCACATTAAGTGCAACCAGCTAACAGGCAGGAGTACTTCTCCTTGCTAGTCAATATGCCCTGCTAGGTTGCGGAAGTAGGAATTGTGGGATATGAAGTCCTCCCCCAGAGCATGATTCCGGAGTAGTAAACATGCTTTGATTGGGGGAAAAAATATGTTAATTTTTAAATTTTATTTTTATTTTTTTATTTATACTTTATTTAACCAGGTTAGTCTCATTGAGATTAAAATCTCTTTTACAAGAGAGACCTGGCCAAGATGGACAGCAGAACACAGTTACACATAAAAACACAATACAAAATACAAGTTCGATATTAAGTACAGTTGTAAAACATAAAAATAATATTCTTAACTAAAAACATTCACAATTTCCGATGGAGTCCAACTTCAAACTCTCAACAACAGCCTTAAATTCGTTTAGAGTTACTAGGTCCTGAAGCTTAAGCTGCTTCTGCAGGTTATTCCATGACGACGGCGCAAAAAACTTAAAAGCTGTTTTACCCAGCTCTGTACGAGCTTGAGGAACAGTCATGAGCACCATGTCCTGAGACCTTATTGCATGGGGGACACATTTTCTGGACATATAAGATGACAAATAACAATGGAGTTTACCTAAGATCGCCTTGTAAATAAAAACATACAAGTGACTAAGTCGTCTCTTGTATGATAGCCCCAGGTAGCATCTACTGCACCCCAAATTCTATGTTATTTGTGCAGTAATGTAGTTTAGTTCCTTATGTCATCCTGATAGTGCTTTTATAGTACTTCGGACATCACACAGATAGGCTTGCTAGACCTAAGAAAAAGTTATTAACTGAATTATTAATACGTGTCAAATAGTCGTTATGACTGGTACAATACGGGAACCTCATGGCTATAGGAAAATAAATAAGTATCTTTCAAGATTGCACCAATAACTGAGGAAAGACCGAAAACCATGAACATGAATTCTCTTTCACATTTCTTTATAGGCCTGAAACTGCTCTAGGTGTAAAAAATAAAAATAAATATATATATAATTGTTTTAGTTTTATTCAAAGCTGTTTTCACATTTTAAAAGCCCAATAGTAATTAAATAAACTGTAAAGTTTCAGGCACAAATTTGGTGTAGAATTGATAAAAAAAATGTGTCCCCTGTTTACAAATATCACTTGAATGCATCATAGGGGCGGGACTTGTTTTGAACGTACAGCGGGGAAACGGAAACGGAGTTGCTGCGATAGGGAACCCATTGTGTTGTGTTAGTTGAAAAATAGTTCTGTCTAATAGAAGAGTACAACTAAAATATCATATTCCACACAAGAAATTGGATGCTTAATGTAATTAGGAAGGACTGCGTCCTCACGTAACGTATTGTTTTTGTAAGTATGGCAACTGTTTATACGACAGCTAAGGTCAACCACAGCTAACTAGCGTTAGCATAACTCGGCTTAATGTCAACTGGCCCTGCACTAGTAACTTGTTTGTCTAACACTTACATCACACCCTTCCTACACGGCTATGCAAAAGTAGCGTAGACTCAAGCGCTGTTTGTACGTCAGTAATACGGGTTTACTCACTCTTCATTGCAGGGTGATCCTTGTTGCGACAGTAAGATGCCTATCCGAGCATATTGCACAATTTGCTCGGATTTCTTCGATCATTCCAGAGATGTTGCAGCCATCCACTGCGGACACACTTTCCACTATGAATGGTAACGTGATGTAGAAAAGTCAGAACTCCAACAACGCTCACATCCCTGACACACCGCTAACTGTCTCACTTTCTTCATAGCCTGCTGCAGTGGTTTCAGACGGCCCCCACGAAAACCTGTCCACAATGTAGGAAACAGGTACAGCAATATGACATCTATCCAAAAAAACAAACTGTTACTAGCCCAGACTTTGAAGATGTCAATTTCAATACTGCTGTGCTCTATGTGTAGGTCAGCACCAGACACATTATCAGCAAGCTGTACTTTGACATTGGTGGAGAGGAGGAGGCCCCGGTGGACCCAGAAAGCTTGCAGGTACCAAACGTAGAAGATCAGAATAATATATGAGTGTTGTTTTTTGGGGAAGAGATGAGTCCTAAGATGTGAATCTATTTGTGTCAGAGATAGTATTATGGTCAGTCTGTACAGGTTGTCCTTGTTGCCATGGCATCATCTAGATTTGCCACATGTTCAGTTCTCAGTGTGTGTCTGTCTCTCTGTTCCTTAGAACGAGCTGGATCGAATGAGGGTACTTGTAAGCACTAAAGGTGAGTAAATGTGACTATGTTGTGATTCTTCATTCGTTAAAAGCAGGTGCTGGTTTATCATGTCTGATGAATTTGTAGAGCGAGACTGGCGGGACAAGCACAAGATGGTGGACAATTTGAAGGAGACGGTGGACAAGCAGAGGAGAGACCTGGACAGCACGAAGAAAGAGCTTATGGAAAAGGAAATGCTCTGCTCTGCCCTCAGAGTAAGCTGCTGTCTCTCTCCTCTATTATTTAAAACCATCTTCTGTGCTGCTTACTCACAACTGGTATTGTGTCTCTGTAATGCCTTTTTTATTTATTTATATATTTGTATTTTTTGTTTCCCACAGAAACAGATGACATACCTGGAGATGCAACATAATGAAACTCAGGCTGCCAAGGACGAGGCTCGGAGACTCAGGACCAAAATGAAAACCTTTGAGAGGTATTGTGGTAGCAACATCCCTGTTCACAGAGCCCAGGCTGTGCAGTGGATTTTTTTTTTCAGCGCACCCACAGTACAGACAGGAAGAGGATCATGAGGAGAAATTCACTGATTTTGACAACAAATATTCTCCAGAATCGCTGACTCCATCTTTAACCACTGTCCTGCAAATGTGAAAATTGTTTTCAATACTCTTCAATACATCAATATTTACAGTGTGGTGGTGTTTGAGGTATGTGTATGAGCATACAGAGCCATAAATTAAATGTGGACTTTATTATAAGGGGGGTAGGAACAATGAGTTAAAATAATTTGGATAAAGAGCAAGGCATGAAGGTGCATACATTATTTGTTTCCTTGAGCTGGAATAGTCGAATACATTCAGTAAAGATACCATGAATGTCAGTAATAATAGTATTTAGTCCAGTTTTAGGCACATTGTAACTTTGTTTTGAAAGGTGCTATACAAATAAAGTTCTATATTATTATTATAAAACATATGTTTTTTCAACCTGTCCGCATACTCTGCATAGTACTTTGCCTTATTTCATTGTGAAATATAGCCATACTGGTGAGATGCATGCACTAATGCTGCTTCTGTTTTGGGCCCAGTCTGGACGTGTTGTTGCAGGGCCAGAGGGCAGAGGTTGAGTCCATGATCACAGACATGGGGATCAGCCAGGCGGCAGTGGAGCAGCTCTCCATCTACTGCATCTCTCTGAAGAAGTAAGGAGCCCAAGAGCTTTTGATCGATCACTTAGATCGTCTTCACACTGTAGTACATAACTTAGAGTGTCAATCCTTATGATTGCAATTCCCTGCTGAATTAATCTCCTCCATTCTTCATTTTAGAGAGTACGATAATCTAAAAGGAAGCCTGAAGTCTAACAATGACATGTCTGAGAGGCTAAAGAGGGAAGTGCTCACTGCAAACAACAAGGTAATTTTACCTTGTCACCACATTCAGGTGCAGAGGTATCTATTCTTGAACATGTGGTTTCTAAATTTCTTTTTGTCATTTCAGTTGCACAAAGCTTCCATTGAGGTGATGCAGACCAAAGAGGAGATGAAGTCTTTGCAGAAAGATCTGGCTAATGCTGACAAAGAGATCTCTGTAAGGCAAACCCACCCAATGTGCGTTTACTTTCAATATCAGGAGGATTTCATGGTTATGATTCCTGCATGTTTTTTGAATTTATTTTCTAGAGTCTGAAGAAGAAAGTAGAGTTCCTTCAGAGGACTCTGAGCACGCCGACAAGGACGAATGAAGCCCTCAGTCGGCTCGTCTTTGAAAGGTTTGTGTCATACGCTTTGACTGGTCTTTTATGGAATCATAAAACTTATGTTGGATGTACTGATAAGTTCTCTCTCTCTCCATCTTATCAGCCCGGCTCCAATGGACCTGAAGCAGCCGCGCTTCTACCAGCCTGCAGGCAGCGAGGACATTGACCTCAACATGACCTATGACATTACTACGCCAGACGATGTTGCCAAGAAACCCACAAAGGTCCCATCCAAGAAGATGCGACCTGACCCTCCAGCGTAAGTTTAACATGGTTTATTGTGGGAATGTTTTATTTTTTTTTATGTTCTTAAATGTTTTTAAATTGTTAAAATGTGTCTATACCAAAGAACTTTGTTAAATACTTTGTAAAAATGCTTTATCTTCATCTACAGGTCGTCTGTCTCCAAACACGGCGAGAAAAGTTCATCTCTAAGCAAGGTAAATGTTTTAAATGTCACTCAACAAGGTCTACTCTCTAACGGTGTGTACATTTCCCGAAGTATATTTTCTTACCCCAGGCTCGGGATGAGGATGGGCCCATGGATCCTTTTTTGAGGAACTCCATTCTTTTCAGAAAGAAGGCGTTCGGCAGCATGTTGGACCCTCAGAGGAAACCTGGAGCTGTACGTACACCACAACCAACCATGTTTTAATGTTTGTCGTTCTTATTAAGTGCTTTTGATGAAAGAGACTGTTTCTCTTTTCAGATACGATCTGGTTATGACGGTATGGGAGGTCGAACTAAATTCTTCCAGCCTGTATCCTTTTTTCCTGTCATGTGGAGCGTGTGAGGTTTGTTAATCTGATTTGATTGTAGAGCTGTTTTCAACTGGTGACTATTCATCTTGACTATACCGGAACAAACTTTTAGTGGAATGTTACTCAATAAAGAGAATTTGCTAACCCGTTTGCCACTACAGCTTTATACATTTATAATCTCAACATTACCTCAACAATTCTGCTGGTGCCAGTTCGCAAAATAAAAGTGCAGCTTTAAATAAAGCATTTGGATAATACTAATTTTGGACATTTTAAATTTGTTATTGAAGAAGTCCAAATTCCCAAACAAATATTGATATTAAATATTAAAAAAAATAATACAAAACATAAATTCGACCTACATACATTAATTCCTTGACCAAGCAATCCACTACAGTCTCCTCTATCAGAGATTCGCCCGCTGATGAAAGCTAAAAGGAAAAATGTAACCAGGCCTCCACCCAAGATCTCGGCTTGCCTGACACTGGACAGCTTCCTGGAGTAAATGCTGACACTCTCCTTGCCTGGATGTGTGGGGTCAAAGGTCAGGACGGCGAGTGGGACATAGCAGGTTTTTGCTGCTGGAGTACAGAGAACCAGCCTGGCAGCGGTTTCTGGCACTTGGCACTAAACAGGACTCTGTCGGACAACAGATGCTGAGCTTTTGGTGACATCAGCACAACCAGCTGTACATTTTTTTATTATGTGTGTGTGTTGACTTGAACACACAATGGACTCGTATTAGGAGACTATGCTGACGAGCCTTCTGTTCTTGCTGTTGTTATGTGGGTCTGTGCGTGTGTGTGTGTGTGTGAGACAAACCGACTTATTTTCGGACACTGCTGCATCTATTGTGCTCAGAAGAATAATTATTTTTCCCATCACTTATTTAAAAACCATCTCTTTAAACACCTTTATGTGGATGACACTGTAGGCATTGTTTTTACTTTCAATGGTCTTGCCTGATGTAAACCAACTCAAATAATAAACCATTTTCTTTTTATTAAGTTTTGTGTGGGGTCTACAAACAATTCCCTCTTGGCTGTGCTTTTACTCACAAACATTTCACTGAGGTGTGCCCTCCTGCAGAGGGCAGTATAAACAGTGGTTTCTCACACAGCCCTCCTGCACTGTGATGATGAGACGGGACTGCATGTGGTCACTGCTGAATCCTTAGTGAACAGGCTGTGCCAGTACAGAAGAGAAGAACGTTATTACAAACACCTTCAGTAAAACCTGAGTTGTACATTGTGATCAAGTAACAAAGAGTACACTGCAAATCATATACTACTGGCCAGTAAGGGACCTTTGTTGAAGTGACCTGATTAAATGAATGATAAGTTTGCAGAATTGGAAACTTGATATATGATCTTTCATGGCACAAAATCAATGAAATATGGATTATATGACGCTTTCTGGCAAGCTTTTTCATGCACAAACTTAACAAGACCCTGTCTCCGATTTTTTGCATGTTGCTTAACAGGCTGGCCTTCATGGAGATTGCTTGATATTTTTGACTTAACAATATAGGGAAATGCCAAACATTGTTTTGCACTGTGGAGAATTAAAAGTGCCAGACAGAACATAGGTATCCTGTTCACAATCAGTAGTATCCTGTTTGCACCCATGAATTTACAGTTCACATGTGGAAAAGCAGCTTGTATCACAATACTATCATAAATAACTCTGACTTAAATAAAAGTTTTTGTTAGATTAGTTATTGGACATCGAATGATTCTGTTGCTGTGAGCGGTTATAATGAAGTGATGAATTAAACCTCCTCAGGGGACTTCAGCAGAAATAGTAACAGGACAAGGTGGTGTATTTTAAAAGCTAATTTCCTTCCAGGGCAATCGGAAGAAAAAGTCACGACACCCCCGTACAAACAATATTTCAAAACATTCAAGTACACATTAAAACACAATCCATGCAGTGCTTTCAGAGCCAGTAAACAATGATGCTTTCCTTAACAGTATTTCCCAGGGAAAGTTTTTAAACTAACAATAGCCTACCTCCTCCTTGTCAAGTTGAAGTGTATATGTGAATGTTGTTACTAAAAAAGAAGTAAACATCTCAAATGTTGCAGTCCATTCAGGACAGTTCAACATCCTTTCAAGTTCTTGTTCAAGTGTTTCTAAAATGTAATCCATTTCAAGGGTGAGCATTTCGATTTCCTTTTTGTGCTTCATTCCGGGTTTAGGAGATCTTTAGTTATTTAAATAAGCGTGAAAATTGTCTTTGCTGGTGTTTCAATCCACAGTTAAAGGGGAGGGAGAGAAAAAAAACAAAGCAATCCAGCCAAAACTAAAAGTGTATGCTGATGATTGTCTCACTGCCTGGTCATCAGCTGGGATAAAAAAAAAACACTGGACCTTTTAGCTTCATTTTTTCTCACTGTGATCTATCCGGCACTATCTTGTTCACTGTGGACTCTCCATTGGGTTTGTCGTTGGACTTTACGGACACGGTGACTGCCTGCGCCACGGCCTTTAAGCTGCGCTTTCTCTTCTGCACGTTCTGCTCCGGGTGGAAGATGATGACGTAGACCTTGGGGATGTAGAGCATGCCCAGGGATACGGTGGCGCTCAGGCTCATGGACACTGTCAGGGTGGTTGTCTGGATGAACATCTGCAACAGAAAATACACAGCATGGGGGTCAGAGAAGATAGATCCCTTTAGACACACTCACACACACAGTATGGTTAGGCTACTGAAGAAATTATAGATTAATTTCTCACTCAGGATGCAGTAAATAATTGATTATAACAGGATGCATAGGTTCAAGAAAATCCAATTTATGTCATTGCATAAGTTGTCACAAATACAGTCGTCTTTAAAAATATTCAGGAGTACAGGAGGTAGTGCCCCCCCCCCCCATCCCATATTATGAAAGATTTATGCTGCGCTTGTATGTAGCCTGGGAAGAAGGCTCTATTTATGGGGCTTTCTTTGACCATGTCTGCTCTCAGGCTGTTCTTCCTCTTCTTTCAAAAAGCAACAGTAATAATGAGAAATAACTTCTCCTATAAGAACCACCAATCCAATAAATTATGAACTCATTTATTCCAGAAAAAGTATGCAGCTCGTAAATAAATCAAGCCATATGTGCCATAAATAAGATATATTTGTGTGCCATAAATAAGTCATCTATTGTAGGCCTACAGTGCCCTCAGCAGCAGAGCATCTTTCTGGGTACCACACATGGACATGTCCATACTGTACAGTTTATTTTATCATCTCTGTCGTGCTTTTTATCGGCTCCTCTTTAGCGTCCTATCAATTTTGTAAAAGGAGATGCGCTGATTTATGAGCACAAAGTGGATTGTATGTGCGCTTGGCCTGAGGCAAGCAGAGAGACTCAGTGGCTCAGTGAATGGTTCCTCCATATGTACAAACTGACATCAAGCAGGTAATTCACATGGTTCCACACACAAATGATGGAAGGATAACAGCCATCATTTCAACAAGCCAGACAAAAGTAGTAAGCGTCTATATTTAGCTCTTTTTTTCTTGGTTCTAATTAACTGAATGGGATGGCTGGATTTTTGTACGATGGGGTGCTCAGCTCATCTGACCTCCTTTCTATTCGTCCCTGCCTTTTTTAATTCACTTCATTCCCAGTCGGAGGAGGTGAAAAGACTTTGAAAGCACCTCAGGCTTTTAATTGTTTCGGCCTGACTGATTCATAATAAAGCTCTCTATTAGTCAAAGCGTATTTCTGTTTTCAAATATTCTCCCAACAGTCTCGTCGGCCTACTCTGTGATGGCAGAAAATAGCCCTCAGGCTAAATGTAATCCTCACTACGGTGGAGGCAGGATGTCCTGTGAGTATACAGCAGGAAGCAAATGTGATATGACAGGCAACAGACTCAGATTTCATGTTGAACATCTAAGGGTTTCATTTACTCTCTTTTGTGTATTGAAAAATGTTTATTTACCAGACGACTTAAAATACTCTCATTAATATATTGAATGTTCAATGATGAACATTGGGAATTGCTTAAATCAAATGACAAATTAATGAATGCACAAAACTAAATGTTACATCTGTTAACCTATCAATTGATAGATTTTGAAATTATGAAGGCAATTCATAAGTAATGGCAAAAATGCAAAAACTGAAGAAAAAACTGTAAATGTATGCAGTATAATGGGAGGCAGAATGAATGAGATAGACAGAACTCATTTCTGACAGACTAGTTGTTTCGGGGGTAGATAAAGTATATTGTCACACTGCCAACACATTCAGCTATATATATATATATATATGATAGATAATGATAAAACTAGTGCATCAAAATGCAAAGTGAGAACATTATGTTTTGCAATTAAAAAAACAGTGCTGCAAAACACTTTCAGAAGTTTCAGCCTCTCAAATGTGAGTATTTTTCCACTGTTCTATCTCTGACATTTTAAAGACAAAGCAATACATCGAAAAATAATCTGCAACTGAATCGATAATTCATTCATTTGAGTAGAAATCTGTTAATTTGTTTTTTTTAGCTATCATCCTATGAAAAGAAAACTTTGTCAAAGGTAAGTCCTGCATGATTTTACTGAAACATATATGTACTAACCTTCATAAATTGTTGAAAATACAATTATTTATTAGGTGGCACAGTTGCCTCTAAAAGAGCTACTGTGTATATGTTATTGGATTTGTATAACTGATGTAAATAAAGGTGTAAGCAATTCCGGAAAAAAACGCTTATTGTTAAAATCACTTTTCCTTGTCCTCAGAAAATAATCTGTTAAAAAAAAGGGGGGGTATGTAAACAAGGGGTACGTAAACATATATCCACAACATTCTAGATTGCTGCTACAGCTCTGAGCCAGCTATTTTAGATCACCTTTGGCGCTGGGCTGTGTGTAATTTACAATCGCCTAATATGCCTTAAAACCAGATTTCTTTTTCACTAGACAGGTAGCAGATTGTGAGGAGATGTTCACTGATCTTGACTTAAAGTGATTTTGACAACAAGCATTCTCCTGAATCGAGTCCACCTTTAATGTGTTAACAATTTAATGGTTTAGCTAGTCATGGAAGAGCTAATTTTAACACTTTTTAACATATGGTTTGGTAGTTTAGTCTGTACATACATGATATTTTTGAAGGTTATCATGTTTTGTATGCAAAATCCTGATCTCAAAAGTAATTTGTAATTTCCCTCTTAAACGAAATGGAGTAAAAGTATAGAGCAACATAAAATTCAAATATGCTCTTGTAAAGTCCAAGTACCTCCGATCTCAGGAGAAATGACCAGGGATGCTCAAGAAAATGTTAAAATGTCCAACCTTCTCCGTAGACTGGGCTGTGCCAAAGAAGATGGGTACGAAGGCCAGCCAGATGATGCAGGTGGTGTACATAGTAAAGCCGATGGGTTTGGCCTCGTTGAATGTCTCGGGGACTCCTCTGCTCTTGACGGCGTACACCGTGCAGGTGATCATCAGTACGAAACTGTAGCCCAGACAGCCGATCAGGGACAGGTCGGACATGTCACACTTTAGGACCCCGCGGGCAAACTCTGGGTTGGGGGGCTTTTGCTCCTCGTAGTCGATGACGGCCATGGGGGGCATCACACCAAACCAGATGAACACCGCCAGGAACTGCAGAGAAAGGAGCATAGGTTAAAAGATCTTGACCATTCGTATGTAATGGGTGTAATTTGTTGGGGGGTGGGTTGCAACACTCCAAAATGTTGAACCCAAGGTTACCCTCTTCTAGCCTGGTCCTACCAGACCATCGTACTTCATTTTATTTAGTACAGAAGGTCTTGAATCTCTCAATTGACAAACTTGAATTCACTTGAAAGCGGGGGTCTGTTACATTTTAAAACTATTGGATCTGCCCAGTGCCACTCTGGATCTGCCAATCGCATAACGTTTGGTCGTGACATATGTCATGCGCCGGCTTCTGACTACAAGTGAAACTGGGGCCCGACCTCAACGTCATTGTTCTCAGCCACTCTCTCTGTTCGCTAATTGGGCCAGTAAAAATCTGCCGGAGAAAACCCGCGAATATACCACAGACCCAGACTGACTACTGAAGGGAAATGAAAATTGAGCGGAAGTAGGTATGCGGGCAGAGCCAGGCTAAACCTCTTCCACATGCATACCTGCACTGCGATGAGTATGAAGGTGATGATCAGCTGAGAGCCGGGGCTGATAAATTTGGGAGGTGTGACGGATTTCTTGCCCTGTTCGAAGATACGGTAGATGCGGTTGGTCTTGGTGAGCATGGCGGAGTAGCTGATGCACATGCCCATGCCCAGCAGCAGCCTGCGGAAGGCGCAAACGGCCACGCTGGGTTCTGCGATCATGAGGAAGGTGATGAAGTAGATGAAGAAGATGCCGGTCAGCAACACGTAGCTTAGCTCTCTGCCGGAGGCCCGCACTATGGGTGTGTCGTTGAAGCGGATGAAGGTGACAATGCAACCGGTGGTGGCCAGGATACCCAGGATGGCCAGGAAGACGGGGATGATGGCCCAGGGAGAGCTCCACTCCAGCTTGACAATGGGCGTGTCACGGCAGCCCGTGCGGTTCACCAGGGGCCTCATGTCGAAGGGACACATGTCACAGGAGAACTCGTCCAGCAGGTACTGGTAGCCATCACAGAGCTCGCAATGCCAACAGCAAGGGACACCCTTCACCATCTTCTTCCTCTCTCCGCTCTCGCAAGGGAAACTGCACACCGACTCTGGGATCTTACGGTCGCCGCCAGACCACTGCATCTCCTCAGGCTAGGGTTGATTTACAAACACAGGCAATCATTACTTTTGAAGGCTAATTGAAGTATTTTAAGGACTACATGGCTAGAAACTGCTGCCATTATGCAGGAAGCAGACACTGTTTTGAATATGCCTCATTTTAGAATCTGGACAAATTTTGTTGTCTTTCATTCAAGATTCTTTGTCATTTTACATGCATTTTGAAGGGGCTTGCAATGACTTATTCATAAATAAATCAGCTTTCCAGCTCTCAGCAAACAGTTGGATTTCTGGCAGGTCAGAATTTTGGTCTGCTTTCTTGCAGATGGAGTGATTGGAGATTTTAGGGGGGGGGGTGCCATCAGACCCCCCTACAGGGGTTTGTTTCCTGACCCTATGGTCCCTTTTTCTTGTTGTGCCTTCCCAGAATTTTGGTTTGCATGACACCCCTGATAGTATAGTAACTGCATGTTAGCACTCTTCTGGGTTGTTTGAAGCTGGTCTTGAAAACAAACATACAATGGATACTAACATGATATGGGATTATAAATAATTTTTGCATTGGTTAAAATGCATATCACATGCCATTCATTCAAGGTTGCGATGGCCACCCAACTCTACGTCTGTGTCCCACCTTGACCACACCAGTCAAAATGTCCTGGAAGCGCCACTGGATGGAATAGTTCCGTTTGATTTCTCACTACGCTGCTGTCCAAAGATCCGTTATTACCAGTAATAAGGTTGTTTTAATATTACTGGAGTAGTAATTTATATCTTCTGGGCACAATTATAGCCTTAAGACTTGATTTTCTTGTTTAAATTATTGGGATTGTCAATAGATTAAAAAAAATCTGGGCTTTGCATGTTTACATTTAGTGTCAATTGATCATACAGTGTGAACATTGCATGCAGAAATGTGTATCATGAGTTTATATAATGTTAAGAAGCATAAAATCACACAGTGCCTGGCTCAGCTATAGAGTAACCACTACCTGAGACAAGCAGCAACATGACAGGTTGATTAATTATTTTGGATTCATTCAAAATTACTGAAATTGCTTAAAGAAAGCTGATAATATCAATATCAGCTGGTTAGCATAGCTTAGCATTATGCCAGAAACCAAGAAAACCTCTAGCCTGGTTCTCACTAAGGGGTTCTCCCAATGTGTCCCAATTTCTAATGATTTGAATTGGCTGTAGCGCAAATGGACAAAAAAAGATACATCAATATCATATCAATATTTACATTGAGTCTAAGGTGGTTTGTCCATTGGCCGATAACTTTGTAGCCAGGGTTGGTGACGTTGGACAGTTGATACTGGAAGATGTCATAACGACCAGGAGCATCTCCATTCTCGTTGAACATCACTCCAGTTCCTGCGCTGCCTGTTGGATGGACACAGAGTGTTAATGAACTTTGTGCTATCAAAGAAAGCAAAGAAGTTAGTCAGAGGAATACGGGCTCTCTAAGAAGAAGATATGCAACCCCATCTTTAATGGCTGAGAAAACACCCACACACTGTTGAAAAGCTTCAGCTTGTGTTTGCTTTCTTGAGTCGTGTGCAATCATGTGAAGGCTGAGTGCAAGATGCTCTTTGGTGAAGGCTCTCCTCAACGCTTACAGTCTTTCAGTGCACTCTGCTCTGTTGCCCTAACGTGATTGAATGTTCCTCTCAGGTCCCTGCAGGCGTTCAATCAGAAAGTCTTTTATAAAAGACAAGGTCATCGAGCAAGAGGAGAGCGGTAAATAGGATGCTTTCATAGAACTTTTTTTTTTCTTATTCCAAATTGTGACTTCTTTATGAAAGACACGAATGAAAAGCGGGAGCGTTGTATATAGAGAAGCGCAAGGAGGCAGCCCTAGGGAGGGGATGTGCTTTGAAAAAAATGTACTGTGTTCTCTAGCTAGGTACATTAGAAACATCTCAAGGCTTGCGATTTCGAGCTGACCTCTCTTCTGCTGTTTTTCTTATTTTTTTAAATTGGCTTCTTTTCAGAGCTTCTGCAGTGATGAAGAGCATCAGTGGAAAAAGCTTTTCCAGCATATAAGGTTTCTCATCCAGTTTTTATTTAAACTATTTTGAATCTGCATCGTCAAACATTGCATGAGAAACGGGCAAAAACAGACTGTAAGTCAAAAGCTCACCGTTAAAGTTGACAGAGCGAATGTACTGGAGGAGCGCCGGTCCTTCCACAGGGTCCATTTTATCGCAGACGCCCATGGAGCCAGGACAAAGGTCCAGGTGCATGCTGTGTAAGGCATAGGCCATGGCGTACACAGCATCAATCACAAACTGCACCTTGCCCTCCTGTTCGTACTGAGAGTCTCGACTGATTCTTTCTTCACCTGACAGATGACAGGAGTGTCAAAGCGGCAAAGATAAAAAGACAACGCTGCCTTAAAAATAATTTTTAAAGGAATAGTTCAACATTTTTAATTGTTAGCCTTTTGCTTCAATCTCCAGCTCAAGAAAAGGTGAAAGAAACCATTCCTGTAACTATGCGTGCCCACTTGATATAGAACTGGGCAAAGGTCGCTCATCCAGGT
Organism: Hyperoplus immaculatus; assembly: GCA_949357725.1. Lineage (NCBI taxonomy): Eukaryota > Metazoa > Chordata > Actinopteri > Uranoscopiformes > Ammodytidae > Hyperoplus > Hyperoplus immaculatus. The sequence goes on along the minus strand of OX442350.1, from coordinate 14,704,526 downwards.
TAGCTTAGCTCAAACACTGGTAGTCATGGGGAGCAGGTGAAAATATAAACTTTATAACTTCACTAAATGCTCCTGTGTGCTTGTTGGGACTTTGCTTGTTGGGACTTGTTTATTTACCACATTATGTTGCGCTCCTCTACTTTTACATGTTTTGTCATTTTAAAACTATTTACATACTGTAAGGAAACCAGGAAGTGCACGTGACGGTCACGCATGTATTTGATTCTAAAATGACATAACATGATAAAATATAAAGCGCAACATTACGTGATAAAAAAAACAATTCCCGACAAACACAAGGGAGCGTTTAGTGATGTTTTACAGTGTATCAATTTGACCTGCTCCCATTGACTGTTTGAGCCAAGCTAATTTAAATGCATGCACAGTTACAGGAACGGTTTCTGTCGCCTTTTCTTCTGCCGGAGAGTGAGGCAAAAAACAAACAATTAAAAATGTTGAACTATTCCTTTGAGGTCTTTCCCGAATGCTAAACTGCAGCAGGCTTACCTGTACATTTTCTTCTACCGAGTTCATACTTTATGCCAGGGCGGGTTAGTTTGCACTTGAAGTCGTCTTCCCAGAATTCTGCAAACCAGATGTTCCTTCTGTTGTTTTCTAAAGATCTTGAAGTGAAGTACTGGTCAAATCCTGAATAATTTCACAAACCACACATTCAGTTCATGTTGCATGAAACTACAGTGCTCAGGGTTGATGTCAGTATATGAATTATGAATTGTGCTAAATCTATTAAATAAATAATATCTGCACAATAACATTTGGCTATGACTGAATTTACTCCATGTTCAGTGACAGGATGAAAATATAATTCAATTTCCTTTTTTTTTGCATTGATATTGGATTTCTATATCAACGTAATATATTCCTATTGCAGTCGGTTAGAGCTAAATGTAATATTTTGACTTAATACATTTGCAATACCATCAATAGAGGCTCTTTTGGGCAGGATGGTGACAGCGCCCTCAGCCACTTCCTCCTGGTCTTGAATGGGGGAACTTTTGGCACCCCAACTGTCTGAACCAACAAACAGAAAGTGGCCTGTCAGGTTGGCCTTTTTGGCACTCTGCAACACCCGTCTGAAAGAGAACAGATTATACTTTTACAAAAAATTCAACTTGACGATAAGAGACTGTCAGCATTACTGTGGCAGATTTTGTTTTCCTTCTAACATGGTGTGGAGCAGAGATTGACTCACAGGATGTCATCCTCGTTGGCAAAGATGATTACCCCACGAGCATTGGAGGTCTCCATCAGTCTCTTGATGATCTTCTCAAACTCCCCCGGTCTGGGCTCTCTGGGAATCTTTATTGACTGTGCAATACACAGCCCACCTATGTCAAAGTCATTGGAAATATTTTGGCATTGCTGTATAGCCCTGTTTTCTCTCAGCACAGCACAGTGAAACAATTCTGAAGAAATGTAATCTAATATAACAGAAACCCTAAACAGTAGTCTTTCATAAATTACAAAAATATTTTTTATAGTGATATCATGTCAACTTCCTTCAGATTCATGTTCCCCTTCAACAAGAAAGGTGAATACATCTAATGAACTTTCCCATCAACTTAATTAGCAAATGTTAGCATGATATCAAGTTAAACTAAGACATTCAAGGTACACATATTACCCGTCCAGCATCACCATTTTATTTGTGGGTACGTTAGCCTGTCTAAGTCAGTATTGAAATCTGTCTTAATCACAAAATCATGATGTGAACCAGGGCTAATTAATTATTAACTATTAATTCTAAAGTCTACTGCCACGCTAGCAGCCTTGAGATTTGAGTGCTAGCGTCAGCATGCTTACATGACAAGGCTGTCATCATTTTAGTTTAGCTTGTTAGCATGCTAAGTATCATTTAGTGATGATTAGCACTCAACACAAAAAACAGCTGCAGCTAAGAAGAATTGCAATTCTGGATGAATTCGGTACTAGAGAAAAAGTAATTATCAGATGTATAAAATTTTTAGGTTGTTCATCTAGTCATCAGTGCAATTTATTTGAAGTCAAAAATGTAAATCCCATGGTGGCACTAAAAATTTCAGGAGGGGGGGCGCCCTTAGCTCAGTTGGTAGGGCGTCCCCCCGGGCCAGGCCCAGCAGCAGACCCCGGTTCGATTCCCGCCCGTGGTTGTTCTCTGCATGTCACTCCCCTCTCTGCCCTTTCACCTCTGTCTCTTCACACTATCAATAAAGCATAAAAATGCCAAAAAAAATATATAAAAAAAAATGTCAGGAGAATACCAAAGTCATGAGGATCTATCCCCTTGGGACCATGCATCTATGTAACCTTCAATATTTCATGGCAAAACATCCCTTTTTTGTTTGAATTTTTCAGTCTGCATATGGTTTTTGATAACATGAAATCAACATCCTAGTCACATCATTTGAGCTTTTAAAACCATAGTAATGTGACTTCGGTTAGTTCTTGTTTTTTTATTTTATTAAAAACTTGGCTTGATAAATGAGTCATCCCTTATTGTTACCTACAGCAGTGAGTTCACATTCATAAAGTCAGACACACAACCTGCTTCTCTGGATATCTGGAGGAAGGCGTCCACACCGCTCTCTCCATAGTTGCCCTCTGAGGCCAGCGTGGAGACGTAGTTCCAGCCCATGGCTTTCACAATGTCCACCATGGCCTGGGCCTGGTAGGAGTCAGGAGGCACCACGCGGGAGAAGAACTCGTAGCGGCTCTTATCACTCAGCTCCGGGGCCGTGGAGGCATAGCTGATCTGGGGGATCTGAGAGACAAGGATGGGTCAGTGCTGACCAAAGAGTCAGGTCAAGTGGAAAACATCAGCAACTCATCAAACAATTAGGTCAATATGAAAAGTAAAAAGAATGACTGGATAAGGCACTGAACCATGTCAGAGGATGATTCACCACATGCTCACGGCCGATACCTTAACAGTATCTAAATTGAGACCTTCTACATTAATAGAAAACAAGTTGTAGTGCATTAAAATCCCCGTATTGATATTTCATAGAGAGAGTTCATCTTTTGAACAGCCTGTGTTCTCAGGAGTCAGGACTGAGGCAACTTCACAGCACAGTCGGCCCTGAGCTGGTCTTTGCTGAGTAGATATAACGTCACCGTGAAATACAGATGGTAAAACCACGGCTGTAAAAGCATTTGTTTAGGGGAAAAAATAGATGAGAAGATTAATTTACTGGTGTGCTACTATTTTAATGACACAGTTTATGTCGCTAGTCTCAACCCTGACCCTGCTAATGCCGGTGCCACTGCGTAGGCTTAACGTTGGGCCCTCTGGAGTGGAACGAGGAGAGAAAGGTAGACACAAGGGGTAGAGAAGGAGAGAGGAGCGAGAGAACCATTTCACAGATTATCTGGAAGGATTATAGGGGTTTTAGTCAAATTACGTTAAGCACAGAGGGAGAGACAGAGATCAAGAGACCAGAAAAAGGCTAGCATTTCTCAGCTGTAAGCCATACAATATATTTAATTCTGATGGCCACATGCAGCTTGCATTTGCCCCGTCAAACTCAGATTCCCTGGGCAGCCTCCAGCACTAGACTGCATCTTCAACCGTGGCTGAACTTTGTCCCAGAAAAAAAGCTCTTCCGTCGCCGTGTTTCACAAATAAGCTGAGTGTCATCAGGGGTGATTCAATTTTTACACATTTGTAATGAACAAGACAACACCTAATCCTCTCAATATTAATCACGTAGAAGCGTCTGCACCAATTCACTTAGTAAAATCAATGAGCCGTATCAGTGTCGTTTTACGACCTCGCACTGCAGAGATCTCCTGGTATGGTAGTCTATTTCAGGATATTCCAGGATAGAAGCCAAATAAATGTGTTTAGCCCTGATTAAACAGAAACAGGTACCTGTGCATCTTAGAGATGTTGACAATTATGGATTTTCTTATTGACAAGAATGGCATATTAGTACAAAATGCTTCCATAAAGGTTCCTTGAAATCGAACAGCATGGTTAAATGTTTATTTTGTAATGATTTCAGTCATTACAAATCACATCACTTTGCAACAGATTTGAGGTATTGTTTTTAAAAAAAAGTGTTTTAAAGGAATACTTCACCCATACGGAACCTGCGTTCTATCATTATAAAATCACTATTATAATATAATGAATTAGGTTTTTCTTCCCTCAGTCTTTCCTCAGTCTTCCCTTGGCCCAGCTGTCCTGTTAATCCTAACCTTACATTTTACCAGTTGTGATGTCACTACTGGGCAAAATGTAGGGTTAGACAGTGAGACCATTTCTGCCTTTTCTCAGGCTAGGATGAACCGATTTCTAAAATGTTTGCACATTTATACTACATAGGATCTCAGAGTTCAATACACCTTCGTATTCCCACCGGTGAAGTAGGACTTTAACTGCACAGTCTGCAGTTACAGATTATGGGCAGTTCATTGAAATACAATATGGTACAGAGTAAATTGTATAATAATAAATAGATCTACAAGGAAAATTTGTGATATGATGTTAATATGGTATGTTATGTATTATATTATATGTATTATTAATTTGGGTAAAATGCCAAAAAAAGTCACAACTAGTGGAAAATGTCCATTGCTAGTATACCAAAAGGGATGTTTTCAAAAGGCTCTTTTCGTTAGACGGATGGTTCAAACCCCAATACACTAGGTTTAAATCAATGCAAAAGAGAGGAAAATATTCAAAGTAGAAAAAAGTCAAACAAGAAGCAGGGGTAAAAAATATCGATAATCGATAGGTTCGCCAGCTATACATTTCAGCCCTAAATGGTGCTTTGTTAATGGTTCTGTATAGAAAGTGCTATTCTACTGTCCGATATACTGTATGTCCTGTTATTTAACAAGCTGACCCATTCAAGATAGGATACACATTTTATAAATTGCAATGATTGATTGATTGATTTAATTTTATTCCAGACACAGAGAAAAACGGTCCATAATACAATACAAAAACAGTAAAAAGACAAACAACAATAAAAAAGACTAAAAAAGACTCCAGCTGTCAGTTCCACACTACACAAAGAGTGTTCAGATATTAGCATATAGGCTAAAGCGCCAATGGTTCCATAATGTGGAAGTGAACCTAACCGCACTCATTGTAGGGTTCACTACAGTTGTGATTATGCGGTTACGTGACTCCGATAGTCTACACATACATCTGTACATAAGATTCCTGAGCACAGCAGGACAGGTGGGCACATTAACACTGACAAACATTTGGCTTGCACTGCTCCAACGTGGCATATGAAGCAGCAGCCTCATGCCATCATTATATGCTACATTGAGTTTCTGCATACTGCTTTTCTTATAGCGTCGCCACAAGTGGGCAGTATACATTGGGGTGCAAAAAGCTTTAAAAAGAGTGGTCTTCACAGACAATGAACACATACTAAACTTGCGCTTCAACATATTAGCTTGTGCATACATCATACAGTACTGTCTGCGGATGTCCCTGTCGTCAGACAGGTCAGCAGTTATAAAGTGCCCTAAGTATTTGACCTCCTCACATACTTTAAGGACAGCACCGGACAGAAGAAAATCAGGAACCAACAGTTTATTGTCCTCCCTGCTTCTAGCGATCATGATATTGCTCTTTTTGGAGTTGTACTTAATATCAAAGTCTGCACCATATTGGGAGCAGACCCTTAGCAGCTGTTGGAGGCCAGCACTGTATGGACAAAGAATCACCAGATCATCTGCGTACATCAGGTGGTTGATCATGGTGTTCCCGATCATACAGCCTGTTCCACAGTTATTTAGCAGCTTTGAAAGATCATCCAAATAAATATTAAAAAGAAAGGGAGATAAAATGCTTCCCTGCCTAACTCCGTTACTTACATTGAATGGGGCAGACATAGAGTTACCCCATTTCAATGAAGGAAGACAGCTGTATAGTCATTTATATACAATAGAACACACCTCCAATTGTCAAAAGAGTAACAGTATGTGTGGTAGATGCTGAAACACCTTTAGCTCTGCCTGAGAGCAGATGTTCAGTGTATAGTGAACACTTGTCTATGTGTCCGGAGCCCGGAGAGAGCAGCACATATGGACAGTAAGATAGAAAATACACCATTTAGCCATTTTAAATCTACTCCACACCGGCCACGCTTCAAGTTGCTGTTATCCTAGAACCAATGTCATCTCGCTGCCCTGATTCTCTGTTTTCAGCCCAGGGTCCTGAGCTGCTGAGAGGGGCTTAAGTGGAGGTTGGGATCTACTGTATAATTCTGTAGTTAACATCTGCCCTGGATGCTAGATTCCATTCCTTCTTGGCTCTCAATTTATCATCCTCACTGTGAAGAATGATGCAGCGAGTAGCATCCAAAAGAAGAATAATGTAATTACAAAAAATAATGTATAAAACTTATATGGCCAATTAAACCCAGAAAATATTTTTTTGATATGCAATTCTAGATTTCTGCTACAGTGTGCCAGTACCAGTGTAGGTACACGAGGACATCATGGGATTGACACAGACTCAGTGTCCTATCATTGTTTTGAGCAGTGTTATCAATCATCAGAGGTCAATCTGTTTAATAAAAAATAAAAGAAAGATAAACAAAACCTGTGCACTGAGCACATAACATGGATTAGCCTGCGGAGGTCACCAATGATAATGTATTCAAAATACAGTGACGTGTAGAGAAACTCATTCAAATGATTCAATCGTACTACTTGTTTCCTAATCAAAGCAGGTGGAATATAAGCAGTATATGTGTATCTAGAGCAGAAAACAAGGTGAGGTGCAATATTATCAGTATCCAATAAGATGATGACATTAAATGTGAGGAGTATTCTTAATTAGGTCAAATCCATAACTGAACTGCAGCTTAATTTAACCATGTCCCTGCTGCAGAATAAGGACAATGATAGTGAATATATATTTACAGTATGCTTTTCATGTGCACCTGTACATCGGATTGTTCAACATTGAGCCAGTTTAAAAGTACTCACACAAAGTTTAGTGAAATAGAAGATAAAAGTTCAGGAGACTTGTGTTTGTCCCCTACCTAAGCACAGCAGACCACTGATATCAGTAAAAGGTGTTCTAAACTAAACTGTAATATGCATTTATTCGTTTATTTTTCATTCCATTTTATTTTTGTATAGGGACGATGCAGTTTTACACAGTTTCATTACAAAGAATGTAACTGATGTCCTGCACAGAGAGTTTATAGCTTTCACTAATTTACAACCCTTGTCCCTATTTGGGCAACTTACAACATACAAAGCCTTCATTGATCAACATATTAAAACCATAGTACAATGCAGAAACAATAGAATATACATACAGCAACACACATACTGTATATCATCACATTACAAAACACTATAACGTAAGCTAAAAATTGGTTCAGGCTTGTTTTGCTTTTAGCCAGTTTTTAACCTTTTGTTTTGAACAACTTTATATTTGGTATTAATTTGATTTCAACAGGTAACGTGTTCCAGACTTGACAGCCTGTTATGGAGAAAGCTGACTGTCCAAATGAGGTTCTACAATGTGGTGTTTACAGTTACCATTTGCCACACTCCTGGTGACTCTGTAACCGTCTTTTCTTATATATATATATATATATCTGGAAAGAGGTGCTGGGGCTTAACTATGTAAATATTTGAAAATTAATCTGAGAAAACATAGTTGACTAAAGCTCTCAAAATTCAGTAAATTATGTTTTTTTATTTTCTGTCAGTGATGCCAAAGAACAGCTCGGTTTTCTGATACACACAGAGACAGTTGTATTTCAAATTCAGTGTGAGATGATTACATTGCAGCCATTGACGGACATCATCCAGGCATTCAGTTAAGATCTCCGCAGCCTTGCTAGGTGATTTGGCAGATGTATATATTACCGCATCATCAGCGTAAAGCTGGCAACTGGCCACTGGGCAGCTTAAAGGTAGATCTTTTATAAATAGACTAAAGAGCATTGGTCCAAGTAATGAACCTTGTGGTATGCCCTTTTTGTTGTACAAAAAAAATACATTTCCTTAACACTCTGTTCTCTTTTCTGGAGATGATGAGCTAAACCAATCCACTGTTTTTAGGAAAATCTAAATGAAGACATCTTAGGCAGGAGAATGCTATTGTTGACAGGGTCTTTAACTGATGTGCCTCAATTCCCTGCTTTTTGGAATATATGTTAGAAATCTGTATGGAATAATCGCTTTCACCTGCATTCAGCCCATCCATTTGCTTACTGAAGACAGGGACTGTCCCAAATATTTGTTTATTTTAGTGCTCAATGAGTTCAACTCACCGCAAACAATCGGAGCACATTGGCCACCATGATGGAGACGGAGCTGCCAGAGGCCCCGATCACACCGACCACCCTCTCTGGTTTGGGGATGATGGGAGGCTCTCCGTTGGAGCAGCGCACGTCCGACGTGTCCTTCTGGATGAGGGCCTGGACGAAGAGGAGGGACTGCTCCAGGGCGTACGTGTCTCTGGAGCAGGTGTCCAGGATCCTGGCCCCCAGTGTGATGTTAGGCAGCAGGTCCGGGTCGTTGTTGATCTGGTCCATGGCGTACAGCATGGCCTCCAGTCGATGGATCCCCTTCTCCCTCTTGATGTCCCCACAGGGCACCCCTGCAGGGCCCCGAGAGTGCATGGGGAACAGCCCGCCCAAAGTGATGTCGCCCTCTATTTTGATGGACTGTGGCGTGGTGCCCTGCTGGGCCCACGAGCCTGGGCCGAAACCCACCAGCAGCAGCACCCACATCAGCTGGAGCCATGTCTGCTGTCTGCAGGGTGAACTGTGCCAGCTGAACTGATGGGATGAGCGGGCCTCTGATGTCATGATGAGGACCAGCAGAGGTACTGACAGCACCAGGCCACTCTCTCTACCTTTGACACCTGAGGGCACACATACAGTCTGATCATCATCTTATCATAAATGACAGTTTGTATCATTTTCATAGTATCAGTCTTCTTTCTTCAAGAAGAATAAGGCTACACACTGCATTGCTTTTTGCCAACTTAGCTATGTATGTCTCCGCTATTCTTCTTAGGTTAAACAACCTATTCAAAAGCTGGAGAAATTATCTTTTTCTGTAATGTTTAACACTTTACATTCTGCATATTCTTTTGGCCTGCCACATTGGTAAAGCTATGTTATTGTAAGATATTAAGTATAATAATCATCATCATCATCATCATCATCATCATCATCATCATCATCATCATCATCATCATCATAATAATAATAATAATAATAATAATAATAATAATAATAATAATAATAAGTACAACACGTTATGTGTAAAGGTTACATTAAACATTTTTAAAAAATAGATGTTTTCTCTATGAGTTCATTTAAATTTGCTGTAATTAGTTCTCGGAGACTGTTTTTGTATCTTCTCAGTTCTGTGGGTTTTGTGAACATTGCATGTGTGCACGACACAGACCTGCCATTGGATATGTGACTTTAAAGAGCGTTAATGTACTAATGCAGAAATAGCTTGACAAATCTTCTGAAATGTTATGACATGTAGCGGTGGAGAAAAGAAAAGACCATATATAAAGTATTTATGTATAGCTGTAGCTGAGGAGAATATTTAAGATGGCATGCAGGATGACACAGAGTGAACTATTGGATGCTTTTATCACAGAGAGCTGGGAGCCCATGATGGAAAACATTATAAATGTTGCAAAACAGAAAAACATCAACTGGCGCTTCACAGCATTTCATGCTCCAGAAGTTGACCAAGTAATTTGTATCTGCACGAGGATCACCGACAAAATTCACAGTTTTGAAAATTGAACTTAAATAAAACACAGACATAACTCAAACATTTAATTAGGTGTGAATATATATAATGTTTCTGGGAAGTATTTGGGCAATTGATTTCTTTTGAATATGGTATAACTTAATTTATTTTAAATATTTTTGTTCAAAGGCAGAGTTTAATTTGAATTAAACCCCAATGACAACATTTGAGTATGCTTACAGATTTGTTTTTTACAGACTTATTTTCGTACCTAACACATATTGTGCTCAAAGAAATATCTTTTTTCTGCACTTAAAGAGAAGTGGGATTCGTAGGAATATGAATCAAAATCAATTAGAGCATAATGTGAATTTTCAAAAAAGCTTAAGCTTCATAATAAATCTCACAACTGTTGCAGTATTATAGTAGTAGAGTATTTTCCCTTTTAAAAAATACCATCACAAGCAACGCTTGCAAGTGGAGACGTTCCTGCTTTGTAAACGCACTTCTTACCTTCCCATTCTTCATTGGCCGGTCTTGATTTTGTCCATCACACGAGCTCTTCCAAACAGGCCTCCTCTGTCCATGCTCAGAAAACGTGATTATTAAGCTAGAGGCAAGGCTTTCCCTCTCCTCACCAAAAGTAAATCCTCTATCATCTCAGACAGCCCGCTGTGCACTCTCGGAGATAACCACAACACACACACAATGGTCTACAACAATCTAAAAAGGAAAAAAACAATTGTGATTTAAAAAATGATTTCTGAGCTTCAGGGTATCATGGCACAATCATGAAAAAGTGGAGAAAAAAGCATAAACTTACAGCAGTGAGATTCTACAAATCACTGCCAAATCCCTTAAAAGCTCTCTCTCTCTCTCTGTCCCTCGCTCTGTCATTCTTTTCCTCTGCATGCATCTCTGTCCAGGCACTCCCCCCAGTCTCTCTCTCTCTCTCTCTCTCTCTCTCTCTCTGTTCAACCCTCTCCTTTGCTGGCTATGTCAGAGCACTAATGGCCACAGATTGGGATTATCATGCAGGCGTCTGTGAAGAAAGCACTAGGTGGACTAGCCCACTACTCTTTTTTTTCATACAGCAGCTGAACCAAATGCAGAGAAATCCCTCCTCCACCACCCCCCACAGCAGTATGATGGAACACACTTTGAGAGATTAGATGAGCAGCGATTTGATTCATACTCACACAAATGCACTCACACATAACTACGCACACATGGACACACAAACGCACTCCCTTCACACACCTGTCAACACTGGCACAATGGGGGGAGAACATTGAAGCACAAAAAAGGTTTCTGCACCACAGAATGCTTCAGGATTAGATTTATTATTGATTTGACCCGGTGCTCTAGAGAGAGAGCAGCCCCCGGATCAGTTTGCAGCTCATCATCCGTCCATTAAGATACTGGAATATGCTTTCACTACGACTGCCTACTTTACCAATATAGGCACCTCAAAGAGAGAGTCAAGAATTGAGCCATCCATTGCACGTTTTGAAAAAAGCACACACCACAAGTTTTTCATCATCCCTTCACATGATACTTTTAATTTCAAATTGAGACACTTAATGACATATTAGAAAAGCTGATTAAATTATTAACTTGAAGACAACACAGGTTTAGTTTAGGTTAGTATATCTCTGTTAAACATGACATGGTTTAAAAACTATCCTAAGAAGACAGACTTTTCCAAGCCATCCTCCACTTTGGTGTACTCCAGGTGAGATTTGAAGTACTGGCTTTCGTATTGTGGGTTGCCTCGGACATATTCCAGATAATCAGGTGTACCAGGGCAGATGACATTGTCTGCCAGCAGTACACTTCCTTTCCTAAGCAGGCCACACTCCTGATGAAAAACCAAAGAGGGGGTCATTGCACAAAAAAATCAAGAGTTTGATCAGTTGGCTAGAAGACAGACATATCAAACTTGCCTCAACCAGTTTTGTGTCAGGAAGGTAGCGATCCTTCCAGTGATCCAGGAACACCAGGTCAAATGTTTTCACCCCAAACTGCTCCTTCATTCTGGGGATCAAGTCACCAGATTCCCCTTCAACCAACTGGACCTACGAAGAATAAAAACACATTGTATGTCTGACCTGTACACACAACGTGAATCATTGTTTTTCACAGCTGGCTTTACCTTGTCCTCTAATCCTGCCCAGGCAATGACTTGTCGGGCGATGGCAGCAAAGTCTGGGTTGAATTCTAAAGTGATGAACTTGGCGTTGGGAGGAAGCAGGCTGGCGATCCGCACCGTGGAGTATCCACAGTAGGTTCCCAGCTCCAAAACTGTGGCTGGGTTTACCTCGCACACCACTGAATCAAGTATGATGCCTGTGGCCAAAAACAATAAAAGCATAAAAAAACAGATAGCTGGGTCAAGAGATAATTATTTTACACATGATAGAACATGTTCACATCAGTTTAAATCATGAGTACCTTTCTCATCCCCCACATTCATGGCCCACTCCTTGTGTCTACAGAAGTGATCAATGGCTTGAACCACGCTGCGAGGGTCTCCTCTAGTGGCGTTCTTCTGTACTGCATTTAGGAGCCGCTGGAGGGAGGAAAATAACAGTAGCACTTAACTAGAGGAACCTGTCGTGACTAGTCCATCATTCATTCATTAATGCTTCTATACTTCATTACAAGGCATACAAAAAAGAACTTCTGGGTAGCCATGTTGTGACCCCACATTTAACTGACACATCACATATGCTGGGGTCTATCCTTCAAAATATTTTGATTGGAATTCTGGAGAGGAGGAGAAACTGTATGTAAAGTTACGTTTTCCCACTGGACAAAAAAAAAGTTTTCCTCAAAAACTTTAACTTTAACAAAGACGCTCTGTCTCGTCTCCGTCATTAGTCTTTTTGCCTAAAGAAGATCAGTCTGTCAGCATGTCACCAGCTATGATTCAAATGTGTGGCTACCTCTATGTGCACATCAAACATCAACATTGCACATTAGGCAAGAGATTATGGATGACGTGATTTTCTTTTAAGATTTCCTTTACATTTTTGAAATGACTTGACAACATTACATTTATAGGGTTTTTTTCTTTTTCGTCCATAAAGATACAGAGACATTATTGACTTAATGTGTGGCCCTCATGCTGTAAAAAAAAGGCTGGGAACTGTTTCTTTCAATTTGGAATAAAGTTAAGAGCATACATTTTTTTAATTCACGTCTTTGCAAAACTAAGCATAAACCAAATATATATGGCCTAATGAGAAAAGGTTAGACAGATTCATGGAGAGGAAAAATCCTGCACAGCACATGTTTACTCTTTAAATATATCATGAATAATAACAATGGTAACTTTAAAAAGAGAAAAAAAGAAAAAGAAATGGCCAAATGCATTAAGTCCTACAAGGGAAAGAAGAGACGACAAGAATGGAAACATATGTTCAAAAGAAATTCACAAAACTACCAATTTATTATTCTGGGTGGAATATGCTTGACTCCAGACAGAATTCTTAATACAACAGAAAATCTGGCTCTCAATGTGGAAGGAACTGGGGTGAAAGAAACGCAAATCATTGCGTTATTTTTTTTTTTCATGCAGATTATCAAATACTTTTAGGTTGGACGTTTTTCAATTCATAGAAGAAGTATTTAACAAAAACTCTGTATTTAAAGGTGAAGTAAGCAGTTTATTTATGTTAATATAAGTGTTAAAATGCTTTATTCATACAGTGATCACTTTCATAATGTGTGCGTTTCATAAAGCCGATCTCTCAGTCAGCTGCTCTGCATGTAATCAGCAAATAAACTTATTGGAGGATCCCGAAATTAATATCCAATCACAAGAGAGAACGCTACAAACCGACACCCGTCTCACTCATGGTCTCACTGCCGGTGCACGCCAGAGCAACAGATGGGTGAATGTTTATGCGCCTACAATGGCGGAGCAGGTACAAATCCTTCCCAATGTCTGTTTTGATGGTTTTTATCATGTTTTATCACACTTATGGATCTGAGATGATGCTAGATAACTCGCTGCTTGAAGACCGCAGTAGGGACGAGCGAGGGGACTGCGAACTGCAGTAACTGACAGGAAGTTAGCTAAAAGAACCATTCCGCTTACAGCACCTTTAAGTGTTTATTATAATGGGAATCCCTCGAATTGGTGTCAATCTAGATGAAATACATTTATTTAGAATTCTAAGAATTACAGCAGTAAAACAAATAAACAATAAAAGGGTGGGGGGTAGGAGGCGCCCTGCAGCAGACCTGGGTTCGAATCTCACTCGGGTCAGTTCTCTGCATGTCTTCCCCTCTTTGCCCCATTTCAACTCTGTCTCTCCAAATCTATCTAATAAGGCAACACTGCCAACAAAAATAATCTTTAAAAAAAAGGGTTTAGGGAAAAAAACTAAACCAGAACTGTACATTTCAAATTAGTTAAATTGAGAATAATTGTAATTGTAAATTGTAATATATAAAGTATAAGTCTAAAATTAAAAGAACACATGTTGACCAAGGCAGGTCCTATAAGGCATATGTACTGTATACTGATTTTGCTCCAGTCTCAGCAAGATTTCCAGTTTTGCTCACCTGGCTCCCATCAGCTGCTTGCCACTGTGAGACGAATTTCGGTCCTCCGCCCTGCTGTTTAAATGCGACCGTTGCGGAACGAGGGAAGAAAGGTGCGAGAGATTGTTCGGGAATTTTACTACCTCGGGGGGTAGTAAGATTCCCGACACAATCAGTTCCGCCTCTCTGTTTAAATGCTCCAGCTTGTTGTTGCGGAACAGGGGGGCGTTTGACGTTCCATAGCCTATGTTCTAAACATGCGACCATGTTAGCAGTTGAAGGACGTGTGTTTAACATTAATCACGGCGGCCTGATGTCCCGGAAAAAACACCAAATAAAAGGAACGGCGTATAATCTAGCTGATCATAAGGTCCGTTGCTCAATCCAAACCCCCGCGCTTCATTTTGCAGAGTGTATGAGTCTATTTCTGCCCAGGAGAAATTGTACAATGGGAAAGCTAGGCTAGGCTAAGTAAGGGATAAAGTATAGCGAACGGGTCACTTGCTAGAAATAAAGACCGACAAGCTGAAGCAGGAGCCCGACGCTGCACGTCGGGCTCTTGTTCAGCTTGAAATTGCTCCAACTGAAAGACTGCCCGCCGCCGATTGAACAAAAGAAGCCCGACGACATCTATGACGACCGATTTCACGGCACATACCAAACAGATTCGTGTCCCCGCCCCCTCCCGACTCTACGACGGCGATTATCGGGCCGGTGTGTCCTGGCCTTAATATGACAATTGACTGTGTAATACTTTCCATTCATTATTTTGCATGTATTGTAGTGGTCCTGAGGAAAGCGTGACTGTTGATAAAGTTACTTAGAGAGCTGCATATGAAGAAGTGTGGTTTTCCGACCGTATGTTTAATGTGTTGCAGACCGACGACAATAAATGCCACGTAAAATCATCCCAATGTCTGATTAATCCAACCATAAGTGTGCTACACTTGAAGGATGGCTGCATGACATTGGCCATAAACCACCTGTGAAAGGTAATATTTAAAATCACACCTGAGGGCGTGTAGATTGGGTCAGTGTGTCCAGCATCCGTTCCACAATGACATCATGCCAAATGATTGCCAACCCTCCATGATACTGCACCAGGGCAGGGATCAACCATTTATACAGAGCATACAGGAGAGCTGCTCCACCGCTGACACTGTAAAGAAGAGTCAGCCACATCCTGCAACCCAAAGACAGAGAGTATAAACATCAACTCTGCATGGCTGTGTGTGTGTGTGTGTGTGTGTGTGTGTGTGTGTGTGTGTGTGTGTGTGTGTGTGTGTGTGTGTGTGTGTGTGTGTGTGTGTGTGTGTGTGTGTGTGTGTGGGTGGGTGTGTGTGCCTTCCCTGGGTGGGCGTATAACCAGTTGTGTCTGCTTGGTCTATGGGAGAGGGGTACGTTGCGTAACCTCTTCTAGACTACAAGTAGGGGTGTGAACGTTTACAAAAATGTCTAACCGTGACGTAATTGTCCTCGTGCACCCACCGTATTGTAGGCGCGCGCGCACACACACATACGCTTTCGTTCGCCTGTAAACCTTTCTTTTTATGTCCATGCTGTAAACACACAGTTGAATAACTACGCTCGTTTACACACCTCTTATAAAAAGTCCATGTAGCCTACACACACACACACACACACACACACACGTTCGCCATGTGTCCGCCGTCATTATCGCCCTTCATTAATTTCCTGATTAATATAGCCTATCGCTTTCTACATGTCCACGTTTATGCATATTGAACAGGTGTTATACAGTTCGGGCCACTTACGTAGTAACTTTAATCTTTAGGTTATCTTTCATCGATCGTCCGAGGCTGTGACTCGAGCCCGAGCAAGAAGACTCCCCGTGTGTGTGTGCGCCGATACACACACACACACACGCCGAGGGACAGACAGATTCGGAAGACTAGCTTTTATCCTCCCAATTAGTTTATTAGTGATGTAAAATCAATAAATGTGTCTACAGAACATATTTAAAAACTTTGAAAAAAAGAAAATTTTAACTTTGAAGAGAAAAAAAATAAAAACGGTTTTCGTTTATTGATTTTTCCTAAACGGTTATGATTTAGCCTACTAAACGGTTACACGTGTACACGTGCACACCTCTAACTACAAGATCCCTCTAACCACAGTGCATAGGCTACATTGTAATAATAAGGAATGGATAGCTTCTAAATCACCACGCTCTCATATCCCTCCACACTCGTCTCTCCCTTTGTGTAAAGGCTAATGAGATGGGTGTTTACTATGCAGTGTTCAATAATGTTACAGCTCCTGTATTTTTATCAGCTGCTGCTGCTGATGCCAGGTCCAGGCTTCACACCCCCACACATTGTTTTGATCGTATCACCAGCGGATATTATTACAGATCGAATGCAATAAGCGCTTGAGAACAAAATTGTGCTCTTTGGTGCAGTTTTTCTTCTCTCAAACACAATTAATTTTTTAATGTAGGCTATCTTGAGGGCAGCTAAAATGGGAAGAATAGAACAGAACAAAAAATAAGAGAGAAGGCACAACCAGAATCCTAAACAGGGTCCTTTTCTGTGGGAAAGCCTCGGAGCACACAGCTAGAAGAGGCATTACCATGCACTCATAATACAACCGTGAAAGACCAGTGGTAGTTGAGGTAATTCCTTTTGATTTGGAGTTTGAGTTGCATGGCAACTGCTGAGAGGTTAAGAGCAGTGTCACAAAAGGCAGAGCACTGGGGATTTAACCTTTACTTTGGCTTCCTCTCAACATACACACACAAGAGATTTTGACAGAAATGCAGAAAGGGATGTCAAGGAATATTTCGATAAACATGCACTTGCATTATTTATCAATTTGTAAAGAGATGACTGCACAAGTTGCATGCTGTGCATATTATTGACTAGAATTCAACCTCTATGCAAACCACATTCAAATAAATGTAAACATTAAAGCAGGATAAGAATGTAAACATTATCAACATACCTGTATACTTCAAAATACTAGCAGTAAGCAAAACAGACCACTTGTTTGGCATGAAAAACAAAACCTAATGTACAGTATTTTTAAAAGGCTACACAATGTAAAAAATAAAATGAACTCACATGTGTGGGAAAGCGATACTCCCTGTCCTCTTCTCACCTTCTCTCGCCGCTGGAAGAAAATCTGAGTTTTTCTAATAGCAGGAGCCAGGACCTATGCCTGTTTACATGAGACTAACTCCTCCCTCTTCTTTCTTCCATCCCCCTCTCAGATTTTTGCTGAATGTGAGCATGCGGGGCGTGCACAAGAGGCCAAATTGCAACACTCCAAACACACACACATATTCACACACTCAGGGTTGACTATAAATGAGGGAGGAATTCTTACTTGGGATTAAAGGATTTCCTCAGATTAACTACAAGTGCCGATGCAACCAGTAATTATGGTAGTACCTAATTTTCTTTTAATTTTCTTTTTTTACATTTTCTGTTGTACCTTTTTCTCCAAAAGCACCAAACAATTGTTTACTATTAAATAGATGCAACTCATTATAAACATAGCCTATAGAATGCCTTTTTATGAATGAGTCATAAGGGAAATCCTTTCGGTTGACATTTCTGAGACTTTGCTGTTTGAATAAGTCCATCTCAAACCTCCCACTAGTTTAACACTACCTTTTGAATACATATGCAAAAACCACTTGAAGGCACGTTCCTCATGTAGTAGTCTTAAAAAAAATCAAACCAAACACATTTTATGTCAGTTTATTGAAATTCAAAATCTGTATGATTGTGTGGAGGACAATCCTTCTCTTTTGTAATTGCTGTGAATTAATTAGATATGATTGCCGTTAATATACTGTACTAAAGGACTAAGCGACCTAACCTGAAAAATATGCTCTAACTCAGGCTAGTAAATATTCTTTTAAAGCTGTGCTCATGATGCCAGCACCAGACTACTATACTGTACATCTGTCGGAGTCCAACGTCTTGTGCGATGTGTCCAAGCCTGCTCCTGGACAGGGAGTCCCCTTGGCTCTAAAACAAGACAGAGCTGCTATGTCCTAGGAGATGATCCAAGGGTGCATCAGGCACTGGGCAGCTGTGGCTCTCTTCTCGGGCAGCAGCTCCAACATTGTCAAGAGGAAGGAGCTAAACTGGACGGCTTCATCCCGTGCCCACTCGTACTTATCCAACAGGATCTCCAGCAAGCTCCAATGCTGCAGCTTTGAGATGCGTCGCAGTTGCCCTGCACAGGTTAAGAAAAATCTCTAAACCAATGCATCTAAAAAATTCATGAAATGAAAAGCTAAATATTTTTTTAGGCATGGCCATTTGAGTGACCTGAGTGAATATATATATATATATATATATATATATATATATAGCTATAATATATACTAGGCTCAGGTGCATAAATAATGCACCTGAGTGAATATATATATATATATATATATATATATATATATATATATATATATATATATATATATATATATATATATATATATATATATATATAGGGGAGAGCGGGGTGAGATGTGCCACTTTTTACTCAAAGTGACTTTGAAATGAGGCCCTGACAGTTATGTCTCCAACTCAAATATGTACATAATATATTTCAGGGTGTTGTGCATCCCCGGCAACAATAACTTTGGATCTGAAATAAACTGTATAAGAAATATAGCTTTCGGAAAAAAAGTTGTCTTGTGGTGTAAGTTGTGCCACAAGAGAGAATACCATGGGGTAAATTGTGCCATTGATATATATCTCATAAACTGTAATGCAAGACAAATCCAATAGACAAAAAATCAATTGTTTAAGATTTAAAGTACATAAAGTAAATATTTTACAAAGGTTGAAGGACAATTTTCTTAAACAAGGCCTAGCAGATCTAATGGTTTTACCTGCATAGCTCACAATGGAAAAGTCGCCATCATCATATTTCTGGCCATCTGAACTTTCATCAGTGGTGTTGTTAAGTGTAATGGAGATGTCAGTCTCTTCTGAGCTACTGTAGACAATCACTTTCTTTTGGTGACCAGAGTAAACAGCCATTCCAATGGCACAACTCTCAGAAATTTACTTTGCACTAGCTGCTCCGCCCTTGTAGAATTAACTGCCACCTGGCATATGCGATTCCCCCTCCATTTCTGCCTTTAAATCAAGGCTCAAAACCCATCTGTACACCCTGGTTTTCCCTCCCCATTAACTATCTTACCTCTGCACTACTATCTTTGCTTATATGTGGATGTCTGGGCTTTATGTCTTTTATTTTTGTTATTGTTATTTTACCTTAATTTTGTACCTACTGAATGCACTATGTTCAGCACTTTGGACAGTGCAAACTGTTATAAATGTGCTTTTGTAAATACATTTTACTTACTTACTTACTTATAAATCACCCCAGGCCCTCTGGTACAAATCACCCCAACGCCAGAATTTTGGATAATAATCATGATGCAGCAGTTTAGGGCTGACATCGTGCTAACTATATAGATAAGTGTAGCATACTAAAGCGCTAAAACATGTGTCAAATGTTTTCAAACGTGTCTATAATTGTTCAGACACAATAATCAAAAAACCCTGATCATGGAAATTTTACTTTGAGGGCAAAAAACAGTTTTTTTTAGCTTAAATGTGCTTATATCTTATTCCATGTTTCTCCCATATTTACAGGATGAGTCAAATGGATGGCTCTTCTTAAATATGTGGTCACATTTCCAAT
Organism: Hyperoplus immaculatus; assembly: GCA_949357725.1. Lineage (NCBI taxonomy): Eukaryota > Metazoa > Chordata > Actinopteri > Uranoscopiformes > Ammodytidae > Hyperoplus > Hyperoplus immaculatus. The sequence continues at coordinate 14,684,573 of OX442350.1, read as the reverse complement.
TTCTTCTATGGTTTTCTAGAAACAAGGGGTGGCACAACTTCCCCACTGGCACAACTCACCCCACTCTCCCCTATATATCAAATATTAGTTGCGTCCGAGTCCAAATACCAGATGCTGTATGATGAAATAAAACAAGCGTTTCTAAAGTATTACTGTATTTGTAACAATTAAATCCAATTATACCTTTACGATTGAAGTACTGTTTGGAATTTCTCCCTGAGAGGGCAAACTGGGCTGGAAGGGGTCCCAGCAGCTCAATGATGTGGGCAATGTGATCTGAGACAATATGGGGCAGATAATATGTGTTTTAAGCACATTTTATTTTCATCAAGGACAAAACAAAAGGGATGTAGTGAACAACACAAACCTTCCTCCCGGGAGAATGTGGCTCCTGAATCGGGGTCGAACAGATAGTCCCCTGTGGCCAGTTCAAAAGCCTACAGTACAAATAAAGGAACGAATACTGTGGTTATTATGCATCTATATATGGCATTGCTGGGAATACACATGTTTAAAATGGAGAAATTAAGAACATATCTTAAAAAAAATACACATATATGCAGGCTGGACTAACCATGCATGCTGTGCTCCAAATATCGGCCGGTGTGTCGTAGTTAGCACCGATCAGAACTTCCACCGAGCGATACTGACACGTCTGGATGTCCTCTGTGAAGTGTTTGTGCTGAGGACGAGAGAATTGAGATGAGATTTAATGTTTCCTATTAAAGGTTCAGTGTGTAATTAGTGGCATCTAGTGGTGGGATTAAAGATTGCAACTATCCGATGCTGACCCCTCCCTTTCAGAGAATTTACAGAAGCTACAGTGGCCTTCAAGGAAAATAAGCTAAACTAAAGAGGGCATTATTCAAAAGAGCTTCAAGTATTTCCACAATATCAAGTGATCAGGTGAATATGTACTTAGTTATTTAATCTATAGTACTGATTTTTCATATAGTGAAGACAAGCGTGAGACCAGCCTGATCTGGTGTGAGCTTTGCGTTTGTTTTCTTTCTTCGTATATATAAAAGTCTAATTCTGAGGTTTAAAAACCAATAGATTCTATACACTACACCTTTAAATGACCAGTACATATGATGATTAACATTGACATTAGAAAGACTTAAGTCTATAGCATTTTCTAGCCTACAGCTCTATGAGACTTTACATGTAAACATTGGTACTTTGTGCCAACAATGGCATGCTACCATTCTTAGGATGATGGGATTGTCATTAGTTTAGCAAGATTTTGGAGCAAGTCAACAGATCATTAACATTGCCTAACAATTCTTTGTTTAACCTTTTGTACCTTATGCCAGGAAGCCATTTAGGGGAGATCTGCAATTTTGTTTATTCCTTTTTTTTCTCATGTTTATCTATTGCTAGGGAGACCTTTGTATCCTTCCTTGCGTTAGACAGATCAATTTTGATTCTAGTTAGGAATGATTGTGATTTTGTCTGTTTTGTTGAGCATTTGCAGTTGTATTTGACATTTTGACATACACATCAACTGAAAGCAATCCTGCAAAATCTAATAGCTTGATAAATAGCTACATGCAGGAATCATTCAAGAGTCTTACGTGGGATTTAGGTATTCCCATAAATATTGACCAATCAGCATTATTCTCACTGTGTGTATTTTAATGCATAAGTAAGGATCTAGATTTTAAAATGCTGAATTGTCAAAGTCATAGGATTTTGAAACCATGAAAGAGGTACACTCTTGCTGACGGCTTTCTAATTCAAAGATGAAGCTATTTCATTGTTATTTTTTAATAGATTTTCAGGTTGAGTTTGGTCGTTTGATCATCACTCACCACCCAGCAGGCATTGCCCAGGTCAGCAATCTTGATGAGGATTTTATCAGCATTCTGGGGCTTTAGTAGATCCAAAAGTCCACCTGAATCACTGATACCTAAATTACATAAAAAAGAATGTGACAGCTAAGAAAGATCAGACTAGGTGCACCGATGATGCTAGTTAATCTATATGGTATTATGTTATGTAACAAATTAGCTTATGTTAAATATGCCAACAAAGGTAAGGATGTTAGCTATACTCAACAAACTGCAGACATTGTAGTTTAGAAAAAAAAATATAATTCTGACCATTGCGAGATGAGGGTGAAGGTGGAGGTGGCTCTTTGTCTGCAGTCTGATGTAATAACAGTGATCTGGAGCCAGACACAGGAGCGTCTGTGCTGAGGTCTGTCAGCGAGCGCATGGAGTGTCTGTGGCCGTGTGGAGCAGGGTCCTGTCCCTCATCCAGCAGCAGGGTCCGTCTCCGCAACTTGAGGTTGAGACCCGTGAGCTTAGACTGAAAAGTGGCGCCTAGGTTGCCAGAGGGAGCAGGGGGGGCATCGTCAGAGAACGACACGGGAAGTTTGTCTTTCTGAACGTGGTCCGCTGCACTCTCCTGTCCCCGTCTGGCCCTGTCTTTCCTCGTCAGACGCTTGATCGGGCTCCTTGACACCCTGCTGGACTGTTGTGTGGATGTGGAACAATCAGAATTTGGTGTTGGGGTAAAACAATTCATCTAAAAAAGAGCTCAATGAATTATCATTTTGAAAGTAAAGCAAAGCATGCAATGTAAAGCCAATGTGTCAAATTTGAAAATGCCTTACTTTGGTTCCCTCTAATGGTAGCATTGGAAAAAATTTATCATTCACATATTAAAGGAGCTCACTTATGACCTGTATCAACTTCTTTTACCAGCATATCCAAAACAGTGTTATATACCATGATGTTAGCTAGCGCATTCGAAAAGAAATTCAAGGCAGGTCAGTCAGCATGCCAAATATTATCAGGGACTAGTGTTTTTATCCCTGGCTTCTAATGGTGACAGTTATAAATACTTATTTATTCTGAGATATTGTAGCTTTCCCAACGTATTGTTTTGTTTTCTACCCTCCTCGTCTGACAGCAAAAGTACAATAGAATGTATATGGTGGATACCGATGCCAAACTCAAAAATACTAGATCTCCCTGTATTTACAAATCCTAATTCAACCCAGATTTAAAAAATTAATTACTACTTTGTGTACTTTTTGATTTGACAACATGATACTATTTGTGAAAATGAGTGGCTCGAGTTGCTGTAATATTAACAGAATAAATAAATGTGTGTTTAGATTACTTAAGTTGCAAATCTCTTGCTTCTTCAATTTCACTGTCATGATAATTAGCCTACATATAAGACAGAATCAGCTGAAACCCTTATACGGTATGCTCATCGGGGACTTTAGTTTGACAAAATTAGTTGGTTAGAAGCCTTGGCTTTTTCATGATTTCACATGTCCTATAGTGAGTTCCAGGCATTGGATGTTGTCAAGATGCAACTCAAGGAATCAATTGCAAAAAAGCAAACCACAACATGGATCTTACCCACTCCCCAAGAGTGTGGAAAACCCCAGTCAGCTTCCCCAACAAGTTGGACATAGTCTTAGAAAGTCATAGCAGAAACGCTACATTCAATATAAAATTCCAACAAAATAAGAAATATTAAAAATTATTAAATAAGTGAAATAATAATGAACACAAAAAGGTAGCACACCTGTTTTTCTCTTGAGCTTATGTTCACTGGCAGGAAGTGAGAAAATCAACAGAGAACATATGCACAGTGTGAAAAGGGAAACAGCAGTGAATAATTTTCTTGAATCTTATTTTTATTTTAACCTTTATTTATACAGGTAAATCCCATTGAGACCGGAGACTCTTTTACAAGGGAGACCTGTTTTCCTTTCCCACGTTACCATTCACACACTAACTAACTATCGACATTCACACGAGGCAAGGTGGGTGAAGTGTCTTGCCCAAGGACACAACAACCATGACACAGGTGGCAGGGCGGGGATCGAACCTCCGACCCTTTGATCATCAGCCGACCCGCTCTACCAACTGAGCCACAGCCGCCCCAATGCCTTCTTGGAGGCAACAACTCCATCAGCATTGTACCTGAACATTCATGTAACACATATTCCTTTCTAAATGAACTCAGGTGTACATGTGATTGCTAATGTAGCCACACACTTACATGACGAGCTTGTAAAAGCAGAGGGTGGTGGCAGGTTCCACAGCTTGGTGTTAGCCGCCAGTTTCTGAATGTAATCATTGCCCACTCTCAGGAGGATGTTTTCTGGCTTGATGTCCGTGTGAATAATCTTGCATTTAGTGTGTAAGTAATCTAAACCCTGCAGAACCTGGGATAAATAATTTAAAAAAAAACAGACACTGTCAATGAGGAGCAAAAAATAAAAGATAATCTGTTAATAGCTCAGTCAGCAGTGAACAAAAGGGGATTTAGGATGGATTAAATGTCTGGCACAGAACCTGTCTGAGTATGCTCTTAACGCAGGGCAGAGGAAGGCCAGTGTAGTTGGATTTGATGATCCACCTCAGGAGCTGGTGACCCAGCACCTCCAGAACCATGCATACATCTGGTGAAAAGTTAAGGGACATGTTTACTAGTTTAAAAGCTATTGGGTATTGAGAGAAGGCGGAAACACGTTAACACAACAAAGTCCTACAACTTTAGTTGGAAGTCGTCATGGTGGTAAGAGCAGAATTTAAGCACATTACAAAAACCACAGGTGAACGTTCATCTACAGAGATTATATTATACAGTATGTTAGTCTCTGTAAAGGATACGCTCTCCATTCTCTCCAGTCACCCTGAAGTCATCAATGAGGTGCACGACTCGCTCACGTTTTGGATCTCTGGGGTCACTGTCCCTTACCTGATGGTCATGTAGTGGACCATTTGTTAATATCAACGTACATTTAAACATATTAATTATAAAAACAATCATACTGTTTTCAAATGATGTTCTAACATTTATAATTCAACAGCATGGCAAATATTTTGATTTCATTCCAATTATATTAGCTTGTGAGATGCTGGTGACGTCGTAGTATGGGTATAATAATAACAAAATCCTTGCAGATGGGCTGAACAGCCAATTAATATCACCAAGACACAAAGCAGTCAGTGAACTCAATCACAATTTCTGTCACACACAAACACACACACACAAACACACACATAGAGAGAGAGAGAGAGAGAGAGAGAGAGAGAGAGAGAGAGAGAGAGAGAGCGAGAGGTCTAAACTGGTCTTGTATTTTTCAATTGCATAAGCAATATCATGTCATGCTAATATGTCTCACTTATTAGTGAATCATCCTGTTCTACAAACAACACAGTGAAGGCAGTATTTGCTTTGTATTGATCCGACTTTCAAAAATATTAACAACAATCTAGCCTTGTCTACTACATGCTATGCTTATTGTTAGTGTACTCTGAGATGACTAAAAACTTTTTGTATCTGAAGCAAAAGCAAAGTGGTCACACTGACACATTTCAGAAGTTTGATCTCATCCAGTGCCGTCTCTGTGAAGGTTTGAGCGCTCCTCACCACCTTCAGAGCCACAAAACGTGTTTTCCTGCATGCAAACAAGTATGGTAGTTAGCTACTGTTATGCTTATATCATATAACATTTCCAAAACATTATGGCCAAAGCTGTACTTACACCATATCCCAGCAGAGCCACACAGTAGAGAAGTGACCCCATCCCAACTTTTTAACCACTTGGTAACGGTCGACGAAAATCTCTCCAATCTCTACACGGTAGTAACCCCCTGCAACACAATGTATTATTGACTGTATTAAAATAAAAACATTAGGGGGCACCTTTAGCTCAGTTGGTAAGGCGTCCCTTCCATGGGCCTCGGCCAGCAGCGGACCCGGGTTCAATTCCAGCCCGCGGTCGTTCTCTGCATGTCACTCCCCTCTCTGCCCCATTTCAACTCTGTCTCTACACTATCAATAAAGCATAAAAATGCCAAAAATATATATATATATCTTAAAAGAAAAACATTCAAACTGTGTTGTGTTTGACTTTGGGGTGCTGCCTTACCTATGCCATACTCTGCGGGATCCTCCTGTTGCTCATCAAAACATTGCAGAGGCTCCGGTGGATGTGAATGTTTTTGTGCATCTGGAGGGCAGTGGGCCGGTTTGCTGGGCGGGGAGGAAGGTTTAGGACTCCCTGCTGGGTCTGAGGCGGGCTTAGGGCTGGCTTTGATGGGTGGATTTAAAGAGCTGGCTGAATAAAGGGCTGATATAGCAGCAGCATATGAAGATGACATGTTTAACTGGAGCCGGGTGGGTTGGAAGACAGCTGAAGATGGTGGGCCCAGATGACATCAGCATTCAGAGAATAAGCTACAACAAAAAAATTGCAAAAAATCATGCTCACATCTCTGACACAGGAGTTCACTGGCGGTTTGTCTCTGGCAGCCACTGTGTGCCTTTAGCAACTGATTGCAAGACACTTTTAAGAGGGGGGAAGTGAATGTGTATGTGTATTTTTAGCTGGATGAATGGTATGTCAACGTAAATAGCCCCCTGACACTGGCCTTGCTGCAACTGAACTCTCCCTGATCTTGCCTACAACAAGTGTGGGTGCCAACAGACATGAACATGTGAAACCAGCTAATCAAATTAAGTCATGATTTTTACTAGGGGCATCTGGTCAGGGTAATTAATTTGGATTTTAGAAAAATACAGTCTTGAAGACTCTCTTTGGTTTATACATGGTGAGGTGATCTTACGCCTGTTATAGTTCAATTCATCTGACGTTATGGAAAAAATGGAAAAATGCCAAGTATTACGGCTCTTCAAAAGAAGAAAAGACTTGATTTTGTAACAGCAGCCTTGATAAATCCTGAGAGGCTGTTAAAACCTGTCACATATTAATATGTTGTATTATATTATAGTATATTATATTGCATTGTATTGTATTATGTTATATTATATTATAGTATAGTATATTGTGTTGAATTGTATTATATTGTATTGATTGTATTATGTTTGTGTTATGTTGTATTGTATTGTGTTATGTTATACTTTGTTTTTGTGATACATTGTATATTTTATAGCAGTATGTAAAGAGGGTAGGCATAATAAGCCTCGGCTTCGTCCTATACCCTTTTTCGGCCATTGATGCTTTTAAGGAAAGTTGTTTACCTTGTTTGTGTTGTGTCTTGTGGTCATGGACCAAAAATAAAAACATTTACTACTACTAATACAGTGGGGCCTGTATGCATTTTACTGCTACAACTTGAACTTTTATTTTTATTCTTGCTGATTAAAGGTGCTGTAAGCGGAATGGTTCTTTTAGCTAACTTCCTGTCAGTTACTGCAGTTAGCAGTCCCCTCGCTCGTCCCTATGTCACCACATTAATGCACTGCGGTCTTCAAGCAGCGAGTCATCTAGCATCATCTAAGATCCATAAGTATGATAAAAACATGATAAAAACCATCAAAACAGACATTGGGAAGGATTTTTACCTGCTCCACCATTGCTGGCGCATAAAAATTCACCCATCTGTCGCTCTGGCGTGCACCGGCAGTGAGACCATGAGTGAGACGGGTGTTGGTTTGTAGCGTTCTCTCTTGTGATTGGATATTAATTTCGGGATCCCCCGAAAAGTTTATTAGCCGATTACACGCAGAGCGGGCGACTGAGAAATCGGCTTTATGAAACGCGCACATTATGAAAGTGATCACTGTATGAATAAAGAGCGATTTAACACTTATATTAACATAAATAAACCGCTTACTTCACCTATAATATGAGGAATTGGATTTGTGAAGAATGTAAAACTTTTTTTAAGGGGAAGAATATTATACAGTTGTGTTTCTCTGCCATTTATGAAATATTACAAGTAGCCTAGGCTACACTACCAGCTAAACTAACCATTTGTCTGTACAACTTAATAGTTCAGTCTTTTCGTGTTATGTATGCAGCCTAGGCTCTGCTCTGTAAACGTGTACATTTGTGATGGTCACTGATTTCAACAAAAAGTGATTATGAAAACAAGCATTTTCCGGAATCGCTGACTCCCCCTTTAATTGACGTATGGGTGGTAGGCATACGCTAGTCAAACATAGTTTTATTCTGAAGGTTCATGCAGGAAGTGTAGTTTATTGTAGTTCTGGACTAAACAAGTGCGGGGCCTTCGATAAAAGTTTGTACAACAAAACAGGAGAGCCTTATTTGCTCGAAATTAATTGTCAACAGCATCAGAGGAGGAGCCTACTTACCCCTGTGTATGATTGATATATCCACTTTTAATATTTGTAACGCGGGAAATAAAGAAGACAGCCGAGTCCCTCAACCCGCGTGCGCTTCTCCTTTTCTCTCTCTCTCTCTCTCTCTCTCTCTCTCTCTCTCTCTCTCTCTCTCTCTCTTTCTCTCTCTCTCTCGTGTGTGACTGAAAAACACGTCGTCCAAGAATAGAAGCTGCTGCGGCTGTTGCTGCTGCTGTTTCTCACATTCATTACTAGGCTTAGCCTACGTAGGCTAGTTTCCAGTTGAATTTATTTCCAGGGGTGATAATGAGTTCATTCTGTTATCTAGCCTAATGATTTATTATATTGTCTTAAGTTTAATCCAAATTCAGGCTTTAGAAATGAAATGAAAAAAAAACATAATATGGAAGCCTAACATTCAAACTATCATAGCAGGAAAAGTTGTGATTCATTTTCTAAGAGGTGCTAAACTCCTCTTAATATAATCTGGAACAGATCCACAGCAAAATGTCTGCTGTGACCTGGCTGTGACAGCCAGAAAAAGAGAGAAAAAACATCAAGGTTTTCTTGCACTAGGCTAGGGCCTAGTCTGGGTGTGAGAGTGAGCACAGTCTTTTGTAAACAGGAGGAATGACACTGACAGCATAGTGGATACAATTGCCTCTCATGTTTTAGTTTGAACAAAAGGCCAACAAACGAAAGCATAAAGAATAATAAACGGAAAGGAACAACTTCTTTTACTTTATTACTATCTTTTTCACTTTTACAAAATTGAACTCCACTATCGCTGCATGCCTTATAATAAACAAACACGTCCGACTAATTGTGTGTTAATTTCAACATGACACTTTATTTAGTAGAATGAATCTCATACATACAGTATAGGGTGGGCCTATTTAGTCTTTTCTCATAAGCCTGGCTAAAAAAGAGAGAATGGATAGAGAAAACAGCTGCACTTAAAGTAAAAAAAAGAAGAATCAAATATTAACACCATCACACTGCTGAACGAAATGGTTTGAACACACATGACCAATTTCCCCACGCTGATGAACTAGAGCTACAGTAGATAGCTACAAAATGTTATAGGTTCATAAATATAATATAGTTTGAATAAATTTGCTTCAGAGCTAAATTCATTTAATTTATTTTCAACTTACAGAGTACATTTTATGAAAAATACATTTACGACCCCCAGTGCACAGCAGTTTGGTCTTTGATTTTTCGGGTTCTCTCCAGCTGGAAAAAGCTGCATGAAGCTGGATATACTGAGAGGATGATGAGAACACATCAGACAGCAGAAGAAACCAGGTAACATTCCACTGTGTGCTACAGTTTGTAACAAGAGTAAAAAACAACATCAATAATGAAAAATGTAGAGACATACAGTACATTCAAATGAGTCCCAAGATGGCCGAAGATCAAGTACATTAAATGGAGATTAAAAAGATTTTTCAAAAGTATTCACAAAGACAAGTATTTTCGTTGAGGATGTCATTCATTATCCCAATGTTTACGTTGCAGAATGCTATTAAGATACTGATAACAAACTTAGAAATGTAGTATGACACATTACTACAACATTTCTTTTTTTAAATAACTTTTTGAAATAACACAAACACAAAACCAATCCGATGAAATGAATGTGTAAATCATTTCAAATACAAAATTCCGCCAGCATGAATTTCTCATATCTCATTAACAAATGTTCACTGGTATGAGACCTGCTCACACCGTCATTCAAAAACTGCAGCAGCCCTATTTATGTTCACACCACCAACCTCACTTTTTACAACCAATTTAGTAGTGCTCACTTGGGGACTGGAATGAGTAAGGGAGGGTTATTTTTGATTAAATACTTTGTGTAGTTAGTTTTTAAAAATTACATTGTTAGTAAGGGAATCAAATATCAGCTTGAAACTCATCAGTACAATCCACGCAATATACAGACTAACGCTCTGATAGGCCATCAGTAGATGTTGACAAAATCCATAACTTTTCCCAATTACAAACCCTGTTCAAACTATCCTTCGGCCTGTTATCTCTCTTGGTGACAATTTCATAGGGAATATTAAGGCTTAAGATGTTCATAAAGTGCTCCATATGACACTCAAATCCTCCACAACTTAAAACCGAGGAAACTGATTTGATATGAGTAAATGACTGTTATATACAGTCACATGCTGCTGCCATACAGTAGGTTTCACAACAGCCCTCGGGGGGTTTTCCTTAAAAACTGGTCAAATTATTCAGTCAAGGGCAGCACAGAGAAAGCTACATTAATCAGCCAGCATCGAGCTGAATCTAGAAAAAACAAAACTATAAGAAAAAAAAATCACAATATTTGTGACATCATTCCAAATACCCTAATTGAGTGACATCATGAATGAACTGCTTTCAGGTTTTTCATAAGACTAAGCTCACAAAGGCTTAACTGCAAGCTAGCGTTTCAGATTATTAGAAAGCACTTTAAAGTTGTCTACCCAAGGTTTAGGTTTTATTTATTAAAATGTTGAGGCACTCCGTCTGCTACAGTTCATGGCCCTTTTCATTTTATCAAACGTGAAAAATACAAACGGCTGGGAGATGAAACTGCAGATGAAGACAGAAGCATGTTTGTTTTTTTGCGTATTATACAGATTACAGACAAACATTAACTGGCATGTGTTAATACTTTTCAAATGATGTGACGTCGTATAATATCTCTGTATATCACACATTTATTCAGCAATAAATTACCTCTTTAATATAACTGTTTCTTTATATCTCAGAAGATACAAAATAGTGATTTAGAGTTGTATATATTTTGTAAAAAAGTATATCTAAGGAGACTTTTCAGGGTTATTATAGGAGGAATTTTACTGTTCGTGTTGGACCAGAAATGATCGATATATGAAATACAGCATGACCATATTGTTAGATGGGTCCACTCCAGTGCACATCCGCATGAGAACACTGGGTTTGAAGTTCATACACCGGAAGGATCAGTTATAACACAGGGAACTTGCCAAAGCCTTTTTTCACAATGTACAGCTACAGTTTCTCATTTGTTTCAAGTCTCTTTCTGCTGAGGTTGCAGTGTGTTACTTTGCTGTAAGTTGAGGACACATTTTTTCAAATTCTGTGTGACTATATGTGAGTCTGAGTGGAAGGCTACAGTGTTGCTCATGTAATGTTAGCGTGTGTCTGTGTGTGTGTGTGTGTGTGTGTGTGTGTGTGTGTGTGTGTGTGTGTGTGTGTGTGTGTGTGTGCGCGCTGCTGCTTCAGACTAGGGTGCCTGGGTCGACACTAGGTTCTTTTGGAGCGGCTTCTTGCATCTGTGGATTAGGAGTCTCCTGATAGAGAGAGAACTCCATCGACCTGTTGGGGCGGCAAGTACAAATCAATACAGCACACTCCACAAACAGGAGACGGGGAGTGGAGACTCAACCCCCACTCCATAAGAACATCCTAATGAAATCAAAAGTATTAATCACAGTCAGAATATAATGGAGCTCGGATAGGGACAACCTCATAAAATCCCTCTTAATTCCGGAGGGGATGACTGTCATAATCAAAGGGCCATTTTATGCATGTTTACATTTTATCTGTTAAGTAGACAGAGCTTCGTGTGAAAATTTGACAGCTGTAAGTGAGAACAATGTGCCAAGTGCCTTGATGTTGTGGACAGCAATGGATAATTCTGACCATGCAAAATACAAACAAAAACAAAAATTAAACAACGCCGACTGTCAAAGTCACAGAATTTTTAGATGGATTGGTTTGAATAGGGTGAGAGTAATAGCATCATCCTCTGATGGAAGACGAGATGAGAACATTTTTATTTCTAAAATATTGATATGTGAATAACAGTGCTAAATACTCAGTCAAACAAGCATATTTGTATTTGTAGTTCAATTCAAAATATTTTTGAATATCCCCTAAAACTAATTCAATTAAAAAAAGTGAATCTTTCATATATTCTACATTCATTACACATGAAGTGAAATTAATCTAGAATAAACATACTTTTCAGATGGTCAACATTTCTGTATTATAAATCTTTTTTTTTATTGGTTTTATGTAATATTCATATATTTTATATTATTCCATGAGCTATAAGCCGTAATCATCTAATTAAAACTAAAGAAAGAACTTACTTATTTCACTTATTTATATTTCACATTTGTAATGAATCTGGAATATATGAAAGTTTCACCTTTTGAATGAACTTTTCCATGATATTCTAATTTCTTGAGAGGCACATGTATATTGTCACAAAAAAAAAATCAATCTTGAGCAGATTTGTATAGTGCATGTGTAGGATTGCAAGCTCATGACACAACACTGGAGATTATTCCTAGCAAAAGACATACAGGTAAAAAAAAGCAATTCGATTGAAAATAATAATAATGAAATAACTATAAAAAATACTGACCTTCCATGCAGCGGGTGGCCATGGAAGCTGGCTGACGTGGGTATCTGAGCCCTGTGGAGGGTGGCTGGCTCAGCCTGAACCGACTGGGCCTGGTGCACCAGAGGGTGGGGGTGTGAGAGGCGAGAGACCCCTGCCTCGTGGCCCTTTGAGGCAGCAGGAGGATAGCCCAGGGCGTTCCTCAGGTACCAGTCCCTTAGTCCCTCCAGAGCCAGGGCTTTATGGAGGCTACGTGTGGAGTCTTCTGGGGTTGGCAGAGAGAACTGTGGAGGTCTGCGGCCGAGTGAGGGGCCAGACAGCTCGGTCTGGTACGGGTGCAGGTTGGGGATGGAGGATGTAGTGGTGCCTGAGGCGGGGAGCGGAGATTCATACGCTGAAAGCAGTATGGCGTCCTGTGGATGCTGCTGCAAAGGAATAAAAGGTCCACAGGATTTGGTCCTGGTGACTTTGACCCTGCGCAGCTCTGCCTGGGACCCTCTGAGGACCATGGGGCTGTAGGGGGGAGCAGCGCTGGGGAGGTGAACCTGGGAGTAAGAGAACCCGTTGGCGTGGGGAGGCACCGCTGCAGTGGAGGAGCGAGGAGAAGGCATGTCCTGCCAGATCCTGCCTGTGGACTGGTAGAGGTGATGCTGCACTTGCATCTGCTGCTGTTTGCCCCAGATATAGTCCATCAATAGTTCATTGTAGCCTCCGCCGGCCCCTCCTCTGTCGCCCATGGACAGACGCATTTTGGCCTGTTCCACAGAGCTGTCAGCATGTCTCTCGGGACTGCCCAGGTGAATGTGTCTCAACTTGCCGTCGGTTAGTGCCTCTGAGCTCTTGTAGGGCCCTCCTCTGGGGGGCATCCCGTTCCTGGGAGCAGGATCGTCTGGGAGGCTAGATCTGTCCAGCAGTGCCTCCGAGCTGTTACTGCGCCTGGCCCGCGAGCTGTAAGGGCAGCCTCTGCGGTCAGAAGCAGAGCCCTCCTGGGCCAGAGGAATCATATAGGGCACGTCCAGGCTGCCAGACCACTGCTTCATCCCATTCCCACCCGACGCATCCGACCTATAAGGCAGAGATAAGCACAACAGCTTAAGACTCTGAGAGCATACAGTCATATGAAAAAGTTTGGGAACCCCTCTCAGCCGGCATTATAATTGACTCTGCTTTTACAAAAAAAATATAAAAGTGGTATGTCTTTAATTTACCAGGAACAGCTAAGTACTGGGATGTTTTCCAAACAAAGATTTTTTGAAAAGCAGTATTTGGTTGTATGAAATAAAATAAAATGTGAAAAACTGGCTGTGCAAAAATATAGGAACCCTTGTGGTTTTGTTGATTTTATTGCCTGTAACAACATGTAAAACTGATGACTTTAAACACAAAGTTGGTTGGATTATGTTGTTAAGCCTTGAACCTCATAGAAATGTCTGTTTAATCATGAGAAAATGTATTTTAGGTGCCTAAATGCAAGTTGCACTTCTCTTTGACTCTCTGCTGAAGTGAGACAGGATGGGATCATCAAAACAGCTCCCAAAATATCTGAAAAACAAAGATTGTTCATTGTCATGGTTTAGGGGAAGGCTACAAGAAGCTTTCCCAAAGGTTTCAATTGTCAATTTCGACTGTAGGGAACGTTGTCAGGAAATGGAAGGACACAGGCATAGTGGCAGTTAAACCCAGGCATGGCAGACCAAGAAAAAAACAGGAGCGGCATAGGTGGAGGATTGTGAGAATGGTTGCACACAACCCACAGATCACCTCCAAAGACCTGCAAGAACATCTGGCTGCATATTGTGTATCTGTACATCGTTCAACAATTCAGCGCAATTTGCACCAAAACATCTGCTTTTTATAAAGACCAAATAACTTAATTTTTGTCTCATCAGTCCAAAGCATTTTCTTCCAATATGAAGCTGGCTTGTCTAAATGAGCTTTTGCATACTCCATGCAACTGTATCTGTGGCGTGGGCGCAGAAAGGGCTTCCTTCTCATCACCCGGCCATACAGATGTTTTGGTGCAAATTGCACTGAATTGTAGAACCATGTACAGATACACAATCTGCACCCAGATGTTCTTGCAGGTCTTTGGAGGTGATCTTTGGGTTGTGTGCAACCATTCTCACAATCCGCCGCATATGCCACTCTTGTACTTTTCTTGGTCTGCTAGACCTGGGTTTAACTGCAACTGTGCCTGTGTCCTTCCATTCCCTGACAACGTTCCTTACAGTAGAAATTGACAATTGAAACCTTTGGGAAAGCTTCTTGTAGCCTTCCCCTAAACCATGACAATGAATAATCTTTGCTTTTAAGATCTTTTGGGAGCTGTTTTGATGATCGCATTCTGTCTCACTTCTGCAGAGAGTCAAAGAGAAGTGGAACTTGCATTTAGGCACCTAAAATACCTTTTATCATGATTAAACAGACCTTTATATGAGGTTCAAGGCTTAACAACATAATCCAACCAATTTTGTGTTTAAAGTCCTCAGTTTTACATGCTGTTACAGGCATTAAAATCAACAAAACCACAAGGGTTCCTATATTTTTGCACAGCCAGTTTTTCACATTTTATTTAATTTCATAAAACTAAATACTGCTTTTCAAAAAATCTTTGTTTGGAAAACATCCCAGTACTTAGCTGTTCCTGGTAAATTAAAGACATACCACTTTTATCTTTTTTGTGTGAAAGCAGAGTCAATTATAATGCCGGCTGATAGGGGTTCCCAAACTTTTTCATATGACTGTATATGGATAGAGAAAAAAAAGGAGTGAAGGCAATATTAATAAAAACCGTGTAACTGCATTTCACACAAAATCACTTATGAGGGGACACCATTTTCATGCTCAAAGGCCACACGATGAGCTGGAGCACCCCGCTGGTAGTTTAATATGACATTAATCGTTACAACTCTTCCTCTGTCTGTATTCAACTAAATGATTTAAGTTATTTCCAACCACACAGTTATCACAGTGGGAGGAAGGTTTGATATAGTGTTTTGATACAGTGTTGTGTCTGTCCGATGCAACACAGCTAAAGTTTACCTGACATGAACGCTGATTGGAGCAGTCCGGGCTAAGAGAGGAGTAGCTGGGACACTTCTCCCTTCAACATTAGATGCACTTCTTGGTAGAGAGTGTGTTGGGCTGTGAGAAGCAACACAAGTGGACATGGACGTATTTATCATTTATCACCCATACATTAAAACATTATTTTATGTTTTCACATTGACAAACAGCATATAGTATGTACATTCTAGGACACATCAAGCAGAATTGTAGCATAGGGTCACTTTAAGAGAAGTATACCTAACAGAGCTTGTGACAGAGTTGCGGCGGGTCCTCATCTCGTAGTAAATCTCAACAGGAGACAGCTTCCTGCTGATTCTGTGGTCCGGGCTGCCCACAGTCAGCCGGGGCTGAGACATAGAGCGTTGGTCGGCCACCACACTGGGAGACGACTCTTTTGGGAGAAGAAAAACTAAGAGATTATCTTTTAATGAAGCCAACTCATAGAGGACCAAAGAAAACAGATCACTGTCATTAAAAGCACTTCAAGCCAAGTGCACCATTTGTGCACCAAATGGGACTTCATATTCTCAGTTGGTGTCTTAACACCAGAAGTTGGAAATAAAACTCCCACCCCACTAAGTGTGAGTGCTTTAATTTGATTGTGAAAATTGCTACAAATACAATGAGTTCATTCTACTGCCTGCTATAGCCTATTACTGCGTCTGTTAAAGCTCTTTTTAAATATGGATAAACAGAATCCACCAGAAACAGGCCGTTTGTATTCATTTGACTCACCATTGTCATGGGATGTCGAATCTGACATAGAGCTTGTACTCTCTGACATGACAGTGTCCTCTGAAAGACAACAAACCGTTCAGGTCACACATGATGCAGCGTGAAATGAGCTGTCTAACAAGTGCAAAGCAAAGTGAGTCTTTCAAAAGCATACAATGTTGAGAGCAATGTCTTGATTTTGTTCACCTATTCCAGATACATAAAACAATAAAAAAATAAATAGAAAAAGTAAAGTATGGATCTCCTTTTAGTTGTTTTGTAATAATACCTGTGTGACATCCCCGATGAACCGTCCTCTTGCTATTGGGGACATGTCTGTCTGATTCTGAGTGTCTGTACAGAGCACCTGTGAAGATAGCTTTCATCTGCTTCCTCTCGTCCTGCAGCCAAGGGGACAGGCAGCCGTGTTAGACCACAAGTACACTGCTGCGTAAACACTATTGCTATTCAAGGTGCTGACTTACCTCTGCCTTGGTGTTGGGCCCCAGGCCAGCTCTGCGCTGCACCAGTGGGGCTTTCTCTCCCGTCTCCAGGGGGAACGCACGTGGCAACATCCCAGTCAGCTCCTGCAGAGGACATTCATTAGCACCCACTGAACTAAAATCCATCTTCTCACATAAACCGATAGCACTTAACAGATTACCGATAAAAAAACATTAAGTACCACCCATTAAATGCTATCATAATTTTACTCAAAATCTGAAAAAGAATAAGGTTTAAGATAACTGGTGCTTCAAACATCTTAATTCAAAATAGCTACATTGAAACACAATAGACAACTTGTGAATTCAAGAATAGGGCAGGCAAAGACAAAGTGAGTAACTATACATAGACATGTTAAACAGCTGTTAATGAAACACTGAGGCAGCTGTGGCTTCATTACGACGTGTTGACAAGTTCTCTGGAGCAATCAGGCAAATATGAATATATGCATATCCCTTTTCAATGAGAAAATTAACATCAACGATTGACAACAAGATGCATTGAATCTTAAAAGTAAAAATTTACAGAACATTCAAAATATGTTTGAATCTGTAATATCCTTCAGTATCTTCAGTAAAAATAAACACAAGTGAAAAACGGGACTGAACAAACAGCTGTATGGAGAGAGAATGTTGTACCCTGTACCCTGAGCCTCTACTGCTGTATGATATGAAGTGAGAGCTACTCACGGCTTCATGCAGACAGACTTGTTTGAGCTCCCCCACTCTGGAGTTGAGCAGAGCCTCCAGGGCCTGCTTCCTCTCTTGCAGAGCAGAGATCCTCTCATCCTGCAGCTTGCTGTCCTGAGAGCCTTGAACATCTGCACAGAACACAGCACATGTAACACATCTTCAGGAAGACTAGATTAAAGTTTAAAGCTAGCAATATCCTTTATTTTTTTATTGTCAACAAATCCCATGTCAAGACACAAACCAACAAAACAAGGATTCTAACGACCGACAAGTTATTGTCTGTGCATGCAAAGCCTAACAAATGTGATTCCTCCCTCCCATATAGCTCCACTGTTTTCCAAAAAAATGTTTTTTTGGACACACCGTCACACCGCTTGAAATACTTATTGGAGCACAACATTTGAATTCTTCTTCCACACCCAAAACATATTAGATAGTCCCACAAATACACAACTAAATCCAGTTTAAGTTAAGTTCACTAAAAAGTAGCTGTTATTTTTGTGACCTGTTATCTTCAGTAGGAAGCACAAGCAGGTGGTGATAAGAACCACAGACTGGGTTTATGAAAGTCAAGAACGTGTTCAAGGACAGATTAGCACACACATTTTCTGACTTTTCATCGGATTGTTTGATCATAAAAACAATTGGAAAAATAACAGACTTCACCTTAAGGACACTGGACATTTTATGCTAAATCATTAGAATCATTATTACTAAGAAATATATAATATTCCAATCAAATTACAAAGGCAAGGCTTTGATTGCTTTTGTCAATATGTTGGGTGCTCACAGTGCTCTGATAAGATTATCTGACCAGCTGCGGTAACAGCACGTGAACAAAAGGCCTTCACACGTACAGATGTTTTTTCAGCTGACTGTTTCCCCTGAGAAAAAAAAGCCCTTTTGTTTTCCTTCTGTTGAACTGTTCACAAGCTGATAGATTTGTTAGGCATTTCAGGCTTGTCCAGACATGAGAGGAGTGTCTGCGTTTACACCCCTGAGGAGTCATCATTACTCACCGGGAGACCCCAAACCCATGGATGTGATCAGATGTCCTTTGACCTCCATGTGTTGTTATTCTGGGGGGACTTTACAACTCACGCTCCCAGCTGCCCCCTCACCTGATGAAAAGAGCAAACTCAGGGTTAAGCTGCTGCTGATATGCATCAACAAAAAGTATAATTTAGACTTTGGCGTATTCCTCTCCTCTAACCTTGCAGAATCAGCCATGTGTTTTCTTGAGGTGTGTAGAGTGGATGGTTGCATTTCTAGCCAGTCAGCAGTAGATAAGCATGGGTGTCTCCCGGATCAGATTACACGGGGAACCATCAGGGGGAGCCACTGCACCTCTCTTCAGGTGTCTAAAGCTGAAACCTGGAAGAAAAAAAGTGAATACAACATTAATACAACTCCAGAAGAAGAATAGTGGATTAATATTTTTTATTTTTTTTCTGTGGAGAAAGGTGAAAATACTGTGTTTAGAATATCTATCAGTATAGCAACAGTTTCAGTAACTAAAAATAGCACTATTAACTTACAATGTAACTGACAATGTGTAAAGCCATATTAAAAATTACACATTTACAGACAATTTTTTTTTAATCCAAAGTTCAATAATAGCCTGGTGATAACTTAACATGCACCTTAGGCATTCTGAAAATGAGCTAATACTTTAAAATTAGCTCTGAAATACAATTAGCAACCAATTAATTTGCAAAGAGAGGAAGGAATGAGACAGGAAAAGTAACATTAATAATGTATAGACAGAAACAGAGGGGGAGAAATTGAATCCCTGTGTGGTTTATGTCTCAATTGCTACTGGTGCTTAAGAGAGACAGAGAGAGAGAGAGAGAGAGAGAGAGAGAGAGAGAGAGAGAGAGAGAGCGAGAGAGAGAGAGAGAGAGAGAGAGAGAGAGAGAGAGAGAGAGCGAAAGGGAGAGAGGAATAGAGCCAGCAGCAAAGTGATGGAATAAATAACGGGGCGAGGTATAAACCCAGTGTTCAGCGGAGTTTCCTCTTGGCCGTGCTGCAGTCATAAATATCAAGGTTTACATGAAATGCACTTTGCATTGGATACACCTTTACTATAGTTTATAGCTTCTACATATCAGATCATCTACTGTTGTGGTATTGAGAAGAACTAAAACTAAAATTGATTCAGAACCTGTGAACCTCACTCAAACGCTGCTCACAAATCGCTGCAATGAACAAGCGTCTTGCCAGGCGGGTTAAATCATAAAACAACTCCATTCTACCCCACAAATCCAAGAAAGAGAGGCCTAGAGGGCTGAATTACCGCCCCCCCCCCCCTTTCAAAGACTGCAATCTGCCAGCATCATATCTCTTCTAAAGTAAACGTTTATCTATCAGCAGCATCTGAACAGCAGCTGTCTCAAAGCTCAGCACACAACAACTGACCAGCGTGGTTTTTCCTCTCTTGGGGTCGGTGAGACACAGTGTTCCACTTTCCCCTCACTCAAAACATCATAAAGAACGAGGCTTCACTTTCTTTTAGAGCACATACTTGAAATACTTGTAACCGAGTTTGCTCCTGTCCTGGAACTTACTGCAAACCAGTCCCTGCTGTTTGCTCCTGTACGTGTGAAAGCCCCACAGCATGCTTGACCCCTCCTATTGACAGACAAGTCTCTTTCACGCAAAATACAAAGTAGCAGAGTTAGTTACAACCGCCGCTCACACAAAAATCACATGAACCCTGTTACACACAAACCGAGGCCTGTGATAATTAGATTTTAAAAGTTAATCTAATGCACAGTCAGTGAGGGACTTTTACCTTGGTAATTTGCAAGACAGTGTTACTTCTGTTCTCTGTTGAACAACCTAGGCCGAGCAGAAGAAAAAAAACCCTGCAGGGAGAAGCGGTCAAGAAGAAGACAGACAGAGACATTTGGTATTCATCTGGATTTGGTCGCTGGGCAGCTGAACACTTAAGCCAAAAGGGCTGCCATAACTCCTCTCTACAAATGGCTTTGTCCAGCAAGCAAAACATTTGCTGGGAAACCTACTAAAATGTGCCTTTTATCTCTTAAAAGGCCTCCAACTAACAGTCATTTGATTCCAGCACTCTGAGATAATGCTAATGCTTTGTTTAAGCTACTTAAATTGATACACTACAGTCATCTAAAGAGTTCCAACGTAACTTTTAAAGAATGAAATAACACATTCTTCCTCTTACAAATGTAAAGTTAAATTCATTGTCGGCAAATTCCAGCGTCGTCCTCCTCAACAAACTTCAGCCTTACTTGGTCTGTTATGACTAGTAGCTCATGACAGTTAAGTTAGCAAGTAAGTTTTAAGTGTACAACTTCCTAAGACTAACTTATCAGCTCTCTAATAAAATAATAAATTGTATTCAGCCAGCACATCCTTACTACTGTACCTTGACAACTCTTTCTGTCGCTGTTCGTTTGAGCATGACACCTATTGATGTATGTGTTATAACATGACGACGCTCCACATAACAGCCAGTGTGTGTTGCACTTCACACTTTGTTTTAGCATTTACAAATATCCCATAATTGCTTGTTGCTCAGGAAAGGCTTTAGTTTTACTTTGGTGTATCAAACAGTGTATTCAATTCAAGAAAGCTTTCACATTTATATTCTTGTAACACTCTGGTAAGTCTTTCTGTGGAACAATTTGCAACAGCTATTGCTATTTGTTTGTAAAAATAAAAAACAGAAGATGAGTTCAGTAGCAGGCTAGTAGCAACCTTTACAATACCTAAACTGAAGCGCAAAAGGTCCCTACTGAAAAAAACACCTCAAGGCACCCCAGGGTAACCTCTAAGGGTGTATTCACACATGGAAAGTCTGTTAGTTCACTTGCTTTGGTCCAGACCAAATAGAATTTAGATTTGTTTTGTTTGGTGTGGTCCACTTTCATATTGCCCCTTTTGCAAGTGAACCAGCATTACGAAGCAAAACCACACGTGATCTGAGGTCATTCATTCATTGGACAGACATTCTGGGGTGGAGAGAAGCAGGAAGAACGAAGTGCGAATTTATCATTGATATAATATGGGGTTAAAAATAATAAAAAGGCCTACATCTACCCTATAAATAAAGAAGAAAAACATCAAATTATTGTTGTTTCATATGGTTATACTAATATGTAGCCCCATGTCAATGTCACGTTATGTGGCTTATAGCCAACGATGTGATAATTTTTACTGTATTTTTGCTGCTGGACGCGCGGCTCGCGAGGAATAGGCTCAAACTGACACACAGCTGATTAAGCTGTATCGGCTGGGTGTCGGCGCAGTTCAGCTCCAAACTGACACGGGGACAGTATTGACAGTCCCGTAGGGAAGACAAATAAAAACACACTTCATGCAAAGCGCAGCGTGAACCTGTTGGCACTGTAGGCTACGGGAGACGCTCCTCTCCATCTGATCGCTGAACACATCAGCATGTGTACGCGTCATTATCAACTGTAATATTTTCGCTCGGGGCTCCCGGTCAAACCACAACTAATCTTCCTAACAATGGCGACAACAACACTTTCCCAAAATGTGAAGCTGATGGCGATTTATTAAAAAAGAAAATAAAGAAAAGGCGCAGTGCTTCCCGCAATTGGGTCGGATCGAGTCCGGCCAAATTCACACCACATACGAACTGCAGCAGAGTGCGTTTTGAAGCGCATCGAGACCACCTCTTCAGCTGGGTCTCGGACCGCTTGTTTGGTCCGCCCCCGAGTGCGATTGCTGTATTCACACATGTCTGAAAGATGCGCACCGAAGGCGGAAGTGCATCTGAGTTCGTTTCAACCGAACTAAACACGGCATGTGTGAATACACCCTAAGTGTTGCTTTAAGACAGGGGGCGAATCAATCAACTGCGACAGGTCAGCCCTCTAACAAAATAATACACCTGGAAGGGCCCGTGGTCTCGGTCTTACCGGTTGAACTCAAGCGCTAACTGCTAAAACATCTGGTGTGCAGATGTTTGCAAAAGGTTATACAGGTACAACAACATAAGAGACGGCATCACATTCCAGAGAAGCATGCAGGAGAGATGACGGGACAATGAAGAATCAGATAAACGGGGAGCGACATCAAAGGAAGGGGATCAGAGGAGATATGAGCAAGAGAGATATGAACAAAATATAATCGTGGAACACATGTTGACTTAGGCTGTGAAGAGGGATGCACTCTGGATGATGGTATATAGATAGAACTTTGGGGGCCATGTTGATTAAAACATGAGCTGTGTGCAATGAGTGAGCTAGCCCCTGTGCAGCATGCATCACACGAATGCAAATCAGCGAGGGGTTTAATATTCAAGTCCGACGGGCTAAAAACACTGGAGCCTGTAAGGTAGGTCCTATCCTATATCGTGTAGACAGACACACAAGGAGATGTGCTGCTCTGTCTCTCTTTTGAGCTTAAAAGTCAAACATCTTCTATTGCAACATTCCCAGCAAAGCTCAGCTACAACTACATGCAACAGTTTTATATCCAGCTTTTCTCATCCCTTGACAAACAAGTTGCCTCCCTGCTCTTAAAGAGATTATCTCTTGTATCTGTCCCCAGAGTCCCTGGAAGCGGCTACTGTTGTCAACAGCATTTATGTAACATACATATGCATGACTTACAATTAAGCATGTCTTAATAAGTAAGTAGAATCTTCTGCAACAACCTACTGTTTCAAGTGGCAATGGATGCACAACATGTCTCTCAACACCAGCAGCTGAGAGTAAAAAAGCAGCTGAGATGTAAAAGAGCAGCTGAAATATCACCTCCAGCCCTCTGCAGACAGGTGAGGGCTGCTGGCCCTCATGTTGACGGTTGGTGTTGACACAGCTGCTGCTGTTGTGAACTTACACATGGTAACCAGAGCAGCGGTACAACTATACAGTGCTTTTTACATTTATCGATTTATACTCAGTCTGCACAATGTTATGCCCTTATATTGTACACTTTCAATTTCTTCAGTTTACTGAATTTTGTTAATAATGTTTCTCATATTGCACATTTCAATGTGTTGACTTTTTTATACGGTTTGGTTTTGCCTTACCTTACTTTTTGTGCTATGTAGAATCTATTAATTGTATATATTAATTATTTAATTCCATCTTATTTGATACTTTTTGTACTTCTTGCACCGTGGGGCCAGAGATAATCGTAATTTCAATTCTTCTGTATGTCTGGAACATATTGCAGAAAGTTGACTTGACTTGACTGGATACAGCTAAAAACAGGGTTTTCCATGGAAACATTCAACCTCAGAACCTCGCTTTGGGCCTTTGTAAAGTATAGTAATGTGTCCTTTATCAGCATGCCCTACCTGACATTCAATATAAATCACCATAAGGATGTTCTATGCCCAGTGATGAGTTGTAATGATGAAGAAAAAAAGGGGGAGATGCAATTCCGGTTTCAGGGACAGACACACACACATATTTCAGTGTAGAGGATTCACTGAGCTACTTCCACCTGACCAACCCCAACCAACAAACCCTCTAGGGCTTAAGGAAGGTTGGGTGACATTATACCCCTGACCCCCCCCCCCCCACACACACACACACACACACACACACACACACACACTAGTACCATCTCTTCTTTATGCTCTCTATAGCCATGAAATACTGATTTATAACACGCTTATCGGCCCCACAGCAGGGCAGCTTATAACTCCGACTGACCAATGGTGTGGCTCTCCAGCCCTCCGCCCCGGCCTTGATGCTCACCTTTGCACGTTTGACTCCAGCGACTGTGGGTGAAACAAAGCCATCTTGGTGATTGCTATCCACCTGGATTCTGCTAAGATGAAGTAGAGGGGGGAGTAATAAAGAAAGGAATGTGGCTCTAACGTCCAAGGGGATTTTCCTTTTGCACCGTAACACCTGAAGGGATTTCTGTACAGTATGTATTCAAAACTCCCTATACACTCCTGTCCTTTTATGTTCCACCGGGGATAATCTGCCTTGTTTAGGTTATGGAGGGAGCTGCTGCTTATAATGTGCAGCCACCACAGCCATGCACTTGTATGCATAACTATACATGCATAACGGCCCGATCTAATTCTTTTGTGATTTGGCGTTCTCAGTGAGTGGAGAAATGTGGGTGAGTTTCCCTTCTTATCTGTGGCACTGCTGCTCTGGTATATTTTCTAACACTTGATAGGGTCTGGGATTTGATTCCCTTAGCTCACACATACCCTTCGCACCAAGGCACTTTGGATGAAGCCAAAAGCCTATTTTAATTTTAAATGCAAGCAAGTAAAACAGTTTTGCTGAAAGCTCTTGGATTTATAACAGACCAGGGTGTGACTTTCACATGCCCCACTAAAACCTAAGTGTTTGTTGTTTCAACTACTACTGAACCAGATGTTCAAATCATGTCAGTCCATGTCCTAAGGCCATCATAAAAGCAGCAGTGTCACCTTCATGTAGCAAAATGGCGAACGATTACCATGGTGTTTTGAACAAATTGTCACACTAAAAGTAGCATGAAAACCAGTTCTTTATTGAAAGTGTGAGTGCCAGGCCCAGCACTTTGAAAATAACAGCAAACAGAGAGGGGAGAAAAAGTAACACCAACATGTGTCAAAATAACCCCCCTCCTCAACAAGATGGAACTGAGTGTCACTCCTGGCTTTGCCTTGCAATACAACAACTTAGCCCAAACCTCTTTTCAAATTGCCCAATGGTCCAAGAATGCAGAGCCCCCTGCAAATACAAGAACCCCAAAATAGGAAAGATCAGCACTTTGGATAAATGCTTTGGCAGCTGTGTGGAAAATCCTCTTCTGAAAACAGAGGTGTTTCCCTCAGTTAAACCAAAGGGTATAGGGCTATAGCAGTGAATCCCCCTCAAGGCACTGACTGTCCCACACACACCACACAGGGATCAGCTTTTTCACATCCAGACAGATATCCGTGTTCAGGCATCTGTTAATAACAGGGATTTAACACTCCTGCATGAAAACAAGAGGAGTTTATGAGAGCAGTCAATCAATAAGGCCCAGCATACAGCGTTGGCTACTTCTGCTTTTTTTGCTCCATAACAATGCAGTATAGGGAGAAGTTGTGTAGCCTATTCAAAAATGCACAGATTTGTATTCCTTTTTACAGCTGCTGTCCGTTTGAATTCACGTGGACGCTATTGCAATCCTCGCATTTCCTGCCTTTTTTAACGAAGGTGCCACACAAACAATATGTTCCCCTGTTTACATATGTGCCGGGGTAGGCTACAAAGCACCAATGGAAACTGAGACATGTAGGATTTCATTGCACACGGTCCTTTAATTTACAGGCTGCTTTATAATGTGTTCTATGTATGAGTGTATGTTGGATGTGAGTGGACCATCTGAGTCCTTATTAAAGATTATTATAATGAAGCTCAACGTGGAAAACATTCGCCTAAACATGCATTCCCAAATTACGCCCGGCTTCCGAGGCTCCCACAGCAGCCATCCTGCATCTGCATGCGCTGCACCGAGTGGTAATAAAACACGTTGGACTCATTAATGCAAGCAATAACATATCGCAGGTGTGTCACTGACTCACACGATGACAACCCCCCACCCCCCACAATACATATAGTATAAATGCACGTCCAATAGCCTGAATGAGTGAAAACGTCTTTCTTATCGGCTATCCTAGTGAGAGGCCTAGCAATTTATTTTCTTAATAGACGAATATAGGTTGTGTTGACGGCTATTCATTAATACGCCCATATAGGATGAGCAGGACATCTTGGAGCAGAATCCCCCCTCTTACCAGAGAGCATGACCGATGCCTTCGGAGGTCTCCGTAGTCCTCTGTAGCGAAACCAAGCCGAGAAAAATCATTCCTGCTTTAGACCCTACTATCTATGGTGAGACTACGGGACGACATCCACCTAAGAAAAAACACGCTTCAATTAATTAAACGTGCGGTAGGCTGATTGGTGATATATGAAAAAAAAAACCTCGTTCATGGTGTCTTCGTATCCCAATTGTAATTCACCAGCAGCCTCGAAACCTCGTTCGCT
Organism: Hyperoplus immaculatus; assembly: GCA_949357725.1. NCBI lineage: Eukaryota > Metazoa > Chordata > Actinopteri > Uranoscopiformes > Ammodytidae > Hyperoplus > Hyperoplus immaculatus. Next base: position 14,658,117 of record OX442350.1, on the reverse strand, counting down.
GTGCCGGAGCCCTGCGCATCTCAGCAGACCTGCTCCCAGAGAGAAGAACGGTTTCCCTTCTTCACCGGATGAAAACCCTCTATTCCACACACACAGCCAACCGACTCCACTGTCACAGCAACCATGCCCCTCCCAGATGTAAATCCCGTGACACAAACATTGTTATCCATCCAGTTGTTGAAAAGGCACGCGCACAATGACGTTGGATAGAGAAAAAACTGAAGAAAAAAACCCACACGCAAGCAAGAAAACAGCAACACAACTTGATGAGTGTGCTGCATATCCAAAGTCTCTGTGGAGAGTGATTTTGTTTATATTTACATTTCAAGTGAAAGACCCGAAATGTAATTTAAAAAAAAATTGATTTAAAAAGAAAAAAATATGATTTCATTTTAGACAGGCCTATACACACAAACACATATAGGGGAGAACGGGGGAATGTGAGCCATCGGGTAATGTGAGACTCTAGGCAACAAACACATTTTTGGTCATGTGAGATATATATTTTCAAGCCCCTCTCATTTCCCCGTGGCCATGAAAGAGAGGACCTCATGGAGATGTTGTAAGCATGTTTTTTTCACAAAAATGTATTTTTTGCATGTAAAAGTACATTTTCCTGCTGTCAACTTAATCAACTGTTGTGCCAAAGCAAATTGATTCAGGTAGAAACATTTTTATCATACATGTTGATGAACTACCAACATATGAAACCATGTGATGATGAAAACTGAAGATTAGCCTGAATTGCTGAGCGTGGTAGTTTTTTCTCAAATTGTGGCAGTGGGGTAAAGTGAGACAAATGCTGTGGGGTAAGGTGAGACAGTGTCTGTGCCCTCTTTTAATGAATCCATTATATTTGGGGTAGCAAGGAGACTAGTTTGAATAGGACAAAAGACAATGCGGGCCAGAGGTGGGGGTTGAATGGTTATAGGGGTGTCAGCAAGGGCATGGTTTGGCAGGTATGTATCTGGGGGACAGAAAGGTGACCTTTAACTTCAATGGACTGTAAGTAATATGTATTCATCAAATGAATGATCCAATTAAAACAAATGCAGAAAAATATTAATCAAAAACTCAAAAGATGGAAAATTACAGCTGGGTCTAGTCCTGTGTTTTGAGTCTCAGGCTGTTCAAGCTAGTCCTGTTTGTCCTTTGCTCTGACCCCCAGACACTAGCTGGCTCTAAGGGTCCTGTGTTCTGACCCCAAGACTGTTTTTTAAACTAACTGGTTCTATCTTTCATTTGAATGATAATTATTGAATATGAATTATATGTTGTATTTGATCAGAGTTACTTTCAAGTGTTTAGAAAAATGTTTTGCTAAATTGACCAAACCCCATGACTCTGTTACTCGTCCGACATTAGTTTTGGAATATTTGATCTTCAAGCTAGCTGTCAGGATAGTAACATGTGTTGTTATGGTAGTTTAGAGTGGAAAAGGCAAGTGGTTCAGTTTACCCCCTTGATTTTTTTGGTCTGTCTCAGTTTACCCCAAAGCTGGGGTAAAGTGAGACACATGACAAAATGTTTTGAAACAATCATATTTTCACTTAGCCTGGTCCAACCAGACCATTGTACTTAATTTAATTTGTACAGAAGGTCTGGAAGTGCTGTAATTGGCAAACGTTCACTCACTTGGAGGCGGGTGTCTGTTGAAGTTTAAAACTATTGGATCTGCCCAGTGCCACTCTGGATTAGCCAACCAATCACATCACGTTTGGTCAGAAGTATGTCATGAGCCGGCTTCTGACGGTGCGTTTCAGTTGTACAGGGAAATAGGAAATTTCCGACCTCACTATATTGTAGTCTATGGATCTACCGGTACCTGGCAACGGTAACTTGCTAGAGCCTAACGTTTAGTTATTTGGATGAAAAAGGTTGTAGGCGTCCATACTTTCCCGAGCAGATGCACTGGAACACAAACAGGTCGGAACTCGGAACTCGGAACTACCAAGTCGGAAATTTCCGAGTTCCGAGTATGAAGGAACGCAGCATTCAACTGAAACTGGAGCGCGACTTCGACGTCATCGTTCTCAGCCACTCGCTCTGATCGCTGATTGGACCGCCAAAAATTTGGATGAGCAGAATCCCACTAACACACCCCACCCCTAGACTGACTACTGAAGTGAAATGAAAATTGAGCGGAAGTAGGCAGGCTGGTGGAGCCAGGCTAATTTTCACTGACGTTGGTCCTGAATAAATTCTGATAACGTACATTGAAACATCCTGAATTAATGGGAAATGTGTACATTTGACTGATAAATAATTTTAGCTCGCTAAGAGGAGAGCAAATGTAAAAAGTGTCTCACATTACCCCGTTCTCCCCTATGTTTTAAGTGTGTCTATGGACACTGAGTTTTGAATTACATTATAACTAGGTTATTGAAAGGTTTTATTGCTCTACATTACAGCATGGGCAAAAAAATAAGAAGTTATATAGTTTGGACTCAGCATTTTCTTACATTTTCAACCAGTTATTGTTATTTTAAAGTTATTGGGTTTGTATGTGACAAATCCAAGATAGTACACGACTAGTACACGTACACACAAAATAAGCTAGCTGGCTGAAAATGGTGCATTGGTCTGCTATCCATATAGCCTACCATCAATATAATTATTAGTCAGATATCTGGTTTAAATCAAAGTAAATACATCAAAGTTAAAGAAACATGACAACAACTTGTAGTGCCCAATTCCATGTGAACACTGGAGCCTTACCATTTTGCTTAGAACAATGGATGCCAAATATTCATGCCTACACAACAGTTTACTATAGACCTAAATCATCCAAGAGTTTCAGCCTAGGAAGTCCATCAGCTATACTATATTCTGAAAGACAAGTCAGCAAGAAAAGTGTATTTGCACAATGAAAGACAGGACATTTGGAAAACTTTTTATTAATTTCAATTTAGGTTTAAATTCAAAATCGTTAACAATAGACTTAAATTGATCCCAAACACTTCAAAGTCTGCACAACTACTTGAGGAAACGTTGATAACAAAAATAATTATAACATGACTAGAATGCATAATAAACCTGCACATTGTGAAAGTCATTTAATTACACCATTTGCATCCCAAATGGAGAGGTGGACGGTGGAACATAATGACACAATTTAAACAAAATCCAGCAAAAAGGTCAAAAAACACCACTCATTACATTATCTAAGAACATAAATAAAAGGATGGAGAGGGCTATTCTGTGAGCTTACAAAGGAAAAATACACACTGTGTTTTCAGGATTGCTACATTTCATGATTTCAGGAGTTAAATCTGCCCATCGAAACCATCTCATCTTTTCTAAAGCATCTGCCACAGCCCACGTGATGAGAAATTTGAAAGATATTCCGATTTGTTTCTGGATTTTGCCTTAAAATAATATCGTCTATAGCAGTGCTTCTCAAAAAAAAAATTTTTGCTAGTAAGCGGATGTGTGCTTGTGAATGGTCATAATCGCGCGAAAGGCCGCGATTTGCAGTGAATAAATGTCCCCATGTATCAAGTGTCTCTGTAGGCTATTTAAAAAGAAATCAAGCAAGTAGACTAATAATAACATTAATGAATTATAGGTTATTGCATCACAGACGGCATATTGGCCTAATAAAAAAACACCACCTTAACTATGTTTACAGTTTAAACATGTTTTGAATGAAATGCAAACCTCAGTTAATCATTTGCTCTTGTTTCTCTGAGATTCACACAGACTGAGCAGTCTTGTTTAAATGTTACAAATTGAGCTAATAAACTGAACTTCGATTTTTTAAAAAGTTGCTGCAGAAGTTATCTCCGCTAATTTTTTTAATCTAATTTGATAATAAGGTGATTGTATGCAGAATGCTCATGCCAGAAACTCATAGTGTTTTTGTAAAGATAAATAGATAAATATTAGCAGGTTCTCAATAGTATTTCAATTTAGGGGGGGCGCAAAAAAATGTCTGTCCCCTAGGGGGGGCATGACAGAAAATAATTGAGAACCACTGGTCTATAGTGAGTTATAACGTGAAAGTTCTTCCTTGCTTTTAAATAAATAAATAAAAGTCTACCAAGTGGTATTTAAAAAATACTCAGACAGAGTGGATGTACTTAATGTTTTTTTGACAGTGATAATCTAACTATAAAAGGACTCTTCTATATCATATGGATCGAAATTATTGCAACCGTATTAGAGTCAATATTTGTTAAGCAAATTTGCCCACTGCCAAGCAATAAGTGTTGGAGAACTGATATCTCAAACCCAGCTCAATTCTATCGCTTAAACCCCGTCTGACCATAAAACCGTCATTAACTTCCATTACTTTGTATAGAATTATTGTGATGTTTTTTCTTTTGCATCTGTTCTAAAGAAATCAGAGCTTAGTATAAGGAATATAATAGGAGTCTTCTTTTCCTATTAATTTAACTGCACAAACTGGTAGGTAAACACTATCATTTAGAGAGTTAAAAATGAAGTGAGTGCCAATATTTAAAAGAAAGCTACCTCAATCTTTGGAGAAACAATGTTAGTTAACATAAGAAAGGTCCAGCAGAAACCAACAAAGTAACTGCAACTGATTAAGAGATTGTAATGTGTAATATAACTTACTATAAAATGGAAGAGGTGGACAAGATGCAAAGATAATTATTATGACTTCGATCCACTGGTTTACTCCATTTTATGGTTAAAAAACCTTTGTTTAAGCAGTCTCCGATGGGGCTTGTGAATAAAGAAGAAAGAAAGAAGAAAATACTTAAATAATAACCATTATAGTGGGGTTATAGATTCCTACAATAACTACATATCAGTTGGCTTATGGATTTCAGCTCTACCCATAATCTGAAGTAATGCTCATGAAGAACAAAAGCCCTACACCAATTCCAATGAGATCTGAGCAGAAACACAATTATTTTGTCACAGCTACTAGAATGCCTTTGGTGATTCCTCAAATATTCAATTCCTACTATTACAGTCCAGAGGTAACGTGTATATATAAAATACAAATAAAAAATTACATCTGCATTATAACAGAAAGTACCATAGAGAACCAATGGTCAGATTATGTCTGTGCCTGACATTTAAGTCCTCACTGCAACGCCCTGCAGTTGGTGCAGACGCTCACATTCTTCTGAACCAAGAAATCGCACGTGGACGCCCGCTCTAGTATGAGTGGGTCTTGGTCGGACAGTGGCTTTTTGGGGGCCAGTCCCGGGCACACCATGTAGCTCTCCAGGCCCAAGAGCAGATTGACCACCTCGTTCTCGGAGGTTAGGCGCGCTGGGTATTTGTCATACAGCGGGTGGGTGGGGAGCAGCGGCTGCTTCTGCACGGTCACCTGGTAGCAGAAGCCCGGGTCTATCAGTACCATGGTGTCGGTCATGCTGGACTGTTTGGAGCACTGGATGAGCTGCAGCTGAGGGCCCTCCACCATTATGGCGTACCACAGAATGGGCAGGATGGAGGAGCGCAAAGAGTGGAGCAGTTTCATCAGCTGGTTCTCCATGTCCACACCCATCCCAGCAGCATGGTCGGACAGACTGAAGATTTGTGTGATCTGGAGAAAGTGGCGGGTAGAAATTAAAAAGGGTTCTTTACCAAAACATTTTCAACACTTTTCCAAGAGATTTTCAACCAAGTTCCATAACCTTATTTTAGGCCTGTTTCGCAATCAAATGGCTCAATAATGCTCATGTGTTATATTTGTCATTCGAAAGCTATGAATTATTAAACACCCACCTCCCAGATTTAAAACAATACTAATTCAAGGGAACTATTTTGCATAACATTTAGACATGTATTGGGATTTTATGAACATGTTTTTAACCTCTAAAAGTAGTATAAATTCAAAACTTCAGTTCATTTCAAACCATTTGAACCACCAGGCCTGGAATTTTTTTGTTGTTGAAATTTCATAACTTATTTAGGAATTTCATGACCGTGGAAACCCTGAATTGATACACAAAATTGGTTTTGCATCATCTGTGGCTGTACTCTAAGACAGCCAATGTGAAAATTCTCAGCCGGAGGCTTACCATGGGCAACTCTTCTTCCTCTTCCATTTCCTCCTCCTCTTCCTCTTCTTCTTCGTAATCATCGTCTTCATACTCGTCTTCATCACCATGCCTGTGAGCGTCTCTACCAGCACGGGATCTCTCTGGGTACCATCTGCTCGGCTGATCCTGAATTGATGAGGTTTGAACTCATGAACAATGAATTACAGCTACTACACCCCTAATGTCTACATAATGTTAATACATTTGTACAGAGGGAAGTTTTTCACACCTCCACTGAGAACAAACTGGCTTTGTTGTGGTGGTGGGGTCAGCGCTTGAGCTAGCAGTATAAACCTATACTCAATACAATACTATAGTCCTTCAATAAATAACCTTCATTGACATTCTAATTTAAGAGAGATGTTAATTCAATTGTATTCCATTATACAGAATCTTAATTTTTTCCACTGTAATATAAATGGGGGGGATTGAATATCGAAGACACCTATCAGTATCAGACAACACAAATCAACATCAGAATCGACAATTTAATCAGCTCTTCTCTACAACAGTATACAATGTTGGCCTGATTGGAGAATAAAATGTGCATTGTTACTTAAGTAAAAAGAGGCAAGAATGTTAAACTTACTTTTTCAATGTTGTTGTAGTTGCCGAAGTGAGGAACTCTGTCAGTCATTCCATTCTGTTGTTCGAAATCCAAACGATTTAACTGCTGAACAAAAAAAAATCAAGTTGAAATTCTGTTTGGTTAGCAAAGCGGAAAACATGTGGACGACAGGTTCATTTTCAAACCTGCATATCTGCCTGTTGTCTCACATTCAGTTCGTACTCGAAGGACAGTTTGCTACCACTGGGAGGCTCAGAGCTCCAATGTATCTGCAGCAGCAAACACAAACACGGTAAGAGGCCACTGATTCTGCTACTATCTTCAAAGAGAAACCACTTAAAAGTGTTTTTTTAAATATTTGAACGCCAAAGTAATTGGAAACTCACTGTGTTTAAGTTACTGTCCTCATCTTCATTGTCACTAAAGTCTGCGCCGGGTGGTAGTCCTCTCTGTCTCTTGAAATTTGACTTTCGACTGTATGTGTAGTGAGGTTTAGGCCTGCCTAGCAGCCTTGAGCGCGGACCAGTAACATGGCCACCTTGTCCCGACTTGGAAGGCAACAAGTGTCTCTGCCAAACGGAAGCAAAGACACATTTAAAACAAACATAGCGCTACAGCAAGAAACCACTAGTTAATCAAAATGGGTTAAGTTTTACCATAGCCTGCCTCCGACACTGACGCAGTCGACACTTCTGCCTCTTCTTGTTGCTGCCCCCAAACTTGGGTTTGTCTATGCAGAAGTCGCATCGGCCACAGTCCTGCTGCAGACAGGCTTTACATTGTCCACAGGCTCGTCGCTTCCGCTTCTTAACCCACTGAGAACAAGAATGAGTAAGAAAACAAATCAAAATAATTATAGTGCTTTGTTTGTCAACTATACAAGGAGAGGAATGGACATTTTGGGAAAAATGCTGACTGCTTAATCAAACTCCAAACCTTCTAAGATAAATATTCTACAACACAATAACGTAAAGTATAAAATACAAAGATACATTAAGTTTTTATCCATTTACTTAAACACGTCGATAAGAGATGATTTCAAAGAAATGTCGATAAACAGAAAACACAACTATAAAGAAACTGAGACAACCAAATAACCTTTCCGAGTTACAAAAAAATGTCAGGAGTTAAAAAACACAAAAAAAATTGTCAAAAAGTTGAAATATCACCAAAAAAGATGCTTGGCTGAGGTGGAAACCCTGTGCTATGTATAAAGAAAATGTGACTAAGTGATCAGCCACATCCAGAGAGAACAATCAGCGTATAGAGCTTACAGACAGCAAATAAAGTTATACTACAGAAGAGGTGTTGATTTTGTATGGTAACTACATGCAGGGGCGTAGCTATCATTTCAGAAGTGAGGGGGACAGATTGTTCAAGAGCAAGTTGAATTCTTTTGAGTGATTTATCATCCTCGCATTCAATTGCGACATCTACGACGACCGATTTCACGGCACACACCAAACAGATTCGTGTCCCCGCCCCCTCCCGACTCTACGACGGCGATTATCGGGCCGGTGTGTCCTGGCCTTAAGAGTTAACTGCCAACTTCTGAGACACAATACTCGTAGGATCTGGCTGGTGTGGTTTTAGAGTGGCCACAAAATATCCGTCCTCTAAAGAGTTGTCTACTCTGTCTATTGCAATACACAGAATGTGTGCAAAGATATATTAGAATAAAAATAAGAAGAGTAGTTGTGAAATAGCTGTGGAAATGAATCTCAGATTCACTCTTATCCTATAGATATTTCTTTAGCCAGTTATAAACTCTCCTCACCTGTGAAGCCTCTGGCTGATGGTCAGTGCTGCTGCCTGCTCTCTGTCCTGACCCCTGCTGTGAGCTGCTCTCTCCCTGCTCTGTCTATTGCAATAATACAGAACTCAAAAATATTTGTATAGAATTGAGAATAGTAGCTATGGAAATTAATCTCAAAGTCAATCTTATGCTATAGATTTATTTTCTCTGCTAATTATTATCCCTCCTTACCTGTGAAGCCCCTGCATGACTGTCAGTGCCTTCTTCTCCACGTTCTCCTCCCTGCTCTTTCTATTGTAGCAATAAAGATTTTTTTTTTAAATGTGCAAAGCAATAGTGAGCACAACCTCTGAGCAGAAATTAATGAATGGGTCTATTCCTAGCATTAAGCAATTTTAGGAAAAGTCAGGAACTTAGAAATGTAAGGGTTGTATTTCAACAGTATTTAAAAAGATTGCGAGAGATCTAGTGTTAACTGAGCTATATTGGCATTAATTAATTTGACATAATGTAGATAACATTATCAAACGGCAAATGCACTTACACATCCGTTTTGAAGAAAGAGTGCAAGGTTGTTTGCCTCTTGCTGGCTGGTTTACTGACCATTATTACAATAACAGCTTTCCAGCGAACGTTTCAATTGTGTGACGCGATCAGTATGCCGCTGTGACGCCGTCGATTCATGGTGCGTTTAAGGACAGCTCGGAAAAACATGTCAAGACATGTAACAAATGAATTGAGCGGTTGTAAAAACTGCGGGGCACAGCGGGCACAGATACGGAAAGTGCGGAGGACACGTACCTCGCGTCCGCTACGCGCCTGACTATATGGTTCCTATAGTGGTAACTACAGAAGTAAACAGTAACTGACATGAATTCAAGTTGACCACAGCTAGGCTTCTGGATGAAGGAGAAAAAACACCATCTTTCACTAGGCCACTATTCAGGCCTAAAAAGAGTCACTGTAACCAAATGGATTTTTTTGATTATTCTGTATCACTTTAGACAATCCTACTCTTCCTGTCTGGAAGACAAGGCCCGGCATGAAGGAAAACTCACATCATCATCATCGTCAGTTGACAGGTCATCGTCGTCATCAACGTCCACGTTTACGGAGTAGTTTTCCGTGTCGCTGTTTCTGAGACTCGGGTGCTGTGGGAAGAACGTGGGAAGAACAACTTCTATCAGTGAGATCGGGAAAGCATCTTAGAAATAATCATATTGAGTTTTGAATATATAATATTAGATATTACTGGGTGTTGTGTTCCAAAAAGTTACCTGTGAGTCTGCAACTTCACTCTATGAAAAACAAACAGTTGCTGTCAGAACTTGTAGGAGATCAATGAGTGATTCAGTGTCAAAAGCCCAAAGCATTAAAAATCCATGTCATACAGTGTGTACACAGAGTGAAGCAAGTCTGACCCTGACAGTAAACCTGTAGAACAATGGATTTGAAAGATGTGTGCTTCTATAAACAGTTGAGTTCACAACCAATTGATTTAAATCTGCTACCAAAAAAATGGTCTCAAAACATAACAGTTTTTTTAGCAGTTAATTTCTGATCATTACACAATCCATATTGGTCCGAGTATAAGAGGGTTTTATTTTCGCTGAAATAGGTCGTAAAATGTCAGGTCGTGTTTTCCAAGTTGTGTTTATTTTCTTTTTTTTAATCGGGTGGAACACTGGCTGTGCTCTCAGAAGCGGCCGGGGGGTTTGTGCGCTTGGAGAGAGAACGCTTTGTGTGGAGAGAAAAAAGAGGCACGGGACATCGAAAAAGCCGATTCAAAGCCTCAAATCATTATGTTGCGAGTCAACGTGTCAGAGGCAGGAATCGGCAGAGCGATCGACTGTGGCTTTTTAGCTGCTGCAGTTGTGCTGAGGAGAGATGCCAACTGCGCTGTACTTTTACGCACCAGCACTGCTGCTGTAATGTTCAGATTTCCTCATTTGCATCAAAGCTCTAATGATTTTAAGAATGAGACGCTTTATTTAAACGCTGTCCATGTGATGGTGGTGATTGTCACTTTGTGAGCTGTAAACTGAAACCAACGGAGATCTCGGAGGGCTTCCCCTCGACAACATTAAGTGCCCCGGTTATCATTTCAGCCTTAAACCACGGCGTTGATAGCTTTCGTTTCAGCACTAGGCTATGTGATTAACTATGAGCATTAAATAAATGCTGCGTCTCAGATGCCGAGGACAGCAGCGAGGATGACCCGCTATGCACCGAACCAGAGTATAGGAGAGATGACAGCGAGAGCGATCACAGCGGGGCAGAGGAATTTGCGTGTGAAGAATAGTCTGTAGTGAACACATCAGAGTTCGGTCTATTTGCACTATCCTACTGTTTATTTGCAATGAAGAAAAGTGTTTTTTTCAATGCGTTTTTATTTTCGTACATTATTTAAATAAATAAAATGTATTGAGTTGAGTTTTGAAAAACGGGGGGTTCGTCTTATAATCGGGGTTGTCTTATACTCGGACCAATACGGGTACAGTGTTTTTTCTCCACACAATAAAGACGTGTAAATAAACTAGTGGTGGGCCGTTATCGGCGTTAACGTGCTGCGTTAACGCCAGACTCTTATCGGCGATAAAAAAAATATCGCCGTTAATCTCTTATTCCACCTCCTGTTCGGCTCAGGGAGCCAGTCATTTGTACAGTTCAGTTTATACTCGGCCGTAATGCTGCTGCACACACACACACACACACACACACACACACACACACACACACACACACACACACACACACACACACACACACACACACACACACACACACACACACGCTGCATGTCAGAGACGAGGGGCGAAGCTTCTCTCACACACCCGCCGCTCTCTCTCTCCATCACTTGCCCAACGACACAATCGGGTATTGGAACGCAGGGTGGGTGTGTGTGGCCACCGGTCGCCACGTGACTATAAGTTTCCAAGTTTTAAACACTTCTATCTCTTCAACGGCAACGTCACCGTACCCGAATCCTAAATATCCCCATAGCAGACGCTATATTTCATCGGGGGGAAAACTTTGTTTTGCGCCACAGTTGAGCTTAGACTCGGCAGTAATGCTGCTGCACACACACACACAGACACAGACAGGCACACACACACGCTGCATGTCAGAGACGAGGGGCGCTACCAAAAAGACGAGAGGAGCGGTTGGAGCAGTTGGAGAGTTTAGACACACATGCGCGCACATTTATTTACATAAAATCGCAATCGCAGTCATTTGTGCAGTTATGTAAAATGTTTCACTAAGGAAAATGACAGAAAAAGTAACGCACAGTGACTTTGATGAGTAACTTTAATCTGATTACTGGTTTGGAGATAGTAACGCGTTAGATTACTCGTTACTGAAAAAAGAGGTCCGATGCCGGTAACGCGTTACTAAGTAACATCTTGTTGAACATTATTTATTTTCATCACCAATTATCATAGTAGAACAGCTTCCTCAAGCAGTTTGTGATGCATGTTGGAAACAGGAGATGAGCCCCTGGTCTGATGCGCCACCTGGCTTGAGAAACACGTTCTCAAAGACTTACTTTGAGTCATTATTTAGGGAGCACACACATATTATGAAAGAATTCAAATGAGCCATTTTAATCTAGATTAATCTAGATTAATTCCAAAATTAATCTAGATTAATCTAGATTAAAAAAATTAATCTATGCCCACCTCTAAAATAAACATTTCCTTTGTAAAATTTAGAATCAAAAACTTGAATTTTAATTAATAAATAAATGGAGGCTATTCAAAATGAAGCTAAGTTATCTTCTTCTACGCATATGCGCACCTAGTTTGTGGCCTCTACATTCATTCTCGCAATTTATTTAAAATGACTGGCGTTCTAATTTTATTTCCATAACCTGTGTTATGATGACGGGGTTGTTTGCTCCACGGTCATTTAAACTTGCTGCAATTGTTGCTCAACGTGACTCAAAATATTAGGCTATAATATTTTCCCCATTTTATCTGCTTTCTGCCCCTTGTTGTGATCGTGATTATTCTATCATGTGTGTTCTGGTCATTTGAGCATGATTAAACATGCCACCTTTAATATGGCTATAAAAAAGCTTGTTGCATTTTTTTATGTGTGGGGGTGCGTCAACCTGGTTGGGACATAGAAGGGGGTGCGTGGCTAAAAAAGTTTGGGAACCGCTGTTCTACAGGATAATATAAAGTTGAGTGTACCTGCAAACTGATGCTGTCATCAAATGCTTCAGGGAAGTCATAAGACTTTGGCTGTGCGAAGCTTCCAGGGTCCTGATGGAACATGGGGGGAAGTGTGGGGGAGTAACGAGTTAAAAAACAACATCATAACAAACAATAAGCATGAATACCTGCCGTGTATCCTGGAAACGTACCTTGCGAATAGGACAAATACATTTGCGTTTCCGACATATGCGTCTCCGGGACTCAGGGCTATTCTTTCCGTGCTTGCAGTTTGCACACTGGCCACAATTCAGTGAGTTGTGGCATCCAACACACTGGCCACAAGGAATCCACTACATGTGACAGGAACACAACAAATAGAGGGGTTGTGTATATTAATATCCAATGTTTTGTTGTAATGTTGTTGTTTTCTTTTCTCTAAACATTTGAATACATTTTTTCACCATATTCTGGATAAAACATACAGGAAAGTTGTCTTTTCTTAAGTGTTTAAGTGAATTTTCACCTGTTCTCCACACCAGATGAAAAAACTCTCGTGCTGCCAAAAATTATTACATGTTCAGCCGGTTTCAGCGACATCCTCTCATACAAACAGACCTCATATACACAAAGCATTTACAATGTGGGTATTCTGAATACGTGGTTTAAAATACTGCTTTATTGATTGATTCCAAGCAGACCATACGTTAACGTTTAAGGCTGGTTAAAGAGGCTAGTATGTAGGGCTCTATGATTTCTGCGATAACGAAAACACGGACGGAATCACGGAATCGGACAATAAAAACGGAATCTACTGTTAACACGGAATGCAGTGGAATTCGCCATTATTTTGGAGAAATTCAGTTTCCAAGGGAAAGGGAAACAACACGGGTGAAATTAAAGCAGAACTAGGGAGGAATTCTAATTTGGCGACATCTAAGGGCCAAAATACTGCCGTGAAAAGTAGAGCCTGGCAACAGTACCAGTAATGTAACACACGCCACCAAACCCCGTTCAGAAATCTGTCTATTCAATGTTTACTTAATAATTTATTCATATACCTAACTCTGGAATGTACATAACTTCATTTAGTGTTAATAATGTGGACTGTTATTACATTTGGCATATAATTAAAGCATCTAAAAGCATGTAATCATGTTAAACATTTACTGTTTTGAAGTTATTAATTCCACTTGCTCCCGCAGGTACACAGCGAAGGGTGGTCTTATATTCAGATATTTGCTTAAGGGAGTGTTGTTGTATTATGGAACGGGCGCTGCGGTCCGAAATTCCAGTCTCAACAATGTTTCCTTACACGCAATTATAACTCTAGCATCTACAGCCCGTTGTTTTCATGTAGTGTAACTTGTGTGTTTATATGTGTTACATTATTCAGCGGTTGCTATGACGTCTATAGGCTGTGGCTAACGCTGATGCTAATGTTAGTAACAAGCTCGCCGTCGGACAATCGACTGTAGGTTGGTGTTGCATCCCACTGTTGGGTGAAGCTAGCCTGGTCCAACCAGACCATCGTACTTCATTTCATTTGTACAGAAGGTCTGGAACTGCTCTATTTGGCAAACGTTCGCTCACTTGGAGGCGGGTGTCTGTTGAAGTTTAAAACTATTGGATCTGCTCAGTGCCACTCTGGATCAGCCAACCAATCGCATAACGTTGGTCGTGACGTATGTCATGAGCCGGCTTCTGACGGTGCGTTCCAGTAAAGGGAACTCGGAAATTTCCGACTTCACTTCATATTGTGGTCTATGGATCTACCGGTACCTGGCAACGGTAACGTGTGAGAGCCTGACGTTTAGTTATTTGGAAGAGAAAGGTTGTCGGCGTCCATACTTTCGCGAGCAGATGCTCTGGAACACAGACAGGTCGGAACTCGGAACTACCAAGTCGGAAAACTCCGAGTTCCGAGTATAAAGGAACGCAGCATTCAACTGAAACCGGAGCGCGACTTTGACGTCATCGTTCTCAGCCACTCGCTCTGTTCACTGATTGGACGTTCCGAAATTTTCCTGAGCTAAAGCTGAGAAATTCACTGCAGCCCCAGACTGACTACTGAAGGGAAAATTAAATTTGAGCGGAAGTAGGTATGCAGGCGGAGCCAGGCTAGGGTGAGGCTCTCTCCCGCATGTAAAAGCCTGTCCAATAATCACTCTAGTCCAGCTTCTTGAAAAGTAAATGTAAAAGAAAATATTTAATGTGTTAGGCCTACTTGAAGCACAAAATGATTGGCTTTATTTTCCGTTATACCCAACAAATCTGTTTTTTTCGTTTTACAGTCATGTAGTTGTTTTTATTTGAAACACATGATTTTGAATAGCACTAAAAACAGTGCAATGTTGTGATGTATTTTAAATGTAGTCTTATATCAGTGATTCTTGAGAACCGGGACAAAAGGCTGTCTTCCATATGTAACTGCTGTTATGTTTAAAACTAAAAATATTTAAAATTGTAGATGTTATTAGGGATTAAGAATAGAATGTCTGGAGCACAATTATCCACTTAAATTTAATTTTATCATTATTATGTCAAATATATGACACTTGTTATCTTCTCACGACATCCAAAACAGTGTGTCCTCAGAGAAGGTTTCAATCTTTTATGCAATAAAACCTATTAAAAATGCACTTTAATGATTAAAAAGAGCTTTTTTCATCAAAAGCAACACTAAATAGTCTCTCATATCAATAAAAACTGTTTTTCTACAACACATTCATGTTTTATAAGGATTCTAAGTGGTGGGACCACTTAACTGTAAGTCAACACCGTCAGACTTTTCATTATGTTAAATGTAATAAAATCAGGCGAAATAAGGTGCAGCTGTCACTTTGAAGGACCTCTTGTTCTTCTACCTCTGCAAAGTACATAAGACAGGCTCCGATAAGTGTTGTAGTTTTAGAATATTTTACATTCCGAATCTTGAAAGTCCTGTGTCACAACCATGATATGTCAACACCGACTTGGGACAATTTCTGAAGATGTTATTTGAAATTTTTTGATAATTTTATTTTCCTGAAGTAGTTCATACTAACACCTATCATCAACAGAAAAACCAAATGGCTACTAGATAAATTCCATTTGTTATGTTTAAGAAACGTTAAATATGTCAACACCGTCAGACAGGAAATCTGACGGAGTTCATATCTGACGGTGGTGATAGGCCAATGACAGTAAAAAAAAAAAAAAAAGCTGGGAGGTTGTGTCAAAGCTTAGCTCAGTTTTTGCCGAAACATAGGTTTTGTATTTTTTCTACATTGCACCCTGTTTTGTCCCACTTCTCAAGAATATCTGATTAAATTGTTAGAATATATTCGTTCGCATTAATTAGACACTCGTTCTGATAATTAAATGAGTGTTAATTGCAAAAAACAGAAGTCATGAAGATTAAATGGAAAAAACTGAATTTGTTTAAAAAATAAAATGGATTTCATAGGGCCCTACATATGTAGCTCACTCACACAGCTTGTTAATAGACAATACAGCCGTACCTTTCTGAAACGAACCATCGGATGCTCTCTTGTCCTTGAAGCTATGGAGAAAAAATATAAACATCATTGGATGAGTAAAACTGTCACTCTCCCCCCCCCCCCAGTCCTCAGCTGTGTCCTAGTTCTAACTGACATACCCCAACAGGAAGGACAGGAGGGCCTCTTCCTTTGTTTGTCATACCAGGTGCCTATGAAGGAAATACCACATTTCGAACAGACCCTGCAGGAAAACATGACAACATTCAATCCAACTGCATATAGCAGCCAAAAACAATAACGTTAATAGCTAATTACATCTATATTTTGAGTAATACGGTTTAATGATTTGAATATGAACTGAGGTAATAATGGGACTCACAGAGGGCTGCCCTCTGTCCCATTATCTCCATTAATGGCGGGCAGTGGGATGGGAACCGCTCTGGACGTTGTGGTAATAGGAAGTCTAATTGTATGTTCTGATGGTCCTGGATCCTCACTGCGAGAGCTTTGGTTTGGAGCTTCAAACGTGCTTAGCCAGGACAGGTATGCCTGGTTGGAGGGCTGGGCTTTGGGCCCCAGACTGGGGGTTATCCTGTGGTTGGAGTCTGGAGTGTCTGCCCCCTCCCCTCTGTCCACCCAGCTGGACTCGGAGGAAGAACGCTCCCGGACCTTTTTCTAGAGGATGACAAAATAAGCAGAAACAAGCATGAAGACATACCGCACAATCCAAAGTAGGGATGGGAATCGAGACCCAGTTCCTCTTCAGAACCGGTTCCGAGTCAACCAATTCCTTGGAATCGTTAACATGCCTGCTTAACGATTCCGCTTATCGGTTCCGCTCGTTGCAAATGCGTCATGACTTGACACTCACGCTGCGTTGTTTTGGTTCAGAACGCAGCAAACATGGCGTTGAGACATAATCTCTCAAAATGTTGGTTGTTTTTCATTTGAAAAGACAATTGTAAAGTTTCCATTTTGTCAAATGACACGTGCACAAGCACGAGGACGAACCCAAAACAACACACAGCGGAACACGGCGGTCCTGTGATAAGGAAACAGTAGCCTATACTAAAGTTAAACAAGAAACTTTGTAACTACACACTTAAAATAAAGATCTCTGCCCTTACAAAAAAAAGACTTGGATAACTTGAGGATTGACCGATCTGCAAATGTGTCTGATGACGGGCCGTTATATTAATAATAAACAGCGCGCTGCACATGAGAACAGCATACATAAAAGATCTCGTATCCTTCCTGAGAGGGCAAACATGATATTTTTTCTGTAAACAAATGGTTAATCTGCCAAAGTTGATAGTTGGTCTTATCTTTACAGAATACTTTGTTGTATTTTTTTATGTCAGTTGAATTTTATTTCAAGTTTAATGCAAATGAGCACAGTTAAAGCCACTACGAGTAACATTGCCTGTTGGCGGCCCCTTTGGACAAAAGCGGTAGTATTTTTAGGACGCCAGCTGTCGTGAAGCTGTTTTCTAGCTCGTGCCGGGCGTGCAAGATTCAAATAATCAGGAAGCAATATAGTGCATGTCCGTGTGTTGAAAGTGTGAGGGCACCGGACTCTTTTCGGCTCCGTGAGAGTGGTTAGTGACACAGCGTCAACTAATGCCAGTCAGTGCTACACACACCTGACTTGCAATGAGTTGATGCAGTGTCACCTCTCACTGAGCTGAAAGATTCCGTGTCCTCACACAAAGTGAATGAACGAGAGACGGCAGTTAGTATGGATCACGATGAGGTAATGTGTTTATGTTGTTGTAAATAATGACTATTTCAGATGAATAGTGGTCATCTGATGATGCTGGTGAGGCAAAGTAAACTTTGTTTTAGTAGGCTACCTCTCATTCATTTAGGAGTAAACACTGCAGTCTAGTTCGCTCCCGTGAAATTGTGTATACGTTGCTTGGCAACGCCCTCCCGTCCGCCTATCACTCTCCCTTTTAGCATTTCTTCATTGCATTTTCTTTTTTTTCTTTAATTGTTCAGCCCCGTTATCAGTCATTATGACGACAAATATCTGTCTCAAACAAGGCTCCCGCTCCCCTTCCCTCACCTGGAGGGATAGGCTTCTCAAATCGCATTGCTGCGCCACACTGAAATCTGCGACCAATACGGATATGTGACTATAGAGCATGCACGCGTGAACCGAAAATCGGACAGGATGTGCGACCAGACCAAACGCAGTAATAAAAACTATATAAAAACGTCTTTCTTTGCACTGATGGTCTCGTTTGCTGTTAAAGGTAATTTATGATTATGAGAGGAAAGATATTTAAATGTTACTCGTAGCCGCTTTAATATTCCAAAAGGCACAAGCTCTTCCTTGACTGTTTTCAGTCTGTGTTTTTAGTTTTTAGGGAACATAATGGCATTTGGGCTTAAAAAGGCAAACTTTTTTTTTGTCCAGACCAATTAATGTGAAAATTGACAATTTCCTAATCCTAAAGTACTCTTGATAATCTTTGCACACACTAGACACACTTCTGATCAGATATTTAAGCAGGTTAATACAAATAAACTAATTTGTACTTATTTTCTCACTCAATGAGAATCGATAAGAGAATCCAGGCCCGGCCCTGGGCATAGGCAGTATAGGCAAATGCTAGGGGCGCATCCATCCGCAGGGGGCGCCGCTACAAAAAAATTTTTAAAAAAATGGGCTACCAAAACTTTATTTTATTTTACTTATACTGTTAATACTATAATTTCAAAATATGATTTAAGCTTAAAATATGACAACTACTGAGGATAGACAAACTATTAAAAAAAATTGAAGCGCCCCCCCTCTCCTCCGATACTCTTCCAGATTTCTGGCGATCAGCCAGGTATCTGAACGGTAACTTCACCGGTCAGAACCGGAAGAAAAGAGCGCACACCATGTCAAAAAGACAAAAGCTCGCTCGTGCCAAGGGAAGACTGAAAAGGAAAAGAAGAGGAGGAAAAACGTGACAAAGACAGAGGTAGGCTTACAGTGACGTTAATGTGATGAATGAATAGTGTGCTGCATTGTTTTAGCCGTAGGAGCAGTGTGTTAACTTGCTAGCTTACTTTTGGAAGATGGGTAACGTTACTCCCAGCTTAAATTCATCAGAGACATTTAGAAAGATTTTTCAGGTAGCCTACATCCCCTGTCATAACTTGCCAATTGCCAAAGTTTGCACTGCTTGTAATGGTTATTTGAAAGCTATTCCTTTTCCACTATAATTAATGGTTGTCAACCTTGGGTTTATTGTGTTAGTTTACATCAGTGTTAAAAGTGCACAGTATAATAACTGTTAATATTGCATACCTGAGGCAAGTCAAGTTTATTTGTGAGGCACTTTTCAACACAAAGTGCTATACATAAAACCATTAGATATCATCAGAAGGCTTGATCCTGATTTAATAAAAAGCAGGAGCAAACTTTTCCGTTTGATTGTACCTTACCTATAGCTTTCCATTAGTTACTGCTTCTCTTCACTCTGGTTGGATGCTAAACTGCATTTCATTTTAATGACAAGAGTTTAATCTTATCTAATTTCCATTTTAAAGCTTTTCACCGTGTATTAATATAAATAATGTAACAACATGTACACTTCTCTTTTCTCTTCAGGTTTTCATTTGAAATACTTTGAGCCACCTGTCCTGCAGACATCTTCTCCACCTTAGAACAGCACAGTGATGCAGCATGAGGAATAAAGGCTTCACCAATAGACCCAAAGGCAAGAGTAGTCAGGCTGTAGCAAGGTGAGGTGAGCTTGTTGAGATGAGGTCTTAACATCTAAATGTAGACAGCTCTCTGTTGGAATCAAGTTAAATAGCAGTACAAACCAGAGGTCTGTCGTTTAATTTTGTATTATAGCTTTTGTGTGGAATTATATTCAATGCAAAGTTATGATTTATTTAAACTATAGGGGAAGGTGGGGTGATTTGTGCATTTTGGAAGTTGCAAAACCCCTTGTTTCTAGAAAACCGTGGAAGAAATTGGAAATGTGACCACATATTTAAGAAGAGCCATCCATTTGACTCATCCTGTAAAGAAGGGAGACACAAGGAATAAGATATAAGCACATTTAAGCTCAAAAAACTGTGTTTTGCCTTTCAAAGTAAAATTTCCATGATCAAGGTTTTTTGATTATTGTGTCTGAACAATTATAGACACGTTTGAAAACATTTGACACATGTTTTAGTGCTTTGGTATGCTACACTTTGAGTCTATATAGTTAGCACAATGTCAACCCTAAATTGCTGCATCATGCCTATTATCCAAAATTCTGGGGATGGGGTGATTTGTGCGCAAGGGCCTGGGTGAGTTATAAGTAAGTAAGTAAGTAAGTAAAATGTATTTATAAAAGCACATTTATGACAGTTTGCACTGTCCAAAGTGCTGTACATAGTGCATTCAGTAGGTAAACAATGAAGGTAAAATAACAATAACCAAAATAAAAGACGTAAAGCCCATACATCCACATAAACACAGATAGTAGTGCAGAGGTAAGTAAGTAGTGCAGAGGTTAATGGGGAGGAAACACCAGGGTGTACATATGGGTTTTGAGCCTTGATTTAAAGGCAGAAATGTAGGGGGAATCACATTTGTCAGGTGGCAGTTGGTTCCACAAGCACGGAGCAACTAGTGCAAAGTACATTTCTGAGAGTTGTGCCAGTGGCATGGCTGTATACGCTGGTCACCAAAAGAAAGTGATAGTCTACAGTAGCTCAGGAGAGAGTGACATCTCAATTCCACTTAACGACACCACTGATGAGAGTTCAGATGGCCAGAAAGATGATGATGGTGACTTTGTCATTGTGACACAATGACGCACAAATCACCCCACTACGTGGGGTGATTTGTGCGACAAGACAACTTTTTTTCCGAAAGCTATATTTCTTAAACAGTTTATTCCAGATCCAAAGTTTTTATTGCCAGGGATGCACAACATCCTGAAATATATGTACATATTTGAGTTGGAGACATAACTGTCAAGGCCTCACTTTAAAATCACTTTGAGTAAAAAGTTGCACAAATCACCCCACCTTCCCCTACTTGTAATAGATTATAATTTTAAATTTTAACGTCTGCATTTTTCTGTGCGAATCGTAATATTGTATTAATTTTTTAATGTTATGTCACTTGTTTTGTAATATGGTTTTTATTTTGTGGGTTATTTTCTATCTAAAATAAAATTAAATGTCAAAGACAAAGACAAAGCTATCCCTTTCTGTGTGAGTGTATGAACAGTGGTGGACCTGACTGCAATGCAATGGGGGGCGCCAGCTAAAATCTTGCCTAGGGCGCCAAATTGGTCAGGGCCGGCCCTGAGAGAATCGATAAGGAATCAGATCAATAAGCAGAATCGGAATCAGAATCGTTAAATTCTTATCAATTCCCATCCCTAATCCCAAGTATAAAATGCTTTTTAAGGGCCTTTTCCACTACATGGCACTGGCTCTACTCTAACTATACTCGCTTTTGGGAACGGGTTATTGTCTGGAGGTGCAATTCCATTACAAGAGAGCATAATAGCACCTAACGTTAACCAACATGCTTATGTGCACCGCCTTATTGTCAGAGAGTTGCTGGTAGACAATCTCATTTGGAGAGCCGGTACCATGAAGTGTAAAAGAGCTTGTATGTGCTGCTATACCAGTATGAAATGCAGAAGTATTGTACTGGTTTGTTTTAAAAACAGCAAACTTTGCCTGAAGGTTACAAATTTGCATGCATGCACTCAGAAACAGACTGTGTGTCTTATGTACCGGATTTTATGGTCTTAAATGTTTTAAGTTTAAAAAGATAAAATAGCCTGTTACCTTCACTCTTACTCGAACTCTTGGGGGTTGTGGCTCGCCGTCGTGGAACCTTCCTGCCTTGTATTCAAAGGTCGACAAATCAACGCCCACCATCACTGAAATCAGTTCTACTCGGCTCCTTACTCGATCACCCCGTGGACTGCAAAAGAAAAAAACAAATGAGAAGAGCTGGAAGACATCACCAAAACATACAACTGCTTGTCCAGCAATCAGAGTTGTGACTGCTACAAACTAACTGCTTTCTAAGGCTGAAAAGAACCAGTGGAAGAACAACCATACGTTGGTATTACACAAATGTATTAAATATAGTATTTACCTAAGGTAATAGACATCCTTCTGTCCGATGCTGCTACCCGACTGCCGAACAACTTCTTTGCGTTTCCAACCGTCTCCAAGTATTGGCCATTCTTCCCATCCTTCATCGGGATGGGTTCGCTTACGGGGGGGACGCTTAAGCCTGAATTTAAAAAGAGGAGATCAGAATGACACATTAAAAATCTTTATATATCATGGGATACAGAAAATGCACATGAAACAATCAAAGAAAATGTTAGCAGGTTAAGCTCATTTTAATTTTTAATTATTTATTTATTGACTAGTGCAGTGCCCATTCAGGAGTGTCGGTGCCACCGCTTGGATGTTGATACGTGTCTATTAACGCTGTCACACTCGCCACTGTGCTCCTGTGGGTCCTAGGAACACACTCACTAAGTGTGCAGACGATCAGACTGAGAGAACGTAGGACAGATAGGCATACAGGTGCTTCTAAAAAAAATTGAATATCAAGGTAAAAAGTCCATCCTTTCATTTATTCTAGATTCATTACAGTGAAAAATGTAGGACCATTTTGTTTTAATTTTGATGATTGCGGCTTTCAGCTCATGAAATAAAAAATTCCAATATCTTAAAATATTTGAATATTACATAAAATCAATAAAAGGTTTAATACAGAAATGTCAACCTCCTGAAAAGTATGTGTATGTCTAGATTAATTTCACTTTATGTGTAATGCATCCAGAATATGGAAGTTTCACTTTACTTAAAAGAAATAAAAATAACTTTTCATTGATATACACTTTTTTTATACATGCACCTGCATATATAGTTCTTCATTTATATTTTTTTGTTCTGTAATATCAGGGCTGCCAAGTTTCACCAAAAGTTTGGAGTGAGATTTTTTGGCCAAGGGACCCAAAACTGTGTCCTCTCCCACCCAAAAATCGTATTAAAATAAACTAATTCATGAATTGCAAAGTCGTAGGACAGGAAATTTTGAGCATTAAATACTTAATTTCCTGCATTCTGGTGAATTTTTTTGAAGCAATGTGTGCCTTTTCTGCATTAATTTTTATGTAAAGTAAAAGAGAACATTCACGGTTCCGCTGACACAAATGTTATTGAATAGCATTCAATTCATGTGTAGTGCTTTCAAATATCTCCTGTAGCCTATTGTTAAAACATTTGGTTAAACTGTAATAAAGGTAATTATTCTATATCATGTCTACTATTGAGTATGGTATTTTACTAGAAGCATTAAACTTTATTCAAATAAAAAAAAATAGGTAACAGTTCAACACCAATGCAAACTACTAGGCTAAAATAAAACATCTGGGTTACTTGGTCCCTCCTCTTAGGCTACCTTGATTTGTGTTATGAAAAGTGCTATAAATGTGCAATACATATATAGGCTACAGTTCATTACACAGAAGAATAAAAGCATTTTTATTGGCGAATGAGCCATTTGTTACTTTGCAAACCTAATTTTCAAACTAAATTACCAAAAAACGATCCAAAGATCTTCTGAATTTACTTGAGTGAAATTGAAGGGTTAATATGTTTGATGCAATCGCGCTCACCGGCCGGCGGGGACACAATTCTTGTCAGCGGTAACTTGGCAGGCTATCAACACACACCTCAGAAGAGAAGGTATAGGTAGGGGGCTCGCCTCCCGCTTCGAATGCACACAGTGCACATCAAAGCATAACGTTAACGCGCGTTCAGACAGAGGAAGTCACGGCACTCATGTCTGTTAGCTTTTCAAAATAACAATTTGAAAATAAAAGTCCCGCAAAACAAATGTTATTTTGGGGATTAATTTCTGGCGTGAGAGTGTGAACGGGTTGATTTGCGTGTGTCTCAAGGCCAAAGAGTGAGACTTGGCAGCTATGGTAATATTGTTGTTGAAAGAGTTAATGAGGTGAGTGTGACTGTCAGACATGCACATGGCCAACAATTATATATTATAGGACTACAGTATGAGATATAAAAGCTCTGCAGACAACCGACATTCTAGAAAGAACAACTTGTGTGTAGGCATATTGCACGATTATAACACAGACTAAAAAGGTAAAACCACATTATTGAACCTACTGATAGATCTTTCTGCCGACCTTCTCGCTGCCTGCTACGCTCTCAGTCTTTTCACTTTCTCCTGCCAGGCTTTCTTCATCTGGATCATTCCTATCAAAGCTATTCGCCTCATCATCATCCTCCAGCGGCTCAAACCAGTCAACAAGAGGCTCTCCACCGGGGGCTTTGTCCTCTTCCTTTGCCTGTGTTATTGTGGCTTCCTCATTCATATTTGAGGGGGCCTGGGCCGGTTCTGCCACGGAGGTGTTTTCTGCTTCGCTGCTACTCCTCTTGGTTGTGCTTTGTACCACATCCTCCACCATAGGCTGTATGCCAGGGTCCCGGCTCTCAACTTGTTCCTCGTTCATCGATGCACCAGTGTAGGCTTCAAACGGGGCCAAAGTGGGGTTTTTTTTCTGGATCGAGACCAGCAAAATACCCTTACACTTGATCCTGCATCCAGACGTGGTGTATTTTTTTACACTGTCCGTGGACGTGGACTTTAGTTTTGGGCAGGCAGGCAGGTGAACAGTTATGATGGTTGACAGCTGCTCACTTTTTCATGAGAGAACCTAAAAAAGAGGCACTTGCTTAGGAACAGACATTAAACACACCATTTGTCAAGTACAGCACAGTAACAGCAGCTAACATAACGTCCGGGTGTGCTACTGAAGGGTAATGTTGGCCTTTACCAACTCGCTAATAACATGTTTTATACGGCAGTAACTAAAGGAGCAGACATTGCTGTAAAGATGCACAGATATTGCTGTAAAGATGCACAGCCATTTCAAATTATTTACAACGTAACCGTGTAACAGCTAATGGCACAGATGTTTGTCCCAATCTAGTAAACGCTAGCTGTCTAGCTTCCGTATAGCAAGAACCAACTAAACGTCTATTCACCGTGGTTATTAGCACTGGAGTGAGCGTAGCCAATGTTAGCCAGCAAATACAACGTTAGCGAAACTCAACTGCTGGTGCTCCGATTCTCCGACACTGGTGCCGATTATTTCTTAATACGTAGATTAGCGACATGCCACATAACAACAGCGCCATGTCAATACAACATACAGTTATATGTAAGGCTAAGTGGAGTATTAACAGTGCACCTTAAAAAAGGGAGTAGTAGCCACAGTTAGCTAAAGCGCTCCTCCATGGTTCATATACTGCACTGTTTCCTTCACTAGTTAAGAGCCGTGGGTCGATACCCGTTTACAAATACTTGCGTTTGGATGTGCCAACAAAACACACACCTTAAAGGTTATAATCCGCAGATTCCTGGCACTTTAATTGCAATAGCCACCACTTCACTGGGCAAGGTAGAGCTAGCTAGCTTCCCCTGAACCAAGGAAGACACTGAAGATGCAACTCGGTTTAGCTAGCTAGCTCATGGATGTTAGAGCTCTGACTGACCCCGCCTACAGATAAGACTACATCACAGTAGCCTGTAGACCTATCGCTCAAACAACACAAACTTTTCATAAACAAATACTGTTACCATTGTTGTTCAATTTCAGTCACTTATAATATAGGTTACTTTAAAACACATCTGTTTCGGCTATTGTTTTATAGTCATAAGCAGGAACAAAAGGCCAGGCCATTTTAGCGATTAGCTAGCAATATGTATTGCCATAACACAACCACTTAGTGAGACATTAGATTGGTTTCGTTATTGAGTCGTTGTCATGAGGTTGAAACATTTCTCGTGCACTTTCCCAATCACGGAAACAAGTTTAGAAGTGATTCAACGGAGTGAATTATCTCATCCCGCCTTTATCCTCTTTGATGAAAGGCCAATCTGTCCCATATGTTCACCATCTGTCATTTCAATTTTTCAATTTTTAGGCGTTTATTGAAGTCTGGCAAATAAATACATTTTACAACATTGTTTCAAGGTAAACATTTTCAAGTTTACCCCTTTAAAGGGTTACATTAATAATTTCAACAATTACATACATTACAACATAACATTAACAAGTTGTTACAGCCAGGCTGTTTCTATTACTTTTTTACATATTTCAGAGTTCCCTAACTTCCAGAGTTCATTACATGCAATAATTTCATATTTTTTCTTATCTCTTAAAACATAGTCACGTAACAAAGTTATACTTAAGTTAACAACCGATTCGGCTGACATAGAGCTGTTAAGCGGAAGTTGCTTACTTCCGGGGCATGGGACCTATCGGCTCGAAAAATTACAACGGTAGTCAATGGAAAGAAATGTATTATTTTCTGGTCCCAGTCATGAAATGCCTTCGATTACACATATGTTTTGTATGGATTTAGATGGTATTTTTTCGTGCAAAGAATGGAACAATGTAGCGAGTAGAAGCTGGATACGGTCAGGTTTTGTGCAGAGCGCTTTTGTGGACTACAGCTCTTCGCTGCTCTTGACACTTATGATATACGTCACCACCACTGGCACCTGCTTAGCTCAGAAACATGGCTGTGTCTTTAATGCACTTTACCGCCTTCTTTCAATGACAAGACAAAAGTCTTCAGCGTGGCGAAAATCACTACACAAGTGGACATGTGGAGTTTCAATTTCTCGAGTGGGGAGATTGTTGGCGTTGTCCACGCCAGCCATTAGCATTAGCATTAGCACTGTCAGTCGAGAAGTGGAGGGAATGTGTTGAGGTGACGTCACAGAGGCGACAAGACTTGTAGTTGTTCTCGTAACATTTTTTCAAAAGCCGTTAGACGAATAATCATACAACATACCGTCAAACTCTTCACATGAAAAATGATCATTTAGACCCATACAAAACATATATGTAATCCAAGGCATTTAATGACTGGGACCAGAAAATAGTAGATTACTTTCCATAGACTCCCATTCATTTTTTTTCAGCCGATAGGTCCCATGCCCCGTAATTCCGCCACTTCCGCTTAACAGCTCTATTGTAAAATTCTTATAAACCATCAGGTTTCTACTTCTCCATATTGCTTCTTTGACACAATTGATCACGGCCCACCATCTTTCCCCTTTTTTACAATCATTATTTTTCACGTCACCATATAAAATATCTGACTCTGTAGGGACTCTATATAGATCGTTTAGCCATGTTCACCATCTGTCATTAGCCTGGCTCCGCCCGCCCGCCTACTTCCGGCCAAATTTTATTTTCCCTTCAGTAGTCAGTCTGGGTGTACAGCCCATTTCCCAGTTTTGCCGGAGATTCGACAGCCGGTCCAATCAGCGAACAGAGCGAGTGGCTGAGAACGATGACGTCGAAGTCGCGCTCCAGTTTCAGTTGCCAGAAGCCGGCTCATGACACACATGACGACCAAACGTTATGCGATTGGTTGGCTAATCCAGAGTGGCACTGGGCAGATCCAATAGTTTTAAACTTTAACAGACACCCGCCTCCATGAATGAACGTTTGCCAATTACAGCACTGCCAGACCTTCTGTACAAATGAAATGAAGTACGATGGTCTGGTAGCACCAGGCTAATCTGTCATGCCTTTAATGGCGCTTTTCCACCGCACATGTAGCTCGACTCGACTCAACTCGACTCGACTCAACTTGGTTTGGTAGCAGCACGGGTCGTTTTCCACCGCAAATAGTACCTGCTGAACGTGGGCGGGGTCGTCGTAAGGGGCTGAAAGTCTACTCCGGAGCAAAGTAGCAAAGCAGAAATTACGAGCAGTTGTTGCACTATTAACTGAACCAACCGCCAAAAACACGGATGAAATTTTTTTAAGAAATACCCCCTTGTATCTGTTTGCTAAAAGAAGTAGAAGAATATTGCTACGGGCCATTAAGAGGGATGGTTGTTGTCCCGATGTGTGACTCTGCCACACAGTCAGCTGTAGGGATGCGTCACGTACATCCCTATGCACGTAAACACTGGCATGATAAAGTTGACTGTTTAGTGCTTGTTTCAGGATACGTGTTTTCAAATGCAAGCCGTGTCTCAGCCTGAATATTTTATTGAGGTAATCAGTTCAGTCCGAGGCTTGTAATGTAATCGCTCGTGTAACTGTCTGAGAGACATTTTTGTTGATATTCTATTGTGAAAATTATAAGTATGTAAAAGGTAACTTTATTTTGAAAATCGGACTGTTCAGGATGTGATGGGTCACATGACCGGTTTAGTCATTTACATGTTATAGGATGCAAGCTAGCATACCTGCAGAGAGACTCATGCCTACAAAAAAGTAACGCACAGCTACAAACTATTATTCTGCACGGTTCGAGAGGCGCACACGGTAACTTTAAGTTTAATTGGAATTTCAGTTGTTTCCACATTTGAGAGGTATTTGTGCGCACTTGTATTGTATGTTTACATGCAATTTGTGTCTTTGTTTTTACTTGTAGTTTTCATGGTGTCTGATAAGGAGAAGAGAGAAAATAAACCTTTCAAAGACAGCTGTATGAATCGTGGCCTTTATTTCGTCGGACCGGCGGCTATAGCTCGCTATCATGTCTGTCCCAGCTGGCTACTATTTAGCCTAGCTGCTAGCTGCCCTACATGGTAAATGGTAAATGGACTTGTATAGCGCTATATCTCCGTTTATCACAGACTCAAAGCGCTTTACATTGTTTTTTGTACACATTCACCCAGTCACACACACATTCATACACCGATAGCAGCAGCTACCACGCAGGGTAGGCTTAGCACTACGGTGCTAAGCTAACTAAGCTAACTATCGGGAGCAATTCGGGGTTCAGTGTCTTGCCCAGGGACACTTCGACATGAGGCGGGGAGATGGGGGATCGAACCTCCGACCCTGCACACCAGAGGCGCGCTCCCTACCCACTTCGCCACTGCCGCCCTACATGTCTCCTCTCGTATGTAAGTAACTTCCCCAACAACCAACACTGGGTGAGCTTAGCGAATATATGGAAAATAAATTCGGATCTGTGATGCAAATCAAATGAAAGAGAGCCAGAGAAGGCTGCACGTGGCGGAAATACACTCAAAAGTCCCGGAGAGTTGGGGAGAATAAACAACAGAATGAAGCCGGTAGTCTCTGGCCACTGATTGGCCAGACAATAGTCTCTGGCCAATCAGTGGCCGGCCGTCTGCCGACGTCACCTTTTAGCATCGGCTCAGCTCGCTTGGACCCTAGAGCGAGGCGATACCAAAAAAGCAGCCGCTACGTGGTACCAGGTACCATGAAATTGCGGTGGAAAAGCCAAAAATGCGAGTCGAGTCGAGCTGATACCATGCGGTGGAAAAGCGCCATAAGAGTTTGTAAGGCACACATTTACATTTCAATTTAACATTAAGAAAGACACAGCTGTATCTATGAAATAGGACAGACCCCTCTCCCATGGTCAAAAAAAACTACAACACAACATTCAGTCCAGCGCAAGGCATTATGGGAAATGGCCCGTCCTTTGAATGTCTATTATTATTCTCATGTAGCCAAGGTGCGTACACTAAGTGAGCAACGAAGGCCACTTTTTTAGTGGAACGACTTGAAGCTTAATTCGGTGATGACGCTAGTTTCAGCCAGGCTTTTTCAAATAAATCTTTATATTAGCTATTCTGATGGAATACCCCCCAGGTGTAGAAAAACCAACAGAAACATCACAGAAATACACAGAACCAGGATCAAGTTTAAGATGTTTATTCAGGGCAATAATTCATACCAAAAACAGCAGTTTCAATCAGCAGGCAGGAAAAAATATATATATCAATTTACATCTTAAAGTTATTTATTATACAAAGATTTTAAAATAGTTAGAAAGTCAGTTTTCATCCAAATGGTAGCTATCTTTCTTTAAGTTTAAATCTGTGACACACAAATCTCATGATAGGTACAGGGATCCAATGATCCAAAAACCGACGGACTAAGTCGACTACCTATCCTTGATGTTACGGAGATCGGTCGTCAAGGGGTCATGCTGGATAGTTTGGTGCAACATCAGAGCTAGCAGACCAGCTCTGTTGGTCATAGCAGTCCTGACATTACGCTCCTGTTCAAAGAGCTCGTCCAATTTGTACCACTGTGGGTGAAGAAAAAACAACAGTCAAAAATTTTTTTGGAAAAAGAAAATGTAGGAAGAAGTAGTTCTGCCCTTAAAAAATGTAAGCGACAGTTATGCAGTTTGACTTACAACTCTCACTCGCTCCAAGTCCACCTCTGCTCTCCTAAGCTTTTCCCAGTTGTAATGTTTGTTGCATTTCCTTTTGGAGACCCTGCAGTAATCTCCAGTCAACTCAAAAACATTCTTAACCAGAGGACATCCACAGACCTCTTCGCCTTGGACCTAGTCATAATGAGAGTATACACAAAGCATATAAATTATTTATCTTTATACAAACATACTTTATGTTAAACAGGTGATTGCCAACAGTCATTTTAAGTACTAGACTGAGACTAAGCAGTTCTTAGTGAATCATGGAGTACATAATGGACATTTACACGTGTCTGGGTTTTCCACTGACCTTAGGATCTCTGGAATGTTCCGGACACAAAACCTGAAGTCTCTTGCAATACGTTTTGCTTTGGGGATTGTACACATCGCAGAAGAGCCTAGTCGCTCTGGAAAGGAAAAAAAATAGTTTGTAAAGCAAATTCAAAAGGGAAACTTGCTATTAAAAATTGAGAGCATTTCTTTTTCTTACCCTTCTATTCTTGTAGGGTACATGGAACCAAAGGATGTCTGACTCTCATACTGTTGAAATCATTGGGAAAATAAATGTTGCACAAGTAGCGCATAAGATAATTGTTTGTGTTTTAATATCTGAAGTCTAGAAGCATAAACACTGAACAGCTAGTTTAAAAAAATAATCACCTTTGCATAACATCTCTCCATATGTCTCAGCGCCACTTTTGGATTGATGGGATGGCTACAAGACACGCAGAAAATCTGCAGGTCTGTGTCCTCGCTATCACCGTCGTTCACCTACAAAACAGAACCAAAGTATTTAATCAAAAAGTGTTACTTCTAGGGGGCGCTCGTGGTGTAGTGGTTAGAGCGCCTGCCCATAGAGGCTCAGTCCTCACAGCAGACCACGGGTTTGAATCCAGCCCGTAGTCGTTCTCTGCATGTCATTTCTTTCTCTGCCCCATTTCATCTCTGTCTCTCAAAATCTGTCTAATAAAAGTATTAAAAGACCCAAAAAAATATCTTTAATAAAAATAAAAATGTAAAAAACGTTACTTCTTTTCATCTTCAGCGGCTTACCAAAAAACAAAGAATGCTTGAGTTGCCCCTTTGACAACAGTAACAGCAAGCTATCATGAAAAGCAGCAGCAACATAGCAAGCTGTGTGTAAGAGAATTAACTGATGTCAGCTCACCTCCTCGTCCTGCTGAACCGCCTGCTGCTTGGCCTTGGCGATGATGCCTTCCAGTTCATGGAAGCGTCGCTCCATCTCCGTGAGGCGCAGACGGGCGTTCTGCTGCTCCCGGCGGATGCGTTCCAGGTGCTTCTTACCGTGCTCCTCTGCAATGCAAGGACTTTGCTGCCACTGCTGGATTCGCTGAGGCAGGATCTCATAGATTCGGCTGTGGATTAAAAATGAACAGATAAATGCATTTTAATGTTGAAAAAACTACATGTTTATTTAGATTAGAGGAAAAGAGACCCTGAAACACTTATTGAAAAGCTAATATTTACTAGCTAGTAAGCATTTACTAGCATTAATTCTTCGAGCACCAGGTGATGCAATAGTACCATCATTCGAATAAAAACGGGATAATTTAAACCAGGGGTCTCCAAACTTTTTTCACTGAGGGCCACATACAGAAAAATCTACGAAGGGCCGGGCCACTTTGCAAAAATAACACATTTATCAGGACGTGTAGCTGCTCTGATGTTTAGTTTCATAGTGTCTTCGTAAATTGTAATCCTTCTTCACGGCAACACTTTCCTTGCACATTAAACATACACATTTCCCCTCTTGTTTATATCCCAATGATACACCCAGTGTTTTCTGCCTTTGCGTCCAATGTCCAGCAAGGTGAAAATAGTATCCAGCCGAGGTCCTGACCCTCCTAGGGGGGTGCGGGGGTATGCCCCCCCGGGAGATTTTTTAAAGTTTTTAAAGTGAAATGCATGAATCTGGTGCACTTTGAGAGGGAAATTAAGAGGCTAAATCTGAAGAATTTTGTATGAAAAAAAATGGAGACACTGTGTCAGATGAATTAGAAGCTATTGGAGAAGGACACATAGATTTTCCATAATAATATTAATGTAAAATAAAATATTATGCAGGGTCCTCTGGGATGGGCTTCTTGCTCATTTTCTTTTATGGGACATATTTCTCTGTAATATAATGAGTGCATTTAAATTATTTAAAAATTAAAAGTGCCATATTACATTATATTTTTAAAATGTGCCACGGGCCAATCAATCAGTGTTTCACACCCCTGCACTAGTGGGTTAACTAAGAAATGCAAAAAAAAATTAAAAAAATTTTTCAAAGGGCCATATTATATTTTTAAAATCGGCCACGGGCCAATAAAAAGCGGGCAGCAGTTGGCCCGCGGGCCGTAGTTTGGAGACCCCTGCTTTAAACCATTCACTCCCTGTACTAAACACAAGTGTTAAGCAAGGTTCAAATTATTTTTGGAGAAAGTTTTTATAAAGCTCCAATGAGCAAGCAAATAAATTAAACTTGTATTTACAAAAAACCTTAGAGGTTAGTTATTTCTTTGTACTAAGCAGATGCCCAGAATCTATCCTACTAGAAGAGCACAAATGCATGAAAAGGTGAAAGTAGTAAGAAGTCTTACTTGGTGGCTAGTTTCATTCCACAGTCCTCTGAGCAGTATTTGGAGTTGCTTCTTGCTGCCTCCACGCAGCTGGGCCCCAGACACTGACGCTGCCCTCCGCTGTCCCGCAGATCGCCCTTCTCACTGTGTCTGGTCCGGTCTTTGTGTTTCTGCTTCTGCTTGTGGCGTCGTGACTCCTTCTGGATAATTCAAAATGAAAAGGGGCAGTAGACCGATGTTGTAATTATTTATGTTATTAACACCATTTACCATGTCAACACTTTCTATATTTCTATATAAAAGTCTTACTTTCTTGTCAAATTTCTTCTCTCGTCTTTTTACGTGCTTGACTTTCACAGCTTTCTTACGCATTACAGGGCTGAAGGGCGGCTCATCCTCGTCATCACTACCCCATGTCTGAGTGAGTGGGAAGGGCAGAAACATGACTCAACATTTAACTACCGCGATCAAATGTTTGAGACTTCTGATTGGAGTGCAGTTAAACAAGCATCTCTTTACAGTCAAAAACAATATGTTCTACTACCATGCTGTTGTCAATTCCTGACGACTTGTACTGCCGGTAGAGATCGGCCTCACTGTCGTAGTCATCGGAGTAACGTCTCCGTCTGTGGTTCTCTCTCCTTTCTCGCAAAGATTGTTCCTCTTCCTTCACACGCAGCATTTTCTGTAAAAAAAAAAACATACGTCAGAAATTGGAGAGCCAATCACTTTAAGGGTTAAAAAAAACAGATGCATCTATTAAGTTGCTCATTTAAAAGTCATGTACAGTTTTGGTACTGTGCAAGATACTTCATGAATGATACTTTATTATTACAGAGTAACATTGTTGTAAAGGAGCTTCCTTGTTACCGGGCAGAAATGTTAAATATTGTTAAAGACTTTTGGTGGCATAACCTTGTCTCATACCAAACTAGAGATAAAGCGACCTACCCTGGCTCGGACCTCACATTGCCTAAATCTGCACTTCTGTCTGATTTTGTTGGGGCCTCCGAACTTCTTCATGTCCTTGCAGAAGTCACACACGGCACAGTCCTCGGTCCTCAAGCAGGGCTCACATTCCCCGCACATTCGAACTGAACGCTTGACCTGATGACAATTGGACAATTATGAAGGCTATTGCATCATAAGATATTCACCTACATGTTGGTGGGTGGTGCAGTATTGCAAAGCAGGGAACCCTTTAAATAACATAGTTATGATAATTAAACTTATACAAAATGACCAAGAAAGACAAAAGACCTAATATGACTAGTTTTGCTTCAATGAGGTGCTCTCAATCATTTCATGCGTTAAAAAATTGGCAGACACAGATAGCTGACCAACGTGGAAACTAAAAGTGACATTATTGCACTTACTGGAACTTGTCATTTTTATGTGACCGTTTACAAGTAGCTTCTGCATCTCTTCTATGAACAACACCTGATTTGTCCTTTCAAATGTAAATCTGGTGTACTTGTAGTAAACTTGATTGCTGCGACTTACTTTAGAGCTATGTCGCCTATCGTTCTTGTAGTCCGGAGTACTGGGGGTGCTGCTGTAACCAGCTCTCTCAGATCTGTCATGGTCGTCTTCCTTATCTCGGTTTTTCTTTGATCTGTACTTGATTTCCAGTGAAGAGTTTTTATCTGGGGATGGAAAGAATGTAGCAAAAGTATATTGTTTATTTTGTTTATGCACAACACATTTAATATAAAGCCATAGCATGTTGTGATAAAAGAAGATTTGTTTGTCTTTGTTTTGTCTTCACCTCTGCATCTCATGCAGTACCATTCTCGGATGGCCTTGGCCTTCTTCTCTGTGATGTTAATGCAGTGGCCGTGGAACCACTCATTACAGTTATCACAACCACTGCAAGGAAGGGAGAGGCAAATACTGTATGAGCACTGTCGCAATCCAACTTCAGTTAAGGAGTGATTGAAATAGCAGCATTGGTGTTGTGAACTCACATCATGAAGCAGTTGATGTCTGGTTTCCGGCAGATACAGTAGAGAGGTGCGTTCTCCCCCTCCATACTGCTGGTCTCTGGCCCTGGCATGTGGTCAAAGTCGGACATTTCGCTGTCCTGGAAAGTAAAGTAATATGCATCAGAAGTCACAGTGACACTTGTGAAATTACACTTAACACCAATGATAACTGATTGATCAGCTGCGGCCTGCGGGGCATTTTCTAATGTAGCTTTTGTGCTTAGCATCTCTGATATAACACACAGTATTGTTGCTCATTGGTGGTGGCTGCATTGCATTTCCCAGACCATACAAGTTCTTACAATCAGAACTCCATTATCAAGTAAACATAAATCAAACTATTATTCCTGTTGCCATCACAACATATGATGCTCTGAACCGCCCAGCTCCTTCATTTGCCTACTTTGAGAATGTAAACATGCCAACAATTATTACATAAGATGGCGTCTACCTCTAGTCTTGAAACTATGCTGAAGTGTGATTTTGTAACTCAACGTCAGCTACCGCCATAACTTTAAACACTATATCCCATTTTGCAGTTTCAGCGCGTTATTTATTGTTCTGTATCATCATCATTCATTCGTTATGTCTGAAAAGCAGGCCTACTATAGCCTACTGTTCAAAATAAAAGGAGATGGACAGCTAACCACCAACAGTAAAAGGCAAACTCCAAGTAATATTACTAGCTGCTTTGCCTTTGTTTACACACAAACCTAATGTATGTCGTAAGTTAGCTAGCATAGTCATTTAGCATCGGCTAAACACACATTACATGTTTACCTTACTTAGTTGTGCCATTTAAACGCAAAGTTGTCAAAACTAATTCTACTTGATTGCGATATTAATGTGCTTTGCCAGGGTTATTTTTAAACGCTATAACGTACATTTAAGTGGCAATTTATGCTGGATCGCATTCTGTCGGATGTTGTAGTTACGATCGGTTCGTTTGCCACATTGAGTTATCTTCGACAAATCGTTAATTCCACCGGAATGAAAGTAGGCTACTTTCTTGTAATACTCACCATAATGTGTGCTCTCTACAGTCTTTCGTCGCTCTGCAAATTTAGTAAAAGGGCAACCAATACAACGCTAGACACTGAACGCAATGAGCTAGTTCAATAGCTAGCGTTTCGGTATCGTTCAAGGGCTAGGCTACATGATAGTTGGCTACATAAATTGACACGACATCGTTCACAATCGGCCGAACTCGGTCTTATTCGTAAAATGTTCTTCTTCGCTTGGGGCAAACTAACACGTGCAATGTCGCCCTCTGTTGGATTTGTTACAAATAGCGTTTCTTGCAGGAAGAAAATATAGTAGCCTAACAGACACACTATTAAATTGTAGAGGTGTGGGGGGTTGAATTTTTATGTAGTCCGACTCCTATTCATTTCGCGTGATGCTTTGGCATGCAAATAAAGCTAAACTACAAATAGGCCTAGTGCTGGGGGAAAGGCAAGCTAGGACAGTTTGTCTTCACCTGGCACAACCTGCAAGAATAAACCATAAACTCAACACATCCACACCAGGCCTCACTTTATCACTTTATTGTATTAATATTTCACTCTATTACATCCATTTTAATGTCTTATTATTTATTCATTGTCTGCATTTACCTTAACAATTTTGTATTTTATCTATAGGCCTTTATGTAGGCTATATGTAATATATTTGTATAATGTGTAAACTTGTGTATAGTTGGGAGTATATAGAATTATTGTATTGAATGCTTTGGCAACACTGTTTTGGTATGGCCATCATGCGGATAAAGCTCATTTTGATTGAATAGAGAGAGAGAGAGAGAGAGAGAGAGAGAGAGAGAGAGAGAGAGTTTGTGTTGGGGCAGTTACACCTCCATAGTTGACAGGTCACTGATGGATGAATCTTGGATAATTGCTGCATGCTGGATCACCTACTTTAAAAATCTGTCATGAAAAGTAAGTACATATTTCTTACAACATTATCATATAGAGATGGATAAGGCGACACCAACAGAATTCGTCTTTGTGAATTCCTGTACATTTGGCTATCCCAAAATGTACCTGACACACATTTACAAAATTACGATATGGTAGATTAATTCCATTCATTACATTACATTAAAGAGTTTGTTCAGTGTAAATACATTTGATTTGACCTTATTTAGATATTGTAGTATCTATAAATGAATACTGAAAAAATGGTAAATTATAACAGTAGTTTAAATACAGTTTTGATAAAAATATTTCAGATAGCGGAACAACATTTAGTTTTCTCTGAATTTCATCTGCAACTGAGACAAAAAACTGTCAACAAGTGACATATGGTAATTGCAACTGGAAGACATGAATTATTAATGAATTGCAAAATCAACATTCTTAGCTGTTAGGATATCCGCATGCCACCTTTCATCTACATCATAAATATTTCCTAAATGGTGATAAATAATAGATGAACTTCTCTGCCATTTCCACTAATCGTTAACAGCTGCAAAGCCTCAGATACAGAGCTGACTCTGGGTCTGTGGTATCTACAGAGAAGGACAAGCTTAAAAAAAAATCAGGAATGACAAAAAAAGGTAAAAATAAATGGTTGTGTGTATGTGTGTTTTTCGGTTGTGTGTGTTTGTGTGAAATCGAAGCTTACAGATAACCTTATGGTGAATATAATTAAAGTTGGGAAAATTACATTTGTTAATGATCACATTAACAGGTCTTTTTGTACTTAAACTGTTTTAGTTGTTTGACCCCCTAATATTCCTGGTTGGTTGTCTTTACTTTTTTTCAGGAATCAGGTGACATCATATTGAAGTGGGCACTATGATGGATGCAGATATGATTGAAAAGAAGGATGATGGAAGTGACAACAAATCAAAGTTCCAGGACTCTCTTATCACTGCTTCATATTCGCCCGTCATAACTGACAACTCTAACGCAGGTCACACAGGAATGTATCCCAGAGAACTTGCTTTTAATTGAAGCCGCTTAGAAAAGTTGAACCTCCTTCATTTTGTCTTACAGGCTCTTTAACTGAAGCCACTAGCTTTTCCGAGGAGCAGCTCTCCACTTGTGACAAGGCATCATCTTCAACTGAAATCCCTTTGAATATATTCCAAAATAAAACAAAAGGTATATCTGACTTACCATATGTTCTCTGTATCAATAGTGATTTCCCATAAAAGCAGTTTTCATGCAGATTTTTTCTTCTTCTTTGTCCGGTGCAGAAGCATTGCACAATACGCCAAAAGGTGGAGTGACTAGAGCAGTATCTGTCTGTTTGTCTGTGGAGAAAGAACAGCCAATGTCCTCTATGGAGACCTGCACAGTCTATGAAGTGAGCCAGTCAATCACAACCATCAGCAGGAGTCAAGAACGCCTCAAAACCACTTCTATGGTCCACACTCAGCCAGGTGGTGACGGTAAGAACAAAAAAACTACTGTGTATTCCTTCATAATTTCCTCTTTCTTAAAGCCAAAATCCTTCTATGTAATTTTGGGAATTAGACCCCTATAGTAAGTATCTGAAAAGGGTTGGGCATTTTTAAAGATATCGTAATTCAAGTAAAAAGAGACTGGCTATGCTCTGGTTCCTATGACACATTAAGCATTTTGAACCAATCACAGCAGTTCTCTGCTTGAACATTCAATTCAAATGATATGAATGAGTGACTCTTGCCATGGAGACCGTTTGATACATGAGCCTTGGAGCCATGTCCACACAGTCCTGTCAGACAGTATAGACAGCCATTTCGACTAAGCTTTATAATATTTCTGAACATTTAATTTTAATCAGATTTTTGCAAAAGTTTATTGAGACACCCAACTTTTATATCATATATTGATTTTTCCTATTTTAGACCAAGTTACCAGAGGCTTTAAAAAATAAAAAGGTATCCTTGAATTATAAGCTGTCTCTTCTAACCTTGCCTCTTTCTCTGCTCTCTACCTTTTCTTCCACCAAGACCTTTGTGCTGCGATTCTCATGGCCTGCCTCTTCTGTCATCCGCTGGACTGTTTACTTGCCACCATGAGAGGCTGTAGCAGGTGCATTTGGTCGCTGTGTTCAGCCCTGTGTGGCTGCGAGCCTGCCACCACCCTGCAACCCCCACTCCTGGACTTCACTCACCACTGTGGCATGTGCAGCAGTTGTGTGGATGTCCGCTGCTTCCTCTGTGAATCTCACATCTGTGACCTCTGCCTTCAGACCACAGAGTGCCTGGACCTGGCAATGGAAATGTCTCAAATGCTTTACCACTAAACATTGAATAACCAGGGGGCGCCCTTATCTCAGTTGGTAGGGCGTCCCCACCATGGGCCTCGGCCAGCAGCGGACCCGGGTTCGCTTCCAGCCCGCCGTCGTTCTCTGCATGTCACTCCCCTCTCTGCCCCATTTCAACTCTGTCTCTACACTATCAATAAAGCATAAAAATGCCAAAAAATATCTATAAAAAAAAACATTGAATAACCACATTTAGCCATGACCCGCATTGGGATTCATTTTCATTTGTTAAAATCTTCCAAAAAGCCAACTTGTAGGGGATAAGACAGAAAAAGCTATCAGTTTAGGGTTAACAGTCATTGTTAGCACTCAAAGTATATGTCAGGGTTAATATTGTGTATTATGAGGGGGAAATTATGACCATTCCAATCTTATGAGGCGAGGGAAAACTTAGAGCTGCTTTTAGCACAAACAACAAAGTGCATACATTCTGAATGAACAGGAGAAGACACCTTAAAATCACAGAAACCATTAAACCACCTGGAAGTACAAATGTTTCTGACTGCCTTTAGTAATGTTTTTTTATGTCAGCAATGCTATTTCATAAATTGTTTATCAATGACTTGCAGGTCGTGTTGGAGAAAAAAAATACAGTGTGTCAGTGTTGAAAACAAAAAAACAAAACTACAATTATGTAGGTACTTTTTCCAAAACACACATTCATGAACTGTACATAAGGTCACGTTAAGCATTAGACAGGTTAAATGCCATCCTAAAGTTAGTAGCTATTTTATAGATGAGTTATTACATTGCAGGATTCACACAACAGTTACACATTATTATTACAGAGGTGAGGCTAGTGGTTGGTTGAAAAGAAGGTTGAAGCCCCCTGAATTCATAATAAAATAAGCAATAATGTATTATTAGATATATCACTTTAGAACATAAAAAAGCCACAATATTGGTTGAACATGCTAACTAGTAAAAATCAATCAGTGACCACTAAGGTTAACTGAATCAATCAATCACTGACAATATAGGTATTAGTCTTATCTACTTATCAAACTACTATAAAAGGTATCAAAAATATGTGATGAACTACAGTACTATTGTAAATGGAAGAAAAAAAATTGTTCTGCATTTCTCATACTGTCTTGCATTTCTATTGACTGAGTGAATATATTAAAAAATAAGACGCTGATTTGTAATCTGTAGCTACTCTCGAAGAAGTCCTGCTTTGGCTAGCTAGCTGCAGCAGCAAGTGATTTCCACTGCTTTTAAAGTTCATTACAAATACATGCAACCTGGGCATTCGCCGTCCACTGTGTGTAATAGTAATAAAAACAGACAAACGCTTTCATAAAATGCATAGACTGCCATATAATTATAAAGTGCAATTAAATTGCTGAAAATAAAATATTCTTATATACAATATGCAGTAAATATTTCACACAATGTGCCAATTCACTTTACAAAGATCCCTTCTGTAGCTGCTGGTGTGACAAGCTAAATATACAGTATCTCACAAAAGTGAGTACACCCCTC
This sequence comes from Hyperoplus immaculatus, assembly GCA_949357725.1. Classification (NCBI taxonomy): domain Eukaryota; kingdom Metazoa; phylum Chordata; class Actinopteri; order Uranoscopiformes; family Ammodytidae; genus Hyperoplus; species Hyperoplus immaculatus. The sequence goes on along the minus strand of OX442350.1, from coordinate 14,617,569 downwards.
ACATTTCTTCAAATATTTCATTATATCTCTTCATGGGACAACACTAAAGAAATGACACTTTGATACAATGTAAAGTAGTAAGTGTACAACTTGTATAACAGTGTTAATTTACTGTTCCCTCAAATTAACTTGACACACAGCCATTAATGTTTAAGTGCTGGCAACAAAAGTGAGTACACCCCTAAGTGAAAATGTCCAAATTGCACCCAAAGTGTTAATATTTTGTGTGGCCACCATTATTTTCCAGCACTGCATTAACCTCTCTTGGGCATGGAGTTCACCAGAGCTTCACAGGTTGCCAATGGAATCTTCTTCCACTCATTCATGACAACATCACGGAGCTGGTGGATATTAGAGACCTTGCACTCCTCCACCTCCTGTTTGAGGATGCCCCACAGATGCTCAATAGGGTTTAGGTCTGGAGACATGATTGGCCAGTCCATCACCTTTACCCTCAGCTTCTGTAGCAAGGCAGTGGTCATCTTGGAGGTGTGTTTGGGGTCGTTATCATGTTGCAATACTGCCCTGCAGCCCAGCTTACAAAGGTTGAGTGCACTTGCTCAGGGTCATATCCAGAGGTTGGCTTTGGAAAATACACCTTTAAATACTGCCAGCATTGCTGCAGGTCTTGAAGGGGTGGGGGTTCAACCTGTCAGTGCTCAGACCATATGCCGCATTCTGCATCATACTGGTCTGCATGGCTGTCGTCCCAGATGGAAGCCTCTTCTAAAGATGATGCAAAAGAAAGCCCGCAAACAGTTTGCTGAAGACAAGCAGAATACGGACATGGATTACTGCAACCATGTCCTGTGGTCTGATGAGACCAAGATAAACTTATTTTGTTCAGATGGTGTCAAGTGTATGGTGCGGCAACCAGGTGAGGAGTACAAAGAAAAGTGTGTCTTGTCTATAGTCAAGCATGCTGGTTGGAGTGTCATGGTCTGGGGCTAAATGAATGCTGCCAGCACTCGGGAACTACTGTTCACTGAATGCCAACATGTACTGTGCCATACTGAAGCAGAGCATGATCCCCTCCCTTCGTAAACCGGGCCGCAGGGCAGTATTGCAACATGATAACGACCCCAAACACACCTCCAAACGACCACTGCCTTGCTAAAAAAGCTGAGGGTAAAGGTGATGGACTGACTAAGCATGTCTCCAGACCCCCAAGAGGGTTAAGGCAGTGCTGGAAAAATATAGTGGCCACACAAAATATCAACAGTTTGGGCCCAGTTTGGACATTTTCACTAAGGGGTGTACTCACTTTTGTTACCAGCACTTTAGACAGTAATAGCTGTGTGTCGAGTTATTTTGAGGGGACAGTAAATGTACACTGTTATACAAGCTGTACACTGACTACTTTACATTTGATCAAAGTGTAATTTCTTCAGTGGTGTCAGATATAATGAAATATTTGAAGAAATGTGAGGGGTGTACTCACTTTTGTGAGATACTGTACTGTGTGTTGGCATCTCTTGAGCAGTTGGTTAAGCAAATGTTGTTGTGGGTTAAAAAAAACTCACAGCTTTCTTCCCTGTAAAAAATTCAAGCAAACTTTACATCCCTCTTAAATCTCTGAATAAAATCTTAAAAACTATATTAATTTATTATTTCTTAATTCTAAGTGCATGCCCATATTATACAATATTCAATTTAAATAAGATTGCATTAAAAAAAACAGACATAATCATTTTGACACGCTCCAGACAGGAACAATAATAATTAGTTCTATATGGCAAAATAATTTAAGAACTCATTTTCATCCTGATGCAATGTTCATGGTTAGTTTTGATCTTAATGTTAAGTTATTTTTTGCTTTTTCCGAGCTCAATTCAACAGTCCCATAGTAGTAGACTCGTATTCTTTAAGGGATTGACTGCACTTCCCGACATTCTTGTCCCATATACTGACTAAGTCTTTGAACGCCACACACACACAGAGCTCATCACAAGTCCTCGTCCATATCAAGGCTGCTCCTACGACTGCTGCTTTTAGAGGCACCTGGTGACAGGGGAGAAAACAGGGGCTCAGCCAGCCTGTCAGGAGACAGGGTGCAGCCGTCGTCCATGAGGATGTCTCCCAGGCCCACGTCGGGGTAGAGCGCTGAGGCCGAGTCGTCGTCTAGCTCGGCAAAGCTGAGGCTGCCCAGGTCCAGGGGGCTGCTGAGGGTGAGTCCTGCCGGGGAGTCAGAGGAGGGCGGGGACAGGAAGGAGGCCGGCAGAGGCTGACCAATGGCTGTGGCGTTCATACCCAGGAGGTTCTGTCCCTCTCCTCCCCCCACACCGTGAGCTAGAGCCTGGGCGCTCTGTGGACCCGCATGATGCTGCTGTTGCTGCTGGTGCTGCTGGAGGAGGGAGGGGTCGCTGCTCAGACCAGACGAGAGGCCACTGGAGCCCGAGAGGCCGTGGAGCCGCGCCTGCATTTCCAGCTCCTGAAAAAAATAAAAAACACAGTAATGGTTATTATTATTATGAATGCTGTTTGTGCCTTTTGGCATGTGAAGTGATTCCCATTAAATAGAAGTTCAGCTGAACTTTGCCAACTAAATGACATTTAATCTGCACAAGGAGATTCTGAAATTTGGTGGCCTAAAGTAGCAGAACAAAGAATTAATTAAAGTGATGTCACAGCTGTCACATTAGCAGAGCATTGTCATCCTTTTTGACCAGGTTTTCACAGTTTTCTACAGAGCAGCTGATCCAAACAAAGTCTGCCTTTATAGTATAATTATTAATAATGAACAAACTGTTTTCAATGGCTAACAATCTTTTTATCCATCTTTATGGGAACACCACCGCTTTATGACACATTTATGTGACCGACTGTCCATAAGTGGTATTGCCCAAATCAGTAAAATTTCGCTTGTGACAATATGAACATGAGCCTATCATTAGGTCTAGTAAAAGTGTCATCAACAAATTATCCACTTCTTAAGAGTTAAGGATCAAAATATGTACAGTCCGGATGGAGGCAGGCTGGGTTTGGCTATATAATAACATATTACAACAGAATACAGGTTCCCACCATACATTTATTCTATCGTCTCTCTGTAGTCTGCAGAAATGTTTATCACCTGTTTCCATAGAGTGCGTGTGCTGCTGGCAACCACAAGAAAGTGAGAAACAAGCACTTTAGGGACAAACTTAAAACAATGTGTGTTTTAAGGTGTGCAGCCTTAATTTAAGTAGCGCAACTAGTCAAGCAATGCGTAGCCGTGTAATTTAAGTATTGGATAAGCTCCCCTCTTAACACAGCTGACCAGCAGATACTGACCTGAATACGCAACATTAGAGTGTGGTTGGCATGCTCCAGCTTCTTCTGACGCGTCTCTACATCCTTGGCTCTGTGCTGCTCCTTCTGCAACTTCCTGATGTAGTCTACAGAAGCTTTCAGAATGGTGCCTTTATTCCAACGCGACTCACTGTCATCATTATGTATTGTAGAGGTGGCCAACAAAGGAAACAGCGGAAACAAAAAAGAAGACTTTAGTTTTAGGACACAACAGTTGCTGGGAATTGAAATATCGTAATTTCATATTTATTACGTAATTAATTAAGGGAAAATGAGAAAGAAATCAGACAGCACTTACGGGTCACTGGATTTGGGTATCAGCGTGCCCAGTTCCTTTATACGATCATTGATGTTGAATCTTCGCCTCCTCTCAACTGTAAGTAAGAATGACAGGGTAGAGAGAGGAAATCAAAACTCGTTAGTTTATCTGTTATAATCAGTTGTCACTAAGGAAACATGACTTCAATCAATCAATCATTCAATCAATCAACCAACCTTTATGTAGTTCTCGGAGCTACAATTGAGAGCAAACCCTATTTTTCAATGTAGCCGAGATAACAGTAAATAAAATACATAGTAAGACCACAATTTACTAACAGTGCCTGAAGTGCGAAATACCCATGCCTGGGGTAGAAACAGGGACATACAAGTCACTGAAGCAACCATAAAATAAAATAAAAAAACAAAGTAATTAGTGAAGAGTTAATTCAACACAAGACAAATAAATTATAAAAGAGCAAAAGAAAATAATGGACATGTAAATCACTAAAAACAGTTACAGCTGGAAACAGGAATACTTAGCAACCATGCCCTGAACTTAAGAAAATGTAATATAAGTGACTGTTGAAGCTTTTCCATGTGGTCGGGCATTGAAAAAGAAGACAGGTTTTCCTAGTTCTGAAGTAGAATATAGATCAAATGGGTTGTCCTAGAGTTGAAACAGACAAAAGAAATGGTAGAAATAAAGCTCAACTTACTGAGGTTATGGTTGTCTTTCTTCTGCCTTTCTTTCATGATTGCTTTGACATCTGTATCTGAAACAAAATTCAAATCTATGGCGTTTCAAAAAGTGATACAGAAGCAAACTTAAAAAAAGAAAAGGAAAAAGGCGTAGACATGTTTATAAAAGTAAGTAACTGTACCGGTGATTTCCCTTTTAACTTTTGGAAGATCGGCAGGGCAGGAGTTGCTGGCAGTAAGAGTAGGTGCTGCCATTCCAGGGCTTTGGTATACATCCAACAGATTTCCTGGGAGCTAAGGAGATAGAACAAACATGTTAACATATTTATAATTTACAGTCACTGATTGCCACAAACCTAAAAGCAAATATGTGAAAAGGGATTTCTTCCCAATTCTTAACCTTAAATTTAACCCAGTTTCTCAGGTTTAAACTACGACAGACTGATTTGTGTGGCAGCAAAGAAGTGTTACAATATGTTGCACAGTGCTGCGAAGGTTAAGGCAAGTATAACAACAACTTAAATTTAAATTAACAATTGCTAAGGAACAAACCCTAAATATCTATGTTGATTAACAACACATGCCGCTATAATGAAAATCACAAGATGTCTTTACCTCACATTGCTTCTTTTTCTTTTCCTCCAACAGCATCACCATAATCGTCATTTTTTGTCAAGCAGAAATATTTTTTGGCAAACTCTTTCTATACAGCAAATTAGTTGTTAACCCCGGCAGCTACAACGTCCTTTTTTTACGAGCACAATCCACTTTGTCTCACTTCTCCCTGTCTTTTAGCCTCTGAAAGCTTTGCCCCGCCCAGGCAGCACTTTTGTGACGAATAGTAACTGTGTGCCAAAAGTGTATATTTACTCCTACGGCTTTAGCATTCCACACATAAAAGAGGCCGTCCACTGAGAGGAAAGACACCTCTATATATGAAAAACAACTTGTACATCTAAAGAACCTGCTGTGGATTCTAGAGTATATTTCAAAAAGGGTGTATTCATTGTTAAAGAAATTCATACCGACCGTGCTAGGCAACTGAAGACCTGAGTCAATCAGCGAAATGATGTCGTCATTAAAACTGGATTCGAGACTTATTATGTCATCAATCACATCGTCGATCTAGATGAGGGAGATGAGAGAAAAAACAGTGGCACTAAGTCAGTGAAGCCCTCGGTTCAATTTGTGAAACAAAATGTGTGTATAATGTTTGCTTTGTTATCTCAAAATGTATGTGGTAAGTATACTCTGTAAAGACTGAATGGAAACACTTAACATTTAAGAACAATGTGACAGTTTTCTAAAGAGGCCTGATTTCAAGAAGAGTGCAAAAGAAGGTCTGGCATGGTTAAACTGTATGTGCAGTATTTAACATCTTATTGTGACAACAGGCCAACCAGGCTATAGGATGACAAAAGGCATGCATTATCACAGTGGGAGTTTCTGGCACATTATTGCAGAGCAAACAAAAAGTAATTAAGCTAGAAGTGAGCAGGAGGTTAGACATTTAACTTCCCTAAAATGCGCTGTAAGTTTGCAGCAAGGCAGCATTTGACAAGGTTGTGTAACCTGCTGTACCAGCAAAGCAAACCCACACACAAGAAGTGAAACCGACCAGTAAAAAAAAAGAAGGACATTCTCATACTTCCTCCTTGTTTGATCCGATGTTAAGCAGAGCCATAGGACTGTTGGGGGCACTGCTGGCTGTAGCAGCAACAGCAGCCTCTGGGGCTGAACTGGACTGCTGCACTGGGGACACACCCAGGGTCTGAGTGACGGCCATGTTGCCCAGAGTGGTGGAGAGGTACTGCTTGACCTGCTGCCTCTGGGCCTGCTGGATGTGGTACCTGGTGGGATTTTCCAAGTGGGTCTGCACCTAATCATTGTATGAACTGTTAGGGGCTCATTTCTTTTCTAAATAAAAAAGTGATGAACTCAAGATACAAACAGGACGTTCTTACTTTGAGGACCTCCACAGGAACCTGTGCTGGAGGGGGCCGGGCAGCATTAGGGGGCAGTGTGACAGAGATGGCTGGAGTGGAGTCAGTGGCCCGGAGCTGAGAGGCAGAGGCCTGCTGCTGGGCCTCACGCCTCTCCTGCTCCTGGGCCTGTTCTCTCATCAGCTGCTGCCGCAGCAGCACACGGGACGACATAGCTGGAGAGTGATATATCCAGATGTAGTAATGGCCCTGTAAAAAACAACAAGACCAAAGGAGCATTAAAGATCAGTATTTCATCAGTATCTAATGTTATTGTGTAATTAATCCTCAAAGTCCTCCATACCAGTGTACTCTAGCATAAACTATCCTAGTGATGAGGAGTTCCATCCAGATGATACTTCCACCATTGGTTTCTACAAAAGATTTACAATGAAAATGTTGTGGTTTTCTTTCTTTAAGAATCAATTAAAGGCTTATGGTAGGCTATATTCCGGACAAATCAACAACTTTTTTGAGCATGACAGCCTCTATTATTTTAAATGTAACGTTTTCTGACCCTGACCAGTAACAATAACTTGAAAAATTATGAATACCGGTAGATGGAGAAAGATAAATGTGGGGTAAGAAATTCTTTTTGACTTATTAGCAGAAGTAAAGCTCTTTTCAGGCTGACGATTACTAAAATATATATTTTTTTAATTACTTGATCAATTATGGGCAAATTTAGAAGATTGTCTCAAAAAGGCAGACTGTTTTTCTGCTTTACAATACGGTATTGTTTCTTTTCTGACTGAAAAGTACTGTAAAATGCTTCCGAGGAACGGACTTGGTTATAATTCAACTTCTCAACACTGTTGAAAATATGATTCAGTCCCCATCAAAATGCAACTGGAGTCATCTGTCAAAGCCTCCATTTGGATAAAGCTACAGACGTCCAGTAAAGTGTATGTTCAATAGCGTAATTGAAAAGAGTACTTTATCCATCTTTTTTTGCAAGCTTGTACAGCAGTGTTTCCCCCAGGTTTACAGCTATATTTTCCCCGCCGCTGCTATAAAAATAATTTCATCATCATATCAATTTGGGTATTTTTTTTTTTTTGCTGTGTCATATCCGCACGTTACACACGCTCCCAACTGGTGGACACCACTCGCGCAGTTTACAGCTAGGAATGTCTGCTGAAAGTTCTACAGCTCTGGATTTTAAGCCATGAATTGATGAACTTGCATCAAAGAAAATATGTCACTTTTCTAAAGGGCTTTCAATAGGCCAATCTATGTGGCTAAATAGCATGCTAATATTGATGTTTGAATGTGTCAAGTGTCTAAGGATGAACGCTAACATTATCTGGTTATGTGTTATGTAGCTAACGTTAGCTAGCTACTGATAGCCCATCCCTTTTGTTTCCAGTGGTGGCTTTGCAATTCATTACCAATGTAAATAGTTAAAAGCGGTGCTGGGGCATGATTCCTAAAAAACATGATATTCCATGATAGCTCTTTCTCAATGAACCTGAATGTTGTCTTCTCCTTCAAAGAAAAAAATACATTTCCACTAAATTGATTCTAGAAAAGGCACACACTGTGGATTTTTATCCACCAGAATGCAGGAAATTAAGTGTTAAATTCAAAATGTTCTGGGGGGGGGGGGGGGGCATACCCCCCATACCACCCACCTATAATTTGTACCCCCAAATGTTGAAACAAAACCTAGCCTATATGCCCTGTACCCAGGTTGTTTTACAATATATTCATAGGTATGTTGTTTTTACTTTTTGGATTAAAAAGAAGGCATGTCGGCAGAGCCGACCCGATATCTCACATATGCAAATGTGAGATATCATACAAAAAAAAGGAATAAAATGTTTTGGTCTAGATAATTAATAGCCTAAAAATGTAATCAGTTCATCTGGGAGGTAATCCGAAATTATCTGATCATGTCATGTTCACATCCATGCACAGTGTGTATTGAGTTTTTTTAAAAACAATTGGAAATGGGGCTGCCCTCAGTTGCCCATGCACTGTGTATAGTCTATAGCCTATTTCAGCCTTGTCTGTGGAAAAAAGATACAGTAGCTGGACAACAGAGTTCTTCTGCTTCGTTCGTCTCACTGCATTTAAATGCATTCATTATATTACAGAGAAATATGTCCCGTAAAAGAAAAAGAGCTCCAAGCCCAACCCAGAGGACCCTCCATAATATTTTATTTTATATTAACATTTTTATGGAAAATCCATGTGTCCTTCTTCAATAGCTTCTAATTCATCAGACCCAGTGTCTCCAAATTATTTGTTCACACAAAATTTCTCAGATTTAGCCTCTTAATTTTCGTCTCAAAGTCACCAGATTCATGCATTTCACTTTAAAAAGGTTAAAAAAATCTCCCGGGGGGGGGGGGGCATACCCCCCTAGGAGAGGCTGAATCTCGGCTGTCTAATATTTTCGCACAGCTGCACAGTGGAGGCACTAGCAGAAAACACTGGGTGTGTGAATGATATTTAAAGAGATCCTATTATACTACTTTTCTGGTCTTCATTTCTTGTTAAAAACTGCTATAGAGCAACCTGACACGAATCACATCACAAAAAACTATGTAGATTTTCGGGACACTCTTCCTCTTACCCTAGCGAGCACAGCAGTCTCTCTCTACACACTGCTTTGAGCTTCTCCGCCCCTCCCCCCCTGCTGCAAACCCCACTGATTGGTTACCTTCCTTCCAGCAGCGGGAAATTTTCAGGAAGCTGGGGGCATGCAGCCGGAGCTTGCCTGAGCGGCATGACAGAAACGACCCGAGCGTGACAGAAACAATCCGGAAATTTGAACGAGTTCGGCTCGACCGGCTGCCGTAGTGTTTAGTGCTCTGCATAGCCACCCCAGACGGTCAGCAGGGAATACGTCGAAATGCATGTACGTAATTATTTGATACTCTAGTATGGTTAAACATGACTATAAATCATTAAAACAATGTTTATAGGTCATAAAAGTCGAAAAGTATCATAGGTCCTCTTTAACAAAGATCTATAGTTTCAGCAGCGCTAACATTGGAGAGGGGCCCCCAATCATATTTCGTTTAGGGCCCCCTGAAGGCTTGGGCCGGCTCTGCATGTCGGTAAACTACATGTCTGGCCCTTAGTGTGATTATCATATCGTAGAGTGGCCCTTTGTGAAAATGAGTTGGACACCCTTGGCGTAATTGATATTTCCTATTCAAACGACATCACTGCAGCACATATTCTTATAGTCCAGGTTGTGGCCCAAATTGACTGATGTTCATAGCTTGACTGCTGTGCGTTAAAGGGGTGATGAATGCAATCTTAATAAGAGAATAAATCCAGGCGAACCAAAACATCTCAAAAATAGCTTTGGGGCAAGTGTTAATAGGGATTTAAGTGCATATTCTCCTCTCAAAGTGCCCCAGATTTATGCAGTCAAATTTAAAGGGCACAAAAAAAAATTGGCCGGGGGGGCATGACCCCGGACCCCCCTAGACTCTAGGCCCTAGAGGGTTCGCCCCCGGACCCCCCTAGAGCCTAGGGGGGTTCGGAGGACCACACCACCGCTGCTGAAAAAATCCTGCAGGAAACACTTTACTGTAACAGAAGTTTAGGGCAAAATAGCCAAAATAATGAGCAAAACAATATATAAAGCCCTCTCCACCTTCATCCGGTGCTGACTATGAGAAAATCATACTTTTTTTGCCAAATAAATGTGTAACATCATGGCCAACATCATTCCACCATGACATTCCGCTGTGAAGTGGGCTCATAAAGACCTATTCAGCCTCTAACCAAGAGATGTGTCTCTTCACACAAACTGAGTAGAGTCCAGCTGCAGCCCCGGAGAACACTACCCTGGCGGGACAACACTACCCAGGCGGGACGGAAGTACTGTGGTGGGACGAAAGTGGTGTGACTATTTAGCTTCCATAACATGTCTGCTACGTCACTCACTTGCCCTAACCCTAACCCTAGCTGTGATGCCTGAACCTAAACCTCAAAACAATATAAATAACACAAACTTCGTAGCCTATCGGTCTGCGGTCTTTTTATTGTTTGACGTTTCCAACTTAGCAGTTTATGACGTAGCAAAAAAAAAATAGGCTACTCCTAAGGTAGGCTATTTGTCTAAATAACGTTAAAAAACTTACATGTCGAAATATTTTTTTATTACGTTTATTTGTCAAAAAAAATTATTCTGAAGTAACTTCCGTCCAATCACAGTACTTCTGTCCCGCCTGGGTAGTGTTCTCCAGGAATGCAGCTGGATAGTGATGGGATGAAGCCCCGTGAATGTGTCAAATCTTTCTGGCCAAATGCTTCACCAAAAAGCCTGATCAACAAAGCCCCATTTAACAGCTTATTTAGGAATACTGACATCTGCTGGTATGTTAAGGTAGTGGCCCTCTTATTTCACGTAGCGAGCATAGATAGTATATAAAAGCGACGCGAGGCAGTCGCATGATTTCAGAAAAGCATGCAGAAAACGGGGCTTCGGTTGTCTTTAGTCAGGTGGTACTGTGACAAACGATACAGGCCTCGAGACCATGGACATATAAATAAATGGACACCGGATTGAAACACGGCGCCCATTCATTCTTATGAAAGCTGCTCATTGGTGCAGAGAAGCAACAAGGAAGCATAATCCGGAAATTCCATGCGGCCCGGAAGCATGACGTAGCATGGACGTAGCTGCATTATGGACCTATCAAGAAAGAGGGCGGCAAGCGTAGCAGACTGGAGGCGGGTGTAGAATCATTCTCGTTCTGTAGCATCTAGCCTGGCGAAAACAAACTGAAAACCGTTAAAAGCCGTTGGGCTAATAAAACGCTTGAGATGGCGTTTTGAAATGAGAAAACTTCCATTTTAATAGTATATGGTCTAAAGATAAGTATGAGTCTATGATTGATATCCAGAAATGTTTTGCAGGGACACAATCTTGTTCGCCGCTTGTACTGTGTGGACAGGGAAATCGAGTAACCCTTGACTGCAGCTCGCAGATCGAGGAGGAGCTTAAATTTTGCTTAAATGTGGGCAGGGCTTAACGTTTAACCCTGCTCGAAGAATGTGCGATGCGCGTAACCCGTGACTGGAGGTTGTGAACCAGCGGGGAGTTCTGAATGAATTGCTGCCGACCCAGAGTCACTGTTGGCGGGTCTGGGTTGAGGCCGTAGGCCCTACATTTTTAAACAAATTTTCTGTGTGTGAGATTGGGTGTGTGTCTCCCTTTTCTAACCTCTCCCTGTCACTTTACCCTAACCCTAACCACTGAGCTGTGATGCCTGAACATAATCGCCAATTTCAGGAAAACATAGGGCTGTGGTGGGACCAACAGGCTGTGGTAATGCCGGGAGCCGGAGGTTGTGAAACAGCGGGGCGTTCTGGATGAAGTGTGGCCGACCAAGAGTCACTGTTAGCGGCGTGGGTTGAGGAGTAAGGCCGGGAGCCTGAGGTTGTGAAACAGCGGGGCATTCTGGATTAAGTTTGGCCGACCAAGAGTCACTCTTAGCGGCGTTGGGTTCAGGCACACGGACGGGGGCCGGCCTGGAAGTGGCGAATGAGCTTGGCGTTATGGATGTGGCCGAGTTAGAGTGAGTGAAAGTGGGTCTGGGGGTCCTCACAGTGTCCCCTTGAAAAACATACATTTAACTATGAAATTAGCATATATTAGGCTATATAGTAATATTAAACCTACATATATAATATGTATATATATAGATATAGGCCTATCAAATATAATATTATCGTTATATTCTACACAACAATGTGCTGCCGGATCTGCGCCACCAGATGGCGCCCCGAGTTAGCTCGCAGATCGAGGAGTAGCTTAAATTTTGCTTAAACGTTTAAACCTAAATTTAAGCTCCTCCTCGATTTGCGAGCTGCAGCCAGGGGCACTTGGGAAATCTGCCTACGGGCCGCATGAAAATAAGCTCCTCCCCCAACCATGGCCACATGTCACGCTGGCTGCTCGGAGACGGCACAGTCCGGGGGGCCTGCTCGAGACAGGCTTCATCTGGACACGCCCCCTTTGCGCGACACAGGCTTCGGGGCTTTCGTGTCGGATGTAACATCACTACAGCTGGATTCTATTGGACGAACTAGCACAGACACCTTCAATACCTAGAATCGTCCTTTAGTCACTTCAGCATCATGTAGATTAAGGTTTAAGGTTTCACCACGCCCGGCCCATTATTATTAGGTATTAGATTGGTTTTATCCCTGCACAGACACTTCTCAATGAATTGACGACTTTCCTACGCTTCTGACCAATATCGTAATAAATTGTAAATATGCACAGCTGGCTCTGTGTTGCTTCATCGAAAGGGTCAGTTATGTGAAGAGAAGATGGCAGCGTTGTGTCCACACTGACATCATATCATAAACGGGATGTTTTACCTAATGTCATATTCATTTGGGGAGATGTTTAGGGAGGAACACGGAGCTGTTAGCTAGCTTACTTTAGCTGTTTTCGTAATCTCTATTTTAAGCTACTGGTGATGTTGCTAACGGGCCCACATCATTACTATTGAGCGTGGACACAACTAAAGCTTGTAGCATTGCAGATGCTTTTCAGTTAACTACCAACTGGAGGGCTGTTAGGTATTGATTGTCAAAAGCAGTGGTGTTTCAACAGTAATTTTACCAAAATACAGTCACGGCAAAGTGAAAATAGGAAGTTGATGTTAGCCAGCTAGCTAGTACCAGTTAGTTCCCCAAGAAGCTAATGCTATCCTGGCTTAAAAACTTGTTTTTAGAATAAAGTGAAAAACGTACTGTGGCGATAGATTTGTTTTACGTTATCACAGCCGTAAATCTCCGAAGTCCTTCGTTTTCTGTGCCATATTTCAAGAAGGTGAATACAGGTTCTGTAACAGTCGCTATCAACAGCACAAAATGTTGTTTATGTCGGGCCCACGGACTGACGTCATCTTGCGCATGTTACCCGGTGTTGCACCGAAAGCTGTGACCTGTCAGAATGTGTGACCCTAGAGGGCGCTGTTCTTATTGATTAACCCAGTCTCATAGTGAAATATAGGCTATGTAAAAACGTTGGTCCATTGCGCAAATCGTAGAAGTTTCTTTTATAATTGGCACTGAAATGGTCAGATTGTTTTTTTAAGGTGAATAACCAACGTTACCCATCACAGTGAAATGTGTATAGGCTAAACTTTTTCCACTGTGCAATCATTTTAAATTGGTTTTTGTGAGACTATGTTTTCAGGTGTGGGCCAACATAATTAATAAAACATTTCACTGTGAGACTGGGTACCTACAGTCTATTGAAATCAGTTAAGAAATAAGAACAGCGCCCTCTTGGGTCACATATTCTGACAGGTCACAGCTTTCGGTGCAATACCGGAACTTGTTGACAGTTCCCACCATGGACCTTATAGGCTACCTTAACGGCATCATTGTACCATGCATGGTACAGGTTTACCTGAGGTACAATACATTAATAATCTGGTATTTGAACCACCACCTGCAGGAAGGTGTAAACTATTAAACGAAATAAAAATAAAATCTGCAATTTGTATGGAAGGCAGAACATTTCCTTTGGTTATTTTCAGAAAATGTAACCAGGATCAAAGGGTCTAAGAAACGTAAGGTTTAAAGCTGCGAACACACCGCACTGGCCGCGCGGCGAGATTACATACAAAGTCAATGTACTAGTGCGTGGCCGCGCGTCCGCCCAAGAATCGGCGGCCGGCGCTTGGCCGCGCCTCATCGAAGCGCGTGAATCGAAGGCACTGCCATTTGCGGCGCAGCCAACATATGCGGCGAACGCAGAAGATGAAATTATTTATCTTTTGGCGTCTCCACGATAGCCAATCAGCGTTGAGATTGCCCGGAGTGAGGAGTGTGGACATTTGGCTTCCAATACATTCTGCAAATATGTGTATTTTGCATCTGTTTAGCTGTTGGTGCTGTTCATGCTGTTTTAATTATATTTGTGACATGACTGCCGCTGTACACAGTGTACCTACATCTGTATTTTTTGGCACAGCTGGACCATGTTGTTGTTGCACCGTAAGTGTGACGGGTCTGATCTCGGCGTCGGCGTCAGGAATATATGGCCCAATATGATCAAGCGGGGAGCCTCTTGCGTTCACGCAGCCAACCGCCGCCTTCGATGTGGCGGCCAGCGGCCGCGGCCGATATGGCCCAATATGACCAAGCGGCGAGCCTCCTGCGTTCACGCGGCCAACCGCCGCAGGGGGCCAGTGTGGTGTGTTCCCAGCTTAAAGGAGGATTTTAACACCATTACATCGATCACAAGTAGATACAAAACAAAAATACAAAAGACAAAAAATGTATACTTATAATCTTTTATTCATCTTTTAATCAGCTATCTGAAAATGAGAAATCCATAGCAGCTGTCAAGGTGTCTGAGAGTTTGGTGGCAATTTTGTCTACAGAGGGAAAAGAAAGAAAGAAAAATATCATATTTATTTGCATGATCAAATATAATCAGTGTCACTGTCAGGTATAGAGAATACTAACAGCGTGGTGATTAAATGTTTATTCGAATATTTTGACCATCAGTAAAATGGATTAGACAAAATAAACACAAAATACTTGTTGCATGAGGACACATCTCGGGCATCATTCACCACATTAACACTGAGATTTATTACCCCCACTATGAACTATGCAATAGTCTTTAACACTTTATAAAACTTTCTTTCTAAATCAATCTTTTTAGTTTAAAAAATATGAGTAAAATAAGTCCTGCAAACCTATTTAGGAAACACTAACATTTGTGTACTTTTATAGATTATAATTAGTAGAATTACACCAAGAACAATATTTACACGCACCAGCTCTTTTCTGTAGCTTTTTCCTATTCTTGCTGGCAGCCAGGAGTGCCTGGCCCTGCTGGAGAGGATCTACATTCAAGATATCCTTTAGACCTGGAGCCTTGGAGGCAGCATCGTTTGCAGTCAAATCAGTCTTTGCCTTCTGAGATTTTATCTCCACTGTCATTGGTCCAAACTATTTAAAGCAGAACAGAAAGTAAAGTTAAACCAACCACATGATACGGGTTTGAAATACATAACACACTGAATCAAGTATCTACTTTAGTTGTAAGCACTGCACTGTTAAGGCTGTTACATACTCCGCGAGAAGAAAGAACAAAGTTCTCGGTGACAGAGCTGCGAGAAGTTCTTTCTGGTCTGACATTACATACTTCACGAGAACTCAACTGCCGAACTCCTCACCGTGGCGCATTGTTACCATGGTAATCGACTCAGTAGCGCCAGCTGATTTCACTTCGCTTTCCTCATTGACTTCAGACTGACCAATCACACAATAGTTCTCGGACAAGTTGCGAGAAGAAAGTTCGGCCCGGGTGATGTGTCGAGAACAAGCTACGAGAACAGCTAAACAAGAGCTGAGAGAAGAAAATGACGTCATTTTCTTCTCGCAGCTCTGTCACCGAGAACTTTGTTCTTTCTTCTCGCGGAGTATGTAACAGCCTTTACGCACCTCTGTGTCCTGGTCGTCCACCATCGATTCAGTTTCGTCTTTCAATTTTGTCTTCTCCAAAGATCCCCCAGCCATTTCCAAGTAGGAGGGTGGTTCACCCTGGGCACCATAAGTCATTCCAGTGGTTTCCATGCAGAAACCCATTTGGATATCAGCACAGGATGAAACTGAAACACAGTGAAAAGCAAATCCAAATTGGAGAAACCACTGCTTCTTTGGGGTATTACATTTGAGGCAGACAAAAAAAGAATAATATCTAGTTGTGTCTAAACAGTATGATAGATTTAGGTTTATGTTCTGATATTATGATATACTTTCCCTGTGAAGTTACTTTTTACCAAAGAAAAGGAAGCCAGATGAAAACAATTTACAGTACATTTAAAGAACGCTCCTAAGTAATTAGGACATGGTTTCTAGATACCACAAGAAGTGAATCAGAAAATAAATTGTGACAAGGCTGAAGTGGCCCCCTTTTTTTTTACCTGCAAGAACCTCCTGATTTCCTTTTTCCAGCTCGTCCCAGTTAAAAGCTTTACCCATCTCTGTAACAATCTCAGCGCTGACGTGTGTGGGAAGAGTGTGAGTCTCTGGAGGGTGTGTGAAGTAGCTGATCCTTCCCCTGAATAAAGTAAAATGTTGAAATAACCACATAGACCATATAGCTGAGAACACTGGTTGATTTGATCTTCCACTTCTTATTTGTTAACGCACCCTGTCCAGTCCATTAACACGCTCTTAGCTGCTTTGTCAGTGTCGGGCAGTCCTCCTTTTCTTAGTTTGCCTTGACGTTGAGCGAGCAATGCCAAGAACTCTAGAGCCGTTGTAAAGTCCGGTACACCGTAGTGCTCCATGATCTGTACGATCAAAAGCAAAATGGCTTTAATTGCAGGGAGACACAAACATGAAATATACAAGAAGGTTGGCAGGATAACGTGACGTACCTCCATCTTGTTGCAGCGTCGAAGGATGGCTTCAACCGGCGAAATAGGATCCACAAGCTGTTCAATCTTCACACAGTTACGCAGAATCATCGCTGCGTCAGTGTTTGAAGTTGCCATGACGATGCCAGGGCAATCCAGAAGCTTAATGTGTTTGTCCAAATGCACCTCTTGAAGACACCTTAAAAAAATCCATCAAACCCATCAGCAAAGACCAGCAGGAAATCAAGCAGGGTTTTAACAGGAGTTACACAGCCAACTTTTCTACTTACTTGGTGACACCGGGAGTGGCTCCGACACTACATGCTCGCGCCCGTTTCAAACTGTTGATCAAACTACTTTTTCCCACGTTAGGAAAACCTACAAAGCAGGAGCAGCAAAATTACATAACGCGAGTTATGAACAGTAAGAACCTAGTGTAATGAGTTGATGCTATGCTTACCCACAACACCTACAGTGATGGCCGTCTTTATATCTAGGTTGCGGCAGTAGTTTCCGAGTAGCTTCATCAAGCAATCTGCACCAATACACGCACTGGTACTCAGAAGCTCTGTGGTGGCTTGTGTTACTGGTACGTTACTGCGCTTCTGTTAGTGGAGCGAGACAGAGGAAAACATGGTTTAGTGTGTTGACAAGAAATTATGGGAAACTTAACTTATTATTTATTATCAAACATAAATACTTAGGTGCGTACCAAGTTCTTGTTCTGTTGTTGAGTAGATGCTTTGAAAGCTACCGTAGGAAACTCATTGCGAAGATATTTAATCCACTTTTCCACGATTTCCTTCGACACCAAATCTGTAAGCAGAGTATAACCATTAAGTCAAGCAACACCAATTCGTACACTTGTAACAGCTTTGATATAGGCAAATAAGAACACTTCTTGAAATATATACTTTTTCTAAAATAATGAAGCCAACTTACCAATTTTATTAAGCACTAAAACTATTTTCTTGTTCATTCCACTCTGAATGACTGCCTGCTCCACCTGAGGACATCTGCAGCCAAGAGGGTCACGTGCATCCAAAACCTCCAAAATCACATCTGCGGCCTCTACTACCTACAGAAAGAAAGAAAACACAGCATTCATGTTCAAAAGTCCACTCCATCCCGTGTCATTTGTTTCTATCATAACTTAAGGAACAGCCGGATTTAGAAGGTAGAAAATCAGAACTAACATTTAACACTACGAGTTAAGATAATTACTTTAAAGATAATTGCCTGTGTAAGAAAATAAATATTTTTAATGAGACAGGTTCAGAGGAAAAAAGTGCTCAAATTGCAGACAGAACATACAATGTGTACACCTCGAAAATGTAATATTCGTCAGATATATTGCCCAGTTTGATGGAACAATGTACCTTTTTAAATTCTCTGTAATATGCCTTTCTGGAATTCTCATTTTCAAAATTGGCATGTTTCTCCAAACTCTGCATGTCAGTTTCCTGTGGACACAAGAAGAAAAAAACTAAATTACAACAACGGGAATCTACACGGTATATGCACTGTGACTCCAACTGGAGTCCACATCCGCTGAACAGGGCAAGGCTGATATTTACCCTCTGCTCAAATTCTCTTTGTCGTTGTAGGATGTCACTCTGGAAGCTTAGCAAATTTCTCCTTTTCATCATCTCTCGTTCTCTAGACACTTTCTGCTTTTCCTGGAGGTCCTGGAGCTATTTAGGAAACGATAGGAATTGAGAGATTAGTTTACCATGAGAAAACAGCAGCAATGTTACCTCAAATATGAGTACAGGCAAGACTTTATGTTCACCCTTTGCATCCTGGTTTCTTCCGGTTTTCTGACATGCTGCAAAGTGGACTGCTCTGAATTCTTTGTCCGCCCAAAAGCACCACTCATTTGTCCATCTGAACTCTATGGACAGGATAACAGGAAAAATATCGGTTCAAATATTATATTTCCTTAGTTCATTACATCAGAATGTGTTGAAGGCTTTGATTAGACAATGCTAAATGTTAAACTTTCAAAAAAAGTTTCTCCCTGTGTGTGTGTGTGTGTGTGTGTGTGTGTGTGTGTGTGTGTGTGTGTGTGTGTGTGTGTGTTCTGTAAAGACTGCGGCTGCTTGGTTTGCTTACAGGGACATGTACAGTAACTGTAAAACAACTGAATTCTAAGTGTATACCCCAATGAGCTGGTACAGTATCTCACCCATCCTTATACTATGCAGTGAGAGCAGCCAGTGCCACTGACTGCTTCATCCAAAACAAAAAAGAAGTTTACAAAGAACTGGATAATACATCTGCTGCCTTGAGACAAGACTATGGTATTTTAATGAAACGCTGAACTACAGTTAAAAATGAGTTAGAGGAAGTTTTTGCGGATGGTCAAAGCAACAAATGCACCTGGATGTTTTCTCCTGACCAAGAGCTAGCCGCTAATAACATTAGCCTGACAGCGCTTACCTTGGATTTGCCGATGAAGCCCAGACGTTTGCCTCGCTTTTGTTCTGTCAAATGTAAGAAAACGTCAGAATCCATTTAAAATCACCACATTACGAGCAAATACATTAAAGACAAGGCAGATAAAATACGTACTAGCTTTTGACATAACGTCACCCAATCTTCTCCGACTTCACGCTTCACGTGTGTGGCAAGAAGGAAGACACACCGTGATGTCACCCACAACATCCGTCAAAATTTCAAAATAAAAGCGAGAAGATTTAGACCTTAGACCCCATGCCTTAGACCAGGGACCTCGACCCCAACTGTTTGCAGGGCTGTTTCACAATGAAATTCCCAATGAAAATAATATCTGTTTCAGGCAATACATTGTACTTATCAAACATTCAATATTTTTTTTCCAATCCACTTTTATAATATCTATAGGCCTGTATATTAATATCATCAACATACTGGTTGGTTACAGTACAGAGGTTCTGATGCAACACATACTTGTGTGAGTGCTTACACAGAGGTTTATCAGGCCCAGTCATTTTATACAGCTTAGCTAACCATCCTTTTTTTATTCTGTTAAATCATTTAAAAACATAAGGTTCATATAACTACTTTACACTTGTTGAATTATACATTTTATTTAATAAATTTGACCAAAATTCATAGAGATAAATGCTTGCATTGAATGATAAATGTGAATGTGTTCAACACTTCTGGACTCGGCAGTAAAGACTGTGAAGCACATACCTACAACATTGTGGGCGGCAGCTACAGTTGTGCTCATAAGTTTACATACCCTGAGAGAATTTAAGATTTCTTGGCCATTCTTCAGATAATATGAATGATAACACAAAAGCCTTTCTGCCACTCATGGTTAATGGGTGAAGCTATGTATTGGCAAACAATTGTGTTTACTCTTTTTTTAAATCAAAATTACTAGAAAAGTACCCAAATGACCCTGATCAAAAGTTTACATACCCCAGTGACTTTGATCTGATAACATGCACAAAAGTTGACACACAGGTTTGATTGGCTACTCAAGGTTCCCATCATCACCTGTGACCTGTTTGTCTGTAATTAGTGTGTGTGTATAAAAAGTCAGTGAGTTTCAGGGCTTCTGACAGACCATTGCATCTTTCATCCAGTGTTGCACAGATGTTTCTGGATTCTGAGTCATGGGGAAAGCAAAAGAATTGTCAAAAGATCTGCGAGAAAAGGTAATTGAACTGCATAAAACAGGAAAGGGGTATAAAAAGATATCCAAGGAATTGAGAATGCCAATCAGCAGTGTTCAAATGCTGATTAAGAAGTGGAAAATGAGAGATTCTGTTGAAACCAAACCACGGTCAGGTAGACCAGCAAAGATTTCAGCCACATCTGCCAGGAAAATTGTTCGAGATGCAAAGAAAAATCCACAAATAACTTCAGCTGAAATACAGGACTCTCTGAAAAATTGTGGTGTGGCTGTTTCAAGATGCACAATAAGGAGGCACTTGAAGAAAAATGGGCTGCATGGTCGAGTCGCCAGAAGAAAGCCATTTCTGCGCAAATGTCACAAAGTATCTCGCTTACATTACGCCAAACAGCACAGAGACAAGCCTCAAAACTTCTGGAACAAAGTAATATGGAGTGATGAGACCAAAATTGAACTGTTTGGCCACAACCATAAACGTTACGTTTGGAGAGGAGTCAACAAGGCCTATGATGAAAGGAACACCATTCCTACTGTGAAACACGGAGGTGGGTCACTGAAGTTTTGGGGATGTGTGAGCTACAAAGGCACAGGAAACTTGGCCAAAATTGATGGCAAGATGAATGCAGCATGTTATCAGAAAATACTGGAGGAAAATTTGCACTCTTCAGCCCGGAAGCTGCGCATGGGACGTTTTTGGACATTCCAACATGACAATGACCCAAAACACTAGGCCAAGACGACCTGTCATTGGCTACAGCAGAACAAAGTGAAGGTTCTGGAGTGGCCATCTCAATCTCCTGACCTCAATATCATTGAGCCACTCTGGGGAGATCTCAAACGTGCAGTTCATGCAAGACAGCCCAAGAACTTACAGGAACTGGAGGCTTTTTGCCAAGAAGAATGGGCAGCTTTGCCATCTGAGAAAATAAAGAACCTCATCCACAACTACCACAAAAGACTTCAAGCTGTCATTGATGTTAAAGGGGGCAATACACGGTATTAACAACTGGGGTATGTAAACTTTTGATCAGGGTCATTTGGGTAATTTCTTTTGTAATTTTGATTTAAAAAGAGTAAACACAGTTGTTTGCCAATAAATAGCTTCACCCAACCATTAACCATGAGTGGCAGAAAGTTTTTTGTGTTATCATTCATATTCTCTGAAGAATGGCCAAGAAATCATAAATTCTCCCAGGGTATGTAAACTTATGAGCACAACTGTATATTAAACTATACTGGATTTAATCTGAGCCTGTGTGTTACAATCAGACTGATGACCTTGCCTCAAAATAATTAAATATATGCATACACTCTATATCAAGTTAAATGTATGCACTCTACTGTGACACGCTGCAGTACTTGACAGTAGTTTTTCAAGCGTTTCCCTAACTGGTAAGTAACAGCTTTGAACAAGGTTAATTTATTTCGTATACATTTGTAAGTATGGTGCCATCTGTTATTTACATCTGTTAATTTACACCAGCGTCATCTGATATTTTGTATACATTTGTCCAACTGTGCAAGATAGAAGGATAGGGTTGTTTATTATTGTAGCAAAAATGATGGTTAGATAAAGACCTGGTACTGTGGTACAAGTTCCCACTGCATATTAAAAATATTTGCGTCTGTCTCCATAGTACCCAATGGTAGCAATCTTTTCAGATTTCTCAGTGTCAGTATATCGAATGTAATCATTTCGTGTGACTAACTTCTCTAGGTTGTTTTACACAAACGTGCTTGTATACCTACAGTTTGTGATTGTTATATTTTTTTGCAAATTCCTTATTAGCTTCTGATGTTCTGAAACCGAAATATACACAGTAAGTTGCAAGGATAGATTCTCTGTTGAACACTAAAACAAATTTAAGGAGTGTAAATTGAGCAAAAATGTTGGTTCGGCTATGCCTCTTTATCCAAGTGGTGTTTAAATTTACGTTCATATATGCCAGTTAGATAATTGCTTTGCTACATTTGTTTTCAGTCAATACATTTGACAGACTTACAGTGTGTTTAGTGCTTAAGTCAGCAGGGAACACACATCAATGCCAGACTATATACATTTTATTTCCTGCAATACTGGATTACATATGTGGACACTACTTTTTCTCAAGGACATCCTACTAATCCCACAAGCCCAACTATTTTATGAGCTGATCCCAGAGTGTTGCATTGTCAGTAATGATTCACAAATGCAAATAAAGCCGAAGGTCAGCTATTTATTGATTATCTGGAAGACTGCATGTTGTATATACACACATTATAAAATAAATGCTGTACAACTTTCTTAAATTCATTCATTGAGATTTTTTATACAGGTTTATACAAGCAATTACTTGCAAAGGCTCACTAACAACTACAATGGGTTTGAAGCGACCTGTATAAGAAAAGAAAAAATCAACGAGAGAATACATTAAGAATGTACATTTGTATCAGGTACATCAAGATTTTTTTTTTCATTTTTCTTTGCATATAAATTTAAATATAATGCTTATCTATAAGAATAATATACATCCACATGTCATATCATATGTCAATTTCATGTCATTTACAATGTGTAAGTCATCCCAAAGTCATCTAAGCAGGTCCGACTTTAGAGACTTCAGTGACTGATTTGCTTGAAGACTCATCATCACTGGCTGCACTCATCCCCAGCATTTCCTTTATACATGTGCAGAACTGAAATGGAAAAATGACAAAAACACATTTGTTAATGGGACTTTCCAAGTATAAACTTTGCAGGATATTCTTTTTGAATATAAATGCAATGACAAAATATGAGATTTTTATGTCTTTTCCCGAATTTAACCTTAAAAAATAGAATTTTTCTAATGCAATTTTCATTGCAAAAAAAGAAAGCAGTTTATATTTTTTCAAAGCCCCAACTAGAGGGTACCCATGAGGCATTTACCAGGGACACATTAAAATAAAAGTTGTTCCTTGTTGTTTGTCACTTTAAATTCGCCAGTTTAGTTGAGTCGATGCAATTGCTGTAGTTTGGTCTGGCTTTGCGAGACCAATACAATAGTGACCCTCCTGGCGGCAATTAGGCCGCCAGGAGGGTCTCATCACAATGAACCAACCTGTTTATTTAGAAGGACGTAAATCATAGGATTGTAGACTGTGGAGGCTTTAGACAAGCAGGAAGGTATGGTGGCCAGTCTCAGGTCAAAAGACATGCCCCGGTTGTTGACAACCCACACAGCAAAGGAGGCATAGGGCATCCAGCACACCAGGAAGCCCATCACCATGAGGACCACCATCCTGGTCACCTCCTTCTCTGCCTTCTGGGTGGATTCAGACTCAGCCTGGGCCTTTGCTGCCTGTTGACAAGAGAAGTAGATTAAAGTGGCTGGTATGATGTAAACACGCGCGCGCGCGCACACACACACACACACACAAACATGTCTATAAACAGATGTCTTTTTTATTTTTATTTTTATTTTTTTACAAAACTACAG
This sequence comes from Hyperoplus immaculatus, assembly GCA_949357725.1. NCBI lineage: Eukaryota > Metazoa > Chordata > Actinopteri > Uranoscopiformes > Ammodytidae > Hyperoplus > Hyperoplus immaculatus. The sequence goes on along the minus strand of OX442350.1, from coordinate 14,593,883 downwards.
TAGATACATTCAACTCAACTCAAACAAAAAACTGTTGATATGTCTGACTCACCATTTTCATTGTGAAGAGCAGCTGTGAGTAGCAGAAAACAATGGTGGTGAAAGGGACGGCGAAGCAGAAGCCGAAGAGGAACATCACGTAGGACTCGTTGTTGTACTTGTTGTCGGTTGTGTACCAGTCTGGACCACAGCCGCACTGCAGGCCTTCTGGGATGTACCTGGATAGAGAAACGGACAATGAATCATTCCTGTACACGTTTGAGGTAAAGATGTGTACTTAAAATGAAATAATAAAAGTCAGTTGCAGATTGACTCATCTAAAGAAAATTACCACAAAAAAACAGTTAAAAGATGACTATCTCAACTAATTAAAAATTGTGTTTGGTCTCAGTTTATACTAACCTACTCCAGCCAACCAGAGGAGGAACTGCAGCACATAAAGCAAAGAACCAAGTCAAGCCGCAGCAGGCCAAAGCATGGTCAGGCTTGAAGACGAAGTTGCCCATTGGCTTGCAGATGACAAGCCATCTCTCAAATGCAATCACAGCAAGAGACCACAGGCTTACCATTCCTGGAACAAGACAAAATAGAATTAAAAGACTGTTTACAGTTCCCTCACTAAATATCTTACAGGCATTGTTAGCAATACTTTCGGGGTCGCTGACAGTCCACTATGCCAGACTTTCGCTGCAGTCGCACGTTTGGCATTTAACTTGGTACATCTAGGATTATCTGTAGAGTCTGAATGACTTATTTTGCTTTCATATTTTCATTGAAAACATAAACAAAGTGCACTAGCATGTAAGCATTAATAGCCAGTTGAAACCCTAAAAGAGAATCTGATGCAGATTTCTAATCAGGTTTGGCTTTAAGTCATCTACGGAAGCAGAGAACGGCTGTGCTTGCAATTAGTTAATTAGTAAGTGATCTCTAAAAAAAATTTAAAAAGATTTTCCTTCCTATCCCTGGCTAATAATTATCTCAGTATCTCGAGAAAATGAGTATTATCTAGAGTTAACATCAGAATCAACCCGTTATCACGAAAGGTATTTTTGTACTATGTCCATTATTTCAATATCTCAAGAAAACCCATGGTAGTTTCCTCTTATTACTTAAAATATTGTCTGAGCTCTCCACAATCATCTAGTGATGCCTTTTTCGCATTTTAATAACATAACTTTTTTTCTTAAACTGAATTCATGCCATTGGTCAAACTCCTCACCGCCAACAGTTGCTGTAAATCCTTCAATCTTGCACCCCAGTGGACCCAGAATCATGTATCTGAAGGCAAAGCAGTAGAAGCAGGTGAAGGAGCCCACGGAGGACACCATGAGGTTTGCAACAGCCAAGTTCACCAGGATGTAGTTGAGATGAGACCGGAGCTTCTTGTATTGAGCAGTAACTGCTATAGTGAGTGCATTAATGATGGTACCGGTCACAAAAAGGAAGAACATTAACGCTGACATTGAATAAAAGAGCGCCGGGCTCCCTAAGTGATCCTGGGGAACCAGGTACGGGCTGAGGGCCGTTATGTTGTTTGTGTCCAGAGGGATGGGGATCCAGAAGTCCTCTGGGAGCTCAGCAGTACGCATTCCCCTCATTTTTGTCTTTTCCTTTTCAAAAAGATGCTAAAATTGTTCAATTGCACAAAGACTAACAATAGATGACATCCAATTTCAAATAACACTGCTACACCTGATGTTTCTGCTGCCTCCTCCTAAAAGGTTGTCTCGTTGGTGGGCCGTTAAACCTTAATTTATAGGAACTTCCAACTACTCAGGCTCAAGTTAATTGGCTGAAGGAGGGGATTTAAAGCTTTAATTTTCACAGATCTCACTTGCAGATCACACACACACATACCACACATAAGTCTAATTGGATAAGTACACACACGCACTCCCTTTCATCTCCCTTTCTACTGTAAACGGAAGCAGTTTCAAACTTTTCCCGAAGATGTATCAGTTAATGTCATCAGCAAATAAAACAAATTTAAATAATATAGAAACCTTACAAATATTATAAATACACAGAATTAACCGTTTAGGGCCTAGCACAGAACCTTGTGGAACCCAACAAGACACCAGATACGACATTATTTATTTGTACATATCTATCATCAAAGTAACTCCTTGAGCCATGAGTATGATATATCTCTAATGCCATTTATTTCCAGTGTCTTCAAATTATCAACAGTATTCATTGTTTTTATTTTCTAAATATACAATATGAACTGTATATGTATATATGTATATGTGTATATATAGGGGAGAACGGGGGAATCTGAGGCATCGGGTAATGTGAGCCACCCCCTGTATCTAGGCAACGGAAAACATTTGTTGTCATGTGAGATATATGTTTTCAAGCCCCTCATTTCCCCATGGCCCTGAAAGAGAGGACCTTATGGTGCTGTGGTAAGCATGTTTTTTTCACCAAAATAGGTATTTTGCATGTAAAAGTAAATTTTCTTGCTGTCAACTTAATCAACTGTTGTGCCAAAGCAAATGTATTCACGTAGAAAAACTTCTATCATACGTGTTGATGAACTACCAACATATAAAAACCATGTGATGATATTAGCTAAAGATTAGCCTGAAATGCTAAGAGAGGTAGTTTTTTCTCAAATTGTGGTGGTGGGGGAAAGTGAGCCAAATGCTGTGGGGGAAAGTGAGCCACTGTCTCACTTTCCCCCACCATGAGGCATAAGTTTAGTTTAGTCTTAATCATATTTTAATGTAATATTACATGACATATGTTTTTATTTTAATGTCATACACATTGTAGAAAAGCCATCATGCCAAGGAAATACACCAGGAAGACGACCTGGGGCAACCACACGGAAAGAGCACCTTCTCATCTTTCCCTGTAACCTTCAGTGCTGGAATGTAGAGTAGGCCTAGTTGTAGAGTATGACAGGCTGATGTTATAATCCAGTTGGGTCTTCTCCTGTGTTCTGAGTCCCAGGCTGTTCTCGCTGGTTCTGATTTTCCTATGCTTTGACCCCCAGACACAAGCTGGCTCTAAGGGTCCTGTGTTCTGACCCCCAGACTGTGTTCTAATCTAACTGGTTCTATCTTTCATTTGAATCTTATTAAAACCTTTTGAATTATAATATGTTGTATTTGAAATTGTTCAGAGTTACTTTCAAGTGTTTAGAAAATTTGCTTTGCTTAATTGACCAAACCCCATCATTCTTTTACTAGTCCGACATTAGTTCTGGAATGTGTGGCTAGCTTTCAGGATTCTTACTGTTACAATATGTGTTGTTATGGTAGTTTCAGAGTGGAAAAAGTAAGTGAATCAGTTTACCCCCTTGATTTTTCTGGTCAGTCTCAGTTTGCCCCACAGCTGGGGTAAAGTGAGCCACATGACATCCTTTTTTAAAACACTCATATTTTCACTGCCCTTTGTCTTGAAAAAATCTGCTAATGCCCATTTCTAGGAAACATCCTGAATTAATGGGAAATGACAGCGCTGCACTGCCACAGATGCCTATGCCGATTCATTCCCCATCGTCGTACTCATAGGCAAAAATATTGACACACACACACACACACGGGCGGGTGTCCGTTTACGCGGGAGACGAGACAGCTAGCAAACAAAATTGTACACACGGAGGAAGATTGAGAGATACTTTTGAACCTACATTGTTGCACCCACTAAATCAATAATGCACAGACACTGAGGAGAATAAAGTAAGATGTCTTCCTACCTTCATGCTTATTTGCCCGAAGCATCCCATAAACCGTCCATAGAGCCCTCGGCCCCGCCCTTTCCTCTGCTTCTCTCTTTACTTTTCTCCCTTTCACCCGTGCGGGCCGTGTATGCAAGCTACAGGTTCAGCTCGGTGCAGCTGCGCAGCACTTTTGCACCGGGTCAAAGGGCATTATAGAAGTGCGATTAATCTGCGTTAATTTTTTTAATCGCGTTAATTTTTCTGTGATTAATTAATCGAAATTAACGCGTTAATTTGACAGCCCTAATATATATATATATATATATATATATATATATATATATATATATATTCATTTCATTTCATTTTTATTTTGGTTTTTGTGTCCTGCACACAAAGTGCCCAACCCTCATGGGTTTATAGGACACCATCACATACTACATTACAATCAAAATACAGAATATTGTACAGCTGGGTCTCTGAACAACATACTTCTTCTTCTCTCCCAGGCTTTACAGAGAAAGGTTGCAACATAAAAGGTTCCCTTTTTAAAACACAACTCAAGTTTTTCATAGTCGTCGACCCAAAAGAAATCAGCATAAATGGAAGACATCGTAGTAAACAATACATCCCTCAAATCATCATAAACTGGGCAATAAAACATAAAATGAATCTCATTCTCAATCTCCCTGAGGTCACACATCAAACAGAGCCTGTCTGCCTCTGGAGTATCATTGAACCTACCAGTCTCCAGCGCTAGTGGTAGTGTTCCTGAGCGTAACTGTGCACACAACGATCTTTTGCCTTTACTTAAATTATAATTTACATAGGGTTCTAAGCTGTAACTATCTTTTATTAAACAATATGTTCTTAATTTTGGTTTGTCCCATATGTTAACTGACCATTTATCTTTGAACCTATGAAACATGGCGCTCCTTACGTCTTGAATGTTGCAAAGTAATCTATTCTGGAAAACATAAGATAAATTGTGTGTATAAAACAAAGATTTTAGCTCCTTTGCCCAGGGATGACACTGAGACACATCCCATAAAAAAGTCTTCTTAGTGAGCCTCTGATCAGACATCTTCACAAACCTATTCCAGAGTCTAAGCATTTCACATTTATGTCTGATGTTGGGTGGTACCCATCCCATATCTCCACACACAGCCAGAACTGATGTCCGTTTATGGACTCCCAAGAAAGAGCGAATCGCTCTATAATGCACCGTATTTGAACCCGATTGTTCAGGGAAGCCCCACACACCAGAAGCATAATCTGACACAGGGCATACACATGAGTTGTACAATTGTGTATAGACGTGGAACCCTAAGTTATTGCACCCTTTAACCTTGTTTAGTACAGATCCCAGTGCTCTACCTGCTGACTGCGCCAGGACATTAACGCCATCTTTAAATGTCATGTGCTCATCCAATGTTAAACCGAGATATTTGTACTGATCAGTGTATGTCAAAGCAATTGGACCCAGAGAAAAAGAAAAAGAACTTCTCTTCTGGGGCTTTTGTCTAAAATGTACTATTTGAGATTTATCCTGGTTTACCACTACTCTCCATTTCCAGCACCATTCTGCAACAATGTTCAACATAATCTGTAAATCTTCTTCACAATCAGCAAGCAAGACTATATCATCGGCATATAATAAAATATTAATGATTTGGTCATCAACTTTCACTCCAACTGACGTGGCTTTAATCAAAATTGCTAAATCGTTAACAAAAACAGAGAACAATGTTGGGGACAATACATCTCCTTGCTTTACACCAAACTGTTGGGGAAACCATCCAGTTGTATATGTATTAACTTGAACACAAGCAGCAGGTGCTTGATACAGAGACTTTATGGCATAATAAAATTTCCCGTTAACTCCTGCTTTTAACAGCTTATATAAAAGCATTTCCCTGTTGATCCAATCAAACGCCTTCTTGAAATCAATAAAACAAACAAAAGTAGATCTATTCATTTTAGTTCTTGAACGAAGGATAGAAGAGATTACATAAATGTGGTCAATACATGATCTGCCCTTTCTAAATCCATTTTGTTCATCCACAAGTACTCCAGTCCTTTCAAGATGGTCTACAAGTCTACCATTCAGAATAGACGAGTATAATTTATACACACAACTAATAAGACTTATACCCCTATAATTATATATTATATATATATATATATATATATATATATATATATATATATATATATATATATATATATATATATATATATATATATATATATATATCTTTAAACATCCATACAGTGTATTCCTTGTTGTCAATTGCAGTAGACATTGACTTTGGATTGGCCATGGATATTTAAAAAGTTAATTAAGAAAGAAGATGTGGTGGATTTTGAATGGTTAATACCACAGTTTGCTGAGCAAAGGCCTTTAAATGTTAGAGGTCACTGTGAGAGACGAAAACAACCTTTTAATAGATAAACGTCATCCGTTGCTGGGACCTGTGATATGAAACCATATGCCTATTTTAGGGGTACCAGCATGCCAAGGGTTTGATATAAGACTACGCACAGGTGTGGGCTAGCTAGCCTTTGGGGGACAGCTCCCCATGCTCATGCTACCACCAAGTCCTCTGTATTGTCTGATGGAAGCTCTGAAATAAAATTGGAACATTGAATTGTCCAGCCTCGCCTTTGTCTTTGTCAGCATGGGGAAGATTCGGTTACCACACGACAAAGACTTGTTGATGGCAAAGCTGTTATGTGTGTATTTTTTTTAAGTAAGACAGAATGTGTGCCAGACAGAGAGAGAGAGAGAGAGAGCGAGAGAGAGAGATAAACGGAAAAACTACTGCCCTGATGTAACTTGGGGTTAAAAATAATAATACATCTATAAAGAAAGAAAAAAAAACACCAAATTATTGGGGTTTCATATGGTTAAATATATGTATATATTTGTCTAGTTTTGTGGCTTGTATGATGTCAACCATCATGTTCACTGTCTTTTTGCGGCTATAGGCGCTGCACGCGTGAAACAATAGGTGCCTGAGCCAACAAGCAGTATGAACGGTCTAACCTGTTAACATGGGAACCTTAATAAAACACGCATACCAGCAGGGCCGACTGACTGCGGGTATAGGATTTTTATTTATTTATTTTTTTTTTCACTATCTCAATATGGCCCCCGATCTTCAAAGGCCCCGAACAATGCCATTACAAAAACAAAAAAAAATTGACTGGTTCATGATAGGTCCCTGACCCTCACAGGGTAGCTTCGGGATAAGGGATTATTTAAAAAAATTCCGAAGTTGGATTTTTGAAAAAAAAAATCTTTCTGCTTTTTATTAATTTGGTATCTCCAAATGATTCCAGAAAATACTAAATAGCTCACATATGCCTCATTTCCACCGAGTAGAGCGGGTCGGGTCGGAGCGGCTCAGTCTGGTTATTTTGGCTTTTCATTTGCCAAAAGTTGGGTAGGGTACAGAAATAAGCGCGCCTAACCCCTCTAATGCCTCATTTCCACAGAGTAGAGCGGGTCGGGTCGGAGCGGAGCGGCTCAGAGCGGGACAGCTGCTTTTAAGAATCTAGGTGGTGTTTTTTTTTTTTTTTTAACCTTTATTTATACAGGTAAATCCCATTGAGACCGGAGACTCTTTTTCAAGGGAGACCTGTTCCCATTCCCACGTTACCAGTCACACACACATTCATACACCGATAGCAGGCTTACTATCGACATTTCCACCGCCTTCTTTCCTTTACTGGTAGGGCGGGTTTAGGCTGGACTGCGATAGCCGCCGCCAGAATATGGGTCAAACTATCGGGCTGTGGAACAACTGTGGTCAAGCCAGCGGTCTCTCGTTTTTGCTTGGTCAAACCAGCCGCTCCTTTATTTATTCCCCCCGTGTTGTGAGCGTATTACGCCGGTAAAGGCACAGAGACGGCTCGGTGCAAGCCGACAGAGACAGTGAGCGAACAGCTACGTGACATCGTAGCAGAGGGACACAGTGTAGCCCACTGATTAATTTAATGACGAGGAAAAACCCCACACAATAAACAGTGCTGCGCTCACATATTCGCCAAAACACAAGACTCTCTTAACTCTTGCCGAGGTGACTACACGCGGCGGAAAAATTATTCTTTCGACCAATCAACGGACAGCAGTGTGTAGCTCCACCTTTTCGGCACCCTTTCAGGCGGCTGGTACCCCAATGGAGGAGTACCGAAAATAGGAGCGGCTAATGCCTCGTTTCCACCGAGTAGAGCGGGTCGGATCGGAGCGGTTCGGTCCGGGTAGTTTGGCTTTTCATTAGCCAAAAGTTGGGTAGGGTACGGTTTAAGCGCACCTAACCGCTCTGAGCCGCTCCAAATCTCAGTACTCCTCCGTAGGGGTACTAGCCGCCTGAAAGGGTGCCGAAAATGCGGAGCTACACACTGCCGTCATTTGATTGGCCGAAAGAATCATTTCCGCCTTGTGTAGTCACCTCGGCAAGAGTCTTGTGTTTTGGCGAAAATGTGAGCACAGCACTGTTTATTGTGTGGTGTTTTTCCTCGTCAATAAATTAATCAGTTGGTTACACTGTGTCCCACTGCGTAGCTGCCGCAGCCAGCACTGTTCGCTCACTGTCTCTATGAGTTGCACCGAGCCGTCTCTGTGTGTTTACGCCATAGATAGTAGTAAATACACGCTCATAACAACACGGGGGGAATAAATAAAAAAGCGGCTGGTTTGACCGAGCAAAAACGAGAGACCGCTGGCTTGACCACAGTTGGTCGAAAGAATCATTTCCGCCGTGTGTAGTCACCTCGGCTAGAGTGAAGAGAGTCAGTGTGTTTTGGCGAAAATGTGAGCGCGGCACTGTTTATTGTGTGGTGTTTTTCCTCGTCATTAAATGAATCAGTTGGCTACACTGTGTCCCACTGCTACGATGTCACGAAGCTGCCGCAGCCAGCGCTGTTCGCTCACTGTCTCTATCAGTTGCACCTAGCCGTCTCTGTGCTCTCAACAACACGGGGGGAATAAATAAAGAAGCGGCTGGTTTGACCATGCAAAAACAAGAGACCGCTGGCTTGACCACAGTTGTTCCACAGCCCGATAGTTTGACCCACATTCTGGCGGCGGCTATAGCAGTCCAGCCTAAACCCCGCCCCACCAGTAAGGGTAGGGTCATAAACCCCGCCCTACCAGTAAGGGTAGGGTCCGCGGTGGAAACAACACCGAGATTCTAAAAAGTGAGCTGTCCCGCTCTGAGCCGCTCCGATCCGACCCGCTCTATTCGGTGGAAATGAGGCATTAGAGCGGTTAGGCTCTCTTATCTCCGTACCCTACCCAACTTTTCGGCTTGCTGTCTCTGTGCATTTACCAGTGTAATACGCTCACAACACAGGGGGGATAAATACATGAGAGGCCGGTTTGGCCAAGCAAAATCGAGAGACCACTGGCTTCCCACCACAGTTTCCCAAATTCCTATGAGAAACACTGTATGTGTGTATTGTTTTTAAAAGCCATTAGACCAGGGACTGTGTTAATGTACAAGTAAAAATTTGAAATATTGTGGTGCTTTCTGGCTCAGAGAGGGACCACCCACCAATACGTTTTGGACTGTAGACAAATATAGCTTTTACACATTTGTATTGTAAGGCAGCCTCTCAAGGGGCCCACCAGGACTTCTTGTATAGGGGCCTAGAATTTGGTTCTACGCCCCTGCACGCCAGGCTCACACAACACATAATGTGAACAAGGCCTTAGGGAAAGACACTCTCCAAACCAATGAATGTGTTTTTTTCCATTACCAACAACTGAAAAGACATCATAAACAGGTTTGCATAAATTTTTATTTGTTTTGCTTTGCAGATTATTTATTTATATCATTATTTACAGTTCATAATCATTAGTGGCATATAAGAAACCGGTCTTGATGTTCAGTCTAAGCAGGCCCAACTTTGGAGACTTCGGTCACTGATGATGTTGATGAGGATTCCTCATCACCTCCACCCATCCCCAGCATCTGCATGATGCATGAACGGAACTAAAAGACAAAAAATATGTTTGAAATAGTTCAAATTAAATTGATTCCATAAAACAAACAGTCATTTCAACAACAAAAATTCACTGCAGAGAGGGGGGAAAGCTTGAATTCACTTTTTTGAGTGGTTGTATCATAAATACATAATGGCAGATATTGCACACTTTTTTGAATTTCCTGCAGGACTTTTGCTATGGGAATATATCCATCGTGCCTTAAATTGACATCACAGTGTTAATAAAGTGGATGCATGACTGGTTTAACATTTTCTATTTGAAAATAAACATGTTTGCAGCAGTAACGTCTTCTCAAATTTATTTTTAAATTATTATCATATAAAATAAAATGTTGCAGTCGTGCATCTCAGATATAGAGTATGCATTACCCATTGTTAGCCCAATGAGTGGTCCGCAGAAGGTTGTTGGGGTCTCATATCAGATTCTTTTAACAATTGTCCCACATACGTATTTGCAACAAAGTAAAAAAAGAAAGAAAAGAAAGTGTATCCCTTTTCAAATAAGTCATCACAGAATTGAATAGACCTGTTTGTTGAAGAGAACATAGATGATTGGATTGTAGACTGCTGAGGATTTCGAGAAGCAGGAAGGTATGGTGGCCAATCTCAGGTCAAACGGCTGGCCACGGTTGTTAACAACCCACATAGCAAAGGAGGCATAGGGCATCCAGCAAACCAGGAAGCCCATCACCATGAGGACCACCATCCTGGTCACCTCCCTCTCTGCCTTCTGGGTGGATTCAGACTCAGCCTGGGCCTTAGCTGCCTGTTGAGGCAGAGAATTGAATCAATCTCAAAAAGACCATTCATTCTGTTTGCCGATTGCCATTTTTCCGAGTGCTACATACTTTACGTAAAAACAAAAATCAGTTGATATGTCTGCCTCACCATTTTCATTACAAAGAGCAGCTGACCATAGCAGAAGACAATGACGCTGAAAGGAAAAAGGAAGCAGAAGCCGAAGAGGAACATCACGTAGGACTCGTTGTTGTACTTGTTGTCGGTTGTGTACCAGTCTGGACCACAGCCGCACTGCAGGCCTTCTGGGATGTACCTGGATATAACATAAGCAGAGCACTGGGTGTTACATGTCAGTCTTTCAGCTTGATCATTGCAAATCTAAGGGGCATGCAGGTAATACTGACCTACTCCATCCCACCAGGGGAGGAACTGAGGCGAGCAATCCGAAGAACCAAGTGAATGCACAGCAAGCTATAGCATGGTCAGGCTTGAAAACAAAGTTGCCAATTGGCTTGCAGATGACCAGCCATCTTTCAAAAGCTATCACAGCAAGAGACCATAGGCTTACCATACCTGGAATGACAGAGGCAAACCATTTTTCGTCAAATCATTATACAAGTTCAATATAATATAGGATAAGTTCAGTAATAGAAAGTCACGCTCAAATGGTGTAAATTCATGTTTGAAAGTATTCAGTTGAAATCCCTACCACCAAGCGTTGCCAGAAAACCTTCAATCTTGCAAGCTAGTGCTCCTAATACGTAAAATCTGCACGCAAAGGAGGTAAAGGAAGTGGAGGTGCCCACGGCGGACACCAGGAGGTTAGAAACAGCCAAGTTCACCAGGATGTAGTTGAGGTGGGACCGGAGCTTCTTGTATTGCATGGTGGTTAAAATAGTAATCGCGTTAATACCAGTGCCCACCACAAATATGAAGAACATGAATAGTGCCAGGGCGTAGAAGACGACTGGGCTCGCCAAGTGGTCCTGAGGAACCAGGAAAGGGCTGAGAGTCGTGATGTTGTTGGTGTCCACGGCAACGGGGATCCAGAAGTCCTCCGGTAGCTCCATGGCTCGGTTTGGCCTCATTTAGCTCTTCTTATTATGAAAATTTATCACAGTAGCTATTCTCCTGTATTCTCCGCGCTTATGTTGTCCCCTTAACTTTCATATAAAGCATGTGATAAGGAGAGTGCTTCAAGCTTCAGACATGAATTTCGTGAAGCCTGCGGCACTGTCTCTCCTGTCAATGTTTTGCCGAGAACAGACTTTTATAAAGCGCTTCGGGATGCCATTAAGCCACATTAAATGTTAACTGATTGTCTAATTGATTGATTTCATTTGTGTTTTAATTAGAGTAATTCATTTAGTAGCATTGCACGACTGCCAAGGCCCTCACAGCCCACATGCGATGACAAAGTTTTGCACACAGGTATGACATTACAGTTGTTTAAAGGTGTGAGGACTTCTTTCTTTCAAAGGTTTTTTTATTCAACAAAAGATTTGCGAAGCAATTACAGTACAATTATTAAGTTTTTTCCCCTTTTTTCTTCCCCCGAACACACCCCGCCCATATCCCACCCCCACACCCAACTACAAACAATCCTGCATCAAAAAATCAGCACAAAAAACAATACACAATGTTAAAAATTCCACGCTACAAGAAACAAAAATAAACAATCAATATGAAAAAAATTTAAAAAAATTAAAAATAAATAAAATTAAATCAAATAAAAGAGGGGAGGAGGTAGCTACTCTTCTATTGTTGTTGTTAGTTTTTTAAAATAATTTAGGAAAGGGCGCCAAATTCTGTCAAATTTATTCTTGCATCCCTGGGTAGTAAAAGGTGTGAGGACTTCTATCAAATGTTCATACAAAAGCATTGAGCAGCAATGGAAAATACACAATTCATATGCATGTGTTGACGTGTATTTAATTGTTACCTATTTGAGATACAGGTATTTGGAAGAAGTTTATGGTAGGTAAAACAATGATTAAATTACCAACATGAATGCTGAAGGTTACAAACATCCTGCTGTTCAAAAGCTCACTGTATTGGACCCAAAAGGAGAATTTCAAGGAACACACATAAGCATGCATGTTTATGAAGAACAGTTTATATAGTGCACCTATGCAGATAAGCATGAAAAGTGGTTCTTAACATCAAATCCTTTTGAATGAGGTTAATCCTACTTTTCTAAGGTAGCATGCGATCGATCTTTTCCCGTTAATCTGATTCTAATTGCATTAGGTCTGATCATCTTGTACTTTGGTGCCCTTTGTAATCCACTCTAGTGTTTAACTCAGGCTTTGTGTTACCTTTTGGGCATTTGGTGGTGGATATTACAGAGGATTATAGAGGATGTATTTGAGATAAACAGATAAAAATGTCTTTGTTTAATTGCATATAGACATTAAGTAGACATAGTCATAATAAATACTTATATTAAATATGGTACTGCTGAGAACCTTGATCTGATTTTATTTTTTATTTTTTTTATCTTCTGTATTCGCTATGCAAAAAAGTGTCACCACCCACATTTTTGTTCAAGTCACAACACCGGTCGTTAAACGATAAACAATCCAAACTAGAGAATGTATTATTTTTCTTTACCAACATCAAACAGACACCAGAATTTTCTTTTTCACTTTGCAAATTATTTATGTTTTTTTTTAGTTTCACCGTTGCATATATTTTTTCATATGCCTTAACAAATGTACATTATTTTTATAAAAAAATCACAATCATTTGTGTCAGAGTGGTAAACAATGTTGATATTCAGTTAATATTCAGCATTCCAAACCTTTGGAAATTTTGTCAAATCCTCCACAGGCTGAGGAAGCCCAACATTGACTGTAGGATACTCTGCAACTTCTATGTGCACCATTGATAATATCCTTACTGGCTCAATAACTTCCAGCTATGGCAATATTATTGTGTGGTTTATTAATTATAAATGATAAGTTGACAATAGCAACAACTATCAACTGTTTGTCCGAGGTTTATGGAACAGGTTATGGTCCACGGATTAAACAGGTTCACCAGGATGTAGTTGAGATGGCACTGCAGCTTCTTGTATTGGATGCTGCATGCCCACAGTAAATATAAAAATAATAAGACCATTGCATGGTAGCTGCCAGAGTTCGCTAGACGGTCCGGTGGGATCAACGGGAGGAGGGAATGCACCGGAAGCTCCAGAAGCTCTTTACACCTTTTATTCGCCTTTTAGGCATATATTGTATACGCATTTATAGAGGAACATTATCTTGCCAGTTGGGACAAGTCATTCCATAATTTCCATAACTGAAAAACACACAGACACAGACACACACAGACACAGACACACACACACACACATACACACACACACACACACACACACACACACACACACACACACACACACACACACACACACAGATGGTTTACAGTAATTGGATTCAAGAAGGAAATTGTCTTCGAATCAGTTAATCCAGTCATCAGGGCTATTAAGCCAGTAATAACCTTGGGCAACCTTGCGGTCTGTAAGATATAGGATGGATGATCTCTGTTGTTTGTTATCGTATCAGGATCAAGTCAGGATTACCCCATTTTGAGAATGGACCCGAGAAAAGGCAGAGCAATTCCATTTTTTCCCATCAGCGTCAGACATCGTAGGACACTTTTGGTAAACTTTGGATTTAAGCTCAGTCCTGAGACAAGGAAGTATAGTTTAGCCTCCAACCAGAAGTACACAAAGGATTCCAATGCAAAGTATGCGTATGTACAGAGATATATACAGTGTATATATTATACAGTATATACAGTGTGACCATGTGCAGCAGTCAAAGTAGGCAGCGCAGGTACAGTCCAAGCACAAATATACAATACAGGTGGAAGGACAAATAATGTAAGTCAATCGGTATATTTCATAATGTGCATTATATTAGATACTTTGTATGTATCATTTATTAATACTATTAACGATCTTGCCCATCATTTAGTTTTGTATTATCGTAGTATGGATGCAGATGCATTTAGCAATCAGCAGGAGCCGAAAAAGCACGGATGGGATTATGTAACACAGATGATCTAAAGGTTCCTGGTTCAATCCTGGGTTTGGCAGGGTTAGGGTCAAAATAAAACATTACTGTTAAAGAGTGTTTCTTATATTTTATACATTTTTCATTGCTGAGAGTCACAATTGAAAAAAATGGTCATTGGGAATTTATGCACCATCTCAAACATCCTGCGAACATGCAGTAAAAAATTAGGATTAATTGCATTTAGAATATGCGACTAAGAGAACATAGCACTATGATGGGAGTTTGTGCTTCCAACATACATGCTCTCTGTCATGTAGTTCATGTGTTAAACACCACTGTGTGTATACGTTCACAATGCCAGTAGCACAGCAAATAGCCTTTCACAATGACATCAGTCCCCAGTTTTGCTGCAATGATTTCAGCATTTTCAAACATTCAGCAGAAACAAACATTTATGAACCTGCATCCACAAGTATACCAGAAACAACATATTGATGATGTTTAAGTAGTTCACAAGACTTTGGATATGATGCCAGGACTTATGTGTAAACATGATCCAGTTGTTTGGACTTCTGATTTCAAAGCTTTGGTCATCTTGCTGTCAGTTGTGACACATCTCATTCAACATTGAATTTAATGGCCACAGCATAAGGGGTTGTGGTATTCAAACAATTTGATAGATGTGATAGCACTATAACACACGAGAAGAGACAAACACATTGATCCACTTTGGGACACTTTTAAAACCCAGCTACAAATCCTCCACCTCCTGCTACGATAATCCTTTATCCATTTCACTTGTGATCCCTTTAGGCTGCCCTTAAGACGTTCTTTAAGACTCTTACCATGTTAAGACCATTACTGGCAACTGAGAACAGGTTTAAAGGTTGTTTGAGTTAAACCATAGCTGGCAACTCTGCGCAGTACAAAAGATTGTAAATGCTTGTTTTTGTTGCCCAAACATATTTAAATCACCAATACTTTAGAAGAGGTAATGGGAAATGACTGAAAATGAAAAGTCTGACAACAGGTCCAATCAATGACATGTGAAATTTGTATGATTTTAAGTAAAAAAATTATCTGGAGTAGAGTTTGAACTGGGAACAGGACTCGCTTAATTAAAAAGTAAATGTGCACAAATTTTCACTTGCCTTTATGTAAACAGCTTGAACATAGTTTGTGTTTATTGGCATCATTATCATAATGACATGCCTAATAAATATCCAATCTGTTGACTGACTGCATAAAAAATCCCTCTCCTGCAGCCACATAAGAAGGTTCCTTTGGCCTATGTTTCCACCAACCTATATTTTTTTTCCATATAAGTTTTTTTTTTCCTTTTTTAGAAAATGATCTAACAAAACTTTACTTTTGTCCAATTATATCATTAAATGAAACACATGTATATGCTGTCTGGTATTTATTTTTACTGTGACCTTTGCATCTTTAAGTCAACATACAGTAAATTGTGACAAGCTTTGGCATTGTGCTATCATTTCTTGATAATAGAAATAAGACCAACACATTTAAAGGTCATGTACACACACGGTATACCCACACAGGAGATTTTAATTGACAGATTTGACAGAATTGTCCACGGATTTGTTGCACTTATAAGAACGGACAAATGAGACATATTTTATTGGCACATGCAGTCTGGTGAGCTCATGCAAAGCTCACTACGTTTTCAACCTGAGCAGCAGTTTAATCAGACAGGATAAGTGAGAGCTCATGTGTAGGGCCTTTAAGTTCTAATTATAGTTATTTATGACTTGAATGTTTAATTTGTTTTTCTTCCCATTTCAGCACACTGAATCAATAATGATATAATATGTTAAAAATGTTTAGATCGCTAACCCACAGTGGGCATAACTGGAGCTCAATGTGCAAAACTCTAACTACAGTCTGCACTACCAACAGTCACTGGAGCTGAACAGTTCACTTCACCTGCAAAATAGGCTCAGTGCAGCACTATGAACAACCCTCATTGAGATAGCACACACTGTCACGCTCAGAGTATAAACACTATAGCATCAAACCCCAATTCACAAATTACAAACTTTTAATCTTTACAGTTTGAATAATTTGTGTTACTTCACACAAATTATGTAATAGTTTATTTGAGGATTAAGTTCCATTATTTCACATTAAATTGTTTAGTTTATAACATACCAGTTTTTGTAGGTAAACAAAAATAAATTTAAATCAGAAGTTTCCTTCAATAGATACATATTTTATTTTATTGATAACATTTCCAAGTGTAGTATTTATCTGTATAAATATTCTAATGCAGAAATCAATGCCTATAATGTTGTCATTTACTGTAATCTCACCTATTTGTTTGCTTGAATATTGGTATTACAAATGCAACTTTAGATCTTTGCAAATTGGGTTGCACCCTCAACCCTGCCTCTCTCAATGAGAGACACAACAGAATCAGTGTAGCTCTCACTGTATTTCATCAGAAGTTACAGTTCCATATCTTGTAGGTCTTCCTCCACACATCCACACTCTCACTGCCACTCTTCTCCCTCCAACAACCTGGTCCATTTCCGAAAAAAAAAGTATTTTAAGCTTTTCCTATACTGTATAAGTATGTTCACTAAGAAGTCTAAAACAAGACACCTTCTTAGTGTTTCAGTTGAAATTGCCATCCGCAGTGTTTGAAATTCACTAGGCTAAAATCCATTCTGTTTTGAATGTGTGGTTTACATTTGTGAAAGCAGTGTGTTAGCATTTGAACAAAGTGCTGGAAATCCACAGTGTTGTGCAGGTTGTGGTCAAGTCATGAGATAAGTGTGCGTTTTGAAAATTGTGTTTAAGCAATGAAAAAAGAGCTACAGTTTGGTCCACATGAACTGCTGCTGTGCATAGTGTTGTTAGAGTTTTGCACATGTCGCTCTAGTTGTGCCCACTGTGGTTTAGCGATCGAAAAAACTGTAATAGTAGCCTAATAAAAAAAACTTCAACTTGTTTACCCTGACGACCACATACAAAACAAAAGAAGTCTGTCATCTAATGGACAAATAGTGTATTACAAAAAGGAACTTTTGAGTGAGTCAGAATGTGTATGCAAGTTAATTGTATTAGTTATAATTTGATGTCTCCTATATGACAATATTTGTCACGAACCCTTTAGCCTAATTGATGACATTGTTTAATATTAATGGTAAAATTCCCTATTTGTTCTCAAAAGAAAGTCAGAGGTCAGGTTCAGCTCCTCTGAAGCTGACAGGTTGTCAGTGTTTTGCACATCTGAGGCTTTCCGGGGTATACTGGTATGCACAGACCACATATATATTTCATCACTGGAATAACAGCAGGGTATACAGAGTAATCTTATTTCAGGTTTTCCTAAGTTATTTTTTAAAAAGCAAAGAAAAAAAGCACATGGGCTTGACAGTTTTTCAGCGAAATTCAGTGAGGATGTCACTGCATTTGGTAATCCTATCAGTGGTAAATAGAAAGAAAATCTTGTGTAAGAGACTTTGTGTTCACATTTTGTTTACCTGTTATAAGTTAGGCTAAGTCTATAATGTTTACAACTGCTATAACTTCATTTACATTTGTACACGCTGCATAGGCCTATATTTATTTGTACTTTTTATTATATGTAAAGTACTTTATTTAATTTATATTAAATATTATTGTACATTATATTTTATATAAAAATCTATATTTATTTATATAGGTCCAAGACCTATTTATTACACAATGCAGCAGAGAAAAAGATAGACTTTGGGCTTCATGTTTGGAAGGCGGAGGAACAAATGAATTGGGAATAATGTGGACGGACCTAGAGTAGGTAATGCAGTACTGTTATCAGTGGAGGGCGCACTAATGCTGTGGGCGTGGCAACTTAAATGTGTTGGAGCTAAATTTGTAAATAAGTACTTATAGCCTTGTAGTGCAAGTAAATGCATTTCAATAAATGGGTTAATAGTGAAATAAAATCGGCATAAGCGACAATATTAAAATAAAGTGGTTCCAGCACCGATGTCGCCATCTTTAGTAAGGGACAATAAGCCCGGCGCTATAACACAACTTGTTGTAATGTGCAGAGACTCCTAACACGTTCACTTTACATATATTTTAAGTGTTATCTTTAGCACTTCAATATTCGGAGCACCATTCTCCTCTTCACCATGCCAAATAACAACAATTGTATGTGCGTTCCTGTGTGAAATGTTGCGCGAGTGGGTCTCTGTCGCCATGTTTGCTTTGGGTGACGCCAGCTCTCTTCCATTTTCCTCCGCCTCTGGTTGTCAAGAAGATGGCAGCTTCCAGGCAGGCATGAGAGGAAATACTTCTTCATAAAACGAATGAATCTGGATTATTTTCGCAAGAGAAGACCACATACCCGTGTTTTTGCAATTACCGCATCGAAATAAGTAAGTAAAACTGTGAAATATTGGCGCCTTTTTCGGTTTGTTATGTTTTGTTGTGGCATACCGTCCGGCCATTTTTCTTGAGGGAGATGCAGGACTAGGCCGAGTGACGAAAAGATGGCTGCTTCCAGGGACGGCATGAAACACAATAACAATCTGTTTGTGCACTTTGATTCCGTTTAGCTGCGTGTTAAGAGTGTTGTTGCAACTGCATTTGTACCAGGTAAAATATGCATGTCAAAATAAAACGATAAAACATTGCATTTAATTGTGAAATCTGGCGAAGCTTTGACAGATGCTAATGCTGTTAGCCTGAGCTAATAAGGCTGAGCAGCTAGCCGCTATCGATAACGGAATCAACTTGAATGCTACAATTACACTATAAATTTTAAAATATTTCAGTGAAATGTTCGATTGGAGGAAATGCGCGAGGGTTGAACACATGTGCATCGGTTATATTGCGCCCCTAACATGTTTCTCCGTTAATAACTGCGTTGAAGGGATTGCGGTTCATGCTAAGCTGGTTAGCTACAATATGGCGACTCCCAGGGAAGCATGAAAATAGCCGACTCTTGTTAACTGTTTCATCCATGGATTGTTTATGTGTTAACCCTCTTTGTTAGTCTGCTCAGTTGTCCCTTTAACCGGTTATTGAAATCGTTTTTCATTGTGGTGTATAGTTTTCCCTGTGTAGTGGTAATAGCTTTCGTGAATTTTTCTTTTTCATTCGCTTCCGCCATTTTTCATCCTGGCAGCGGAGTTAATGGGTTTGTTTGGCTGCAAGATGGCTGCTTCCATGGGCTGATCTCAATGGTTACAAACAACAATCAAGCACACAGCTTAGGTGTTGGAGATAGTTCATGCACATATAGGCACACCTGCACACACACATGTATAACGGATTGTGAACCGGGAGCTTCTTTAGAGCTCATACTCTGATGTTGTTCTTATCTGTATGCATTCATCAGCTAACTGCAAACTATTGATACTATCGATCCTATCAGCTGTTCTAATCGCACAAACTGTTTAAGAAATGGACCGCTGTGTTTGGCCTGATGCTGCTGCTGCTTGGTGTCCACAGCTGTTAAAGGGAATATAAATAAATATATATTCAGCTATCGAGACAAATGTTGCTTTGTTATTTACAGAAATCATGTCTGCCCCTGGCTCCGCGGTGTCTGGGACTACGGCGTCGGTTCTGCAGCCGCGGTGGAAACGGGTCCTCGGATGGTCCGGTCCGGTACCCCGGCCCAGGCATGGGCACAGAGCTGTGGCTATAAAGGAGCTTATGGTTGTCTTTGGCGGTGGAAACGAAGGAATTGTTGATGAATTGCATGTATACAACACTGGTAAGCTTACCTTTACATCTACATCTTTATTGAATGTTTTACAGCAAGCGCAATGCATTATTTAATAAATCCGCCAATGTGAAATAACCATCAATGTATTTTTACACTAAGGCGTAGCCTTGAAACAGTTCTTTTTATTTCTAAATATTGATTTTTGATGTGTAGAAGTGTAGTACAGGCCTTGGCAGGCCAAGCAGATTCGTATCTTTTCAAATGTGGCCCCCTCTGCTGGAGAAACGATGCTAATGCACGTTAAAAATGGCGGGCTAAAATAAAATGGAAAATGCTGGTTGATTTGAGCATAATCCTCTGCCCCATTTTCCTGCACTTAAACCAATAAGGACATACATATTCGGCATATCCGGTGTGTGTGTGTCCATAAATGCTTACATCTTCAGGTCATAACATAAACTTAATCAAATAACTTGTCCATTGTTGTGTTTTAATTTCTAGCCACAAACCAGTGGTTTATCCCAGCAGTCCGTGGTGATATTCCCCCTGGTTGTGCTGCATATGGTTTTGTCTGTGATGGAACAAGACTTCTTGTGTTTGGTGGAATGGTGGAGTATGGAAAGTACAGCAACGACCTATATGAATTACAGGTAATATGTCTATGAAAAACAACACCCATTTAATAAATGTATTTATTTTGATCTGTTTATATTGTAAGAATATTGATAAACTGCAATAGTTTAAATGTTATAGCTGTTTATATCAGCATAGGGAAATGCAAAATAAAAAATGGTGGCCAAGTAGCCCCAACTAAAATAAATCCCATTGTAACTAGTAAAACAGTTAACTAATCAGCCGCTGCTTCAAAAACTGTGTGGAAGTCATGTTTTGAGGAGGAGGGGGGAGTTTAAACAGGTAATGAGGGTAGTGATCAACAGGTATACTGCTCATTGGTTGTGTTTAGTTTACCAAAATGTAATTAACCAACCCTGACAAATGTACTGTGCAAAGATGTGATTATTCTCCTACTTTGAACACAGCGAAGAAAGTGTTATAGGTATACTCTGTTTCTAGTTATGCTATATAAAATAGGTACATCTCAATCTATGAAATGGAATAAATAAATTGTAAAGGTAAACATGAAGCAACATTTGAAATAGGGTTAATGAAATAAACAAATGTATATATTGTTTTAGTATTTTTTTTCTTTTAGATTGTCGGAATAGGGAATGAGGTCAACTTGTGACCTGTTTGCGACCCAGTCTGCTGTGACCCTAATCAATCAATAATATGCTGTTTTGACCTATGTTACAGGCCAGCAGATGGGAATGGAAAAAGTTAAAAGCAAAAAACCCCAAGAATGGCCCGCCTCCTTGTCCTCGTCTTGGCCACAGTTTTTCCCTGGTTGGCAACAAATGCTACCTGTTTGGTGGACTAGCCAATGACAGCGAGGACCCAAAAAACAACATTCCCAGGTACAGATGTTTTCTTTTTTTTGGTTGTTTTTCTGCAGGGAGCCAGTCGGACCTTTTGACAGCTGAAGATTTGACCTCAACCAGCAACAAAATTGTGACTAACTGACTTGTCTTTTTCATTCTCTAGATACCTGAATGATTTGTACACACTTGAGCTTCGTGCAGGTTCCAGCGTGGTTGGATGGGATATTCCAATCACATATGGAGTTCTGCCTCCGCCCCGTGAGAGCCACACTGCTGTGGTATACACAGAAAAGACCAGCCGGAAATCTCGTCTTATAATCTATGGAGGGATGAGCGGCTGTCGTCTTGGAGATCTGTGGACCCTTGATATTGGTAGGTTTTATAAAAGTGTGGATGGAAAAATAACGCCAGTCTTTTTAATGCCTTGATTGTGTCACTCAGTCCCACATTTTCAGAGAAGATCATAAGTCAATGTTTCACAATGAAATGTGCCTTGTGGAGTTTTCTATAAGAACCTCTTGCTGTCATTATCTTTAGAAACCCTGACATGGAACAAACCCTCTGTAAGCGGGACAGCACCCCTCCCCAGAAGTCTTCACTCTGCTACCACCATCACAAACAAGTGAGACAGCTGCTTCACCTAAGCAATAACATATTCAATGTTTTTAATCATGTTAGAAATCCTAGTAGAAAGGACTTGGAAGTAGAATTTGTGATTAATTTCTCTCAATGTGAAGGATGTACGTTTTTGGAGGATGGGTTCCTTTGGTAATGGACGACGTCAAAGTGGCCACACATGAGAAGGAGTGGAAGTGCACAAATACTCTTGCCTGCCTAAATCTCGGTTAGTTTAACTCTGTAGTTATTATTCTGGTTTTCACTTTGATAGTGTTTAAATAATAATGGGCTTCACCTATGTTAATTTCTATAACGTGTCTCATCTCTGTGTAGATTCCATGCTTTGGGAGACGGTGTTAATGGATACTCTTGAAGACAACATCCCCAGGGCCCGGGCTGGCCACTGTGCTGTGGCCATCAATTCCAGACTTTATGTTTGGAGTGGTCGTGACGGTTATCGCAAAGCTTGGAACAACCAAGTCTGTTGTAAAGACCTCTGGTACCTGGAAACAGGTGGGTGTTCTGTAACATGATTCATTTCGTCATTTAAAGTTACTTAACCCGCTCCAATATTAAAATACGGTCATTGTTGTTAAATCCCATTTCTTCCGCCCCCCACACAGAGCGGCCACATGCCCCTGCCAGGGTGCAGCTAGTCCGTGCCAATACCAACTCTCTGGAGGTGAGCTGGGGCGCTGTGTCAACCGCTGACACCTACTTATTGCAGCTTCAGAAATATGACATCCCTGCGACCCCGGCTGCAGCCTCACCAGTCATGAGTACTCCTTCGCAGCCTTTGAACTCTCCGAAGAGCCCTGCACCGGCCGCTGCAGCACACTCTGCCCAGAGCCTACCACAAACAGGTATTACACTACTCAATAATGATCTGTTCCAACTCTTCCATTTCCATTGTTGTCTCTAAACCAAGACTAATCATTGGCTCACTCATTATACAGCTGTTCTGAAAGTTGCGGCTCAACAGTCTGCTACAGGCACATCTATTGTCACAGTCCGTCCTAGCCAGCCTGGGAAATCCCCCGTCACACTGACATCCCTTCCTCCAGGTGTTCGGATGGTCATGCCTGCCCAAACAACCCAGGGATCGGTACGGGTAATTATGCACTGCTTTTCATCTTGTTTAAGATTTAGCATGGTGTATATATCATAGTCAGAAGAGAATGTGTTCAACAACTGTTAACTTATTTTTTTCAGCCTATTGGCAGTAGCCCACAGATGAGTGGCATGGCAGCTTTAGCCGCAGCAGCTGCAGCAACACAGAAGATCCCACCCTCCTCTGCAGGCACCATCCTTAATGTTCCTGCGGGTGCCACCATTCTAAAAACAGTATCTGTTTCTCCTGGCTCAACCACAGTGAAAATGGCTTCTCCACTCATGGTACAGTTTTCACTTAACATTCAAATTTCTAACAATGATGGCAATCTGTCTCTCATGGATCAATTCTTTAAAATGGATATTGTGCTTGTAGGTCAGTAACCCGGCCACCCGGATGCTGAAAACTGCTGCAGCCCAGGTAGGCACAGCAACTGCGTCCTCTCCCACCAACACCAGACCCATCATCACTGTACACAAGTCTGGTGCAGTCACAGTGGCCCAGCAGGCCCAGGTGGTTACAACTGTCGTGGGAGGAGTCACCAAGACCATCACCCTGGTCAAGAGTCCCCTCACCATGGGCAGCGGTGGCACTCTGGTAAGAAAACAGGACTCTGTATCTCTGTAACACTCGGGAGGCTTCTTTGGTGCTTTCACACACATGCTGTTAATCAGCTGTTATTTAAATGTTATGGAATGATACATAGATCCACATATTTAGTGGCTCCATCTTCCTGCTGAAATCCATGTACTTGTGTCCCATGTTTTCTGGTTTAAACTAAAGAACTTGAGTCTCTCTCCTATGTCTGCAGATCTCCAACCTTGGCAAGATGATGTCTGTTGTACAAACCAAGCCAGTGCAGACATCGGCTGTCACTGGCCAGGCTTCCTCTAACCCTCTCACACAGATCTTACAGGTCAGCTAAAAATCTGGAGGTAGCCTATAACCTCCTAAGACAACGACAAGGCACCAGATGTCTTTATATCCAAATGGTGTGTATAATGTGTGCCCTCTCCCCCAGGGTAAAGGCCCCCTCCCAGCCGGCACCATCCTGAAGCTGGTAACCTCTGCGGATGGCAAGCCCACGACCATCATCACCACTTCCCAGGCAGGAGGTACAGGAAACAAGCCCCACATCCTCAACTTCAGCGGCGTCTCTCCCAACACCACAAAGCAAGGCACCACCATCATTAAGACTATCCCCATGTCAGCCATCATGACCCAGGCTGGAGCTACAGGTATACATTCACTCAAGTTTACTGTGTCACTACTGCTTATCCCACAACAGCCTGCCCATTTATGAGATAACTACTGGAAATTATAGATGTTCATACACTTTTGGAGCACAAACACACTCTCAACCGAATGAACATTTGGAACAATTTTTATTTTTTATTTTTAACACTTTTTGAGATAGACAGTGATGGCATGGCACAGCAGAATAAGTAATTGTGTTGTCTTAAATTTGAATGTTTTTTAATATTATTATTATTATTTTTTGTGCAATTGCTTGAATAATAGGTTATTGGCGTGAAGAAAAATAAATGCTGAGAATAAATTGAAGGTCTAAATGGGTAGTTGACACAGTGATAGCGGATGGTGTAGTCACTGTGGCACAGTAGGTCCGGTTGTTACTGTGTATTGACTTGACCTAAACCCATACAAATTTATTTCAAGCATACATACTTTTTTCCTTGCAGGGGTGACGAGCAGTGCCGGCATGAAGACACCCATCACATACCTTACCACAAAGGTGATGACCACTGGAACTCCCAGTAAATTCATCACTACAGTTCCCAAACTTGCCACTGCAGCTGGCCAACAGGGACTGACACAGGTAAGCTGACTGTTGTTTGTGCTGTACTCTTTTTAGATATTGTCTTTTTTTCCTCCTTATTTATGTTACACCTGAGGCTACTAATCCTGAATTGTGTGTCTGTAGGTGGTTTTGAAGGGTGCTCCTGGGCAGCCTGGCACTATTTTGCGCACTGTGCCCATGAGCACAGTGGGTGGTGTTCGACTTGTCACACCAGGGACCGTGTCTTCGGTTAAGCCCACTGTCACCACATTGGTTGTCAAGGGAACTACTGGTAAGAATAACTTATGTTCTTGCTATTTGTTTTAGGGTGCACTATTATATTTATTATGACATTCTCAAGAACCTTTTTGGTTTTCATCTTTTAATGCCTTCTCATCCTTCCAGGTGTCACCACTCTTGGGACAGTCACTGGTTCAGTCTCCAGCAGCCTGGCAGGAGGCACACAGGTGGACACATCCAATGCCTCTCTGGTGACCCCCATCACCACACTGGGAACCATTGCTACCCTATCCAGTCAGGTCATCAGCCCATCCGCCATCACTGTGTCAACTGCTCAGACCACCCTGACTGCTGCCTCCACACTGCCCTCCTCTACCGTCACAGTACAGGTAAGACCCAGCAATTTTTTTCACTTGTACTAAGCATTTTGTTTATTATATTAGATCATTTAGACATTACAGTGTTTCCCCCAGCGCTATAAGGCTAAGGCACCGCCAGCCCCCCGCCTTGACTACCAAACGACCAATGCGGTTCTATGGGGATATTTAGCTGAACAGAAAGAAGTTCTTTGCAAAGCTAGAACAGTTTAAGACTCCACATTACTGTGGCAACACAACCTATCTATCAGCTCTGACAGCACAGAGAAAAGTTTGATGAATGCATGAGAATAATGATGATGGCCCAGGCAAGTTTCAGTAAGTTTACAGAAGTGCCACACTGTTACTGTCTTTGAAATGCATTTAGTCATTTTAAGGGGAAAACACATTGTATTTATTATTTCAACTATTGAGTTATTTTTAAAACAGCATGCTAGTGTACACCAAGAAGATTTATTTTCAAAATTTTCAATGCTGCTTTATTTTTAGGTTTTAAATTGGGAAATACATGTTCCAAAGCGACCAATAACCTCTGTATTTAAAAATAAATCAAGCAAGTAGGCTAATAATAACCATTAATGAATTATAGGCTATCGCATCACAGTAGTCCTATTGTCCACAATAATCGCACAACAGCCCCCCCATCCAAAAAGGAACTTTAAAAAGTTGAATTTGCACTTTGATGTGCATACACATTTTAAGTGTATGGTCCATTATTTGTATTTAGTATGTCTGCATGGTATTGCACCAAAACAGTTCTTTAATTGTGCTTTGTACTGTCTGCATGTTTGCACACAATTTGTACCTGCACATAGCAAACAAAATTGCACAACTGTAAGGTCAGTGTCTGTTGTATTTTTGTATTCAAATAAGCAGTTGTTTATTTCTTTACTGTGCTTTGGCATCTTTGAGCAAAATACTGCCAAAACTTTCGCTGCGCCGCGCCGCGCCTCCCATGACCCTGGGCCCTGAGACATTTTCTGGGGGGAACACTGCATTAAATCATTGCTTGAGATATAAGCTCAGGACGAGAGAGACAATAAAATGTTTACTATAAAAGCTGTATGACATTTATTTACTTTGTTCTTTCCAGAACCAGCCCACCCAAGTGACTCTAATCACAACCCCCAGTGGTATAGAAGCTCAAACAGTGCAGGATCTACCCGTGTCCATCCTTGCTTCACCAACCTCTGAGCAGCCCAGCTCCTCTGAGCCCGGAGCGGCCAGCGAGGGCTCTGGGACAGTCACCCTGGTCTGCTCTAACCCGCCCTGTGAGACCCATGAGACTGGAACCACCAACACGGCCACCACCTCCTCTGCTACTATGGCAGCCGGTCCGGTGTGCTCAAACCCGCCCTGTGAGACCCATGAAACGGGCACAACCAACACAGCTACGACTGCATCTTCAAACATGTCCACGTCGCGTGTGTGCTCCAACCCACCGTGCGAGACCCATGAAACGGGGACTACTAACACAACTACCACAGCTTCGTCTAACATGGGAGGAGGAGTACAGAAGGTGTGTTCCAACCCGCCCTGTGAGACCCACGTAACGGGCACCACCAACACATCCACCCAGGCGTCGTCTAGCATGAATGCAGGCCAGACCAGCACTTCTCAGAGGGTTTGCTCCAACCCGCCCTGCGAAACGCACGAGACCGGCACCACCAACACATCCACCCAGGCCTCGTCTAACATGAACACAGGTGGAACAAGCACCTCACAGAGCTCCAACCCATCCTGTGAATCAAAAGAGACTGGGACCACCAACAGCCCCCCGTCCACAGCCACCTCGGGAGCAGACCAGAGCAGCACGGCGACGGGCCAGGTCCAGAGGGCGGACTCCAATGCGCCCTATGAAACTTACAAGACTGGGACCACCAACACCCCGTCCACAGCCACCTCCAGCATGGGAGGAGACCAGACCAGCACCGCTGCAGGCCAGGTCAAGAGGGTTTGCTCCAACCCGCCCTGTGAAACACACGAGACTGGGACCACCAACACATCCACCACTGCCACTTGCAACATGGAGACAGGCGAAGGAGCAGGTAATCTTCCCACATGTCCTGTAATATTGAGATACAGTTGTTTTTACACAAAATTCCTGGCTGATGTTAGAAATTCTGCTGAAACATTTTGTTCACTTCATGCATGCTAATAAGCTCAGGCCTAGACGGTAAGCTTTTTCTGCGTGCTTTGTGTGTTTTACTTGCCCAATAATAAAACAAACTTGCCCGAACAAGTCCAGCTTTTGTTTAAAATAAATTTAAAGAAATTAAAGATTATCAATCAAAATTAATTAGCTATACGTACATGAGCCCACTATTTGATGCTTTGGCAATATTGTTTAAATACATTCATGCCAATAAAGCATGTACAATTTAAACTGAGAGGGAAGGAAGAGAGAGAGAGCTTCATTTCATAATTTCCCAATGTGATCAATAAATTGAATTTACACCTGCTTTTGTCGGGAACTCCCTGCAGCAAGTGGAGGGAAAAAATCTGTTATGATGGAAACAGCTCAGTCAAACATTTTATTCGTTTTACTATTTTGCTTCATACTAGGGATGCAGAGGACGGGACTAGTCGGTTAAATGTTTAAAAATCCTGTCTCAATATTCGGCATCAGAAAAACTAGTCGATTAGTAGCCTACTTTTTTTTCAGACGTGTTATATGCGCTTCACTGGTTTTACTCACGACGGTGGAGACAAACTCAGTTGAGGCAGTTTATTTTGTATTACAGTTCACATTTTGCTTGCCCAAACACAGAGTTCACCTGCCCTGGGAAAACGGGCAACCGTTAATGTCGAGCCCTGAAGCTTTTAATTATTCTTGTTGTAATTTCAGTGTTTGTCAGAGATTTGTTCTTGCCTCAACAGAAACAACAAAAATAGTTTGGCTTCTAGAATGGCTGTTTACACTAACAGTAGATACTTTTCTTGCATCCAGGATGTGAAATGAGTTTATTGATGGGGAGTCAAACTCAAATTGTGTTTCTGTATCAATCCAACAGCCGAGCAGACTGAGGAGGTAGCGGAAGGCCCCAGCAGCACAGAAGTCGCTTCCACAACTGCAACTACTGGTAGTACTACCACCGCCCAGGGCAGAGCCATCACTACTGTCACACAGTCTACACCAGCCCCCGGACCCTCTGTACCTGTAAGAAATGCATTATAAGCAAATGATCTAACAGCAGAAGTCTGTCATAAGGCTGCATGCCTGAATCTAATGGTGTTATGTGATAGAAATGTATGAACTCCTGAATGTTTTTGTAAGTGTGAACAATCTGTGTGTTTAATCTTTGTTTTTCTTTGCAGTCGATTTCATCGATCACAGAGGGTACTGCTGCCAGCTCCACAGAGGAACCAATGCAAACTGATGAGACAGCATCAGCACAAGCTACACCTGCAGAGGAGGGAGCCACCGCTATGGAGACACAAGCAGAGGTAAATACAGTATAATGTTTCACAAAGTCATTGTTTGTTGGGCATTCAAGTCCAAAATATATATTTTCCATACTATGAAATATACATAATTGTGTATGTGACATCTGATGTGTGCTTTCAGGGAGAAGCAGCTACTGCAACAGCCTTGAATCTGCCCTCAGAGTTGATGTCTGAGGGTCAGGCAGCTACACTTATGGTGACAGGGCTGTCGGACGAGGAGCTGGCTGTGACTGCAGCTGCTGAGGCAGCTGCTCAGGCAGCAGCTACTGAAGAAGCCCAGGCCCTTGCTATCCAGGCTGTCCTCCAGGCAGCTCAGCAAGCTGTAATGAGTGAGTTCAACTATTGTTCAGATTTGCTTTTACTCTAAACAGTGGTGTCAAATAGTATGGACTGGCTGTAGTTAAGTTGGGAAAATGTATGAAAAGAATTTAAAACGATCAACAACAGAAATGGCACATGTTGTCTCTAGCTCTGTAGTCTAGCTCACCGGATATAGAAAGTTGAGATTGGGCAAATAGCCAGTCATAGGGCTGCTGACAGATTGTCGGTAAACTCCTCTCCTTTCCTATTTAAAGCTGTAGCTTGCCATTAATTCTCCGCTCAGAACGGAAAGCTGTGCAACACTACTAGCTCTGTAACTGCTAAAACCACCACGATGATTTAAAAGGTTATCCTGATGCTGTCATGGTTGTAGTTTGTATGAATGCTTAACTCTTTTCTATGTACAGATGAGAGCGATTCCACTGGAGAGAGCCAGCAACCCACCACCATCCCCATCATGCTGACCCAGGCAGAACTTGCAGCTCTGGTCGCACAGCAGCAGCAGCTGCAGGAGGCTCAGGCTGCTGCACAGCAGGCCGCTGCTGGCTCAAGCTTGCCCACTGAAGGCCTTGCCCCCGCAGACAGCCTCAACGACCCCTCTGTCGAGAGCAATGGACACAATGAGATGGCTGCAGCGGTCACCAGTGCTGTGGCATCACTGTTGCCACGTACAACTGTTGAGAGTAAGACTTGCTCCTTTTTTAATGGATGATTGTTATCTCTTTGTACAGTAGTTTTAATGTTGTTCCTTTTACCCCACAGCGCTCGCTCCTTCCAGCACATTTGCACCCTCTGTATCGATGGCAAGTCCAGCCAAGCTGCAAGCAGCAGCTGCTCTAGCAGAGGTTGCCAATGGCATTGAGGGAGAGGTGAGTCATTGTATTATAACTGAACATCTGACTGGTTCAGCTGGGTCAGAGAAAAGAAATGTCATCAAGTATTTCTTGTTTTCTCACAGAAACAAGGCCCTCGGCCAACCCCAGTGAAACCTGTTGTAAAGAAAGAGAACCAGTGGTTTGATGTTGGAATCGTTAAAGTGACAAATATGGTTGTCACCAACTTCTATGTGCCAGCAGATGATTCTCATGGAGATGTAAGTGTCTCAGGAGGCTTTTTTCATTCTTATTTGACTGTGTAATGCCATCAATGTGCATCTCTTATGTGTTTTATCTTTGTTTTGTAGGATGATTCTGGCGTAATGCCAGACTACAGCCAGATGAAGAAAATGGAGCTGCAGCCTGGCACAGCTTACAAGTTCCGTGTTGCTGGAATCAATGCGTGTGGCCGTGGTGGTTTCTCAGAGATATCTGCGTTCAAGACTTGCCTACCAGGCTTCCCAGGGGCACCTTGCGCCATCAAAATCAGCAAGGTAAACAACAAGCCGTTTCCCTTGATTTCTTTTAATTTAGTTGTGGACTTGACATACAGGGGTGTGAAATAAGACAATGATACCAGCTATTCTCAAGAGCCATGCTTTCAGACACTGAGTGGTATTTGTTTCCTGTCCCTCCGCAGAGCCCAGACGGTGCCCACCTGACCTGGGAGCCCCCGTCGGTGACATCTGGGAAGATCATTGAGTATTCTGTGTACCTGGCCATCCAGAGCAACCAGACGGCTGAAGCCAAGGCCTCCACCCCGGCACAGCTAGCCTTCATGCGCGTGTACTGTGGGCCAAACCCCTCCTGCTTGGTGCAGTCATCCAGCCTCTCCAACGCCCACATCGACTACACCACCAAGCCAGCCATTATCTTTCGCATCGCCGCTCGCAATGAGAAGGGCTACGGCCCTGCCACCCAAGTCCGATGGCTGCAGGGTGAGCACAGAAATACGCAAACTAATACTTAAATGTTTAGTTAGCAATTCATTAGTCGAGAGAGAGAGAGATATATTATAAAACCATTGTTCTGCCTATTAGAATCCGGCAAAGATGCCGCCTCTGCGAAACCGGCTCCCAAAAGACCAGGCACCTCACCTGATACGTGAGTAGTGTTCATGTCTCACACCAAGCATCCATTATCATGATTTAAACATGCAATACTTATTGTGGATTTCTGTGTGCTCTTGCAGTAAGGCTACTGGTCCAAAGAAAGCAAGGACGGACCAGTGAGGTCGCCCAGAGACCCCGCCCAGTCTTTTGTCCTTTTTCCACTCACTGTCCTTCTATCAGGATGGACTGAGCTTCACCCCTCCTCCACCTCTTCATCCTCATCCTAATCTCATCCTACTCCACCTTCAAGTCTCCAGATCAAGACAACAATGGAGGCAGAACAACCGTATGAAGCCGAGATGAAAGTCAATCTGAGAGATGTTTCTGTAGATAAAAACCCTCCTTCATAGTTCTGTTGGTCGTACAATTTTTAGAGCAACACAAACTTAGAAGCACATTATCTTTTTCAGTCACATCCCCCTCCCATCGTTTAAAATCTATTTTTGGCTTGTTTCAGTAGTCGAGCAGTATAGAGAAGCATTTACATCTTTCATAAACTGGGAGAACGCCTGAGCGCAATGTTACCTTTTTTTTGTTGGTCTTTCTTTTTCTATCCCGGGGGGATGTAGAGAAGAGACTACATGAAATGATGTACAGTGTTGAAAAGGGCTGTGGAGGCATTAGTTTAGACGAGAGGGAAAAATCAGTATGGAATCAAAATAAAGCACTTGTCCTTAATGAAGGGGACATCATCTTTTCCTTTCTTTTTTTGCTCAAAACTAATTTTGCTTCAAGAACCAAGTCTATATTCATCGTACTGGACTCCAGTCTCCTGTTAATGTCATCACTGTGCGCTTTTTACCCCAAGATGAGGACTGGTGGCCGACACTTCAAGTGGACAAAAAAAGAATGACAAAGGAAGAGATTTGTAGAGAATGAATGACAAACTTTGCTAGGACTGAGACTTGCAGCGCGCACACAAAAAAAATCTTGCAAAATCTTCCCAAAAAATTGGCAAGCAATGACGCAGAAGATCTTTTGTGTAGTTTATTTTTGTATTTTTTAAGCTTCCCCCCCATGTGTGTATGTGTATTTTGTGTGCATTTTAAAGAGAAACGTCACTTTTTTAAATTGTTGTTCATCCCCATAGTTTGTGGAAAGTTTGTGGGAAGATGGGTGGCTGTGTTGAGGTTGCCACTATATTTTTTAAAATATTCATTCAGTTGGTTGTATGTTCTTGTTAACAGATGGTAATGAATCAGAGAAAAGATTTTTGTACTTGTTCCAAGTAGAACCGCAGAGGTTATAGGACTGAAGGGAACTATGAAGTGGACCCCAGGGAGAGGAGTTTTTACTTTTGTTTACTGCTTGTGTTGCTTTGTTTGCCAAACATGGAAAAATGAACATTAGTTCTCTTCATACATTTTCCCCTTAATATCCCAATAAGTTGTCCTACACTTTTAATGCTCATGAATGTGGTCTCTCACCTCTTTAATTTTAGAAAATGTCAAATTATATTAGTAGACATATTTTCCCTATCCGATTGATGTATGTGAATCCATTTAATAAATTTTAATTTTTTTCCTTCAACGGCTCTGTATTTCAGATCACAGAAGGTGTGCAAGCTCACTGTGACGTGTAAACGAAACTGTCTTTTGAATAGGGATTTCTTGGGAAGAAAGATTACGTAGCCGGAGTGTACTCACCTGTAAATTAGTTCCTTCATAGATAAAGAATAAAACAAACAAACAAATAAACATCTTGGCCTTTTATATAATTACCTGTAACAAACAGTTTTTACATGTCGGTCATCTCTCGATTGCCTTTTGTGTCTTCACTTATAAAAGAAACAAATATATATATATAAATATATATAGTCTCCCTGATTGTTCTCATTTGCTTCTGTCAAGCTGATTCACTGTAGGAGTCAGAATCACTGCTAGGTTCATTAAAATACAGACTTGTATAGGGAGTTTTCTGCCATGAGTGTATATCTACTTTTGTGAGGGGCGGATTCAGTTGTGATGGTAACGGGCCGGTAAAGGGTCTGAGCCAAGGTTTGCGCTTTTCTCCGGCTAGCACCCTTGGTTTGCGTTTTCTGGTTTCTCCCAATTTCTTTGTAGAAATGAACTTTTCTCTTCATATGCATTCATAATTTTTGTGCGTGTCGGTGTGTCTGTTGAACAAAAACTAGACATGCATGCAAAAGCAGTGTATTTTAATAGTGATGCCTTAAGTTAGACCATAAGCTGAAGGTTTCTCAAAAAAAGAAAAAAACATTTAATGAGTTTGTTCCTCTCTCTCCATGTGGTATACAATTGTGTCCTTTCCTTCCACAGTACCTTTGCTGGGTCACTATTTTTGCACCCGCCTCGTTAGATAGGTCATCATCAGCAGTGCCGAGGTCTCTCTGAACTTTCCCTTCCCACACTGGGACGAGTGCTGCCTCCCTCAGCACTCACAGGTGTTGCGAGTTTCTCTCGGCTGTTTGCAGGTTATCTGGAAATGTCCTGTATTTTCCAATGTGTGTTTTTTGTACTGTAGGGAGTAATGTATCTTTTATCATCAAAAAATAAACATGTAAAACATAAGAGAGATGTTGTGTCTTTCTCCTTTTGACTACAAATAAGAAAGAACCTGACTGACTCACCTGTTGCAAGCCGCTCTGAGCCGCTCTCAGGAAGGGCTTTTCCACATACAGGTCCTCTTTGGCGCTTCCTTCAAAGTATTCCGCTCCTATTTCCTCACACCACTGCAGGGCCTGCCTGCTAGACACCTAGCACCGGCACAAAATAATGGCTCAAACCACAAACAGTGAAAGTGGAGAACACAGTATGTGGAATAAATTGGAACACAAATTTGGCACAAACAATGTGAGCAATAAGTGTTTGATGAAAAGCAGTGAGCACCGGCAAAGGACAGCTTCCACTCTTGTCAAAGTCACAAAGAAAATGTATTCATGATGTTTAACAAAACCAATAATACAAATATCACCCTTGTTTGATGAAAACTGCTTGGTACTCGATTCAATTTGTATAAGAGGGCTGTAATAAAAAAGTAAATAAGTGTCATTTATAAAGCTACTGTAGGGCCAAA